>CM077034.1:73961294-74706289 GCA_039090855.1 Macrothele yani | reverse complement strand
TTGGAAAAATTGCCTGAACAAACAATAAGCAAAGGCATCGCTCTTTCCACGTTTTATCAACACATAGAAACCGACAATTACCCTGGCGGAAAGTGAAAAAAGAACACCACGAAGGAGACGTCTGACACCAACAGAAATTTATACAACATGATAACGGAAACAGAGGATAACGTGATCAAAACATTATGGCCAAATAGAGCTGTATTTGCTGGTAAACTGAAAAATAACATTTCCATGTAACATGGTTAGTACGAGGTAACCGCCATTAACTGCGTCACACTGTGCAATTCTGGCATGGAGTCTGTCGTACAGATGTTGGATGTAATTTGGGGTATTGAGTTCAAAGTATCCTCAACATGGACGCGTAAATCGGAGATGGTCGTGGCTGGCCGTGGAGATCGGCTAAGTCGTTGTCCCATAAAATCCCACACGTGCTCGTGGGGGACAAATCTGGTAAACGTGCAGGCCATGGAATATGTCTCACACCCTAAAGTGCATGTTGCGTTGCACGTGCCGTGTGTGGGCGTGCGTTATCTTGCTGGAAAACACCACGATGGACCGACCTTATAAATGGCAGAACAACGGGCTGAATGATGTTGTCGATGTAGGAGGTGCTGTTTAACGTACCCTGTACAAACACTAGTTGTGTAAGGGGATTGATAGTTGATCGCTCCCCGCATCAAGAGACCAGGTGTAGGCCCTGTGTGTGTCGCAGGCGGATGCAAGAAGGGTGGAGAGGCTCCCCTATGCGTCTGCGAATACGTATACGTCCATCGGAGGCTCCCAATCAGAATCTGCTTTTATCACTGAACACAACAGATCGCCATTGCGTTCTCGAGTTTGAACGTTGGCGACACCACTGCAGCTGTTTCTGACGGTGGGCTGTAGTCCGAGGTACACTTGCCAGAGGCACACGTGCACGTAGTCCTGCATCCAGTAGCCGGTTGCGGATTGTTCGCACAGTCACCTCGGGTGCAACGGCAGCTCAGATTTGGGTCGCAACCGATGTACTGCTTGACAACGCCGCTCTTCTTATGCGTCCAATCGGTCCGTTCATCAGTCCGACTGTAACTGCTCAGGTCCACGTCTTTTCGTGTGGGAATGTTCTTGGTACCATCTACGCCACCATCGTACCACCACCGATACTTCCAGTCCAATTAGCTCCGCAATACAACGATACGACCACCCAGCCTCGCGTCCGACTGGACAACCTCGCTCAAAGTCCGATAACTGCTGAAATAATACACGTCTTCCATGTCCAGGCATTGCAGGTTTCTTTAAGGTCTTCGCACGTATCTCCGCAATACGGCAATGCGACCACCCGGACTCGCGGAGTCCGACTAAGACAAACTCGCTCCAAAGTCCGATAACTGCTGAAATAGTACACGTCTTCCATGTCCAGGCATTACGGCTTCTTCGAGGTCTTTGCACGTGTCCGTACGCCGACGACTGATTACATTCACTTCGCCGTACTCCTTAAATACCACCGATGACTGATTACATTGCCTTCGCCGTACTCCTTAAATATCACCGACGATAATTTGCATATTACATGCCGTGCTGTGGCGTAAGCGCTCACCGGTTAGTCCCAAAATTAATATCACACCTACTTAAACTCGACCGCCATAACATATGTGTTCTTTTTTCATTTTCCACCAGTCCAAAAAGGTTGGTGAAATGTCCGTAATTTGTTTCTGAAAATGAATGGATTAGTGCATTTTTTTTCATTTTCACATATGCTTTTATTTTCCAATATAATTTTCAGTCGAAAGCCAATATTTCTTTTTAACTCTTGTAATACCTAGCATTTAACGTAAACCTCAAATTTCACAAATTGTAAGCAGATATTTCAGTATTTAGTAGCAAAGATAAGGTATTTTTAAAATCAATCTACTTTCCTTGATGGATCAGGTGTAAGGACTGAAGTTCTCAGAAATGCCTTTTACAAGGCTTATTAAGGAATTGTAGCATATTGGAAACACGCATTCAAGAAAGTTACAAAACAACGACACCAACAGTACTCTTTTCCCCAGAAAAGGATTAGGGCAAAGAGGCATCACAATGTTTATTACTTCAGTACAGGCAAATGTATTTTAAGGTACTATTCATGGTGATGCATTCGCAACTTTCGTTATATATTATTTGCTGCAAAACTCCTAACAGAATCCTATTTAAATCTTTCCTTATTTACGTAGACCAACAATATGTTCAGAAAGGAAAGACTGCATCAAAATCTTGGGGGGTGATAATTCGAATGAATGTATAAAAGGCACATATTAAACACACAAAACATTTAGAAGCGAATGAATAGTCTTCATTTAGAGTTCTTTCTCAGACAATAATTGCTTCTATACTCCCCAAAGTTATGGCTGAATAAGCAATTATGATGCAATGTAGTGGTATTGTTATAAAAAAAAAGATTGATCTAAAAAAAACTTAATTCCATTGTCGGAAGACACGCATGGATTGCAGAAAAACGTTGTATCTATGAAGTAATTCATCGCATGTTGTTTTCTTCACATGAATGCAACATGGCGTTTGATGTCTAATAAATTACATATAGTGGAATCTTATTCCCATGAGTAAAAATTACGAGAAAGGAGAAGAAAGACAACTCGAAATCAGATAAATGTTTTTGTCTTGTACCGGGGTCATTCTTCGATAAACAAGATCAAAAGTTATCAGACTTTGTATCACTCTATCACAGTTTTTTATGAATTTCTTTTAAAACGTTGATGCGACCCTTGCATGAAAATTGGAAAGATAGTTTCTAAAAATATGAATTTTATAATATTCGAGAATTTTGAAATATCTAGGATATTTTCCAGCAACATTGCAATGATTTGTATAATTTAACATAACAAATTTTCAAACTTCACAATGCTTCATTAAGAAATAAATTAACGAGTGCGAGAGAATATATTTTCCGTGTTATTACAATCTGATTTGACTCCAGGAAACCTTCCTTTTTCAGAAAAAGAAGCAGTCATGTTTCTTTTGGATCTATCGTACAATAGAAAGTGTTAATCCGTAGGTAATGATTTTTTAGTAACTTTGCAGCTATGTATCTAAATGTAAAAAAGGGCTTGTTAGAATTAATAATTATAATCTCCATTTGTTGTTTTTGAAACAACTGGTATTATGATCACTATTGAAAAGATATGTTCAATGGACTATCTAAAATTCCTCTTTCTCGTATTAAACGTTTGCATTATGCATAGAGATCTGTTACTTGATTTATATTTCAAACATCATGTGAGATTTTTTCCTGCGAAATATTAAAACGGTAATGATGAATTCCTCTTCTTAAAATACGACGCAGGTATGTATTGAAATTTTAATTATTTAATGGATGCAATTTAACCATGCCCGATTGTACGCTGAGACTCTTAGTTCTTGCGCACCTCTGCCACCGTGAATCGCAGTTAAGAAACCTCAACGAATTTGGATTATTTGCCTAAGAAACCGCGTACAAATGTATTATTGCATCTTGATTAGTAGATGCGATCCCCAAACCTATAAGTCAAAATTTGAAATTCTTCTTCCTAAAATTTTGCCTGGCACTTTGGCATAACGTGAAGTAATGTTCTGAAGCCACTTTCCTCCCATAAACGAGAAAGTTCACGTTTTATGATTGATATTACAATTTGAGTGAATCATTGATTTCAGATTACGGGTTACAAATATAGATTTATTGTTAACGTCTGGAAATAAACCGTCTCATCTTAAGAGCTTTGTAAAATCGCTGTTGTTCGGTTGGTTCTAATGAAAAGTACGTTACATATTTTGAAGTTGTGAATACGTTTAGTGGTGTAAATATGACATGAATTGCAAATCAGATAATTTCCGAAAACTTGAAAATTTCGTCGTCCGGGAACGGAAATCGAAGTCGCGTCGCCCAGCCACCGTTCGAGTATGCTAACCAATAAACCACACAGAAAGACCAAGTCTCTACTTTCCGATTAATTTGAATATAACCATCACAGGATTCGCTAGTCAAAGCAACCGGCATTCATTTATAGAGAAGCTGCAAGATTAGAATCTGATTAAATCATTCACATGTAGAGAATCTGGAGAATATGCTTCGCTATATATGAATGCCGGTTACTTCGACTAGCGAATACCTGCAGGGTTATATTCAAATTAATTCGGAAACTTGAGACTTAATCGTTCTGTGTGGTGTAGCTGTTAGCATACTCGGGAGCTATCCCGGAGCATCGGATTCGGTTCCCGCTCCAAGACGACGAAATTTTCATGTTTTCGGATACTATCTGACTTATCATTCATGTCATAATTAAACCATTAAACGTATTCACAACTTATAAATTTGTATTGTACAATGGTATAATCTCCTACTTCATTTAAATGCAAAGTGGGGTGAACTAAATAAATCCATCAATCCCGTAATTACATACTGTAATATTCTTTAAACCTTCCAGGAAAGAAAATCTTTCAATTGAAGGGCTTTATAAACATGACAAAAACTTATTACATGTAATTCGGCGTCTGAGGCATTGCTATTGAGTTGGCAGTGAAAGTTAAAAGATGATGCAAATTTGTGCACATTTGAGATGGACCTTGTTACTGAATGAATATACCGCTGACAATGAGGAAAGTTTTCAATACAGTAAATTTTCTAATACTGTGTGTCATTACACAGGGGTTGTCCAAAATAACAGAAACACCTGCCTGAAAACAGTGACTTTCGTATGTGCTGCCTTTTGAGGAAAACGAACATGTAGCTACAATTTTTTATGTAAAAAAATGTTGGTTATAGTTCGAAGGGTATGTGTGATTGCAATGTAAATCGATGTTTACATAATTTCGCTTTAGGTGAAGGCACAATTAATGACCTGTCGGAGTTTCAAAGATGGCAGATTGTAGGAGCCCGTCTAGTTGGTGCGTCGATAAAGACAGTGTCACAGGTATTGGGGGTATACACTGAAGAGCAATTGAATTAGAGACAGCTGGCGTTATGCAAATGTAGCGCTGTAGGAGGCCCTGTGAACGGAAGTGACATGACGTGTGCAGCGATTCGACAATATAAAGAGTGACGCGACGGGAATCAGTAAGAGTCGGACGCAGTATGGGTACGACGAAGGCCCTAATCGCATTTAATCGTATAAAAATTGTCGCGGCATGAAGAATGGGTCACTCCATCTCGGAATTCGTGCAGGCACTGGCGTTTTCACTAGCCACTGTGTCAAGGGTGCGCCGTGAGTACGAGTACATCGAATCCGGTAAAACCATCCCTGCAAGGGACAACAGCGTGTGGATGAGCAAGATCATCGTCGGGGTACTCGCATTGCAACAGCGGATAGACGGGCCACAGTGCAAGAAATATCTCGGCAATTTAACGCTGGTGCACAAAAACGTGTAAGCAGCCACACCATCAAGAACCAAGTTCTCGCTATGGGGTACAGAAGCCACCGTCCCACGAGGGTACCGCTGCTGACCGCGCATCACAGAGGGCAAAGATTAGCATGAACGCGGGAACATCGCCACTGGACTCTAGACATGCGGGAAAATGTTCCCTAGACTGATGAGTGGAGATTCACGTTGGTACATGCGGATGACAGGATACGAGTACGGCGCAAATCACATGAAGCGATGGACCCTTCTTGCCAGCAGGGTAATCTTCAAGCTGGTGGAGGGAAGTATCCTCGTCTGGGAACTGCTTACGTGGACTGAAATGGGACCCCTGGTACGTGCGACATCGTCCCTCACAGGTCAGCGTTACCCAGGTATCCTAGACGACCATATGCTCCCGTTTGTGCATCTTCAACATCCCACTGGGGACCTCATTCTGCAACAAAGACAATGCACCGTGCCATTGCTCCCGAATTATATCCGAATAGTTGGATGAACACTCCACCGACGTGACCTCGCTTCCTTGGCCAGCTAAGCCACCTGACCTCAATCCCATCGAGCACATCTGGGATGTCATCGAGAGAGATGTTAGAGGCTCCGGCTCCCCTCCATCAAATCTTCGTGAACTGTGGGGAGCTTGGTCAGGGGTCAAGTATCCGTATATCTTCCCAACGCTCCCGGTGACTTGTCGAGTCCATCCCGAGAAGAATCGCCACCGTTATCAAAGCGAAAGGTGGTGCTACACGTTACTAAACAGGTATCTGAAATTCAGTTCCTCTTCAGTGTGGAGAGGTACCGTGTGGAAGGTCACAAGAGCATACAATGTTCACGGCAACACATCATCTGCGATACAAAACTGTGGAAGGAAAACCAAACTCACTGCGAGAGACAGGAGGACATTAAAGAAGATTGTGACCGCAAGGAGAAAGACCATGGCGAAGAAAGTGACTGCTGAGCTTAATGCATATCTCCAAACCCATTGTCGACCCATACCGTGCGAAGGAAATTGCATGAGCACAATATTTACGGCTGAGCTGCGATTCCAAAGCCCATGGTGTCACAGGTGAATATGGAACCGGAGACCACAGTGGTGCCAGGAACATAAAGCGTGGACTGCGGATTACTGGAAACATGTCTTGTTTTCCAATGAATCAAGTTCTTCACTATTTCCTACCACTGGACGGGTTTACGTGTGGAGAACATCCGCAGAAAGCTACAACCCAGACTGTCTCATTCTTATAGTGTAGCATGGGGTCGGTTTTGTGATGGTTTGGGCCATGATCTCGTTGTTTGCAGCAGATCCTATTATCACCTTACACGGATGGATCACTAGCGGGGAATATGTCACTCTTTTGCCGACCATACTCATTCAATGGCGCAGACATTGTTTCCGTCAGGGGATTGCACCTTCAAGATGATAATGCCCCGATTCACAGAAGTCGAACTGTTCAGTCATGGTTTGTGGAGCACGAGGATGAAGTTGCACACCTTCCTAGCCTGCACAATCACCGGACTTAAATATCATTGATCCCCTGTGATCTGTGTTGGAAAACAGAATGAGATCGCGTTATCCTCCTCCAGCGTCTCTCAAGGAATTGGAACAGTTTCGGCAGGAAGAATGGTACATCATACCACTTACCAGCATCCAGGATATGTATGCGTCCATTCCAAGGAGAAAACAAGCAGTTTTAAATGCCAAGGGTGTTTATATATTAGGTGCGTAACACTATAACTCTATATTAGATGAGTAACACCTATTGTTTCTAGGTGTTTGCATTATTTTGAACAACCCTTGCATTTGTAATGATATCATATAGTTACTTTACAGTATATCTTTAAGCATTTTCTCGTTCATTTATTTTGCTGAAAATACGTGCATAACTGAATCAGAGAGATGTCTGTTTCCACATTTCCTCCTCTACCGTATTCAAAGAATGACCGAAACGTCACATTTCTATCATGAAAAGTAAAAAAAAACTCGGCAAAATTCGCAAAAAAATCGAAGTTAAAATTTGTACACAGGGAAAATATTGCATGTATTTTTCGTAGGATACACGAAACAATAAATCCTAACTGTCAAATCGTATGTGCCAGGTAAGTGGAGTTAGTGGGGTGTTCTGGAGTGCATTTCCCAGTTCCACGTAGAAGTACTTTAGTCACGATTTTTTTGCATGGCCATTTTGACTTACCTCCCAAACACATAATTGTTCAAGTACTATAATATCGTGATGTTCTATTGTTTGGCGGATTCTAATAAAACGTAAAGTGATCAAGATAAACTTATCAAATTCACACGCGATTGTTTTAATATTCTTGGAAAGGTTACTGGAAATCAAGAAACATCGGACTTTCGCTTGTCGTGAAAGGGTACGTCGCTTATCATTTAAAAATTTCAACGCTGTGATTGTAAGATTTGAGTAAGTTTTGCACACTTACTACCTTTGGTAGTACATCTGCGTGCTTCCGGCCACATAACTTATGGACACGCCAAAATCAGGCCATTTAAAAATTGAAGGTTCACTTAATGGCTTCCTAGAATACTGTTACAAATAAAATTGAAACAAGTAAGTAAAATCATGCAATGCATTAATTATGATACGCTTTTGAACATACTAGAAATAATTACTCAAGTTATTACTCGTTATGAGGAAAATGGCTGTGGAATAAATCTCACTCCTGTGCAATGACCTTTGATCCCATTTCGATAATATCCAACAGAACTGGTTCAGTATACCTCCGAAATAATATGATAACATTTTGTCTCAATCGAAACAATTTTACATGCATTATGGTGCATAATAGCGATGGAAGTGATTCCGCTCCTATGTCCTGACCTTTGACCCCCATTTCGCCAATTTTCAATAGGGTTTGTCCCCAGGTGGTCCCATACCACATATTAAAATTTAATTGAAATCGAATCTCTTTTTACCTTAGCTAGGACGCATAAGATCAATAGGATGGATCCCGCTCCTATGTCCTGACTTTTGACCCCAGTTCGTTCACTTTCAATAGGGTTTCTTTCCAGGTGTTCCCCTTCCACATACTAAAATTTCATCGAAATCGAACGATTTTTACGCAAGTAATCGTGCGGACTGTCATACGCACAAAACGCGTGCCGTAATGAGGCAGATGGGAATCGCGATCCCCACACAACGCATGACGTAATTAGATAAACGGCGTGACCGCGCGCCAACATCTAATGACTCGACGCCTTGATACTACACTAAAAACTTGGTAATTCGGGGTGGTTATTTAACCCACTAAACGAATTTTTCTAAAGTCGAGATCAAGCTAAATCGATTTCTAGTACCAGAAAACGGTAGGTTAACGACTTTCATCAAAATCCTTAGAGCCGTTTTCAAAATAAAATTTACATACATACAAGAATTGCTCCTTTAAGGTGAACGTCAAGTAATTTTGCTACCTCTACTTCGAATGGAAAAATTTCTGTACACATTTTCTCCCCAATTAATGGGTTCCCAAGGATGAAAATTTGATCATCGCTTGAAATATCTTCGTTTTTAACTTGCAATACTTAATATTTTCTAAACCATAACCATATTTATGCAATCCAACATTTGTTTGTCTACTGACGTCATGAAAATACAGGTCGCGCCATCTTTTTTCTGGACAATTAATGCGTTCACAAGTGATGAAAATTTGAACATCGATTAAAATAGCTTCACTTTATAACTTGGAATACCTAATAATTTCTAAAACATAACCATAATTATGCAATCCAACATTTGTTTGTCTACTGACGTTATCAAAGTACAGTTCGCGCCAGGCTTGTTCTAGTTTCAACACCACCAAAGAAAAGATTATTGATTAATAATAAAATTATGGTTATGTTTTAGAAAATATTAAAGTGTTCCAAGTTATAATAGGAAGTTATTTCAATCGATGTTCAAATTATCAACCTTGAGAACACATTAATTGTGAAGGAAATGTGTACAGAAATTTTTCCATTGATATAGCAAAATTTCTTGACGTCCACCTTAATAATATGGGATAAGAGCGATAAAATGGATCTCAATCCTATGTCCTGACCTTTTACCCCATTTCATCCATTTTCAATAAGGTTTGTCCCAAGGTGGTCCCCTACCACATATTGAAATTTCATCGAAATCGAACCATTTTACCAACGTTATGACACATAAGGGCAATGGAATGTATCCCGATCTTATGTCCTGACCTTTGACCCCAATTCATCCGTTTTTAACGTTTCGTCCCCAGGTGATCGCCTACCAAATAGTGACATTTTATTGAAATCGAACCATATTTACGCCAGTTATGACGCATAAGTGCACTGGAGTGGATCCCGCTCCTACGTCGTGACCTTTGACCCCATTTTTCCCATTTTCAATAGCTTTCGTCCCCATGTGGTCCTCTACCACATAATGAAATTTCATCGAAATCGAACCATTTTTACGCCAGTTATCGTGCGGACAGACGGACGGACAAAGCTAGAGCATACACGCTTCTTCAACCTACGGTTGGAAAGCGTTAAAAAAATACAGGAAGAAAATTTTATTAAAATTATTTTTACGAATAAGAAAGTAATGGCCAAATTATTTCATCTGTTAAGAGTAGTCAAACATCTTCTGTCTCTTTACACCTGAGAAAAAAAGGGACTCTCCGTACTAAAGTATTTAAACAATTCTTCAGCTTTAAAATATTCATAAATGCTGTATGAATTTATAATATTTTTCAGTTTTCTACATACAAACAATCCCTTAAATTTTTGTTGTGACTAATACACTGATCAGCTAAACTGAAAAACCACCTACTTAATATGATGCAGGTACTCTCATCGCCACCAAATAGATATCACCCGATGAGGCATGGATTCAACGACATGGTGATATATGTTCCATGATATTTGTTAACATGACCACAGGAGAAGATCTTGCAGTTACCGTAAATTAGGGGCTTGTGGTGATGTTGCTCCTACCTGTTTCTCCAACTCAAACCAAAAATTCTGGATAGAATTCATGTCCGAAGAATTTGGGGTCATGGTAATAAATGTAATTTCTTCATGTTACTTGTACCATTCCTCTACCTTCTTTGAAGTGTGCATGGAGTTGAAAGAAGCCATCTCCGCCAGAAAATACAGTCACCATAAAGCGACGGAATTGGTAACACACAATGTGCAGGTACCTGACAGCTGTCAGGAATCGCTTTACAGGAATAATAGAACAATGTGTTCCCAAGAAACTACTTCTTAGACCACCACACTCCCTGCAGACTCCTCGATCAATCCCATAACTCATCCACGTGAGAAGGTTTCCTTGGGTAAACGTCACACACAAGCTCATCGGTCAACATTTGACCCCATTTTGCCCATTTTCAACAGGATTCGTCCCCAGGCAGGCCCTCACAACATACTAAAGTTTCATCCAAATCGAAATATTTTTACGTAAGTTATGACACATAATGGCGATGGTAGTGATTCCGGTCCTATGTCCAGACCTTTGACCACATTTCGCCCATTTTCAATAGAGTTTGTCCATAGGTGGTCCCCTACCACATACTAAACTTCAATAGAAATGGAACTTTATTTGCCTTAGTTAGGACGCATAATATCAGTGGAATGTATCCCGCTCTTATGTCCTGATCTTTGGCCCCAATTCACCGATTTAAAATACATTTCGTCCCCAGGTGGTCATCTACCACATACTAAAATTTCATTTACATCGAACCATATTTACGCAAGTAATGACGCATAAGGGCAATGGAGTGGATCCCGATCCTAGGCCGTGACCTTTGATCCCATTTCTTCCATTTTCAATAGGGTACGTCCACAGGTGGTCCCCCACCACATACTAAAATTTCATCGAAATCGAACCATTTTTACGCGAGTTATCGTGCCGACAGGCGGACAGACGGACGGACAAAGCTGGAGCATATACGCTTCTTCAACCTGCAGTTGGGAAGCGTAAAAAGGTCGTGCTTATGCTATCGGCTTGGAGAACGTGCTGGCCATAAGAGGCCAGCTCGTTCTACCAAACGGGCGGTACGTCACCGTACCGCCCGTTTGCAATGGTGCCATCAACATCGCAATTGGACTGATAACGACTGGTCTGCTGTCCTCTTCTCAGATGAGAGTAGATACAGTCTATCGTCTGATTGTCGAAGACAACTAATCTGGCGTGATAGTGGTATGCATATTGTCCAGCAAACACACATGAGAGGGACCGATATCCGACATGTAGTGTCATGGTATGGGCTGGCATCATGATAAATGGCCGTACGTCCCTCTATGTGCTTTCAACTGGGACTATGACTGGCCAACGATGCATTAATGACGTTCTGCTGCCTCATGTTTGCATGTTCCGTGGTGCTGTCGGTGATAGATTCATTTTCTTGGACGACAACGCAACATGTCATCGAACAGTCGCTGTCCAGGAGTGTCTTGAGAGCGAGGATATTCAACGCCTTGTATGGCCAGTACGTTCTCCAGATCTGAATCTCACTAAAATGTGTGGGATGCTTTGGGGAGGAGTCTTGCTGGTCGCCAATGCCCTCCAATAAACAAGGGCACACTCATCCGTGCACTGACAGAGGAATGGGATAAATTACCCCAACAGCTGCTTGATAATGTTGTGCAAAGCATGACACGACGTGTGGAATCTTGCATCGCCCTCCATGGTGGCCTTATCCCGTATTGACATCTTACGCCGGAACGCCTGCGGACGGTAATTGCATTTTTTCACGTTTACGTATCCTGCATAAAATGGCCTGTTTGTCCCTTGAAGACGTTCCAAAGCCTTCTGGATTTCAGAGCACAATAAATTGTCTTTCTTGTAATGCCCTGGCATTCACACACTATTTTATTTCACGTGGCGTCTAACCACACTTACTTTTTTATGCACTATATAGCCATCTATAATCCGTCCTTAGCAATTGTCCAGCAGTGTAGTACATGGTTTCGATGATAGGGGGCGTAGATATATATCTTATTTTTGTCAATATATCTACTTCTAGGAGTCCGATTTGAAAATTTCCTTCTTTGCTGGATAGTGTTTCCGATGCGAAATGTTTTTAAAGTAAATTTTAAATTTTCAAATAAATCACAGTCTTTCCGCTAGGGGATGCAATGGTAAATTGCGTTTTCTGCGTTATTTCTGTCCTGAAACTCCGATTTGAAAAAACCTTCATGTATCGCTTTCAACACCTAATGGAAAATATTTTTCATATAATTTTTAATGTTTGTTAAAGTATGGTCTGGCCACCTGGGGGCGTAAGAGTTTTTTTCTGTTACTGATGTACTTGTAGCAAAATCTGTGATCCTTAAAACTGACTATTTTTTTCTTGGACAGATACCGCTCATGTTGAAAATCCTTTTGAGAATACTTTCTTCCTAAACTAATGCATCGTCTTCCCACCAGGGGCCGCAACGCCACATCTTATTTTTGCGATATCTCTGTTTCTAAGAGTCCGATTTGAAAAAAATCTTTCTGTGTTGGATATTGTTTCCGGCGCGAAATGTTCCTCTGAAAAATTCATAGTTTTCCTAACGCGTAAACTCACAATTCCGTGTACAGCAATATCTGAGGGATTAAAAATCCGATTACTAACTTTCTTCTTCCGTCAGTTACATATTTTTCCGTACCTGTTCCATTGCCTCTGAATAGCTTTGATAAATTTAATTTGCGTCCGATTGATTTGAAAAACGTGCTTATTACACCCGAAAATTCGGTGTCATATTTCTTGTTTTTTATGCAGACCGAAATTCTCGTGCTTATTTAAACATGTGTCATTAACTTCCAGAAGAAATTTCACCGATTCGGGAAACTAAAATACATAGAGTCCTCTGAAACTTCTAGAATCGATACTATTATTAATTATGGTAAAATTTATTGGAGTGCGTAGATAGTTCCTACTTAATTGGGCACTCTAGTTCATTTCGACAGCTGACGTTTGTTGCTTGACGACTTTTTTTTTTTATTCGAGGTTTAACGACCACCGTGAGCAACTCAGTGGACTATAAGCAGTCGCCCGTCCCTAATTTAGGGTCACTGGTTCCAGGGAAGGAGAGAGAGCCAGTGCCGTAAGACAATCATGAAATCCGTGCCTCACCGGGATTCGAACCCGGACCCATTTCAGACGAATAATCAGAGGCCATCGCCTTAGACCTCTGCGCCACCGGGGCGGCGACGACGACTTCATGTTGAGTCTATAAAACCGTAAGAACGTTAAAGAAACATAAATTTTGAAAACTCTCTGTAGGAACACTAAGAAATGTCCTGGTAACTTCGTAACGGAAATACTTTTTCAATGTTTTCTATGTGATTTTGTGAGACCAGTGTGTAGAGCTTCAGTACACTGTTTTGGGAAAATTCTGTCATTTGGGTATAACTTTAAGATTGAATTTTGGGTGTAACTTCACGAGTGTGCCTATTTTCAAGAGAAAATATTCCTCTTTATTTAACGTAGATACTTAAATATCGTCCCCAAAACTTTAACTTTCAAAACATTAATGGGACTATGTATAGGGACTTCAAGAACTTT
Source organism: Macrothele yani (assembly GCA_039090855.1). Taxonomy (NCBI): domain Eukaryota; kingdom Metazoa; phylum Arthropoda; class Arachnida; order Araneae; family Macrothelidae; genus Macrothele; species Macrothele yani. Next base: position 74,692,405 of record CM077034.1, on the reverse strand, counting down.
AATCTGGTCCTATGGCTTCATACTTTTTTGCTAAAAAATGATGAAATACCTCAAGTTCATTGTGGCAGTAATTTATTCTAATAATTTGTCATTTAAAAATATTTTTTTTTTAAATTAAAACTCATTTTAATTTTAATAGGTGTTTTCAGTGTCATAGGCAAAGTTCATGGAAGATAAATATTGTTAAAATGCATTACAAATAGACTGCTTCTTGTGTTTTTCTTCGTAGCAGGAGCAGGTTTATTCATTTGACCTTACTATAGTAAGTTCCGTAAATTATTAGGGTTATACCAAAGTTCCAGCCGCCCCTGCTATAGAGAGCTATAGAAGTCTAACCGGCGGGAGACCCGTCCTGTCGTTTCGTATAATGAGCCAATCACGGTGGTCGATAATTTTCATTTGCCTCACTGTTTGTTCATGTTTACTTTAGGGAAAAGTGCGAGTAAAGCATAAAGTTTACTATGTATGGCGTATGGTGAAACGGTTATGGGTGAGCGGACGTGTCTAGAATGGTTTAACAGGTTAAAAAAGGTAATCTAACCTTGGAAGACAAGCCACGTACATGTAGAAACTCGCAGACGAGGAGCTGGAATCGCTGTTGCAAGAAGATGCCACACAATCGACCACAGAAGTTGCAAAACGTTTGAAAGTGGCTCAATCGACTATGGTACGGCATCAACAGCGCTTGGGAAAGATTTAGAAGATAGGTAAGTGGTTTCCACATATTTTAACAGAGCGTAATATTGTTCAACGATTAAGCATCTGCATGTCGTTGCTGAAGACGTTTTAAGGGAAGAATATCCTGTGGACGGTTGTCACCGGGGATGGGTCATGGGTCTATTGCGACAACCGAGAACGCCAGGGATCCTGGTTCGACCCAGGACAGTCATCAACATCCACTGCAAAGCAGGATTTCCACAAGGAAAAGGTACTCTTTTGGGTGTGGTGTGTTATGCATGGAATGCTGTACTTCGAACTGCTGAAACCGGCCGAAACAATCACTGCACAACGGTATGGCGATCACTTGATTATACTAAACTCCGCAATGAAGCAAAAACGCCCATGGACTGGTAAAGAACGCCACCCCGTCGTCCTCTTACACATACTACTAGATCAAATGTCAGTGCCAGCACGAAATCATCCCTTGAAAAGTTACACCGGGATGTTTTACGGCACCCGGCTTACACCCCGGACATTGCACCCTCAAACTTTCATCTGTTTCGTTCTTTTCAACATGTCCTATACCAACTGCGGTTCACCACACTTCCAGAGGTGGCAAATTTCGTCAGTGCGTTCTTCATCTCAGAACCCGAATCCTTCTATCTATGACATGGGGATTTATTTGTTGCCTGCAAAATGGCAAAAAGTCATTGATTCTAACGGCCAATATTTGGTTGAATAAATGAATACTGGTTTCCTGATTGTTCTTCTCTCATTTCTCCTTAAAATGGCGAAAAATTTTGCATACCCTAATAAAATTTTAAAAACATGTAAAATGTCATGAACAAAGATTATACAGTATGTTGCAGCAACATCCATTGTGAAATATATTGTCATAATTCGTTTAGATACACCACATGCCGGATAGATAGAGTGTATCTTTTATTAAAATATCGGAACGCTTTCCAGCTTTACAAACCGAAAGAGAGAGCAAGCTGATGTTGATAAAATAGCAATTGCATTGAAATGCAATATATATGGTATACACGTGATAAAGTGTAATAAGGTAGTATTTGGTCACCCGCAAAATTATCAGAAAAACGATCTCCAGTTTGCAACGAAACTCAACGATGTTCTATGTTGTGAATAAGACACTATTTTCTAACATTCTGTTTGTTTCTAGAGATAGGGCGATATGCATGTCACTTGCCATTCTTCGAATAATGTTGTCTTCTTGCCCGAAAAAAGAAACTTCGAATCTTCAATAAGAAGGAAAATCGATTGAGCGCATAGAAAATAAAAATACATGCCTTTAATTGTGTACACGGTGGAATGCAGAAGATCAAATAAACATGAAATGACACGAGAAAAGTGAACCGTGGGAGCTTCTGCGATAATATGAGAGAACATATAATTGTTTCTAAACGAATGAGAGCAACACAAGGCGTCAGCTGTCCCATAAGGACGTTTGGGCATTTCACTGACTGAGATGTGACACAAGAATTGCGTATTGAGAGTGAAATGTTTCAAGATGTCTACAAATTTTGTCCGCGCACAATATAAATCACATGACATTCTGAAAATGCATTAAAGGCAGGATATTCCTGTCCATGATCCTCTGCATATAAATCCTTCTCAACTTAAAAAATGACTCAGTTTCAACTGAATACTTAGAAAAAAATTTTCAGCAGTTTTTCAGCAGTTATTTTTTATGTCATCCGTTTTTCTCCACAATGAAAAATCAATGCACTTTGCGCGATGAGTCTAAAGGAGCTCTCGCTATAATAACAGACATAATCGATTCGTCTGGTTGAGTTTAAGCTTTCTGATAAAAAGAAAAACAATATCTTTTTTATCAGTAAGAAGAACAATATGACTTTTATGTTTGGTTGATGAGGGAACATGACCTCATTTCATTTTCTGATTGGAAATGGTAATTACTTTATTATTATCCATCCTTTTTTCATAGTGGTAAATAATTGTACTTTGGTTTTTAAATTTTTTTGACTTTCAGTATATTATGACAACCCCCCCCTCTCGCATAATTAATTGGTGAGAGGCATGGTTAATTAACGGTAATTGAAACTTGATTGGGGGTTTTAATTTACAGAGAGTTATAATTTAAACACTTGCGAGGGACGGTATATAAAAAAAGATCTTCTAGCACTTTGAATTTAAGTGGCGAGTTGCAGGTGCTTGCCACGAGAACAAAGAGCCCATAAAGAGAATTGGGACGTGTCAGAGTTTAAAAGCTATTTCCCATGACTCAAAAAATGTTTGGACGGCAGAGGCTTTTGAAGTTTTTGTCTGTGCCGCGCGCGAAACAATGGGAAAACTCTTGGACTTGAAGAGCGGTTTATAATAAATATGTCGCGGTTTCAAGTGATAGAATTCACCGCTTAACAACATTTTGGAGACGGGAGATTGTTCTTGAGAGGGACAGGATCCGTCAGGAGAGCCGAGAGAATGAGGAAGGATTTTACCTCGCCCTAGAACAAAATGCTTGCCGTCTGCGCGCTCTTGCGTTCTGAGCATAAGAAGGAAACCAGCTAAAAGCATAAGCTGATGAATAACTAGCATGAACTTTACCTTAATACTTTCTTCACTTCGCCGGACCACAGATACCTTCCGTAAGGAGCCATTTCAGGTGAAATGTAAAGAGAAATAAAATAATCACGAAATTGCCTCACTCATGCAGAGAGGAGAGGGGAAACGCCAGGCTCAGGAACCACGGAAGCAGACCCCTGCAGAGAGAGAGAGGGAGAGCTCTGAAGAAACTGCTAGCCTCTTCGCGTTCAAAGCGGGGAGAGAAATCTTGTGTGTGTCTGTGTGTGTGTGTGTGTCTAATTACGTACCTCCATTGACCGGGGAACGACATCGTTTTAGCCACAGCAAAGAATGAGCTGTGATGGAAGTTTAGATCAAACTACCCGTGTGAGTATAGTGTTTTTTTTTTTTTTTGGTGTCATCAATACTGTGGATACTCGAGCACATACGTAATTACTTTTTACCAGTATTTTATTTGCGGCCCATTGTGAACGAATAGACTTTTCGTTAGGACATATTTTCTGAAACACCGAAGAGGACCAAAGCTGGCCGGAAGTCATAGCCTTTGTATTTAGATGAAGTATCCGGTGTAATTTATGCATATATCTATTAAATCCCTGTTTTAATTGTTATACTTTTCCTCCATTGGTTTATTGGTGTACTGTGTCAGCTAATTGGCTAACGAAGTATTGGAGAATCCAGTGATTCGAATCGCAGTCCGGAAAATATTTTGGCTTCCTGACATCTAAGGCCCAAAGGTCGCAACAAAAGTGGTGATCAGCAGTGGAATGCGTATTGCATACCTCAGAAACACAGTACAACCGGAGCGTAGTATTTATGCCAACTTTTGCAACTTGCATAATATGTTGAGCTCAAAGTTTTAAAAATGGAAGGGATTACAAAAATATTAGGTGAACTGAAACATGAACTCAGAAATTGACTGAAAACTTCCAAAGAAAGTTTAGAGCAGCAGCTCAAACGACAACTAGAAAGATTTGAGAAAAGCTTACAACAGCAGAAAGAAAGTCTTGAGCAGCAGACGGGCAGCATAAATCAGCTGATAGCTAGAATTGGGGGGGGGGGTATGAAGAAAAATTTGATAAAAGGATGGAGATACCAACTTCCGTATCGATCATTTGGAAATTGGGCAGGTAAAATGCATAGACCAAATAGAACAACTTGTGCGAGACTCATTGTAGAAATATAAAGGAAAAACTTTCTGGGGAATTTAATGGTACTAAGTTAGAACAAACTAAACTTCATAGGGATATTGAGAAAAGTGTACAACATTGTGAGGCAATAATAAGTTCGTCGGAATTTAAGTCACCGGGAGAGATGAACGAAGCTTTGAGTAGGCCGACCCGAATTAAACCAGGCGCGTTTGACGGAAAGACTAGCTGGGGAGTATACAGGATCCAGTTCGAAATGGTTTCGACTGTGAACGGCTGCAGCGAAATGGAGAAAGCATGCGCGTTAGCGGCATCATTGAGGATGCAGCTGCTGATATCCTACAAACTTTGTCGGAAGAGAGTCGTTTAAAATATTCCTTTCTCATCGCTGCCCTGGAACTCAGATTTGGAGAGTAACATTTAAAGTTACTCCGTGTTCTTCAGTTGAAAAATCGCAGGCAGGATGTCAACGAGTCACTTCAATAGCTCGCGACCGACATCGATCGGATGACAAGGCTAGCGTATGGGCAATGTACGTCGGATATACAGGACACGATGGCGCAGCAACATTTTGTGGAAGCGATTGCTGATCCAGACATTCATCATTCAGTGCGCATGACGGATTGTGACTCACTTAAGTCAGCCGTCTTACATACAATGAAATTTGACTCTTCGCGCCATTCTAGGAGTCCTAGAAAAACAGTTCGTATGTCGACTGTAGCCGAAAGTCCGATCAATGCATCAGTCGAAACTAAACTCGAAGAACTTTTGGATCTCCTTCGCAGAGATGTTAAACATCGTTCTGTTAAGTCTCCTGGCCGGGGAAGAAGTGATACGCTTTGCCAGAAAAAATGAGTGCTGGTATTGTAGACTAAGAGGGCATCGCATTTTTGAGTGTAGAAAACGGTTGAGAGAGGAAAAAAATGTCGAAGGAACAGGCTTCGGGAAACCCTTAGAAGTCAGTTTCGAGGGGCGAGAACTGATGCAGCAAGAGGAGCCCCGCACGGTGAAAGCGCATGTCACAGGTATTTCTGGATTATAGTGGTTTAAGAGTTGAGGTGATGATAAGTAAAACTAAATGCAATTTGTGCTGGGAACTGAGGCGGATATTACATTAATCCGTCCGGATATTTTCGAGCAAATTAAAGAACTTGCAGATTGTTTGAAGAGTGACAACGGGTTGAGATTCAAACTGTGAATGGTAAGGGTTCAGTAGCTCTTGGAACCGCAGGCGTCGACATACAAATTTGAAATAAATCCTGCAGACACACGGCAGTGATTGATGATTACTTTGAAAAATGCATCCTGGGTCGCGATTTTTTTAGTGAGATCGGATATGTTTTTGTCCTTAAGAATGGAACCCTGAGATGGAACGTGAGGAAATGGTTCTCATGATGAGTCAACATGGGCACCTGAGGTCGCAAAGGGTCACAGTTCTCGTAAAACAAAAGTGTGTTTTACCAGCAAAAAATGAAACAATGCTGGCAGGATGTTTGCCTGAGCTTTCACTAGAATTTCCGATGGCAGTATGCGAAATGTCCGAAATTTGCCTGTTACCAAAATATGTACTTATAGCGAGAGCGCTGGTAAAAACAGCACATTGCATCCCCGTAAGAGTAGTTAACCTGGGTGACGTCGATGTGAAAATAAAGGAAGGGTTAGCACTTTTCTCCTTGAATCCTGTAATTTCGGCGCGTAGCAGCAGAGGAAGGATCCCACCCGATTCGCGCGTGGGAGGGAGCGGTGAAGTGCTGGAGCATTTGCATTACCTCGCAAGGGAGGCCACGGCGAGCCTGAGTACGTATTAGTTTGGAGAGTGGACGCGGATGATATGCGAATTTGCCGATGTTTTTTCCGCAGATTCAGAATGAAAAGGAAAAAGTCATAGCGTACTTTTTTAAATCTCTTTCTAAGCCGGAACGGAACTACTGTGTTACTAGAAAATAATTATTGGCTATGTTAAAACTTATAGAACATTTCCATCTTTATTTGTTCGGTAGAAAATTCTTGTTGCGAACCGATCATGGCGCTTTGCGTTAGCTGTTTAATTTTAGAAATCCGGAGCGACAGGTAGCCAGGTGGATAGAACGTTTACAAACTTATGATTTCCAGGTACAACATCGGAAGGTTAATGCACATAAGAATGCGGATGCTTTGTCGGGAAGACCCTGTCCGCCGCAATGCAAATCCTGCCTACGCGCAGAGAGCAATGATCTGCAGCCGGACACCCAATCGGTGCGACAGGCGATAATTCCCCCGACCCCGACTGTACGAGATCCGCTGACTCCGGATGAGATGCAAAAAGCGCAGGAAGCGGACGAAGATGTTGGACGTCCGGTCCGATGGAAGCAAGAGTCTTCCGACGGTCCTGCGTGGGCTACTGTTGCAGCATACGGACAGATTCTGAAAAGTTATTGGGCGCGATGGGATTCTCTTGTGGTTAGAGATTGAATTTTCTACAGAGAATTGGAAAATTCTAGGAATGATTCGCGACAAATTCAACTGGTGGTTCCAAGATCTTTGGTGAAAGATGTTTCGAAACAAATGCATGATAGCCCGACTGGTGGGCATTTTGGTGTCAGAAAAACTCTCGCGAAAGTCCGGGAACGATTTTACTGGGTAAATTGTAGGAAGGATGTAGAGGATTGGTGCAGACAGTGTGACTCATACGCGTCCAAGAAGGGCCCAATGACACGATGTCGCGGCCGAATGTAAGTGTATAATGTGGAAGCACCGTTCGAAAGGAAAGCCATTGATGTAATGGGACCGTTTCCCAAGTCGGAGGATGGCAACAGATATTTGTTGGTGGTTATGAATTATTTCACCAAATGGCTGGAGGTCTTTCCTATGGAAAATCAGGAAGCAGTTGCTATTGCTGAAATTCTTGTCAGTAGATTGGTGAGCTCTCATGGGGTTCCACTTGAATTGCATTCCGACCAGGGGCAGAACTTTAAGTCTAAAGTGTTTCAAGAAATGTGTAATTTAGTCGGCATTAAAAAGACTCGAACTACGCCACTTCATTCGCAGAATGACGGAATGTGTGAAAAGTTCATATGCACCTTGGGACAGCAGCTTTCATTATTTGTTAGTGATAACCAGAAAGATTAAGACAGGCTTGTTCCGCTATTTTTGTTGGCGTACCGAGCTGCGGTGCATGAAACCACAGGGATAACCCCGAGTATGATGTTGTATGGGCGAGAACTACGCCTCCCCTGTGATTTGGTGTTTGGAAGGCCGGAACCAATTGCCCAGGATTCTAGCACGTATGTCACAGAGCTTACCAGAAGATTGGGGAAAGTACATAGTTTTGCTAGGAGGAATATATGGATACCTACTGAACGAATGAAGACCGGATATGACGTGCAGGCTGCAGAGAACGTGTTTAAGGAGGAGACTTAGTCTGGGTCTAAAACCAACGCAGACGAAAGGGAAAGTCACCCAAATTGCAGCGCCCGTGGGAAGATCCTTATGTAGTAACGAAAAGAATAAACGATGTTCTTTACAAATTTCAGTACAATAGACCAGTTAGAGTTATACACCTCGATAGGCTTAGACCGTATAGGGCAGGAAATATCGAATCATAAACATTTGAAGGATGAGTGTCTCAGGTGATTGGTTAGTTTCCCGTTGGTTGACTTAGTGATGTGAAAGGGTGAGAAGCGGAGAGCCTGAGAACATGGAATGAGTTTGTTAATTGTAATAATTTTGTATAGTGTACTCGGTGTTGTGTTCTATTGGTGGAAATATTTTAATATTGCAATATGTCGTGTGACGTGGTAGTGGAACTCTATAATGTAAATAAATTATGTTGTGTCGTATTTGTGTACTGCCCTGGGGCGCGGCAGTGTAAATTATTATACAGGTAGATATGGAATGTGGGCGTTCCCTGAGATTCGTTAGAAAAGGGGATGTGCCCGGGGAACTCCAAAGACCAATTCAAGGCGTTTGTTTTGAGAAGGGTAGAGACGATGACAGGCACCATGGAAGAGGGGTACTGATGAGTTCTTATCTAGGGTAGGCAGTTCCGGCTGGTGGAATCGCTGCGAATCCCAAGTAGCTTATATGCACACGGGGCGAGTTGCATTTTAAGAAGGGGGCGATGTGACGATCCCTCCCCCCTCGCATAATTAATTTGCGAGAGGCGTGGTTAATTAATGGTAATTAAAACTTGATTAGGGGTTTTAATGAACAGAGAGGTATAATTTAAACACTTGCGAGGGGCGGTATTTTAAGAAAAGATCTTCTAGCACTTTGAATTCAAGTGGCGAGTTGCAGGTGTTTGCCACGAGAACAAAGAGCCCGTAAACGGAAATGGGACGGGTCAGAGTTTAAAAGCTATTTCCCATGACTCAAATGTATTTGGACGGCGAAAGCGTTTGAAGCATTTGTCTGTGCCGCGCGCGAAACAATGGAAGCTCTTAGACTTGAAGAGCGGTTTATAATAAAAACGTCGCGGTTTCAAGTGTTGGAATTCACCGCTTACCATTTTCTTGGAGAGGGGAGATTGTTGTTGAAGACAGATCCTGTTTGATATCCGAGAGAACTGGGCCTTGATTTTTCCTCGTGCTAGAAAATGCTTGCCGTCCGTCTGCGTGCTCTTGCAATTCTGAGCATAAGAAGTGAAGCTAGCTGAAAAGCATAAGCTGATGAATAAAATAATTACCAGATTTAACTAAAAACTTTCTGATCCTCGCCTGACTATCGATACCTGTCCTAAGGAGAGATTTCAGGTGGAATGCCGACAGAAACATAAAAATTACGGAATATCGCCTCACTCATGCCGAGCGGAGAAGAGAAACGCCAACATCGGAACGGGAACCACGAAGGAGCCGAACTCCCCTGCAGAGCAGAGCCTCTTTGCAAAGAAAGCGGGAAGAGAACTTTCGTGCGTGTGTCTGAGTACGTGCGTTAAGCGACTAGGGATGATGTCGTTTTGACGAAGAGACCATAAGCAACGCGGCGTCATCCAAAAAGGAAAAAGAACCACCCGTAGTGCCGACATATTAGTGAAGCGAGTGAGTGTTTGTGTTGTTTGTGTCATCATACTGAGGATGCTCAAGGACCTATGTAAGTACTTTTTACCAGTATTCTTTGTGGCTCATTGTGATCGAAGAGACTTTTCGTTAGGATATATTTTCTGAAACACCGAAGAGGGCCAAAGCTGGCCGGAAATTATAACTTTCTCAATTAAATAAATAATCCGGTGTAATTTGTGCATGTATCTATTAAATCCCTGTTTTAATTTTTATACTGCGCCTCCATTGGTTTTTTGGTGTACTGTGTCGGCTGATTGGCTAACGAGGTATTGCCGGATCCAGTGATTCGAATCGCAGTCCGGAAGTTTTTTTTTTTTTTTTTTTTTTTGGATTAAAGGTTTAACGACCACCGTGAGCTACTCAATGGGCTATAACCAGTCGCCCGTCCCTAATTTAGGGTCACTGGCTCCAGGGAAAGGAGAGAGCCAGTGCCCTGAGACAAATACAACATCCTTGCCAGACCGGGATTCGAACCCGGACCCCTTACAGACGAATGATCAGAGGCTAGCGCCTTAGACCACTGCGCCACCGGGGCGGCAGTCCGGAAGTAATTGGGCATCCTGAGAACTAAGACCCAAAGGACGCAACAATATAATTAATGTACGCTGTATGTCAACGGTACGCACAACTGAAATTCAAACGGAGATATACAAACGTTTTATATAAATTTAGTGTACAAGCATTCCTTTCGACACGACATTTGCTTTTGAACGCCCTTTATTAAAAATATAATAATGAAAGTGAAATTTCAATATTTTTAATGTACAATCTTTGGGGTGATATGCGTTACTAGTATCTTTAATTGTGATTTTCAGATTTCGAACGGAATGGATTTCGGATCTGTGAAACTGTGGGAGTTATTTTCCATGCAGCAAATATTTACATGAATCGAAGACTTCGTCCTTTAGGGTGCGTTTACTGTGCTATGGAGAGAAACGTAATCTACGATGAAAATTTTAATATTTCAGAGTAGAAATAATTGAGGGGTTTATTAATATTTTGGAACTTTGATTTTTTAAAAAAACGACTTTCATTGTGAGAGGAAAAACAAATAGTGAAAGACAACCATTGCGTACATGAAAGAAAATCCCTAATCGGCAGACTGCCTGAAAGTTTTAACGCCAGTCTTTTTCCATTAAAAGAAAGATTTGTTCGTGCCCAACGATGGCAGACGTTTTTAAAAACAGCTTAAAATGACGTGCCTGTAGCCAAAAATTGCGCCTTGTTTAAATTTTCTCAGAAAGTTCTTTTTGCACATTTCGATCCTAAGTCGAACCTCAAGTGATGCTCAAAAGCACTGGTCTGTATGATTCGTTTATATGATTTCTGTTACTGAATTGCTTGTACGGTTTGAGAAACAGGGTAACTGAGTTCTTTACGTCGTTCGTGTCACACATTTTGAAATATTGATTCATTCTTCGTTTTATGCAATTACTTAAGCAGATGTGCGGTGTTATTTACCATACTGGGACCTCAGCGTATTCCATTTGTGATAGGAAAATAAATTAGCTGTTCAATGGACATGTCTCTAATGCTGCGAATATACATCCCCATTATTATTACAACAATTAGTAAATGTTAGCCTTTAGCAGATTTTAAAGTGTGCCGTGAGAGATAGGAATGTACCAGCAAAATTAGAAACAGAGTAATGAGAAAAATCATCGATATCCCTACCCATTATCGTTATATGTAAAATAATAACCCGTTCAGAATTCAAGAAGCTTTGATTTTAGCCGAAACTTTCAGACATGTAAGTACGTATGTGTGCGTTTGAGGGAATATTCATAGAAGTGGGAATATAACAACCCTTAAATTTTTACAGAAAGATGACTATATTAAAAAACATTTTCAGATAAGTTTGAGTCATTATCCCTTAAATTTTAAACATGAGTTCGCGGTCTTATTCTTGGTACTTTAGAAATGATGTAATTTAACGTCGAAATGAGGACTATGTAGGGTTCAGGACACTGTGATTATACACAATGATTTACAGCAGATATCAATTTTATGGATCCTTACGTAAGGCTACTGCTTAATTGATCGTGCTTTCGAAACGTCTCTAACTTCTGTATTGCCGTTTTTAGTCAATTCAGTTGACATGCATATTCTCTTTATAGTCGCATTGGTGTTTCACAACTGATCCTGACAGTGAACACGATTGTTCTTGTAATTATGTCATGTTTTAAGTCGTAATGTTCGATCTTAAACAGCAGAATGCGGCTCTGTAATGATTTATGGAAGTACTCTAGCTCCTTTTAGCACACTGTGTGGAGTAAAATTTAATGCTGTAGAGGAAATTCCCGCATTTATTTTATTTTTAATATTTTTAAACAGAAAGCTGAAATTATTCTAGCAAACTTCAGATTAAATTCAGAACTAGATGATACAGCAGATAATATGCTAATATTTTGCTCCAAAGAAATTATGAAGTCTTTAAAATCATTCAATGTATTTTCAGATATTTCCATGTATTCAATATTTGCTTTGCAATCATTCGTATATGTCTTCCTCGTACTGGGTGTTCTGTCCTTAGAGGACACTCAAAGATTTTGCTAATGTCTCAACACACCTGCAAAAAAGTTTTCCTTCAATAGGAAAACCAAAAGCTTCTGTGGTATAATTCAGGTATATTTTCTGAAATGGAAATTAGGGAAAATTACGAAATACTGGTATTTAAAATCATTCAAAACTGAATCTTTAAGGAGTTAATCAATATATTAATTTCGCAAGCGAAATGACGAAAATAGTTTCCTGATCCTTATATGTACAAGTTTTACTTTCCACCATTTTCTATTTTAAGCTTTCGATATAAAAATGAGAAATATAATTTGTTAAATAAAGAAATTTATATATTGGGCTTAGTGTTTAAAATGAAATCTCCCGCGAGAATAAAGGTAATAAATATCATGTAATCTAAGTACATATTTCATAATCCGCTACTTTGGTTGAACTCCGCTCTGCATGTTCTGTACATTTTATCTGAAAGTAAATAGAGGATGCAACAAAGAATCGGAAGCTTTACCCTTTGCATGTGCGACTTATATTTTAAAACATCCATCGTTTTTCTAATAAATGGGAACTGAGTAAATAAATACGACAGTGGCTGATACCTGTAGCTGTTTTACAAGCGAGAAAAAGAATAAAGATTTGAATTTTGAGAACAAAGCTTGTTCCCACCAAGCTTTTGATCTCAAAATTTAATCACGCGTTATGTTTCATTCACCATTACATTACAAAGTGTGGCAAGTGTTTCAGCAGTTTTTCTTAATTTTCAAATCACGAAACGCAGTTCTTCGTGTACACGTAAATGTATGTCCTTTTAAAACGTAATGCTACGTTCAGTTGTCCCTATTATATTCGATTTTTCATATGTTTTGGTGTTTAACAGCAGAGGATCTTTGCAGCTTTCTTGCTGGCTTGTTTGCACACCAGCTGTGTAAAACAGCTTTTATGACTGTATCTTGTCCACGGTTACGTGGGCCAATGTTTGATTTCTTCATGAAATTTGCTCTTACATTTGGTACATATATTATTTCATACGGATTTAGCTTTTCTACGTCTGTACATATTGTATGTGGCACTTTTACATTGTGTCTGAAGAAACAAAATGACACCACAAGGTAAGATTCTTATCTGTCAAATCAGAAAAACACACTTCCAATACACCTGTTTGCTATGATTGGATTCTCATTAAATGTTAAGGTTCGCTTCATTTTTGTGTGGAAAAAAGAAAAATATATATATTTTTATTACCTTATTCCGCACACTCTGCATGTGTGAAGTTCGGCGAACGTTTGCCTTAGAGGTAAAAATCTGTGCTTTCATATTTCAATCTCAAATGCCCTCTGGTAAGATAAAACGACAAAGGGTCTCAAATACAAACTATCATCCCCTCCAGTGAACGCCGTGTTTTATGGCAGCAAAAGCAGACATTGCTTCTTTTTGATTTCGACACGATAATTCATTTAGTATTTTTAGGCAATCACGGTTGTTTTTAAGTTGTACCGAATTTACAAAGAGTCCTTTTATTAATAATCGTTTATCGTTGAATGAAAAGCGTGTGAATAATCTACATCGAAGTTGGAGGAAAACATTTGGAATTTCCCTGATACGTAAAAAATACAAATAAGAATATCACGGTAAACGATGAAGTGCGTACGTATTGTTTGTGCAGGCGGCGTGTTAGAGAATGAACACCTTAGGCTGTCAATTAGAGATGAGCGTTATTTCCCTACTTGTGATTTGATCACGGTTATCGAAAAATCACAGGTAGCGCCTGCATCTGAAAACCGTGAGTAACAGTGATCGTCCAATAAATGTTCCTTACATTGTCATTGCTACCCATCATGCTCTTCGGGATTTTTCACAACTCCGTGTTAACCGTTACTGATAAAATTCTGCTCCTGTAGTTGTTACCATAATTTGCTGTTACTCGTCATAACCGGTTGCGATTTGCAGTCTGTTATTCGTGATTTTTTCGCAGGGTTGTTTGTGAGCTCACCGTTACGTCGTCCTCTCTGTGAGTGAGGTTCAGTTTTTGTTTTTTGAATTAGGAGGAAATAGTGAGCTGTGAACATTACTTAGCAAATGTTTAGTGCCGCCCCGGTGGCGCAGTGGTCTAAGCGATGGCCTCTGATCATTCGTCCGAACAGGGTCCGGGTTCGAATCCCGGTGAGGCATGGATGTTGTGTTTGTCTTACGGCACTGGCTCTCTCCCTTCCCTGGAACCAGTGACCCTAAATTAGGGACGGGCGGCTGCTTATAGCCCATTGAGTTGCTCACGGTCGTCGTTAAACCTCCAACCAAAAAAAAAATAAATTTTAGTTGCTTCATCCATTTTAAGGCTGAAAAAAAAGCTATCTCGTTTCTTTGAAATTTGTGACATATCATGTTAGGTATAAAAGAAAAGTGTATTTTTGATAATCTGAATTCCAAATTCAGCCTATAATCGCAAAAACGTATAAAAAATTACGCAGAATGTAACTGAAAAAGTCATTAGAATTACAGCAAAATATCAGAATTAGAGCAGAATTAAGTATACAAGTTAAAAACATGTAACTGAGGATCGGCTCTATATGGCCGAGACACACATACACTCACCGTTCTTCTAGGTGATTCTACTATTAGTTACTTTACTGGTACACAGAAGTAAAGGAACATGTCCTAAACCTAAACTAACTGTGATTCCAATCACGGGTAAAGATCACTGTAACCTTTAAATAACAGTCACAGTTAGCGGCATGATCACCAAGTAACAGTTAAGCTCATTTCTACTGACAATTTTTTTTTTTTTGGTTGGAGGTTTAACGACCACCGTGAGCAACTCACTGGGCTATAAGCAGTCGCCCGTCCCTAATTTAGGGTCACTGGTTCCAGGGAAGGGAGAGAGCCAGTGTCGTAAGACAAACACAACATCCATGCCTCACCGGGATTCGAACCCGGACCCCGTTCGGACAAATGATCAGAGGCCATCGCTTAGACCACTGCGCCACCGCGGCGGCCTTCTGACAATGCCTGTATTTCATTTCGATTAATATCCATTATGCCTGACAAATATATCAGTCCTATAGCAATCGCGCAGGTGTTTATCTAAATTTGCTTTCTATATAAAAAATAATATATGGTTTAAATTTTGGTAATTTTACACCTTTTAATTTTAATGATTTGCTTCTCCATTATAACTCTTGTTTCGCTGCCCAATTGTTGAATAAAATTTCGTCCAAATGTTTCTCAGTTGGCTACCATCAACAAATAATTAAATGGCATAGGTCTACTTTTAAACAGAATTATTACACATAGATAGGAGATCGTACGATAAGATGCATTATTAAGGATCACTTGCATTTGTTATTTTAATCATCTGAGAGAAAAAAATTGAATTTTTTTCTCTCAGAAGATTAAAAGAACACTAAAATCACAGAGCTCTGAAAAGTCTGAATTTCCAGGTCAGATAGCATGAGTGCTATTGCCATTATTAAAGTCGTTCTTATTGGAAACATACTTAGAAATGCACCATGCGTGTACTATATTTTCGTGTCAGAATTTTTTATTTACTAACATGACTACTGCTATTAGTAACTGGTGGCAGTTCCCAAAGTTGTTTCATACATAATCGTTTTTCTACTCCGAATGAAAGAACCCAATAAAATTTCCTAGTTTCCTTTAAGTAAGGAGTGGGATCGTGTCACAGCCTAAACCCCATGCGACCCATAGATTGAACTCAAGGGAATAACTATTAAATTTACCAAGTGTTTGTCAGTTATTTTCTATAGTATTTTACGTTCGTAATTTCGTGCAGTAATAAATCCGAAAAACGAAATTATATGAAACCGTTCACTCGGTGTTTCCTTAAGGCTTCGTTCATTATCTTTTGTTTGAAACCGTTAATTCCGGTGTTCATTTAAAATTGTTCTCAGTAGTCAGTTTACAATAAAAAGTATGGTACTCTTAATAGCAATGCACATGTACCATGGTGAACCAATGTTGCAGTAAACAAATACACTGGGTATGAATGTTAAGAGATATTAAATACAAAAACGCAATAAGCTTTTGATCTGGTAAATTAATGCATTTAAAATTGGCCAACTCTCAAATTTCTTTAATAGGAATTCCCTGAGACATTTTCTTTTGCTGCGTGTATGCCATGAAAATTAGACCGTATTAAAACACGTAAATGTTTAGTTAAATCTTGATTATTTCCAGAAAACTCACGATTTCACTTCAGTGGCAAGTAGGACTAATTACGTCGCGTAGTATTTTTATGCATAATCTTCAGTGGTGGAGAGCAATTGGTTAGATGGAATAACGTCAGCTCCATGCGTAATTTTCCCAAATATTACATTTTCTAGAAAATATCATGTCAAAATTTGAAGACAGTTTCAACAGAAAGGATAATTTTTTCGTCGACTTGGGCATGCCTGTGCGATAATCAAAACTGGTGCAGATGATAGCTGTATGAGACTGACTGCCAGACAGGCCAAAAAGATATCCACTAGGCCACTAATTTTGCAGCCTGCAGGATATATAGCCACGAGAGTTTCAAGCCATAGAACACTTAGTGAGCAATGACTTTATTCAAAGACACCAGCAATTATTGTCTCTGTAACTTTCGCCACGCTGGCAGCTCATTTACCATGGAGTTGCCAACATCACACTTGATTCCAAAGGAGTGTGTTAATTTCCTTCTCACAGAGGAATTATGATTTAGCTTAAGTATTGATTCGTGACGAATTCTCCTCTGGAGAGAGCTAGGTAACGGCAACAGTCCATCAGACATCCGAGAAAGGAACTACCCTGGTGTCGGTGGTTTCATGATCTCACGAGGAATTACGGTGACTAGCTCACATACTTATACATCTTAAAGAGTCGCTCCGTTAATGCACCGAGTGACCAAATTGAAATCATGTACACAATTTTCAGGACATTAATGGTATCCCGCTTTCCTGATTTTATTCTTAGGAACGATAATATCCAACTTCACGAAGTTTCAATGATTTTTTCAAAAATGAAGATATTCTCTGAATGGGGATGACACCCAAATTCCGTGAGTTCAACCCTATTCAGAATGTACTGGATGTACCTCAGAGACGCATTTTAGCTTGACAGCCTACTTGCGGAACACATCAAGAACATAGCGCAGCTCGTACAAGCAGTTATTAAACCCCCAAAACCAACTACAGTAAGTACCATCATTAAGAGTATGACGAGCCATTGCTTACGGTACATCGCCATCTGGAGTGATCATACTTCATATCAAAATAAAACAAGTAAAGTGTTAATTAACTTCAGTTCTTGGTGTTTTAAAATATGTTAAGTGCACAGAAATTTTTTTTCAGTGGTGCTCCAATTTCGTTTACCAAGAATTATAGGTTACAATTAGGGACCACTCTTAAATTTGCTGTTAATCCGATTCGTGTTCAGAAAGCTTTCAGCTTTATAACTGGTATAAAATATTTAGTTGAAAGGTTCCTTTAGGATCATTATGAAACGTAAATTAAATTTTACCTCGTTATATGTTACTGGTCTTCCTAAAGCTACAAAACAAAATCGGTTAGGGATATTCCTCAACAAACACAATGCTCCGACTCAGAGATTTGAGGCTTGCTGTTATAGTATTATTTGTCCATTTAAATATTTGGCCATCATAACAAGGTGTTTATTTTCTCGCCGCATCGCGCTGAAGGGGTGAGCTAGTTTTGTACACGAACGTAGATTTAGTGTCCTGTCAATCTCACTCAGAGCGCGGAGAGTGCTGCATTCGTTTGCAAAAAAATAATTTTTATTCAAGGTCATTAGTTTATATGCCACACCAAAACTAGAGAACAGTATTTCTTCAAGGTTCTTTATGAGTGAATTAAAAGACTGAACTTCTGCTTATATTCAAAATTGTTCTCGACGGTCACAAAGATAGACTTGGTAGCATAACCTATTCTGTTGGGAGTATGACGCATTTTAAAAACTTTGTGAAAAACGATAATTTCAGGAATGTAGGATATGCAAATATATAAAAATTCCGGGGTACATATGGTATCCCAGGATTTAAGCATCACGTATCGATTATGCTTTTACAAATGAAATAAATATTGTGGAAAAAATTGACATTATAAATCCTAATTTCCAAGGGAGTTTATTTCGGGACCTTTTTTCAAAGTTCTCCATAGTCAATACAACCTGTTAGAAAAAAAATCCCCCGACTTCTACAACCGATAAAACATGGAAAAATAGGAAGAGCTACTTACTCCAGCCATCTGCTGAAAAGGATGTTACGACAATTAAAATATTGTGAACAAAATGTTTCTCGTAGTAGAACGAAGATGTCAGAGGCAAATAGATTTTAATAATACAACTGTATGTCTCTAGTGGAACAAATTTCAAAACCAAAATACAGTGACGGAAAAAAATCCCAACACCACGAAAAAATAGTTGTAGAGGAATGAAATGGCGACAATACATTTGTACAGGTAATATATTTAATCGATTAAGGTTTCAAGATCACAGCTTAATGTAAGCGCGAGAAGAGCCATTTTAAATGTGAAATGCTGGTACATTAATAACCAGTGTAACAGCCAGAATGTTGAATGCAAGCACGCAAACGTTCGTGCATTGTGTCGTACAGGTGCTGGATGTCAGTTTGTGGGATGGAGTTCAATACCTGTTGCACTTGGTCGGTCATAACAGGGACGGTTAGTGCTGATTGGGGGTGACGCTGGAGTTGTCGTCCAATGATGTCCCATACGTGCTCGATTGGTGAAAGATCTGGTGATCTAGCAGGCCACGGCAACATGTTGACACTCTGTAGAGCATATTGGCTTACAAGAGCGGTATGCGGACGAGCGTTATCCTCTTGGAAAACACCCCCTGGAATGCTGTTCATGAATGGCAGCACAACAGGTTGGATCACCTGACCGACGTACAACTGTGCCGTCAGGGTGCGTGGGATAACCACGAGAGTGCTCCTGCTGTCATAGGAAATTGCTCCACAGACCATAACTCCAGGTGTAGGTCCAGTGTGTCTCGGCCGCAGACAGGTTGGTTGCAGGCTCTCGCCTGTCTTCCTACTAACCTATACACGGCCATCACTGGCACCCAAGCAGAACCGGCTTTCATCAGAAAACACAACAGATCTCCACTCAGTCCTCCAATGAGCTCTAGCTTAACAACACTGACGTCGCTAACGGGAGTGGTTTGGAGTAAGTGGAATGCACGCTACAGGGCGTCTGGCTCAGAGCTGTCCTTCAAGTAACCGATTTGTAACAGTTCGTTGTGTCACTGTGGTGGCAATTGCAGCTCGAATTGCTGCCGCAGACGCAGTACGATGCGCCACGGCCATACGCCGTACACGGCGGCCTTCCCTCTCTGTAGTGCCACGTGGCCGGCCGGAACCCGGTCTTCTTGAGGCAGTACCTTCCCTTGACCATCGCTGCCAACAATCATGCACAGTGGCTAAATTCCTGCCAAATCGTTCTGCAATATTGCGGAAAGAAATTCCATCTTCCCGTAGCCCTATTACACGACCTCGTTCAAACTCCGTGAGCTGTTGATAATGGCTTCTTCGTCTTCTTAAAGGCATTCTTGACTAACATCAACACACTACGTCGAATCTCAACCATAACTAACGCTCACGAACGTTACAGCGCGTATTTGCAGCAAACTTGCTTTGCATGTTCCGAGGGCGCTACTAGCGCCACACGTATGCGCCGAGCGCGAAATTTGCATAGACGTCATCTTACAGATGTACTCTCCCAGCCTACCAACTGTCGTTTACCTAACACAACCCCTTTTTGGTTTCGGGATTTTTTTCTCCGTCTGTGTAGTTGAAAATACTTAACTCGTTTCTTCATAGCAAAAGCATTACTAAGGAAAAAAAAATATTTCTGATACGTTTCCTGGGAGAAGAGATGGCGAGAAAAAGTTTTTGACTATTACGCCCATTAGTGGGAAAGTTATTCAATATATATGAAAATGAAAATGTTTCCAAACTTTATTTGTACCAAATGGAAAATTAATAAGGAAAAAATTCAATAAGGGTTTCAGAAGCCGAGATAACACTGTAACGCAAAGCCCACCTAGCTAGAACAGAACTGTGAACAATAAAAACCTTCACAACTAATGTACGAAAAGTTAAATGGTATCCAGTTTATAAAAGATTTTCCTAATCGTAAATTTAGAAGCACCCATATTGAAAAAAGAGCAGATAAAACATTTGTTCCCTTAGGGACAATTGTGCTTTACCAAGGGTGGAAAATACAGGAAAATACTTAATGATAACTACGTATTATGAGGATGAAAGAGAATTAATTCAGTTGGGTTTTTAGTTCTGCAGATGTTCCTGCTAACATGCTGTAAAGGGAGGCATGATCTTACACACTTTAAAAGCACATCTTTGCTTTACAAAACATCTAAAATTGTATAAAGAAGAACTCTCATTTGAAACGCTCCACAACAGAGAAAGATGTTTTTAAATCGGACTGGTAAAAGCAGAGGTATCGACAAAAATAAGGCATTTAGGAGTATTTACGCAAGTTGAGAAAACTGTTATAGATTTTAGGCAAAATGTAATCTCAAACGATATCCCAGGTGTCAGTAGAAAAATGTTTAAATGGAGTTTTCGCAAACGCGGATTCCCCTACAAATACATCAGGAATAGACATATACACTTACACCGCACTGGTAAAACCATGCTTTGACGAAGATTAGCAAATGTATGCATTTCTGTCGTTGGCTGTATCAGATGCAGAAATAATTTTTAAAATTAAGTCTTTTAGAAGGAGAGATATCACCTAACTTTGAAAACGAAACTGTTTCGAAAATATTCTTCCGCAAAATGGCCCTGAAATGAACACTTTTCCTTAACCGCATATTTGGAATCAAATATATGGAATAAAATGCATTTTGAAACCGATAATATCTTCATTTAAGCATTCTAGCGGCAAATTTATACATCGGAAAAACCCGAAAACCAAGGATGATTGTTTTCACAGATTTCCAATGAATAAAATTATTTCAAATCGAAAAGTTGAACAGATGTGAGATTCACAAACTGATAGACACAAAGAGAGTCGACAGAGAAAGAAATACTAAAAACACGTGCCTTATTTTACAAAACAAGTGCTAAAGCCTGAACAAGTTTGAGAGTGCATTATGTTCAACCTCAGGTTTCGCTTTGAAATTTTGGGTTTAATTCTAGCGATTAAATAATCGCTTACTTGCATTTAAACACTGCAGCGCAGACTTGGGAAGAACGAAGTGATATAATTCAAGTTTATATATATAATACATTTTTAACATAACTTTACAAAAGCTTCGTAAAAATTGCGTTTTTAAGTGATGACAATGGAATTTTTTCAGCTGACTCAAATCACATCGCACACCTGCATCTCTGTCTGCCTTATAAGACCGTTAAAAATTACGCAATTTTCTCTTTATCTTAAAACAAATAGAAGAGACTAATGTATTTCTATGATGATAGTTCAAACAGTTATTTTAAAGTGCAAATGAATTATCGTTCTACAGTTTGTAGAAATCAATGCTGTGGCGCTCACGCTTATCGTGCATACCTACGGGTTATTTTTAAGGACATGTTTCTTGGACCTTTAATGCGTTAGGAAAGCACCCTGAATTAGGAATTCTTGCATTAACTACCATGAATATCAGCAAACATTCATTTGCTATAAAGGCGCTGTTTCAGCGCATTTATCATGTCTTCATATATACAATAAAATACATGGCGCTAATTCGGGGCATTTACCATGATTTCGTGTATTCAATACAAGATATTTTGTCTACTAATATCACGAAATGATCATTGCAGAGGTTATGATAGTTTGACTGAAATGTTTAAAATTACGTAAAAGGAATACCATCTCTTATGGCATAGCTCATCAGGTGCATACAATGGCTAGAACATAATATCATGACCCTCATCATCATCAGTAGTAATGGTGTTTAATTCATAGTTGGATGAAAGTTTCGACAAACCCATACTCTAATTTCTCTCAAGAACACCTCATCCATGCCATTCAGGCATGTTTTGAATTTCTTCCGTCCATTTGCCACAGTTTCTTTTCCTGATAATTTCATATTTCCAGGAATCCAGTCTTGTATTCCGGTTGCTCACTGCCAGGACATTGTCATTTCAGGGAATTTATTTTAATCATTGTTTCATAAACACTTGTTGTTTTCCTCATCGATGAGTTCGTCTACTTATCTATCTTGCTCAAACCAAGAATTCACTGTATAATTCTGTCAGTTGTTTTCAGATTCTGGATGAATTCTTTTGTTAAAGTCTACGTCACTACTCCATAAGGAACGACAGGAGGGAAGCACGGTTTAAAAATTTGTCCTTATTGACATAACAGCATATTATTTTTGAAATCTCTACAATTTGTAAAATATGATCTCCAAGCAAGAGTCTCACAAACGAGAGAACACATTGTCACCACCTGAATAACAAAATTCTGGTCATACATGTGCCGCTGAAGCAGCTATGATATCCAAAGGTGACTTGTGTTTTCTGGTTCCAAAATTTTACCAGCAGATCTTCTAACTCATGTACATTACGTGGCGATGCTGCCGTACATCAGATCTGCTTGTCTAACAAAAATCACAGGTGCCCAATTGGAATGATGTCAGGGGAAATTCCCTAACAGACTAATACTTGGAAGTCTTTCTCATGTTACGCGAACCATTCTCGAACGATTCAGGCAGTGGTACACGACGCATTAACTGATGAAGGAAGACACTGCTGGAAGGGAATACATTGCCAAGAAAGGAGATACCAGGTATGTCGTGTTGTTTAGATAGTAGGTAGATGTCACAGTTTCCTTCACATGAATGACTGCACGCAAGGCTAATAAGTAGAACATTGTCAAATGATTACACTTCTTCCACTTGCTTTTCTCTTCCCACGATGCATCCTGGTGCCATTAAATCCTATTGAAAACGACGCACCGTTCCTCGGCCGTCCATATGGTGCAAACCGAAACGAAAATCATTACACCAAACGGAATTATTAGAATCGCTGGAGGTCCAGTTTTGATGATTACGTACTCATGGTATGCACTTTGAAAAGGTGAACGCAGGATGCAATCGACAGTTGGAGAGGTCTACCGCTGCGTAGCCCCATTTTCAGAAGAGTTCGATGTACTCTGTATTGAGACACATTACTCCCGTTACTGGAATTCAAATGAACAACGAGTTTCGGCACGCTACCCTTTCCGTTGGATTGTATGATAAGGGCTAACTTTCTCTCACTTCTGGCATCGATGAACTGTGGTCATCTCGCACCTTTCCGGGGGTACGTGTTTTTCTCTTTTTCAGACTACTTTTTGAATATACTAAATACGGCTTATCGTCTACTCCTCACAAGCATTGCTACCTGGGAAATGTTGTGACCTACTCGTCCGATCATTATAAATTGAACTTGCGAAACTAAGTCCATTGAGGTTGTCCTCGGAAGAAAAATACTGATCAAAAAAAGCTTAGTGTCAGGCGTTATTTACATCTTTTCCTGATCTTCGCACGCGTTTTAATTTACCTTCTGTTGCTTTGATTTACATAAAGATACTCTGATCATATTACTTCGTTTCACTGATGTAAAAGGTACAGTTCTTCAATGCATATCGAGCTTGAAATCCGTTATTCGTGAGAAGCATTGGTTAGTCTAGAATTGTACAATCCGTAAAAGCTGTGTACACCATTTTTGTTCTGTGTAAATTAATTTCTAAGACCCCTTTTTTACTCTTTCTAACAGCTTACAGGACCGTACCTTATTGCACAAATGAAGGCATTCAAGCTCACCAGAAAACGGGATCTATTTGGTGATTGACTAGGAAATGTTATGTATATTTAATAAATTTTTAAAAGCAAATATCGGAAATTTGGTCATAATTTGAACTCTATTGAAGTTTACAATCTGGGTAAGCATTTACATTGTTAAAATTTCTAGCTACGCAAATTCGTAAAAATTGGTGAAATATTTTAAGTGGCCATGGTTTGCTTGCACAGAATGCCAAGTACCTGTCCCTTAATTTTGCCGTTTCAACAGAGAAGAAAACAAACCGCACTAGAAGAATTTATTTCACACCATTCAAACTTCCAGGCTGGCTGGCATTGGCGTCTTTAAATCAAAGTTCAAAATTCTTAAAAATAGCTTTTGCTCTTACAAGCTCCCAAATAGGAATGATATATTATGCCATTCATATCGGACTTTCAAAATGACATACTACAATTCAATATGTTATTCTACAATGTGTGAAAATTTGCATTAAACGAAAATATCGGTAACGTTCTTTAGCAACAGATATGCCAGTATAGGGAGGGACCTCGGTTGTACGTTTCTCAAATATACGTTTTCCGCTTTTATACGTAATTATGCGTTAACCCCGATTTCTTAGTTAAGTTTTTATCGCTTCTTTAATTCGATTGTACGAGATTCATTTACACCTTTTTCGCGTTTATACGTTAAAATTTAAATTTTAGATTGTTAAAAGTGCACGGATTATTCATTCTTTCATACCTAACAACATATGGTTCAACTTTACAAAAGTGAGACAGCTTTGTTGTTTTCCTTCTTGGTGGAAACAAACTTGAGCCCTTCAAAGAAGGGTATGTTGTTAACTTTCAGTATAGATGAAAAAAAATGATTTCGCCTTTCGGGAGTCACACACATATGCGCTGCTTAAGAATTGATAAATCTCTGCCACGTACTTTTTTATTCCTCTGTTTTGTGGCGGAATAAAATAGATTTCGAAATTTATGAATATTAATATTCAACATTCGGGTTTCAAGCGGATGCAGTCAGTATAGGAAGAAAAAAAAAGTTTTTAATTCGTGAGTACCATAATGAAGCGCTGGTCTTATATTCTTAGTTGTGAAGGTTTAGCTTCATCTAAAATTAAGAGGTTTTTTTTGACACACTTGGCAAAAGAGGTGTTTGATTTTCATAGGCTTTGGATTTTTACAATGCGATAAAAAAAAATTGATTTTTTTTCTTTTTGCTTCCAATTCGACATTAAATAAATCATTAATAAAGAACATGAGATACTCTTTGACAGCTTAAATGTTATATAATAGTAATTAACTTTTTAAATTTTGTTTCAAAATGTTAAGACCATCCCATAGAATATTATATAACCCAGGTTTCAGTTTATAAAATTTCGAAGAACCGTGACGTCTGAGTGACCTATGATATATCATGAACATGCCTGAAGAAAATCGTGCGGGACGGAAATGTAAAGAGTTTAATTTTTTTTTTTTTTTTGTTCAGTGTCAGTCCACAATATTTTGTAGGGGGTTCGTTTGAGTAACGTGGTCATTTGATATTACTTCATGCTGGTACTCTGAAAACTTTCTTGAGCAACCTTACCAAATATTTTTCTCAATCGTCCAAACCACATGTGTTAATGGTCCAATTTCAAACCTACCCAGTTCTTTTGGTTCCTATTTGTCACCATTTGGTGTCCTAACAAGCGATAAAAAGCGTGATCTAAACATGCGACAGAAGTCTAAAAAGTTTCGATTTCAAAGTATGTCATTTTTAATTAGATGCCTCAAAAGCACCATTGCCTAAGAATATATAGTTTACACTTGTCTTCAAGGTCTATGGTAAACAACAGCTCACTTTCAAAAATGTAGACTATCAAAAATTTTGAATACCATCTACAACTTTCGGAATGCTATTCAAATCTTTCTTTTGGATTTTGTTTCTGACTACTAAACAATCTCTTAAATATTTAAATTCATGTTCGTAATTCATGAGCATTTTAATAGAACGTTGAATCTTTTTTAACACGTCTTCTGCAAAAAAAGATCATGCTTATGTTACCGGTTTGTCCGTCCGTCAGTCCGTCAATCCGTCAGTCAGTTCATCCGTCCTTCCTTCTGAATCCACGATATCTCTGCAACCATTAATCCGATTTGAAAAATTCTTTATGCATTGGGAAGCTTGAAATTTAGGAATGATGATCCTTTATTTCGTTTTTTTTTTTACGATGTACAATTTTGCCGCTAGATGGCGAAAATCCAGATGATGTCGAATTCAAAAATACGTTTTATTCCACTTATTTGCTTTTAAACACCCGATTGAAAAAAATATTTTATCATTCGATTCCATTTATGTCGAAGAGTATTTTAGATATAGCTACTTTTTTAAATTACATATAGGTTTTCCGCTAGGAAGTGTAAAAGTAAATTGCGTTTTACCCGGTAACTCTTTTTCTAAAACTCCGATTTCAAATATTCTTTCTTCAGCGGATGCACCTCCTCATGGAAAATCTTTTGCATATACTTTAAAATTTTTGGTAAATAATACTTTGGCCACCAGGGGGCGTAAGGGTTAATTTTCGCTTTTGATGGATTTGCCATAAAATCTGAGCTTCTAAAATATCGATTGAAAAAATTATTTCGTGGACTGATGCCACTCACATCGGTAAGCCTTTTCGGAATATTTTCTTCTTAAAATGTTCAAATCTCCGCCAGCATCGTAGATGTATATGTTATTTTTGTCAATATCTCTACTTGTAGGAGTCCGATTTGTAAAATTCCTTCTTTGCTGGATAGTGTTTTCAGAGTGAATGTTTTTCATATAATTTCAAAATTTTCAAGTAATTCATAGACTTTCCGCTAGGGGGCGTAGAGGTAAATTGCGTTCCCCCTATATCTCTGCTTCAAAATCTCCGATTCGAAAATATCTTTCTGCACCAGATACAGCACCTGATGGGAAATAGTTTGCATATAATTTCTATTTTTTTTGTAAAAAATAATGGTTTGGCCACCAGGTGGCGTAAATCTTAATTTCCGTTTCTGATGTATTTGCAACAAAATATGAGCTCCCAAATTCTCGATTGAAAAAAAACGGCATTTGTTGACCGATGCTACTCACCACGACAAACCCTTTAGAAACACTTTCTTCTTAAAATAATGCATGGTTTCTACGCCAGGGGGCGTAGATGTGTATCATATTTTTGTCAATATCTCTACTTCCAGAAGTCCGATTTGAAAAAATCCTTCTTTGTTGGATAGTGTTTCCAGTGTTATATGTTTTTTAAATCTCCGATTTGAAAAAAAAATTTGCACTGGATACAGCGCCTGATGGGAAAGCATTTGCACATAATTTTAAATTTTTGTGAAAAACGGTTTAGCTACCAGGTGGCGTAAGTCTTAATTTCCGCTTCTGACGTATTTTGCAGCAAAATATGAGCTTCTAATATCTCGTTGAAAGAAAAGCCGTTTATTGGTCAATGCTACACATGTCTACAAACATTTTAGGAACATTTTCTTCTTGAAATAATGCATGGTTTCTACGACAGGGGCGTAGAGGTATATCTTATTTTTGTCAATATCTCTACTTCTAGGAGTCCGATTTCAAAATTTCCTTCTTTGTTGGATTGTGTTTCTGATGCGAAATGTTTTTCATATAAATTCAAAATTTTGAAGTAAATTATAGACTTTCCCCTAGAGGGCACAAAGGTAAATTGCGTTTTCTGCGCTACTTCTGCTTCTAAAACTCCGATTTGAAAACTTCTTCCTTTATCTCATACAACACCTTATGCAAAATATTTTTCATATAATTTCTAAAGTTTGGTAAAGAACGGTGTG
The DNA here is from genome assembly GCA_039090855.1 of Macrothele yani. NCBI lineage: Eukaryota > Metazoa > Arthropoda > Arachnida > Araneae > Macrothelidae > Macrothele > Macrothele yani. Next base: position 74,664,897 of record CM077034.1, on the reverse strand, counting down.
GTCACCACGGGGCATAAGTGTTAATTTCTGCCTCTGATGTAATTGTAGCAAAATTTGTGCTCCTGAAAACTCGACTAATTTTTCTTTTTTCTTGGACCGATACCGTTCGTAATGAAAAGAATTTGAGAATACTTTCTTGCTAAAATAATGCATGGTTTTCCCACCAAGGGACGTAAAGTCACATCTTATTTTTGTCGATATCTCTGTTTGTAAGAGTCCGATTTGGAAAATTATTTCGGTGTTGGAGAGCGTTTCCGGTGCGAAATGTTTTTCATTTAAATTCATGCTTTTCTTAACGCACAAGTTTTCAACCAGAGGTTGTAAGCTCACAATTCCGTTTACAGCAATAACTGAAGGACTAAAAACCCAATTACAAATCTTTTCTTCCGTCAGATACTATTGCTTTCCATATCGGTTCGATTGACTTTGAATAGGTTTGATAAATTAAATTTGCATCTGAACGGATTCAAAAGACGTGCGTATCACACCAGAAAATTTGGTGTCATCTTTCTTGTTTTATTTGTATCTATAAATTCCGTTTGTAATTTGTGCAACACCTTTTTGTTTGAAAATTTTCTGTTTCTGATTTTGCCGTTTCCAGAGCTTTTGAACCAACACAAAAATAAATTTTATCTACAGGGCTGTAAGTTAAGCCACCAACAGGATGATATATAAACTTTGTGTGAGTACGTGTTAGGGGATTTCACCACGTCTTAAAACGCTGAACACTGGTTTTTCCCGAAACAGATCAACTACTTTCAACACTGAAGTCCAAAGACGTATATTTACAGAACTATCAATTTTCAGTTATAGTTCCCTTTTAACATCCTAATATATGTAAACAGGTTTGCGAAGATACTGAAAATTAGCGCACTTATATATATATATACCTTTGGGGTATGCACGATTCTCAAATGTTATGTAAGTGGGTAATTTCTTGGCTTCTTCCTGGCCTAGAATGGGAACGTGAGTTGAGGATACAGGTAGTGCCGGAAAGAAGAAAGTCTGCGTAGCAGTGTTGTGATTTAACTGATTTTAACTCGTGTCTGTTTATAGATTTTCGCAATCTACAGATTTTCTCGGTATTAGGGCGAACTCCTGAATTCTTTACTATTATCCCCTTTTTTCTATTTTTGGAATGAGAGATTTCTTTATTTTTTTATTTAGTTTTTGATAATTTCATAGACTTTGCTTTTCATCGCTATAAGCTACAAAATAATAGCATCAGCTCTAATGTTGTGCAATTTTTCAAGCCGCTGTTATGATTTTATTGAACGCCTTAAATAAATAAAAGTGCCCTACTCACCCGACATGCCTAGGGCAAGAAATATTTCAGTGAAATAGGTTTTGTGAAATTTAATTAAAATTGAACGATGAGTAAATATTGTTGGAGATGAATTTATGAAGGCAGTTTCTGAACCTCGATCTTAAACAGTTCTCAGAAGTAGGAAGCTAGGAGACTTGAGCAAGGGTTCCCGATAGGAGAGACACATGGAAGCAAAATGCAGAATGATAGGTGTTTATGAGTCAGTTCAGTTTGGCTTAATTTTAAGTTCTGCTTTCCACCCAGAATCAACGTGATATAAGAGTGTTGAGTCGCTTAGATGATTAGGAAAGTGATCTTTGTAGACAACGGAACTGTCAAATAGGGTACATCAGTACTTGTGTGTTTTATGTAACACACTGAAATGCATGATGTCTAAGAATCTCTGCATCCCCATGTACTGATCCAATTGACAAGACTCTCACCTCCGAACCGGTTTGAAGAGAAATATAAAACTGTTAGTTTTAGGAAGACACCAAATAGGATCCACACAACTGTGTCTACATTAAAAAGATCAAAACCATCATGAATAAGACCAACATTACTTTTCTTGGTGAGTATTATTTTGCAAAGCTGAACATCAGTAACATCTTGCAAAAAAGGTACCCAGGTTGATTTGAATTTTCAATCCGTTGTTTAGTAGTAGTTTTTGTAGCACTGATATTAGGAAATTTGAAATACCGGTAGATTTAAATTTTCCTTCGCATTTATGTTGCATCCCATGTTACATTTTATTTGAGAGCTGATGCATATTGCAAGCAAAATAAACTGATCTACGGATTTCTTCTGATGTTTTGAACCCCTGGTCTAATGATTTCAGCTAAAAATTTCTGACAGCACTGGTGCGAAGCACTTGGTCAACAACCCCATCCGAGGAGCTCTGGGTTGCCATAACAACCGTTGCCGACGGCACGGCTCAGGTCACATTTAGCTTTAGTGATCGAGCGAATTAGGCGCCACGTTCTAACAATGCTGTATGATATATATGACTCTAACCAGAACAATAAACGTTTCGGTTGGACCCACGATCTTGATTAATATAACACATTTTATCAAAGTTGAAGGGATGTTCTTACTTCTGCGAATGTAGGATCTCCTTAGTAGATCTGCTTACGCCATCTTGTGTGTAACCGCACAGTTCAACAGCGAACACTCCCGTTTTTACGTTGTTCGTTTTAGTGTCACTAATAGCAGCTAGGGTAAACATAACATTTTGGCTCCCAATAAACTATTGTACTAACAAAATGTGCAACTGACCGTTGTTTTTCACTCCACTGAAACATACCGGAAGAAAGGGCAAATTTTCGCAGTTCTGCGGGTATTTTTAGTTTTACTATTTGACTTTCCTTGTGCCACTGCGCGATGAAAATACTTATACAAGGAAATGCTAAGGCCCGCGTGCGTGTGTTCCAGTAATAAAGTTTCCGACTGTCCCAACTTTAGGAATTGAGCCGACATTATATATACTACCTTTGATATATACAATATTTTCGCTCCACAAACGTAAAAAGAACTGAAGGTGTCCCTTCCCAGCGATCGTTTGCCAGTCAATAAAGGCTCTTGTATCGGCATACGGAAAAAGTTATAGACAGCAGGATGTCCATTTCTTTTCTTTCGAAATATTGACAGTAAAGAAATACGAGGTGTGATCCAAAACTTGTCGTTCACTGACAACTGTGCAACACCCACTGGTATATACACTGAGTAACCATTTTATTATGACCACCCCCTGAGTACTTCGTCGGGCTACCTTTTGCATTTAATACTGTGTCGATTCTTCGTGTCATGGACTCCACGAGATGTTGATAGGTGGTTTGTGGAATCTGAAACCATGCTTCATGAATAGCACATTCCAGGTGTGTGAGATAGCAGGGTTGTGGTTCCTGCTGTCCGATGGCTCATTCAACTTCATCCCACAAATTATCAATGGGGTTGAGATCTGGAGATTGTAGGGGCCACCTAAGCAAAGTAAACTCACCGGCATGTTTCTGAAACCAGTCCTGTACAATACGAGCACTATGGCAGGACGCATTATATTGTTGAAAGTATCCATCGCCATTGGGATGAACCATCCACATGACAGGATGCACTTGGTTCGCAACGATGTTTAGATATGATGTGCCAGTCAGACGTTGACCAACACGAATTAAAGGGCCCAAAGCGTGCCCCAAAAACATTCCGCAAGCCATAACGTTGCCTTTACCAGTTTGAAGGGTTGTAGCAATATATATGGGGCCCATGCTTTCGTGTTGTTACCGCCAAATTCTCACTCAGCCATCGGCATGATGCAACTGAAAACGTGATTCATCGGACCACATATTTTGTTTCCGATTATGGACTGTCCAATCATTCTGCTCCTGTGCAAACAGGAGGCGTTTTCTCTTGTTAACTGCAGACAGCAAAGTGTTCGAACAGGCCTTCGGCTGCCATATCCCATCCGATGCAGTGTACGGCGAACAGTGCGTGCAGAGTTCATTTGAGGGGATCCTTGATTAAGATGGTCTGTAATTTGCTGCACTGCTACCCTTCTGTTTTCTGTTTCTAGTCTGGACACTCTCTTTTCCGCCCGAGCAGTCACTAGTCGATGACGACCACACGTTGCACTTAGAGACCCAGTTGTTTGGCTTACAGTCCAGTCTTTAAACACTTTAACAACAGCTGCTCTGGAACATTTCATGAATGCGGCGGTTTCGGTGATACTCGCTCTATGTCTCCAAGCTCTTACAATCATCCCACGTTAAAAGTCCGTCAATTCACATTTTTTACACATTTGGTCACACAAAAATCACTTTTACTACTGGCGCAAGCACTAAGCTTTCCCTTGTTATACTATCCTAGCCTTCTAGCGGCAACAGCGTGCAGCCATAGCTCATTTCCTTAAAACTGTCAGGTGGTCCAAGTAAAGGGGCCACTCAGTGTGTATATGTATAAATAATACGAGAAGATTAGTTTGAAGCGCAAACATAATATTTTTAAAAGTTAAAATATATGTTTCAATCGTACATAAATAAAAAACAACTGAAGAAAAGTAACAATCATCTAAAATATGACTATTATGCTTTCGAGGCATTTGCCTACACGTTTGGTCACATTCGAATTCGTGGCTGTACGAGTTCCTTTACACAATCTTTTAAAGAAAAAAATTGCAAGTAAAGGAATATGAAGTACGATCCAAAAGTTCCCGGACTGTGTCCGTAAGTCAATTGTTAGTTAGAGTTTTAAAGCTAAAGCGCCTTCTCCTTCAAACAAATACGCATTTGCAGAAACCTACTACCAGCGACTGTAGAGCTCGTCGAAGCGCTTCTGGAATACATTCTACGCAAGGTCTTTAAGAGCAACCAGCATTGCGTTTCTCACTTCTGCTCTCCAAAATCAAAGATACTGAAGTCGACGCGTTAGATCAGGGAGCGCTTGTAAACACCGCACGCAGAGATATGGCGATAGAACAGTGGGATGAATCCGAGCTTTGCGTTATGGAATATTCTGAGATATTCTGGTGCTAAATCTCTTCAATAAACTGCGAGCTTATTGAATCAGAAAAACATTTTATTTTTTATACCACGAGACTATGAGTCAGAATTTCTTCTCTGCTTGAGGAGTTGTCTAAAATATCCTTTTAAGTTTGAAAAACACAAGAAAGGAAGAACTACACGTCAAAAATAATTTTATGCAGTAATTTCTTACTCAAGTAAGTATAAAATATTTATTTGCAGAAAAAAAAATGATATCAAGTAGCCAAATAATTTTAGCAATGCGGTCCATTTTAAACCAGTTTGCGGAAAAGTTGCCTACAGGTGTAAATTAGTGTATCATTGGAGACTGGTGTGCCCTCCAAAGCGTTTTATCATTGGAGGGAGAGGGTAATGTGACAAAACAAATCCCCCACTTGGCTCCGCCGTCCAGGACACCAATCGCTAAAGCTTTCTTTAGTGAAATAAACCAGAAGGAAGTTAAGGTGCAAAATATAAATGTTACTATTTGCTTTGTGGATAGCTAAAAGGAAAAAGAAAACTAACGATTTGTATTGTCGTATTCCATAATTTTTTCTGCTCCTGTTAGGTATCAAAATGTTGAAGCCTACTTTACCTAAAATTGTTAATTTTTTGCAACTCTGTTTTACATTTAGAGCAGGAGCTCCGACCACAAATTACTGGGGGCATACTAGGGAGCAGCACGTCTCTTCTATTGTCAGGAGGTAAGCGGTAGCTCTGGCATTCGTGTACTGGACAATCTTCTTGACCCCGTTTTATTTAGCAGTGGCGGAGTGGCGCTTGACTTCAGGCGTCAACGCTGTGGTCAGCCTCTCTGGTTTTACGTCTCTCATGTGCTCAGCCATGATCAAGCGGAAGGAAATCTTTGTTATTGCAATGTAGTTTTGTAGCCCCGTCCGATAATTCAAGTCGCCATTCCATGTCTCAAGTTTAAAATTTTAATAGCAAAGGTATTTAAATCTAAATAGGCAAAATAACTGCTATTGCTAAAAAAAGTACGTTTAATCAACCGTTGGTAATGATTTTATTTCCATTTCAGTATTTTTGACTGAAGGAATGTATAAGGTAAACACTGAAAAATAGATTTGCCGAAAGCCTTTTGAAGTGGAATGTAAAAAAAGATTTTCAATTTGAAAAAGGAAAACCTTATTTTGCTAAACATAACTGTCGCCAAATGTTTTCAGAGGCCAGAGAAACATGCTGCTTCAAACTTTGAGAAACATGGTGCTTACTGAAATTCTATTAATTTTGCAGTGATAACATTCACGAAATATTAATATGGAAATTTTGTTTACAATGTTGTTATAATGTATATCCTTGTAGAATTTTGAAAATTCATTTCAATGATGTTTGAACAATTTTATGGAAAAAACATATTTTATAGGTTTATTAATTACCTTGAAATCAGACGGTATGAACAAACAAATCGATGTGAATCTTGGATCTCTCCCAAAAATTATTAATAACTCAATGCACACGCTACCTGGTGCAAAGGTCCCAGAACCATTAGCGAAAATGAAGCTTCACAAAGACAACCACTCTATCCGTCCACTTATTTCCGTGTTCACCAGCGCTACTAGGCATCTTGAAAACCTCTGGCCAGATACCTTCACCTTATCATACCTTCCACAAGATATTCTGTAACTATATTTATCCAAGCACTAAATAGGATAAATGCTTTAAACCCCGGTACTACTCCACTTTTTTGACATCCCGGATGTAATATGATTGTATCTAAATGTTCCGGTGCTTACGGTACATAAAATAATTGAACATAATCTCAATAAATTGAGATCTATCTCCACAAGTGAAATAAAAAGTATTCTCAATGCTCTTCGACCGGTACTCAAAAGAATATATTTCCGTTTTAACAATATTATTTGCCAAAAATGGGCGGAAGAACCCATGGGCTCTCCGCTAACTTCCATCCTAGCAAACATATAATTACAGCACATAAAAAGTAAAGTATTGCATGATTTTCAGTTAAAGCCTAGTCTGTTTTAGCGTTATGTTGACGACGTACTCGTTTTTTTTGCCCCATCCAAGGGATGACTTAATGGATCTACAGATGTATTTATCTTTAGCTTACCCCACTATAAAGTTCACCGTTGAATTACAAGATAATTTTACATTACTATTCGTAGGGTTTTTTTGCAGTGAAACCCTCTTATCAATTTAATCTAATATTCAATTTATTGCAAACCCTCTTCTAATACCAATGACTTCCGCCCACCCTCTCAGTTGTAAGCTATCCTCGACTTATTTTTTTACTTTGGCGTGCAATAACCCAATCCTCCACTTATCGACTTCGTGCCTTGAAGTCAAAAGAATTACTGAAATAACTAAAAGTCATGGGTATTCTACTGAAGTTATTTGAAATATATAACTGAAAAAACTACTGAGATCAACATAAATTACCCTACAAAGAGAAATTATAAAGCCCCAATTTGTCGGTCCTATGAATTGTGTACGACCAGTTTTTAGCATTTTAAAAATGTATGTCGTAGACATCATATTGCGTTTGGTATAAAAACAATCAATGTTCAAACTCTGTTCAGAAAAGATCGAGTTCAAGTAAACATAATCGATCGATGTGGAGTATACGGAGTTCCCATGAGAGCCAAAAATACACCGGAACTCGACCTCATGTATATCAGATCTTCGCTCCGTTCATTAAAAACTAGATTGAATGAACATCAATATATCGTAAGTATGAATGCATCGTTGACGCACCTTTCACGTTTAACGGTTAGGGGCACTCACTTTACGTGTGATGGTCCCTACTAATTCACGTTCTTTGATCTTAGTTAGGGAAAGTCTGTTTATACACTATCTACAACATTCATGTTGTAATAATTACATACCTTGTTATATACCTCAACCATGGAAAACTCATGATCTCTGCAAAAAAAAGTGACAGTTCTGTTAATTTTGCTGGTCCTGAACTGTGAATTCGTGTTCTTAAATTCTACTATAGCATTACGTCACCGCTCCTACAGTAAGTGATCCACACGCCTATTGAGATACGTCATTACCTTCATATTACTTTAGTGTAAGACTTGCTACTTGTTTCGTCATTCTGTTTTCTTTTAATTTGAAAATTAGTCGATGGTAGATTCGAAAGATCTCAAATGTATCCTTTATGTCTATATATAATTCTCTAACATGCCCTTTCTAATACTAAATCTTTTTAATATAATATATTTTAATATCGGAGGTTTTATATTTTATCTGTGTGTACTCCAATTGTGCAAAGGCGGCTAATACCAATTCTACCACTTGAATGATTTCTGGCACGAAATTCGTATCTTATGTTAAAATTCTCACTTACAATCTGAAAAAACACCAGACCATGTGTTTCTCACCAATTAATGCTTGAAGCTGAGTGGCATTCTTTTCGTGCAGAAGTTACATGCTTTTGCCTTTCACAACGGCCGACAGATGACAGCAGGACCAGGCGAAAGTAGGAAAAATATTAATCCACCGGTTGCACCTTGGTGTTTCCGGAGTCTGTGTTCCGATAAGCTTTCCAATTGAAAATATGAAATACTAAAATGTCGTACTTGTATTTGTCGATAAAACGTTTATGCATTTTGAGTTATTAAAAATTTGTTGATATAGAAAACGAGATACTTCTTATCTTCATAGCCGGTCCAGAGGAAGCTTTCAAAGTAGTTTATAACTTTGTCATTTTTACTCTTCAAATTTTTTGACAGTTTTGTAACTGATCTGAAAAATGGAATTATCTTCAACAATTAGTGGCATCGTATTCGGTCACTTGAAATATGCGAATAGAAATATTTTATTTTATATCAAAGTGCATTTATATTTTCCACACAAGACACCAGCGTATGCTGCCTTTCGAGAAGGAAAACTGATAAAAATAGAGACGCTTTTTGAAGAAAAATAACATGATAAAAGTAATTTTGTCATGACTTTTAACATTTTTTATAAGTTCACAGACGAACTTCACGTTGCTTGTGAAATTCGCAGTATAAATATCAGAAAATAACAAATTATAATTAAAGCACAGTCTATTTGCGTTTGTGAGAGCCTTGCAAGTCAGTTTCTTTACTGACTCTCATGGCTGTCACCTGAATGCAAGAAAGATCCAGAGAAACACAAGCTGTGCAAAGAAGGAAACGATGGGTTATCTAACGGATTAGCACAATTCTGACAGACGATGCTTCCATTTAACCACAATTTATCATCCACTGACTGCTTCAATTTCAATTTTGAGAATTCTAGACCAAAGTTTAACTTGTACAGCTGTGTCGTTTATCAATCATTGTTTTCTTTTAACATACTAAACACTGGAATTGTTCTAGCTTACTCTTTACTGCGTCGTTTATTTTTTTCTTTCAGTTTCCCTAACGTATTTTCCCAAGTCTCAGTTTCCAATTTCGTTTGCATGCATTTCTCATTTACTTCTTCCGTAATATTTTCCATTTTTATAAAAAGCTGTTGCTTCTGATCTGAACTTTCAATATTCATTTGCATTCCTTTGTAATTTGTTTCGATATCTATGTTATCTTTCCAATAGTTCCTTGCTTTTTAATTTCGTACTTAGCGCTTGTGTGTTTTTTGCCTTTCTATTTCTTAATTGGCATATGCACACGTGAAAACTTGTCTTCCGTTTTTATTTCGTAAATTTGCTGTTATTTCTGAAGTACTCTCATCCTAGCTTTTCTCTTCAATACTTAAGATGTGAAACACATAAAATAAATATTTCAGATTTACAACTGTAAACTGAATTCTTACGTAATTTTTAAATTTATTTAAATATATAGTAAAGTACTTTTTAATTCAATGAATTTCAAAAACTACGATAAAGAGCGTATATTAAATATTCGGTCGGAAGGAAAGCAATATCCGAAACTTCTAGAGAAAAAAATGTTAATTCCCGTATATACAGGTACCAATTAATCCAAAATGTATCCGCCGTTTTTAGACACGAAAGTAAGTAAGTGCACATGGAAGCCCAATGACCTTAAGTCTGCCTAGCGGCGGTGAAGGAATAGAAGCTATGAAGAAGTTTGGTTCAAAAGTCGTTAAAGTTTTAAAGATATGAAGTCAATCTGACAATGAGTGTTCTTTTTTTGATGATATTATTTTCTTTGATGATTTTCTTTTACCTGATAATTATTTTTTGCAGAATTCCTGTGCGTTTTTAATTTTTCTTTTTGTGCAAAATATTGTAAATATTTTTGTTATAAATAGCAGTTATATTTATGTGGGAAATAGAAATTATTGTAAATTGTCCCGTTGCTCTTTGTAGAAATGAGTACCAGAATATGACAGGTGAAAATATGTTCTGTACGTTTCGAGTATGATTCCTCTATGCGAGATTTAAACGGTGAATTGTTAGGAATTCCTTTAATTAGACGACTGAAAAGTGATGCTGTTCTGTAGTTAGAAGTACATAAACACAAATAATTGCCTGCGAAATTTTCTGAACTGAGTCTTAAGTTACTTCTGACATACCCAATCGTTAGAGCGTTTTTTATGAATGAATACTTCAAATAATGCATAATGAACAGGTTCAAAACAGAAAACGCAGCGATTTCATAGGTAAATTCTGCAATAACTAGAGAAGAAAAGAAAAAAAAAGCGGTGAAAACAAAACTCTTGTGAAAGCCTGCAAATCTTCATAATCAGGTAAGTTGATATTTGTTTAAAACTATAATAACACAAAATACTGTGGAAAGCAGATCGAATAAATTGAAACTTAAATGTTTATTCTACGTAAGTACTTCATACCGCAATTTTATACTCTGAAATATCGCATTCACGCTAAATCACTTTTAATGAATTTCGAATAAATTGTTTTTTAAAAAGGACATAATTGGATACGTACATTTCGTGTCATTTCTTGTGGTATAACGGCATAAATTAATTTGCTTCTGCTTAAATTACAAAGTTATAATATTTTATTTATTATGCCGTTAAGCCATTGGCCTGGGCAACCTAAGAGAAGGTTTTCCTGCATCACCGCTCAGTTGCTTTGACCAAGTGTCGTCACTGGCTTATCGGAAGGGGGCAGCAGCCGGTGGGTTTACCCAACTACTGCTGTAACTTCTCTATTCTACTTAACTTGGTTAGCCACGACTGCTCCTATTGCCTGGGCAGCTGTTGGACACCGATCCTGTAGAATGGTGGCGGCTTGGAGGTAAAGAAGTGAGTAGGTGCGCGTAGACATAGTCTCGAATGGTAAAGCGCTGTCTGTTCAGGAAATGCTGCATCGAACGGAGAAGATGGCCGTAACTTGGCGCAATGTATGAGGAATAGGCTGGGTAGTCTTCTGTTTTGCGTCCAACCATTGCTTCCGGATGCTGATATTGTCATGCTAAACCCATTTCTCGACGCCTGTCACAATGCGGGCCAAGGTTTATTCGGGTTGTACACATACAAGCAGGGAATCACATGCACTCAAACGATATGCTTTCTGCTTATCTGTGAGTTGATGGGGAACTCACACTTTCCTCTTCCCAAGTTGACGCAGGTGCATAATAATGCTCGTGTGGGTTTTCACCAGTTGTTCGGCCAACTCACGCGTGGTCACAAATTTGGTAGGTATCCACTAAAGTTTTCAGCACGTCCATAACCATTGTTAATGGAATTCAGGCATTCAGGCGATCTGACTAGTCAAAATTTCCCTCTCTAAAACGTTGGAATCAAGAACAGCGCTAACGTTGTTGTTTGACATTGGAGTGCACAATTGATAATATTTCTACCGCAACGAAACTCATACAACATGTAATGGCGGATGCGTTCCTTGTCATCTTCCATGTTCGCGTTGGTTGCGCTTAGACTCTTCGCCTTCTGATGACCAACTGCTACTGATCAAAGCAACCTACCTGATGATGTTATTCCGGGGTGCATTCTCAGTGGCCAATGAGCGCGCTCTCTCATACGCCGACTTCAGGTTCCTTGTCATCGGACATTTCATTCTTTCCATCTCATATTAACCCTCAGTTTAACATCGAACTAGAAAAATGGAATATTTAGCTTTTTTCATGCAACATGACTGAATTACTCGCAACTTAAAAAAGAGAAAGTACGGGTTGAGGAATAATGTGAACATTTTCTAAAACAAATTGTTATGTGCTTCAACTAGAAAGCGTTTCGCTGCGTGCTATGTTAGTTGAACACGTTGCATGTCAGATTACATGCTTCCCGCAAAATTTTTTGTAGGTAGCTGCATTCAAACATTTAACAAATTGGGAATGCCATGGAAACATTTCCTAGAAATATATTATTTTTCGAAATAATTGCTACATTTAAAACCAGTAAACTGACAATCTCTTGAGCTTTTTGTAATTACACAGAAAGTTTTCTCCAAGCTTTTGATTTTGAATTCTAACATTAAAACAATTGCATTAGTATGTGCTCTGATCGTCTGATCAATCAGAATTTAAAAAAATTATTAACTTTGGGGATATTAATATACTGGCGGTACATACTCTTATTAAAACTGTCGGTATGGTCATCATATTTATTTCCTTTTAAATAATAGTTGTAATGCTATGTGCTGAAAGTCAATGCATTCTCAGTGTTAAAAAAAATATGCAATTTTACTACGTTCGGTCACAAGTAAATTTTAATAATTAATTTCTTGGAAAATAAGTGAGAAAAATGGTGAAACTTATTTTCATAACACGGTGCGGTAGAAACGAAATTATTAATTTTGGCAAATATTTAAATGCTTAATTCATAATCGCAGACTGGGATGCTATGAGAAGCCGTCATTTTCACGTTTAAATACATCTGAATGGTTTGGACGTTTTTTATTGAAATCTGCACTATGTTCTCTTATTTTGTAATAATGTTAGCATATAAAAACTTTAGCAGTTTGTGGTTATGATCATCACATCCAAAAAAAATCCACATATTGTATCTGACAATTCAAGATATGTATAGGTTGAGTGTCCATGTGGCAGTTTAACTACTTATCAAAGTAACAAAATAATTACTTTGGGCATATATCAAAAACCTTTCCAGGACTCCATTCTTACAGCTATGATTCGGTGTTAGACAAACAGATACCGAGTCACTATATTCTCATTGGCTAAAACAAAGTAGATAACATAATGGATAAATGTCAAAAAATAATGAAGATATAAATAACTGTTCAGATGGAAAAATGAGATCGTACATTCCAGAGCAATTTTGTAATACATTTTTTCCACTTACATAGAAAACTATTTTTTTTCATATATGTAAAAAACAAAAACAGTGATTTCTTGCTTATTTAAAAACTTAATACAACAAGCTAAAAGTTTCTGGAATGTTTCCTCATGGCCGTTTTTCTTATCACGACATCAAGATACATACATACCAAAACATATCAAAATTTGCAATTTGCAATGGGGGAGTTCTTAATTTAAGTTGAGAGACCCGAACCCACTGTCTATGCGCCTTTTGGCAGGTGAGAGAGAATCTAAGAGAGTTAGGAGCAGATTGTCCTGATAGAATAGTATGAAATAAAAGTATGGAAATATTAGAGCACAAGGAGTAAACGGTTACCCGTTAAGTAGTGAAGTTGTAAGCTGCCCTACATACTTACCTGCCACAACAAGCCGTTCCGAGCGATATTTCTCTCGGCAGAAAAATGCCATGTACACCGCAAAACATATAAAAAACATATCAAGGGGTAATTGTCTATATTTATAGGTGAGCAAATCCGAGGTTGATTTTGTTTTTTTAACAGGATACACTGATTGAGAATTAGTTTGAAATGTTTTATTCAAAAGACGTACTAATAACAATTAAATATTTTGTGTCAAATTTTTTATATCAATTCTTCTGGTTTGGATACTAATATTCTGCAAACCGAAACGTGATAATACATCTTTTAGAGGCGCTTTTGCTTTTAAGTAAAATTTAAAATTAAATGCAGAACATACCGCATCGGGCAATATATCTGAGAGAAAATAACTTTTGCATTGTTTGAAACAGGGGTATTGCAAAATATAGTCAGATCTAAATGACCTATGTATAATTTTAAGTAGAACGCATTCCCCAAATGCCTGTATCAGGCGGGAATATCATTATTTTTAAATCTAGTTTTCACGAGATTAAATATTGTGCAAATACAAGCAAAACAAAAATATTTTCCAATGCCTTTCGTGGAAAAGTACTTTTTTTTTTTCAAAACTGTGGAATTAAATATATTAGCCATTAGAATTTCTACCCATGCGAAAATAAATTTTCAAATCAGAAGTTTAAAACCAGAGATATCGGGTTACCCCAGGTTTATTTAACAGCCCTTAGCGGAAACCTATGCGTTACTTAAAAGCGAAAATGAACCCAAGATAGTCTTCGTTATAAATTATATTGAATGGAAGAAAGAAGATTTCCAATTGTATGTTTAAAAACAAATAAGTGGGATAAAAGAAAATTTGGTTTCGATACTTTTTTCTTAGCCCCACTAGGGAAGATGTTATATATCAGGGGTGACCAAACTTTGTGGAACCAAGATCTACCTCAAGCTTTCAATCCCTTCTATGATCACCACGGTTTATCGCAGTGATATAGACATATTTAAGTAGAAATAAACCTACATCATGAGTGTTTTTTTAGTGCGTGTGATTTAGTAAGTTTGGTAACAAATGCATAAAAATAATATTAAAATCTTTTTTATTTATGAAACACTATTTTTCAAACAAATCATGTTATTTTACTTATAGATTCCTTTTTTACCGTATATAATTTTTTGATGTTGATGCATGGCACTTCATGTCTTCACAAAGTTTGGAATAATCAGTCACCTATTTAGTGAGGCACAGATACCCTTGTAAATAAGCATCAGTCAAGCAGCACCTGTATTTGGACTTAACTGTTTTCATTTCTGAAGGTTTTTAGTATTTGATCAAAACACGAGTAATTCGATACGAAGCCTCAATCGCTGTTTTCGATTGTTGCATAGGCGTAGCGGAAAGTAACTGCTGTGTTCATAATCGAGTTTTCAATTCGTTAAGTTTAATCTTTTTTTGTTCACTGTTAGCAGGATCAACACTTTGGTACGACTTAAACACACTGGAAAAATGTCTTTCAAGATTTCCATTTTTAAGAAAGGCAACTGAAGCCCGACGTATTAAACACAAACACTTCTCACTAAATATTGAGAGGAAATAAGCTTCCTCCCATGCAGTGTGGAAATGATACGTCCCCTGTTTCTTTGCTTAATTAATTTTATAACTTCCTTAAATAATCTTAGCTCCATTCATTTTTATAACTTCACTTATATGTGTACTCAAAAGGGAAACTAATCTTTATGCACAAATAATAACGCTGATAGATCGTCCTTCCTATAAGTGTAGTCGTTGCGCTTTACGTCTAGCAGAGCGGGAGATAACAACCTGCATCATGCGACAGACTGCAGATGCGCGGTGACCATGGCAAGCGGTTAGGATTGATGAGGCGAGTCTGACTAATTCATTCTATCATCTGGTCTCAGGCAGTTCCTATGGAACAACATACGCCAGCGCGATAAAACAAACGATCGACCGGTCGATCGCGAGCGGGCATTTTGCCACCCTTTTTATATATCTTAGGAAACCCAGAGAACAAAAATCATCGTTCTCAAATTTCAGGCTTCGTAATGAAAAAAGAATGTTTCAAACCGAGCTAATAGTGTCAGTGATATCCTGCCCGCTAGTGTGCAGTGAGACAGCCGGTCAAAATAATAGGATAAATCCTAAATATGCTACAAATTCTTCAAAAAAACACGTTTCAACCATCCAAATGTTTCACAATCCCGACTATAAAAACAGAGTAAAAGAAAACAAAAGATTCTTCGTGGTCGGATCACTTGGATGACATTGAAAAATTTAATTCGCTTCATACATAAAATAAGTTAGTACTGAGTAATTCATAAATTTGAACTGAACAAAACAAATGGAATTAAAAAAAGTTAACTTATGTAAGGTACTTCTAATACCACTCCACTTAATTGCTTTTTTAAATAATTTCTCTCAATGCGGGAATTTCTTTTTAGCATTTGCATTACTTTTTTTTTAATGGGTACATCTGTAATAAAAACTTTCAATGTTATCTCACCACATTTCTCAAGATCACTGTCCTAAATCAGCAGCTGAAGAAATTTGATGTTTCCATTTATTAGAAATGTTTCCCGCTCGTCTTAATTTTTCTTTCTGGAGGCGAAATTCCCTCACAAAAGAAATAATTTCTACGTTAAGTTTCCAAATCCTTGAATTATTAATCTGAGTTTGAATTTCTTCCTTACTTTAGTTACATTTATTATTGTTTTTATTATATTTCTCGTTAAAGTTGGGATTTTTTTTTCATTTTTTTCTTTCTCAGCGTTAGAAATGATTTGCTCGTTTTTTATTAAATATGCATGTTCGTGGCCAGAATGATTCCCATGCAAATGGTGGGCGGACTACCTTCCCATCTTGTTCTAAAGTACAATCAATGCCATTGTTCGACGCAGGATAGCAAGAAATATTTTTTTCCAATTTTGTTTCCAAATATTCTATTTCTTTGTAGTAGTTATACATTTTACCGATTTTTTGTCATAGTTTACCTTGGCACTATACCTCCGACTCTATAGTACCTTGACATACCTTCTACGTCCTAGTAACCCACCCTACGATTACCCTCTCTAGACACCATTCATATAGATGTGTTCACATTTTTCTCTCTTTTTTACTACGAGTAATCTAACCGCAGTTGCGTAGAGCATTAAACGTAATAAAATCATTAAAACCACACGTTCCATTAAAGTTACAATTTCATTCCGGAACGCTAATTCGAAAAAGCGTAATGTATAATCATGCATGACAGAAAACTGGTTTATTAATTCTAATTTTAATCCAGCCATTGGCATGCATGAAAATAAAGTTATATTTTTTTTCACTAATTTTCTGAAATGTTTCGCAGAATTTATTGCCTTCACAAATAACTTGTGCTCTTTTACTGTTTTTATAATATCCCTTAAATTACGCCACACCAATTCCGTCTACAGTTATCACGATGAACCAAAAGGTAAAGTGATTTTGCTCAGACAATCTGTCGCTAAAGTAACTTTGCGAAAAGATGTTAAGAAACAGAAACAATTTAAAGTTAGTAGGAATGTAAAAAGATATATTTTCCTAAGGCCAAATTGCAGAGGTGCTACCTGCTGCGTGAAATTACAACAGTAGAGCACGAGTATTAAATGCAATTACAATATACTTATAACAGCTAAACTTTATCTGATTTATTCTAATAAATTATTTTTTTGGTAAACTAGTGTAAGACAAATTATTAATTCTAAAATTATCAATAAAATATTTTAGCAACATATCATGCCAGAATGTTCTGTTTAACGATAATCATGAAATGGTTGGAATTTTTTTTGCTCTGTATAGCATAAACACAGTGACGGAAAAAAAAATCCCAACACCAAGAAGGGGTTGTCTTAGATAAACGACAGTTGGTAGGCGGTGATAGTACATCTGTAAGATGACGTCTATGCAAATTTCGCGATCGGCGCATACGCGTGGCGTTAGTAGTGCCCCTCGGAACATGCACAGCAGGTTTGCTGTAAATACGCGCTGTAACGTTCGTGAGCGTTAGTTATCGTTGAGATTCGACGTGGTGTGTTGATGTTAGTCAAGAATGCCTTTAAGAAGACGAAGAAGCCATTATCAACAGCTCACGGAGTTTAAACGAGGTCGTGTAATAGGGCTACGAGAAGGTGGATTTTCTTTCCGCAATATAGCAGAACGACTTGGCAGCAATGTAGCCACTGTGCATGATCGTTGGCAGCGGTTGTCCAGGAAGGTACTGCCTCAAGAAGACCGGGTTCCGGCCGGCCACGTGGCACTACTGAGAGGAAACACCTCCGTGTACGGCGTATGGCCGTGGCGCATCATACCGCGTATACGGCAGCAATTCGAGCTGCAGTTGCCACCACTGTGACACAACGAACTGCTACAAATCGGTTACTTGAAGGACAGCTCCGAGCCAGACGCCCTGTATCGTGCATTCCACTTACTCCAAACCACAGCCGTTTGCGTCGTCAGTGGTGTCAAGATACAGCTCATTGGAAGACGGAGTGGACATCTGTTGTGTTTTCTGATGAAAGCCGGTTCTGCTTGGGTGCCAGTGATGGCCGTGTGTTGGTTAGAAGGAGGCCAGGTAAGCGCCTGCAACCAGCCTGTCTTCAGCCGAGACACACTGGACCTGCACCTAGAGTTATGGTCAGGGGAGCAATTCCCTATGACAGCAGGAGCACTTTAGTGGTTATCCCACGCACCCTGATGGCACAGTTGTACGTCGGTCTGGTGATTCAACCTGTTGTGCTGCCATTCATGAACAGCATCAAAGGGGGTGTTTTCCAACAGGATAACGCTCGCCCGAGTGTCGACATGTGGCCGTGGCCTGCTAGATCACCAGATCTTTCTCCAATCGAGCACGTATGGGACATGATTGGAGGAGAACTCCAGCGTCACCCCCAAAGAGCATTAACCGTCCCTGATTGACCGGCCAAGTGCAACAGGCATGGAACTCCATCCCACAAACTGATATCCAGCACCTGTACGACACAATGCATGAACGTTTGCATGCTTGCATTCAACATTCTGGCTGTTACCCCGGTTATTAATGTACCAGCATTTTGCATTTAAAATAGCTCTTCTCGCGCTTACAATAAGCTGTGATCTTGAAACCTTAATCGATTAAATATATTACCTGTACAAATGTATTGCCGCCATTTCATTCCTTTACAACTAATTTTTCGTGGTGTTAGGGTTTTTTTCCGTCAGTGTATTTATGAATTTCTTTGAATGAGAAACTGGATTCACTTGAAATAACATAATACCACAGTAAGGTAAAAAAGGCATTAAAAAGTAATGCAAGAAGAAAACATGTTGTTTTTCGTATGGTTCTTCACATCGGTCCTAAGAAATGCGTCAATCTGTAGTATAAAAAAGAAAGAAAAGGGCCTCCCCTTATGACCTCTATACTTAAGTAAACATGTATGATACTCTTTACACCCAAGAACAATATATATTACACCTTTGGTAACTTTGAAGTACCATTAGATAAATTGGGTGTAACTATAGTAATCGGAAAAGTTAAAAAACTTATACATGGAAACAATTAAAACTGTAGAACACTCACACAAACAAAACACTTAGTTTTGCTTTTATGAGGCAGATATTCACACTAGGTTATAACAGGTATCCATAGTAGGAGGATGTAGTTGCTGGTCTGGGATTCTTGCTCGACTTTAAAAAAGATCCCTTCGTAACTTGACTTTGTCGAGGCTTGCCATTCATATACTTTTCGATATGCAGCAATATGACACTTCCGCATTTTTGCCTTCATGTTTAAGCACCTTATCCTTATTAACATTATAATATTAGCATACAGTTTCACAACTTCAGCTGCTGTATCTGGAAATTTCTGAGTAATCTCTGCACTCAGTCTCTGTATAATACGATTTTCATGGGAGAGAGATATCACATCCATGTACATCTGTATGTATTATTTCACACTGCCTTAACTTTTCCATCCAGTCATCTGGTAGTACAAGAAAACCACGACAAGAAATCACCTCCACCCGTTTCACAGATTCTGAATTTATGCCTTAAAAGATATTAAAAAGTTGTGAAGTTGGTGTACCCATGGAGTGGTCGTACTTTTTTCCACGCAAGGCAGTATATCCTGTAACGTAACGTGGGCACTCAATAGAACAGACCGATACAGAACACAAATCAACAGATGCTTCAACAACTGCTGAATATTGTAATGCAATGTTTTCGAATCATAGTTTCACTCCCCATCACTGCCAGTGGTTCAGACATATCAGGCAAGATTCTAAAAAACAACTGGGAAATGAGAAACTTATTGTCGTGATCATCTAATATAACTGGAGTAAAACTGGATATTGGGATATTGTAAGCATTAATACCTGGAAGCAAAAGGCGTAGGTGTTACTTTACTTCTAGAGGCAACGGATGATCATAAAAGTGGCCAAATCCTCATATTTGGGAGAACAGATTTTCTAGCAGTCTGTGTTAGGTCGAGCTGTCAAGAGGTATTTGATTTTCAACGGCTGTAAATCAGTAAAAAGTGCTAGTAAGGAGCGAATAATCGTTATGAATTTCTTTTCACATGGTAATATATGTTTTACCTTCATATTCCTACCTTTATATTCTGCCAACATGAATGACGCTGTCTTATGAATTTTTCTTGAATTCACGGTGTATTCTAAATCCAGAAGATAGTGATTCTACACATTAGGCTTCCTTGAATTTAATGTCAAACGAGTCATTCAGAAGCTGAAGAAATGTAGCAGTGTGATTCTCATTTGGCATTGCTTGGCTTACGTCTTATGCTGTGCAATATTGTTTGGAAAAAGCTGTGTTACCAAATACACGGGATGGCGATCACGACCTTTTACGATATGATGATGAAGTGACAGTTTAGGACAAATCTTTATCGCACCACAGTCCAAAGCCATTTGTTGTTCATTAATTTTGGGTTTTAATACTTTTTCAGCGGACAGCCCAAGAAGTTCAGATTTCGGATTACGCACATTATCATCGGCACTGAAATGTTTGGAGCCCACTATTGAATTCTCAACATTAAAATGATTTTTTCTCGTAAATTTCCGTACCCAAATCTTCTGAAATTTTAGGTTCTTTAGAATTCTATAAAACATAATGTCAGAATTTTCCGTTTTTCTATTGTACCTTGTGCAGCTGGAAATAGTTCATCCGAGCACCGCTGTTGTATAGTGCCGAATAATTTGCGGATTACCTGTGCTCTAATTTTATTGAATAAAAGGACGCTATATTGTACTCGATTTGCTGGATTTAATGCACTTATTGTCTGCAAAAAAACGATAAGGAAATGATAATAATTTTAAACAAGTAAGCAGCACACTGCGTGTACAAACCAACAGCATGTGATCTCCACATTTCTTGCACCCCATCTGACGTCATTCACGGTTACAAAAAACATGACACTGTCTGCTCTAACCTCTTTGGACGACAGATCAGATGGCAATGATTAAACCACTGCTTACCTTAACGACAATCAGGATATCTAATCTTGATCAGACGGGGTTTGTTGTGGTTATTTATGAATTATTAATTTTGTCTAAGTAACTTACTGAATGGTTTTTCCGCTTTTCCAAAAGAGCTATATCCGACATTAAAAAAATTGATAAAAAGTAAACAAGGATGATTTTACTTTAGAATTAAATAAGTAAAATAAGGCACAAACAGAAACGCCATTTAAAGAGGCAAACACTCGTCACACATTTGATAAAACGTATCCGGACACTGACTGGCCTTGCTTGTCTATGAACTATCATGACACATTAGTGATAAATATGCATTGGGGTGTGGAGTGGACCTAATTCTCTACTGAGGGTTTGTCCTGTTGTCTGTTTACGCTGTGATGATCAAAGAGTGTTCCCGGACGAGAGATAAACATGTTCCTCCTTCGTAACATATTGTTCTCTATTGCGCATTATTCAGAGCTTTTGATGCCGTGCCATTCCTTTTTACTGTTACTATTACCGTCAATACCACTTACAGCTGTAAAACCACTTTTCACAGTTTCGACTGGTAAAAACTTATCTCGACCTTAAAAATCTTAAGTTAGATGGTAAAAAGTATCTGGTCTTTAAATAGCGAACAGCAATGTATTTTACGTAATAGAGAAAATAACTTCGTTCGAAGAACACTGCACTTCTCATGAAACAAACTAAGGTCTCCCAGTAGACAGCGGAACCATCCAATCCGTTACCTGATTGGAGGGAACTGTCACGTGAGAAAACATCTGCCACCAACTGGCGTGGTCTTGTACAATATGAAATGCTATTGTCTTGTTTGACGCAGTAGAAATTAAGGTGCATAACAATAAAGTGATTACATTCTTAAAAGATAGCCCACGGATCTAACAGACGCACCTAATGCTCCAGCTGCTAAAACTAAATTCTCAGGAAGGAACTTTGGTTTACGTCATTCTACTTTGAAATAGGATACGGATATAAAAAATAATACCACGCCAAGAGTAAAACGATGTAGAATTCATTATTTCGATAGGGAAGAGAAAAATATTAATTTCTTTTATAATCACTGTTTAACAAAAGCTGTACTAATGAACACGTGTTAAACAGTCTAAGTCAAAATGTAAAACAGAGATAAAAAAAACAAAGCCTGTCTATCCTACAGTGCTCGGCATCTGAAGAAGTAGTCCATTAGGGGTTTCCCTACTAACACCATCTTAAAAATCAGTAATAGCGATTACTCTGCACACTTTTTAAAATGAATAACTTTGAATTATGTGGACTGAGAGTGTTTAAAATGCTGTTCATATGATAGACAGATCATTTCTCAGTTTTTCTTAAATAACTTCCTAAAAACAAAAGCTCTACCAATCACACCCAGAATGTTTTTGCATCCTTGATTTACCAACAAAATTATTTGAACCTTCACCTTCCCACACCGGAAGGCCAGTTCTCCCCTGCTAAACTACGCTGTCATACACTGAAGAGCAATTGAATTAGATATACCTGTCTAGTAACGTGTAGTACCACCTTTTGCCCTGATGACGGCGGCGATTCGTCTCGGCATGGACTCGACAAGACACCGGAAGCGTTGGAAAACCATGAGGATCCACGACCCCAGAACAAGCTCCCACAGTTACAAAGATTTGATGAAGGGGTTCAGAGCCTCGAATATCTCTCTGGATGGTATAAAAGATGTGCTCGATGGGATTGAGGTCAGGTGACCTAGCTGGCCAAAGAAGCAAGGTCACGCCAGTGGAGTGTTCATCTAACCATTCGGATACAGTTCGGAAGCGATGGCACTGCGCATTGTCCTGTTGCATGATGAGGTCTCCAGTGGGTTGTTGAAGACGCATAAACGGGAGCAATTGGTCGTCCAGGATATCCCAGCAACGTTGACCTATGAGGGACGATGTCACACGTGCCACGAGTCCCATTTCAGTGCACATAAACAGTCTCCAAATGAGAATGCCACTCCCAACAGGTTGAAGAGTACCCTGCTGGAAAGAAGGATCCATCGCTTCCTGTGGTTTGCGACATACTCGTATCCTGCCATCCCCATATACCAACGTGAATGTCTAGGGTCCAGTGGCAATGTTCCCGCGCCCATGCTAATATTTGCACCCTATGATGTGCGGTCAGTGCCGATACCCTCGAGGGACGATGGCTTCTGTACCCCATAGCCAGGAGATGGTTCTGGATGGTGTGGCTGCTTACACGTTTTTGTGCACTATCGTTAAATTGCCGAGTGAATTCTTGCACTGTGTCCCGTCTATCGGCTGTTACAATTCGAGTTAGCCGACAATGACCCCGCTCATCCACTCTACGAGAGTATTTCCACGCTGGTTTCTGTTGCCGTGACTGAATTTACCTACTGAAGTTTCATTCTGTTGCCGTTGCCTATTTTTGCATTGAAATCTCCCATAATTATTTTCAAGTGCTGCTTACTTTTATTATTTAGATGACAAATTTCCTCATAAAATTCTTCAATTTCTTCTTCAGGATGACTTGTGGTTGGTGCATAATATGAGCCTGGTATCTTCTCGAGATTTGGATAACGAGTCGTGCAGCTCTGTCAGAAGAACTTTCAACTTCTACCACTTTGTCCTTCAGTTTCTTGCTTATTATAAATTCAACACCACTAGTTCTGCAAGTATCTGTCCCACGATAGTAGAAGAGATGTCCACTTTTCAGTTGAAAGAGATCTTCTCCTTTTCTCCTTACCTCTCTTAGCCCAACGATGTCCCACTTGATCCTTTGTAGTTCCTCTTACAATTCAAGAAGCCTTGAATCAGAAGATAGGGAGCGTCCATCATACGTAGCCAAGGTCAGTATCAAATGGTCCCGCACGGGGATAGCTGGTTTTCCAGTTATTTGTGGAGCGGCGCCCCCACGGCCCGAGCTAACCTTGTGACTGGTCAACATCTGATGTCATGCAACCGCTTGTTTTTTATTTCGGTGCTGTTGGAGTTTGCAGGGACGGCTGTTCATCCAGCTGTTGGGGAGTCGCGGCCCCACGATCCCGAGCTGGTCTTGTGTCTCGCGTTTTCGTTTTTATTTATTTTCTCCACTGGCTAGTTGCCCGTGTTGTATTCTACCTAATCGCTACCATGCTATGTACTAACAACCCGGTCTTGTGGTTTTGTTACCCTCCACCACTAACTGTTTTATATTAACCGCTCAGTTCGTAGGTTGCTGAGATTCCGTTTAGGTTCCCTTCCAGGATTTGTCTTCTTTGGATTTCTTTTTTTCCTTTTAGCTGGTTTGGGTGCTAGACCTACCTGCATGTTTGCCGCGTGCGGAGACCCGTGAGGCGGAAATGGGATGTCTGGCGGCTGAGGTCGCAGGAGACCAGTTAAGTGCCTCCTGTGTACCAACACTCCTCTTCGACCCCGGCTTCGCTGTAAACGCAAGGCTAGAGACTAACCCACCTCTAGTCAGAAGTATTGTACCAAGTTGTGTGCAGGGCTTTAGCGGCTTTTTGTCGTATAGCACGGCAGGGTGAGCCCGGGGGCTGTGGGATCATGCCAAAGGCGTTGGCATGACGGTACCAGGAGGCCGAAGTGTCCGCCGAGTGCGTGTGATCACAGCCAACGGACTATATCTGCAACGTATAAGCTCCAGAACTGTGTCCAGCGTCATTTTCTTGGCTTGCAGACCTCCAGTTCTCCCTTGTAGGGCTTGGTGGTGGGTGGAGTAGTCTGCAGACGAATCTTCCTGCTTTTTTCCATGGGTAAAAACAAGAACAAAACCTCCAAATTTAAGTCACCTGAGAAACTGATCGTTGACAACGACTCTCCTTCGTCTTCTCAACCTACCAAGTCTCATACCCTTAAACGGTCTTTAGACCTGGACCAAGAATGTGGAACCTCTTCTTCGGCAGCTGTACCAGTCGCTCCGAAGCGTCGTCTCCCTCGATTGCTGTGACTACGCATGCTACACACTTACTTGTAGAATCCATCGATCCGAATGAGAGACTGTCAACCAGATCTCCCTTTTTCATTTCTAAAGCTTTGGAAGCTGCGGTTGGCCCCTTAAAGTCTGTGAGGAAGCTTCGCTCTGGGGACCTGCTTGTCCAAACTTGCAGTGTTTCTCAGAGTAACACTTTTCTGCACCTCACTAGTCTTCAAGGCATTCCTGTAAAAGTGACCCCTCACCCGTTTCTTAACACCTCTCGGGGTGTTATTTCGGAGTTTGATCTCTTGCCATGCAGTGAAAACGAATTGGTGACTGAACTTGCAGATCAAGGTGTTATTGCTGCACGTCGTATGATGTTCCGGCGCGATGGTTCCTTGATTAAGTCTAAAAATGTAATCTTGACTTTTACCTCCCCGAAAGTTCCGACCGAAATCAAGGCTGGCTACTTGGTCTGTGGAGTTCGCCCGTACATTCCCAGTCCTCTGCGCTGTTTCAGGTGCCAGAGGTACGGGCATTCACAACGTTTCTGTAAGAGTTCCTCTTGTGGCTCCAGTAAACATGACGGGGAAGGTTGCACTTCTGCGGCCTGCTGTGTTAACTGCGGTAAGGCCCATGCAGCTTACTCCCGCAACTGTATGAAATGGAAGGACGAGATGGCGATCCAGCGCCTCAAGACCCTGGAGGGCCTCTCGTACCCTGCTGCCAAGGCCAAGTTGGGTATTCCCAACAACCGACAGCGTACTTTTGCCGCAGTGGTTCAGTCTCTGCCGCAACCCGTGCAGCCCTTTGTTCCGCGCCCTGTAGCTCTCGCCGCACTTGCCAAGCGATCTACAGTTCAACAAGCGACACAGGTGGATTTCACCGAGCTCCAGCTTATTCGACCATCTGAGTCTGCGCCTTCTCTTTTGAAGACGACCGACTCTTCCGGTTCCCAGCAGACAGCCTGCACGTGCGGAAGACCCGGCCTTCAATCCGCAAAGGTGTGCCGTGTCCATCCACCTGCCGCGGTCCACCTGACCAACATTGCAACTGTCTCGGACTCAGCGAGGTCCCCACCCTCACCCAACATTATAGGAGAACATCGGGGGGAGGAGAGTGACAGTTCGTCACCAGCCTCACCTAACAATGCAGAGGAACCTGAGGGAGAGGATAGTGACAGTTCGTTCTCGCCCTCGGCCAGCATTATCTTGGAGTGTGTGGGGGAGGAGCGTGACTCATCCTTTGTGTAGTTGTGTTCGATTTCGTAATGTGTTTTATCATTCTCATTCCTCAGTTTTACTTAATCGGCTTGTTTCTCACCATTGTACCATGTTTTTCATACTGTTTGTTTCATTGTCTTTTTTGGCCCTTCCTTTGTACTCATGGTTCGGTTTTACTTGGTCAGCCAGATTTTGCGATTTATGCCCCGTTTTTTTTTACTTTTGTCTGTTTTCCTTGTGTCTGGCGCTCTTTGGCCAACCATGGCCCTTGCGCCATTAAAATCTAATAACCAACCAACCAACCAACCAGTATCAAATGGCAGCCTAGTCCGATCCTCCGGGGATTCTTAGCGCCCCCTGCCTTCATTGCGCACTGGCCGCTGCCTTGGCCAGGCAGCGGCCAGTGCGACATGAAATGATGGCTAGCCTAATGTGGTTCGCTGGTGGGCCGTCAGGTGGCAGCCAGCAACCACCTGACGTAACTGGTGGCTTGCCGAATCTTATCCGCCAATTTCCCAGTAGTAGCAATAATAATAATGAAAAAACAAACAAGGTTACCCTCAGTTTCCCAAAGCTGCAATTTTTTCTTTCTACCCTTACGAAGCTTGTGAATTAACGCACTGCGCTGGGGAAATTTTCTCAACAGATCGGAAAAACAACCGTTCGCCTCTGACTAGATTTGATCCTGGGCCGTCTGCGTGGAAGCCGCGCCCGCTATCGACCAGGCCAATTCACTACGCTTGAACAAGTGCTTGAAGCTATCTGTTTGGTATGAAATTGTAATCGAATGCTTCCCTCTTTCATTTTTCAATATTGAGAGGTATTTTTCATAAAAGTGAGTTTCATATAATTGATAAATTAATTTTTTCAACGTAACGATAGTTTTTTTTTTACCTTAAGGGAACTTCACTCATTTTCATGGCGTGTACATACTTAGAGTCGCTTTCCAAAGTTTTGTACTGTCATTGTCGTCGTGAAAAGAAATTGTTGAATAAATATATATTTAGCCGGGTTCATGTCACATTCTGTTACATATTAAACGTTGTGTCTTTCCTTTCCGTTGTCCGAAGCTATATTTGTTTTAAAGTGTAAAAATTATTTTACTTTTACTTCTCGTTATTTTTAAAGGCGAATTCCTCCCAGTCTTGTGTATTCAACCCATGGATGAGTACACCACTTAGCGTTGCTTTTTTTTTCTTTCAAATGATTAATAAATTTTGTACGCGTATCATTTTTTTCCCAACAAACGCTGTTTTAATGGTTTTCCAGGATATGTGTTTCAAGCGGTTTCAAATTTTTTCTTGTTATTCATCCACTCCATTCGATGAATTGTTATTCATGGGAATGAAGTGAGTGTATTTCATGGCTGTAATCCAGTATTTCACGGCTTTATCTGATATCTCCGTTGACGTAAAATTTCATTAGGAAATAAATTTGCCTCTCCACATATGAATTTTTTCTTAACATCCACTAAAATAACACGATGGCGATAGCGTCATCTTCAACTAACTGGTACCATGAGAGACACAACAAGTGTTGCTTCTGCGCATGCGCAGTCCCGATGCCTCCCCCTGCTGTTGGGGGTTGCATTGGTTTCCAGCAACGGGCCACTAGTGGCACTTGCTTGAAAGCCCACAATTCACGGCGATGCTGCAGGGCCATCAATAACTCGCCAACTGATAGCGCTGCCACCAACGGACCACTATCGGGCCGTGAGCGGCAGATTTGAGCCAGCAGTGACCCATCACTGCCAGCTTGTGGCCAGCAGTTTCCCAGCACCTGTGTTTTTGCTGGGAAGGTATACAATTTTCGGAGAGTTCCCTTCCATAAAAATCTCGGCTCCCGGTTTAGAAAAAAATTGGGCGTTATCAATCTCTTTAGTACTCAGGATAACAATTAACACGTTCCACACCAACAAACCGGTCCACAAAAACTCAGGTTAAAAGCATCTAATGCGGTGAAACCGCTTTGGGAAGCAGTAGGGAGGAAATGAATTATGCGCGTTCATGTATAACTTGACAGTCGGATCAACAACGCTCTAGAACATTCAAATTAGTCAGACGGTTAAACACAGAAGCAGTTCTTTGGCACGTAAATTGTATCATCATCATCATCATTGTCAACCATTATCAATCCACTGCTGGACGAAGGTCTCCCCAAGTTTCCTCCACAACGGTCAGTCTTGTGCCAGTCTCCTCCATGTCACCTCTGCATACTTTCGAATTTCATCCACCCATCTCCCATGTGGTCTTCTTCTGGGTCTTTTCCTGTCCCTTGGAATCCAATCTAAAATTTAAAATTTCCATTAGCAACATATATACTTCCCGGATGTAATCAAGAGATACTCAGAAGCCTGTACACATTCATTTTGCACAGTTTTGCTGCTTTCACTATTGCGAATGAAGTTCATACAATAGTTATGAGTTTTTCCCGGGGTCTGTTGCTTAGTAAAGCATACGTTCTGTGTAGCATTTGTTTGAAAATCACTTGCTCTCATCTGATTTAAAATAAAATACGTGATCATAGGCTGCAGTGTTTCGACAGAACCACTTTTGCAACGTACTCTGCTCATCTCTTGTGGAGGTCACACGTATTGATCCTTTGTTAGCATATCCGAGTTAGGTAAATATGGCACATTCGTTAGACATGATTATACATACATACACAATTTTAGGAATCATCAGGTGAGTGGGTGCATTTGATAATATAGAAAAACCCATATTTTGTTATTAACCTTTTGATATCTTTAAAGGGCATTGGGAAAATTTTGGTCGAATTTTATAATTAAGAATAATGCGCATGGGAGTTTGTTCGATTAAAATGCGAATGTTTAATGCTAAACTTACAGAGCCTGCTTTCTCTCTGCATATCTCTATGCTTATCTGATCGATATATGAATATATCTCATATGATTAAGTGGAAGAGAGCGCGGAAAGTCTAAAACTGTATTTACGCATACATGTTCTTCCACAAATATCTTCTCATGTTGTGTAGAAAAGGATTCGTAGACTAACACGTATACATGAAACATGTATACCTTGAGAAAACAATTCATTAGATGCTCCTGTTCCAATCGTTATCATAAATCGATAACTCGATCCCAAAAGCGATAAGTGATCTCGGCTAGCGATATTATTCAGGCAGACCTTGTCGTAAGGGTTCAGTTACAGTTCGATTGATTGTCGGAATGAGCCAAAACAATTATTTGAGATTCTTTAAACGTGGTATTTTATTAATACATAGTTGACTCCAGATGTGAAAGTTTATGCATCTCTCAAACATTGGTCGTCCTACGATTTTCTCGCAGAAAAGTTTTAAGATTATTCTGTGCTGGTGTGGCACACAAAATTAATCGCGCAGTCGGCAATCCTGTAGAAGCAAATAGATTATATATTTTACGAGTGAAAACAGTTGGCCGCATAGTCCTCCGATGTTGCAGCCAGTTCACGGTGTTATCCGATTCGCGGTTCTTTTGAAGAAGAACCTCGTCACACCTCTGTTTAATTCGCCACTGATTTTCTGTTTGAGCTGCGCCTTGTAGATTTCACGGTCCTAGATACGCTACCTTCACTCCTGTGATATATCGCCAGTTTTTATTCACAGACTTGATGATTGATGAAAGCACTTTGCTTACTACGCTAATCACAGTAAAGGCTTACTACGGTTGTGCGTGAAGATCTCCGTATGGCGACCGCTTGGAAGATCCTCGCAACAGCATATCTACCGATATCTGTTTTGCAATGTTCAAATCGTTCATATCATTCGTTTTCCCTATTCCGGCCATCAGTCGAAAGTTATCTAATTCTAGATATGGTGTTAAGTCCTACGTGCACTGCTCATCATGGTATTTTTTTCTATTTCGACCACCAATCTAACTTTAACACTAGATGAGATGTTCAGTGCGAAGTATACTATTCAGCAGTGTATTTTCCCTTTTCCGTCCACCAATGTAACGCTATCCAGCATTGATGGGGCGTTCAGTCCGAAGTATTCTGCTCATATACTTCGGACTCATCATGGTGTATATATATATATATTAATTTGCTTTAACTTTGATTTTGGTATTAATTAATCTGCACTATAGTATTATTTCCTAGTTTGTTCGCTTTACCGTAGAATCGTCCGTTGAAAAATCTTGTTCTAGATATAACAAAACATTTCAGTAGCTTTATTATCTACAGGGGTATAAGCGCTGAATTATTACATAGCGTAAATCACTGTACAGAACATTCTAATTAGTTTAGTATTACAGTACTTGTATTAAGTGGATATCATTTTAACATCTGTTATACAGTTTCTCATCATCCTGAGGAAAAGGCATTGTTATTTCTATGGAATAGTACGAAAAACTCCCTTCGTTTAGTGTAAACTAATGTACAGGGATAAAACATTAAAATTTTGTAACTTAACAATAATGGAAATTGATCCGGGTAAAGCCTCGCTCCTTTTATATCACTCCCAAAATCAAACGTGCAAAAGACCAACGGGAGTCCGCCAAATAGCAGGTCGGTCAGTGGAAAAGTCTTCGTTGCAAACATTTGGGTTGGATAGGATCTCAATAGTCTAATTATATGCAGGGGTTCTCGATTTTTTGTATAAAGCTATCTTTATCTCATTCCATTTTGGGATGGCAGCGTGGTTTTTTATTTGAAGCACTAAATCTGCCGTTATCCTGCCCAGTTTTACATCACGCTCGTACCCAAGAAGTCTCAACTTGAAGAACTGCTTGGTCATACCAACCTAATATTTTATAGAACCATCAGGGACCTCCAAGATGATGGAATATACAGCAGCATTTAAAACTTGCGTGACATCGTCTCGATAATATTTATCATTAAATAACAACAAACATATTTAGCAAATTGATTTGCAGTACTTTCTTGAGATAAATATTTATATTTTGAAAGCGGACATATTTTCAGTTCTTAATTAGGAATGGAAAGTGATTTTCATGAGGTGTGTACAACACCGCTTACGTGAGAAACCTCATAATGGTTGATGTATCATCAGCAAGACGTTTTGGAGACAAAGACTCATTTAAAGGTCTGTCTAAATTTCATCAAAAGCGAGTTGAAATTCCGCAATAGTTTTGATTTCAGTTTTAATAATTTCCGTAGAGAATTATTTATTGGAATTAGCAAACAGAATTGTTTTCTTCAAGGTGAAGAAAAAATGTGGTAACCGCAAAGAATAATTTTAGCCGCCCCGGTGGCAGTGGTCTAACCGATGGCTTTTGATCATACGTCTGAGTTGAGTTATGGTTCCAATCCAGGTGAGGCGTGATGTTGTGTTTGCCTTACGAGTCTGGATCTCTCTCTCTCTCTCTTCTGTAGTGCCAGTGGTCCTAAATTAGGAACGGGCGACTGCTTGTAGACCACGGTGATGGTTAAACCCGCAACGAAAAATAAAATTGCGAATATTTCATAAGGATCGCGAATACGTTACTTTTACTACAAGAGTGGACAAATTACATGCAATGGTGCTCTCTTTATTTAGGAGAAGGTTTGAAGTTTTACACCTTAATTTAGCATTGTTGTACCAAGTGCAAATACCCAAATATAGTCAGGAAACATATTTTCCAATAAAAAACCAGAAACAAGAATCAAATGTCAAATGATCAGTAGAACAGGATGGGAAAATCTCCTTACTTGTTTCTCATTTTTCTTCTCATAGTACGGGACAAAAGTATATTGTATCTAATGAACACGATGAAAATCGAAGTGATAATTTTTACCCGAATTTCTTGGCGGATCTCACAAAAAAATGGGATTCCTTCGAATTTAGAAATAGACCAATACTATGGAAGTTGCATTCGAATATGATAATATGATGATTAAATGTTTGTATCTGGAATATCTAACAGAATTGTAAGTTTGAAATGAATATTTTTGCATGTGCCAAATAGCTAGAATTTGAAATGCCGTTTAAGGTTTTGAGATATTTTTGTATTCCGTTACGTACATTCCAAAAAAAAATAATAAATGAAGAACTCAGTCGTGTTTTACATTTTCATGACTCAGCCAATAATTCAATATTTTTAACATTTATTTCAGGTTTAAGTAAATTTTTATTAAGAAGAATGTGTAACATCTTATACATTTTCTGTTCAAATATACTTATAAAGAGTGGAAATGCTAAGATCTGAAGAAATATATATTTTCCATAAATTAATTGAATAAATATTTTGATAAAACCAGTAATAATATACCATCCGCCTATATTAACGATTTTTTCTTATTTTAACATCCAGAGTATCAATTTAACTTCAAAGCAATGCGTTTCTTCATTGTAGAATTGCGCAATTTTTATGTGCTGCCAAATATGGTTTCATATTACGTGTTTTACACCTTTTCTTCTTCAGCCTCGAATAGAACGGATGTTGCGACCGTCATCAATGTCCTCAAAGTGTTCTGATCAATGCGCTGAGCATGAAGGCTCAACAAATTCTAGATATACACAGTCCGTTCCATAAAAATTAAGATTAATTTGTTTTTGAGTTGGCAATAATGCGAATGGGAAAAATAATCTCACAGAAGACTAACTGAATTAACGAAATATCTATGGCAACAGTTATTAGCATTGGCAGACAATTCTGGATTTGTTATTGTGCAGTTGTTTAAGGTATGTCTGCATTTCGCCTTACAGCTATGGAGGTAAGTGATTCAGAGTTAATCGTTTGTCGGCAGCACTCTCTCCTAGGCCTGTTCGAACTGAAAGTGTTCTTATGTTGCGTATTGTTAACGCTGTTTTGGCAATACTGCAAGAAGGTCGACGAATGACGTACTATTTTGGTGTAAAGACAGTGGCGTTAACTAATATTTCAAAAACGTCGGCATTTCGCATTCTACTGTACAAATTACTGCTGCATCTTGTGTGTTCTAGATGAGGGCTTCATCATCTGACGGGAGAACAATTGTTAGCCAGAGTTCAGGTGTGTCATGAGTGGAAACTAATAATTACAAAGGACCTAAACTTTCTAAACAGAGTAATAATTGCCCATGAAACATTGGTCCACTATTTCACCCCTCCCCCTCCTCCCACGAAACACGCAACCGGTGTCTGGAAACACATCCTGCGAAAAATGTCCGGGAAGCCAAATCAGCTGGGAAAGTGATGATGGTAATTTTCTTTGATCATAAAAATGTAGACGATCAGCATGCCGTTCCTCCACAAATTACTGTCTATGCTGAGTACTACATTTCAGTCTTGAAGCGTCTACAACGACACATGTGACCGAAACTGATGGGCAAGCAGACCCTACACCATGATAACACCCTCCCACATATGGGGGCTTATGTTCAAAAGTTTCTTAGGAAAGCAGTATGTGAAATGCCTGACCTGCAGGACGCGCATGAGGTATAGGCAGATAGCAATTAGAGCACATAACCGCGTAGCTCAGTTGGGAGAGAGACTTACTCCGGAGTGAGGGAACTCAGATTTGATGTCGGCGTCGACAAATCAGTTTTCACAAGTATTCGAATCATGCCACAGTCTACCTATAATCCTGAGCTCGCCCAGTGCAATTTCTGGTTGTTTCTAACAATGAAGATGTTCCGTGGCGCAACATTGAACACTGATACTGACATTATTCAGACTGTACGGGGGTCGTTAAATCATCCTCCACATATGCATTCTCCACATGATCTTAAAAATTGACTGAATGGTGGGACCCTTGCATATCATCAGAGGAAAAATACTTTGAGAAATAATCCCAATAATCTTGCTGTATCATCACTTGCTATATCTTCATTTTGTGTTATTTTACTGTTTTTATGGAAAGGATGTTGTAGTAACTGTGTGATATAATCTTTCATTTGGCTAATGGTTTGCAACCGTTTTTTACCGTTTCCCCTCAAGTTACTGCACTTTGGTTACCTTCATTACATAATGATTTCTTGCGGTTTTGGATTTCAAATATCCCCAAATCAGGGTTTCTAGCGATGATTTTTTTAGAAAACCAGTGTCCTTCAAACATGCCGAACAGCCTGTTGCTTCCGCTTCAGTACTTTTCTTCAACTGTTGTCCATACCTAGAAGAGGTCCACCTTATGGTTGCGGAAGTTCCATAATATTCTATTGAACAACTGCCTTTTTGAATTCCTATATTTTTCTAATGAACTTTGAAATAGATTTCAAAGCATGGACTTCATTTGTTTTCCGATATACACAGAAAATGCGAATTATTCTTGTGTAGCACGGAATTTTATGAGAATGAGTGCCTGGTTTTTCTGGTTCTTTCAGATTCCAGCCTTCACTCGTGTACTTATATTCCTGAAAAATTGTAATATACATTGATTATTAACATGGACAGTAGAAAATCCCATGTTGTCTAGTTTACTATTCAAAATGTAACAAAACATTTCAGAAAATTTGAAACTTACATCACCCTAGTATTGAGCCCGTATCTTCCGCTTTCAAATCGGGTATGAAACCATACCAAATGAGTTCCATGTATCTGAAGATAGGGGATCTAAAGAACTTTAAATTTCTCCCAGCCTAAATGATAATATGCTTCCTCGTCCGGTAATAAATCACCAGTTCCTCAAATGTATAAGCTATGGAAGGGATGTTCTCCCCAAATACATGAATTACAGCGTTACAAACATATTTTAATCAAAATAGGCATAGCTTCCTAGTTTACCGCTTAGCATGTCAATTTATTTCAGAAATCCCGTAGTTGTTCGCCTTGGAGCGGAAATTAAACCCTCGTCTTATGATTTCCATCAAGCGTGGTAACACGTTATACCACTCAATACATCGAAGTTCCATCTCTCTGAAACCAAGGACACTGAATTTTAGTTTTTCTCATGATTTCTGTACCAGAGGTACGCTACGAAGATGCATGGAGTTGATTCAACTGGTGAAGATCTGATGATTTCTCATTTGGAACTTTGGTGCACTGGGTAGTGTAATTATTGTCATAATGCATAGAAAGAAATCGGGAGTTGAGGGCTACATTTCCTATCTAGGGCGATGTAATTTTTAAGTTTCATTAAATCATGTTTCATGTTGAAGTGTAAACCAGTAGATTATGTTTGTCGTCTTAATAATCCTGTCAACATCCTATTAAAGGATTTGTCAAAGAGTGCTGCTTTACTGCTCCTTTGAAATTTCACAAGACCTTTTCAGTTCTTAGCTGTAAATATATGTATCTAAGTTCTTACACATTTCTCGAGAAACAAATATTGACAAAAACTTATTCAGTATAGCAGCAACTATTGTATCAATTCCGAAATTATTTTAATTAAGGGTTAAATAAGTGTTGGTCGTACTAAATAAATAATCAACTTACTGCTTTGTTCACTTCTTATTAAAACAGTTAAAATATCTTGTTTGAAATATATATATATATATATATATATATATATATATATATAAGAGCAAAACTGAAGACTTTTTTTTTGCTTAGGTATCTTCTTTATAGAATATATATATATATATATATATATATATATATATATATATATATAACAAACAGATCTGTTGGAAATTGTAAATTAAACGGTCTGTTTGAAATTGGGTAAAATTAAATTATATGCGGTTTCTCATAGCTCTCTTATCTTTTCGTAACACACATTAACATCAATATCAGGACTTTCATAGCGTATTACAATTGCTCGCGATGAGGTAACTTAACAGATGTCTAACCGTATCTACCAAGTAACTTCATCAATTATCATTCAATGTACAATAGCTATATCCTTGGAATTGGAGATCATGAAATACACTTGTCAAACGCATGGAAAAGCGAACCCCACCCATGACATGATTTCTTGCTACACCCTCTTCGCAAATTGACAAAGAGCAAATTGTCTTCCATATAGATTCGACAATACCAGCAATTGTCCTTGCCCTGTATTAGGAAACGAATAATATATATACGCACATTAAAAAGAAACTCCTGAAATTGGCGAGCATTTAAACCAGACTATTTCCCTTTTGCTTAACAATTTTTTGTTAACATCTTTTCACCTTAACAAAAAGGAGAAAGTTCCGAATATTTTTTCTTGTGCTTACTCAGTGATGAAATTATAATTTTATTTCATATATTTAAATTTTTTTCAGTTAAATTACAGAACACTAAAATGCTCCTAAATTAAGCTAGTTTATTTACAAAGATTGTATTTAATTATATTGAACTGCGTTTTTTGTTTCATTACAAAAAAAATATGTGTTGACCAATGAATACCGCAAATTGTAGGATGCTAACGAAGAGTTTCATTCCAAAAGAACCAAATTTAGTATAATTGCTTTTAAATTTGGTAAAATGCAGCAACATAATTAATCAAAATTATATAATGTTTTAAAGGAAATCTCAAGAAAGACATATAGCGTATTAAATCCGTTCATTTCTGTGGAGTAATAAGCACAAAGATTCGCCCTTTTACCTGTAGTGTCAAAGAACAAATCTTCTACGTACATATTAGAAAAGTCCCTAGCTAAATTATTCTCTGAACGTTTAAAAAGCTCCGATTACCTAATCAAGTCAACAATAGAATTTTTTGAGCGCGGAAGAAGGTTGAATATATTTGATAATGAAATAATGGAAAGTTTCGAAAAAGTGTCTTTATATATATATCTGTACCTATATCAGAGACTGTTAAAAACCTTAAAGAAATAATCGTCACTTTTCGTAAATTCACACTGACCCAAACAAAGGAAATTATTGGCGTCTTAAATCGAGTTACTAATCACAGATATTTAAATTTGAATGGAGGCATCTACAAACAAACAAGAGGAACACCGATGGTTTCAACTCTATCTTTAGTCTTTGCGGAAGCACTACTTGGCAGCTAAAAGATATCTTCTTCCTAAACAGAACCAGAAGCCCCGCGCGTGGATCCGCTGCGCTGAAGACATATTCATCAAATGGGAGCATGAAGAAATTGATTTCGGGCACAAGATAAGCAAACTACACTAAACGACAGAGTTCACCATGGAGCTTGAAAACGATGAGACATTTATTTGTTTGAACGTCGCGTTCAAAAAAATGGAACATCCAGCGTCGATTGTGAGTTTATTATGTACCTACCGCTGTACCAAACCCTGTCTCTCCTGATTCCCAATGCCCAAAGGAGTATAAACTTTATGCGTTCAGAGCATTGTTCTATAGATCGTATAATAATGCAAACCCGACTACCTAAGTAAGGAAATTGATCATATATTTATAGCAAAGGTCTGAAGGTTTTGTAAAAGAAAGATGACATGGATAGAATAAATGGAATTGTAAGAGATCATATAATGTTAGTAATAACAAAATCACTTAGTAAGACAATGAGATACGCAGGATCCATCTCATATGTCAGAGGCTTTGCATTTTGGTTAATGAATTTATTACGTAAAGTCAATAAATCAATAGTAATGGTGTCCCTGACCCCGTCAGCTTTTATAGTAATAGCAAGTTGCAAGGAGAGACAGTGTGAGAAAACAATCGCAAATGTGTACGTTGTATCGTTGGCATATCTTGACAACACAGAAAAGATATGTATCGGAATGACAACGGATCCTTCGACACTAGATGTTAATAACACGTGCTAAGTGTCAACCAGGACATGCGGAATACAGCATTCGTCATAGAAGTCATGCTTCTATAGGCCGCTCCTGTATGGAATATTATTAGAAGAATTGCCACTTACACGAACTTAAGAGAGCATGCTATCAGGGAAACGGTCGACATCCTATCCAGCACACCAGCGTGCAATGGTATGGTATCTACTTAACTATCAATGGTTTGGTATGCGTTTTTAAAAGATGGAGACACATCGCGATGTACCGCGTAATTGCGTGATAAAAATTTGCGTAATATGCTCGTGGTGTCACCCACGTTATTTTCAAAACTCCTCTATGTGCTTTACGTGTTCCGATTTCCTGCATTTTTATGTCTACTATTGCCTTGAAAAAGCCTTCCAATGGAGTGCGAAAGCTTGGCGAATCTTTGTGCTTACTATACGAAAAAAATAAAAATGATTTAATACGCTATATGCCTTTTGAGTATCCACGCATCTGATGTATTGTATTAGAAGAAATGTGGTACTGCGCTCTAGATGTTAACTTTTTTTGGATTAAGCAGAAAATGTTATTGTATTTATGTAAGTATCTAGTTGAGCGTAACAAAGCACGACCGACTTTGGTTGATCAATACATTCCATAAGAAAAATTCACTAAAAGACGATTAGAATTGAAAAGTACAAACAATCGCAAGAAAAATATAATGGAATAATTTTAAGAACGTTTTAAAATTTGTCATTTTTTGTGACTACACTTCCGCGCACATCAGCAGAATCGTACGACTTATAAGAATACTCTCACTGTCTTAGTGCCGTCGAAGGTTTTCTCCTCTGACTATACTAAACCGTTTTTAGAGGAAGGAACACAATTTAGTTACAAAGTGTAGCATTTAATGTTTATTCGAAGTGAAACAAACAAATATATTCATTAAGAAAATATTTCAAAACACTTAAGTCTCCACAAATTCATTGAACCTATGAACACCTTGGAAAGAGGAAATTCTTTAAATTGCTGTATTGTTTGCATATCAACATTTATTAAGTGTGACAATCCTCTAAATGCGTGGGCTCAGTTAAATGAATAAATAAATACATAACTCTTTCCACGTTGTAACCACACATACCAACCGACAAATTGTTATTCAGCCGCCATCGGGGAATTAAATCCCGAATCTCCGCATATCTAGACGAGCGCGTTAACCTCACACCACAGCGGCCAACAATTCACGGTTCTATGTGTGTTTTTCTTTTTCAGTCAGCATCTGACGTCATAAATCCTAAGATGGGCTCAGCTATTGAGACGTCTCCATCAGGTGGGTATTAACGGCACTGGTTATATATAATTATAGCAATAATCCAAAATGCAAGATCCAAGGAAAAAATAATCTCAATACGTGGCGGCAGTTGAATAAATAAATCCATCGCTCTTTCCACGTAAACCAACGCACATCAACCGAAAAAATGTTATTCGGCCGCCGCCGGAGAATTGAACTCACGGATCTCTCGATATCTAGCCAAGCGCTTCAGCGTGTTTTCCGATTTAAACGGCAAGGTTTTTCTTTCTGAGCACTGCATGATTTCATTGTTTTTGAGCGCTGCATGATTTCATTGTTTTTGAGCACCGTATGATTTAATTGTTTTTGAGCACTGGCGATTTAAATGTTTTCCGGCTTAAACTACAAGGATTTTGTTCTTGAGCACTGCATGATTTCAAGAAAACACTTTATCAAGCTAAAATGTGATTTTTTAAGCAATTATCTTTCTCAGTATTTTCTGCAAAAGATTTATTTAATATATGAGAGTCCGATTTTCTTTCACCCCAATTATGTACATTTACAAGAAAATTGAAAAACATTTCCCACTTTAAGGTTTCGGAAATGTCGAGTTCTGCGCGTCAACTTAATCAGGAGTTTAAAAAGGAAGGCTGGTGCAAAGAACTTATGTTCCTGAGGATAATTATTTCGAAGATTTTGGACAGCTATGACCCACTGTTCTTTTCTCGGCGATTTGTTGATATGTACTTCGCATATGACTTATTGTTTCTATTCAGGGCTTAGAAACAACCAAGAGGAATTCAATGGATTGTCGGTAGTAATATGTTCCTATTTGTAGCTCGCGGGAAAGGCAGAGAACGTGTGTGGGACAAAATTTAGGCTCAAACTTACATTTCATTCTTCCCGTTTCTCCCTATCTAAGCAAACCTGTGGGTATACAGTCCCTTTGTTTACCCTTTACCTATATATAACGTAGGTATGTGAATAATTTTACTGGAAAAATTGTCAGTACGCGCCAATTCCGAAGGTCGCTCATCTTTTCCAATTTTTTTCGTGTCACAACTAAATATATTTCAAATTTTAAAAACGAATCTTGTAACGATACAACCTTGAATATTTCAGCAACTGATAGGACATTATAATTTACAAGATTTACAGATTTACGTGCTCTCCAGTCATTCTTGTATTCGTAAGAACTAACTCAAAATCGACAGTTGCTTAACGCTATCAGTCAATCAGTTAGTAAAACAAACTCCAACTAAAATTAAAAAAAAATGTAAACAAATTAAATCATATAAAATCAAGATAAATCTATCATGCTTTAAAGGTACAAAGAAGAATAATGCTTGAGAGTAAAAGAAAGGAAAATCAACTGATCGTATTTTTTCTAGTCATATATTGCATAATAATTATGCTTGTGTAATAATGCATAATGTATTTCTCTACTAACACATTTTTGTATCAAGCGAAAAACGTGTAAAAGTAAGGGCTTAAACTTAAGTAATCGGCATCGTTTAAAATGTGGAGTCAATGTCAAAAAATTATATATATGTTATATATATATATACATATATATATCATCATCATTGTCAACCATTATCAATCCACTGCTGGACGAAGGTCTCCCCAAGTTTCCTCCACAACGGTCTGTCTTGTGCCAGTCTCCTCCATGTCACTCCCGCATACTTTCGAATTTTATCCACCCATCTCCCATGTGGTCTTCTTCTGGGACTTTTCCTGTCCCTTGGAATCCAATCTAAAATTTCGGCTGTCCATCGATGGTCTGTTCTTCTGGCAGTATGTCCAGCCCATTGCCATTTCTGGGATTTAACTCTGATCATGATGTCTTTCACTCTTGTCATTTTTCGGATCCACGTGTTCCTCTTCTTATCTCTCCTGGATGCACCAAGCATGCACCTCTCCATGCTCCTTTGAGTTGTCTGCAGCCTTTGTATGTCTCTTTTAGCTAAGGTCCACGTCTCTGCACCATACGTAAGCACTGGAAGGATGCATTGATCAAGCACTTTTCTTTTAAGACATAATGGCATATTGCTCTTGAAAATTATGCTGTTTCTTCCAAAAGCTCTCCAGGCAAGTTTTGTACGCCGATTAATTTCTTCACCAATGTGACCCTCACTTGATATCTGCTGTCCAAGATAAACGTACATGTCTGTTATCTCCAGCTTTTCTCCATCAATCGATAAATCTTCATTTCTTGTAAAAGCATTGTACATCACTTTTGTCTTCTGAAAGTTCATTTTTAATCCCACTTCTTTATTCTTGTCAGCAAGTTCCTGGATCATACTCTGTAGCACTGATGGGGTAGTTGCAAAAATGACTCTGTCATCAGCAAAACGAAGGTGGGTTAAATAGTCTCCATTAATTTTTATCCCTTTGTTTTCCCAGTTCAGTGATTGAAAGACATTTTCAAATGTGGCATTAAAGAGCTTCGGAGATATGGTGTCACCTTGTCTCACTCCTTGTCCAATTTTTATGTGTGTTGTATTTTCAAACAGCCTAATCTTTGCACTTGCATTTTCATAGATGTTATTAATAATATTAACGTATGCATCTTCAATACCGCAGGATTTCAGAGACATTGAAACTGCTGATGGTTTCACCGAATCAAAGGCTTTTTCATAATCGATAAAAGCCATGCACAATGGAAGCTCATATTCCCTCGTTCTTTCAATTAGTTCTCTCAGTACGTGGATATGATCTATTGTGCTGTAGCCACTACTGAATCCAGCTTGTTCTCTCGGTTGAGCCATGTCCAGTGTCACCTTCAAGCGGTGTGAAAGAACTTTAGTGAAGATTTTATAAACCACTGATAGGAGGCTGGTAGGTCTGTAGTTCCTGAGATCCTCAATGTCACCTTTTTCATGTAGCAAGATCATTGTAGCGTTGTTCCAATCCTCAGGAATTTTCCTTCATTAAGGCATCGAGTGAAAATTTGGGCGAGTACTGTTTCGATTTCTCCACTTGCTTCT
Source organism: Macrothele yani (assembly GCA_039090855.1). Taxonomy (NCBI): domain Eukaryota; kingdom Metazoa; phylum Arthropoda; class Arachnida; order Araneae; family Macrothelidae; genus Macrothele; species Macrothele yani. The sequence goes on along the minus strand of CM077034.1, from coordinate 74,623,162 downwards.
TGTATGATGTCTACAGTAATTCCATTTTCTCCTGGAGCTTTTCCCCGCTTCATGTTCTTGATTGCATGTGCAACTTCTGCTGGAAGGACTGCAAGAACTCTGGTATTGGTACCTTTCATGATGTCTGGAGTACATGTATCATCCCTTTCATATAATTTGGAGTAGAAATCTTTCACTCTTGTCAAAATTTCGCCTCTATTTCTTGTTACAGAACCATCTTCTTTTCTCAGTGCCATAATCTGTTTTCTTCCCTTACTGAGATGTCCCTTTGCTATCTTTAGGCTTTGGTTGTTTTCAATTGCTTTCCTTACTAGTTCACAGTTGAATTTCCTTACGACTTCAGTGATACTTTTTCGTACTGTCTTGCATAGCTCTATATATTCCACTTTGGAAGTCACATCTTCTTTAGTTGTCCTCATCACTCTTCTTTTTTGCATCAACATTTTGGTTTTTCCTGATAATTTGTTCACATGCAATTTGTTCTTAGACCCAGCTAATTTTGTTGCTGTTTCCATAAGAGCTTTGGTTACTTTTCTGTTAACTTCAGAAATATCCACTTCTTCCGATGTTAGGCCTTCTAAAGCAGAGAATCTGTTCTTCAGTTCCAATTTTAAGGTATTATGGTGTTTTTTAAGGTTGGTTATGTCAATACATTTTGTTTGTCTTATGAGCTTGCTACGTTCGAGTTTAGTGTTGAGGTGCATCTTACATCTCACCAATCTATGGTCACTGCCTGTGTTGAACTTGTTTAGCACACTGCAGTCTTCTATGACGAATTTTTTGTTACACATAATAAAATCAATTTCACTTGTCGTCCCATTTGGATGTCTCCATGTCCATTTCCTGTGTGGCTTTTTCTTGAAAAAGAAGTTCAAAATGAAAAACCCTTCTGCCTCTGCAAACTCTACGAGAGTATTTCCACGCTGGTTTCTGTTGCCGTGACCGAATTTACCTACTGAAGTTTCATTCTGTTGCCGTTGCCCTATTTTTGCATTGAAATCTCCCATAATTATCTTCAAGTGCTGCTTACTTTTATTATTTAGATCAGGAATTTCCTCATAAAATTCTTCAATTTCTTCTTCAGCATGACTTGTAGTGGGTACATAAGTTTGAATAATCTGAGCCTGGTATCTTCTCGAGAGTTGGATAACGAGTCGTGCAGCTCTGTCAGAGAAACTTTCAACTTCTACAACTTTATCCTTCAGTTTCTTGTTTATTATAAATCCAACACCACTAGTTCTGCCAGTATCTGTCCCACGATAGTAGAAGAAATGTCCACTTTTCAGTTCAATGAGATCTTCTCCTTTTCTCCTTACCTCACTTAGCCCGACGATGTCCCACTTGATCCTTTGTAGTTCCTCTTCCAATTCAAGAAGCTTTGAATCAGAAGATAGGGAGCGTCCATTGTACGTAGCCAAGGTCAGCATCAGATGGCAGCCTAGTCCGGTCCTCCTGGTTTTCTTAGCACCCTCTGCCTTCATGTCGCACTGGCCGCTGCCTTGGCCAGGTACATTCCAGCTGCCGGAGACTGAGGGCCAAGATTTAAGTTGTGGAGTCATTTTGGAGGGGTTTGGCCATAACTCACCACGCTGGCCAAGCGGGTTGGTGAGCGTGGGATAGCATTTCCTCTAATCCCGATGGTATAGTTATACCGCTATTGGCGGTCGTCAGAGCCCCTTTAGGGCGAACAGGATGTACCACGAGAAGGTGGGGTTGACATTTGTCAAGGAGAGGCTATGATGTTACGCATCACCTGACCTTATATATCATCATCATCATCATCATTGTCAACCATTATCAATCCACTGCTGGACGAAGGTCTCCCCAAGTTTCCTCCACAACGGTCTGTCTTGTGCCAGTCTCCTCCATGTCACCCCAGCATACTTTCGAATTTCATCCACCCATCTCCCATGTGGTCTTCTTCTGGGTCTTTTCCTGTCCCTTGGAATCCAATCTAAAATTTCGGCTGTCCATCGATGATCTGTCCTTCTGGCAGTAAAATTTCGGCTGTCCTTCGATGATCTGTCCTTCTGGTAGCCCATTGCCATTTCAGGGATTTAACTCTGATCATGATGTCTTCCACTCTTGTCATTTTTCGGATCCACGAGTTCCTCTTCTTATCTCTCCTGGTTACACCAAGTATGCACCTCTCCATGCTTCTTTGAGTTGTCTGCAGCCTTTGTATGTCTCTTTTAGTTAAGGTCCACGTCTCTGCACCATACGTAAGCACTGGAAGGATGCATTGATCAAACACTTTTCTTTTAAGACATAAAGGCATATTGCTCTTGAAAATTATGCTGTTTCTTCCAAAAGCTCTCCAGGCAAGTTTTATACGCCGATTAATTTCTTCATCAATGTGACCCTCACTTGATATCTGCTGTCCAAGATAAACGTACGTGTCTGTTATCTCCAGCTTTTCTCCATCAATCGATAAATCTTCATTTCTTGTAAAAGCATTGTACATCACTTTTGTCTTCTGAAAGTTCATTTTTAATCCCACTTCTTTACTCTTGTCAGCAAGTTCCTGGATCATACTCTGCAGCTCTGATGGGGTAGTTGCAAAAATGACTACGTCATCAGCAAAACGAAGGTGGGTTAGATAATCTCCATTAATCTTTATCCCCTTGTTTTCCCAGCTCAGCGACTGAAAAACACCCTCCAATGTGGCATTAAAGAGCTTCGGAGATATGGTGTCACCATGTCTCACTCCCTTTCCAATTTTTACGTGTGTTGTATTTTCAAACAGCCTAATCTTTGCACTTGCATTTTCATAGATGTTATTAATAATATTAATGTATGCATCTTCAATACCGCAGGTTTTCAGAGCCATTGTAACTGCTGATGGTTTCACCGAATCAAAGGCTTTTTCATAATCGATAAAAGCCATGCACAATGGAAGTTCATATTCCCTCGCTCTTTCAATTAGTTCTCTCAGCACGTGGATATGATCTATTGTGCTGTAGCCACTCCTGAATCCAGCTTGTTCTCTCGGTTGAGCCATGTCCAGTGTTACCTTCAAGCGGTGTGAAAGAACTTTAGTGAAGATTTTATAAACTACTGATAGGAGGCTGATAGGTCTGTAGTTTCCAAGATCCTCAATGTCACCTTTCTTATGTAGCAGGATCATTGTAGCAGTGTTCCAATCCTCAGGAATCTTTCCTTCATTAAGGCATCGAGTGAAAATTTGGGCGAGTACTGTTTCGATTTCTCCACTTGCTTCTTGTATGATGTCTACAGTAATTCCATCTTCTCCTGGAGCTTTTCCTCGCTTCATGTTCTTGATTGCATGAGCAACTTCTGCTGGAAGGACTGGAGGAACTCTGGTACTGATATCTTTCATGATGTCTGGAGTGCATGTATCATCCCTTTCATATAATTTGGAGTAGAAATCTTTCACTCTTGTCAAAATTTCGCCTCTATTTCTTGTTACAGAACCATCTTCTTTTCTCAGTGCCATAATCTGTTTTCTTCCCTTACTGAGATGTCCCTTTGCTATCTTTAGGCTTTGGTTGTTTTCAATTGCTTTCCTCACTAGTTCACAGTTGAATTTTCTTACGTCTTCAGTGATACTTTTTCTTACTGTCTTGCATAGCTCTATATATTCCACTTTGAAAGTCACATCTTCTTTAGTTGTCCTCATCTCTCTTCTTTTTTGCATCAACATTTTCGTTTTTCCTGATAATTTGTTTACATGCAACTTGTTCTTAGACCCAGCTAATTTTGTTGCTGTTTCCATAAGAGCTTTGGTTACTTTTCTGTTAACTTCAGAGATGTCCACTTCTTCCGATGTTAGGCCTTTTAAAGCAGAGAACCTATTCTTCAGTTCCAACTTGAAGGTATTATGGTGTTTTTTAAGGTTGGTTATGTCAATAGATTTTGTTTGTCTTATGAGCTTGCCACGTTCAAGTTTAGTGTTGAGGTGCATCTTACATCTCACCAATCTATGGTCACTACCTGTGTTGAACTTGTTTAGCACACTGCAGTCTTCTATGACGAATTTTTTGTTACACATAATAAAATCAATTTCACTTGTCGTCCCATTTTGATGTCTCCATGTCCATTTCCTGTGTGGCTTTTTCTTGAAGAAGGAGTTCAAGATGAAAAACCCTTCTGCCTCTGCAAACTCAACGAGAGTATTTCCACGCTGGTTCCTGTTGCCGTGACCGAATTTACCTACTGAAGTTTCATTCTGTTGCTGTTGCCCTATTTTTGCATTGAAATCTCCCATAATTATTTTCAAGTGCTGCTTACCTTTATTATTTAGATGACAAATTTCCTCATAAAATTCTTCAATTTCTTCTTCAGGATGACTTGTGGTGGGTGCATAAGTTTGAATAATCTGAGCCTGGTATCTTTTTGAGAGTTGGATAACAAGTCGTGCAGCTCTGTCAGAGGAACTTTCAACTTCTACAACTTTATCCTTCAGTTTCTTGTTTATTATAAATCCAACACCACTAGTTCTGCCAGTATCTGTCCCACGATAGTAGAAGAGATGTCCACTTTTCAGTTCGATGAGATCTTCTCCTTTTCTCCTTACCTCACTTAGCCCCACGATGTCCCACTTGATCCTTTGTAGTTCCTCTTCCAATTCAAGAAGCCTTGAATCAGAAGATAGGGAGCGTCCATTGTACGTAGCCAAGGTCAGCATCAGATGGCAGCCTAGTCCGGTCCTCCGGGGATTCTTAGCACCCTCTGCCTTCATGTCGCACTGGCCGCTGCCTTGGCCAGGTACATTCCAGCTGCCGGAGACTGAGGGCCAAGATTTAAGTTGTGGAATCATTTTAGAGGGGTTTGGCCATAACACACCACGCTGGCCAAGCGAGTTGGTGAGTGTGGGATAGAATTTCCTCTAATCCCGATGGTATAGTTATACCGCTATTGGCGGTCGTCAGAGCCCCTTTAGTGGGAACAGGATGCACCACGAGAAGGCGGTGTTGACATTTGTCAAGGAGAGGCTGTGATGTTACGCATCACCTGACCTTACATCCCACCTTATATATATATATATATATATATATATATATATCATCATCATCATTGTCAACCATTATCAATCCACTGCTGGACGAAGGTCTCCCCAAGTTTCCTCCACAACGGTCTGTCTTGTGCCAGTCTCCTCCATGTCACCCCTGCATACTTTCGAATTTCATCCACCCATCTCCCATGTGGTCTTCTTCTGGGTCTTTTCCTGTCCCTTGGAATCCAATCTAAAATTTCGGCTGTCCATCGATGATCTGTCCTTCTGGGAGTATGTCCAGCCCATTGCCATTTCAGGGATTTAACTCTGATCATGATGTCTTCCACTCTTGTCATTTTTCGGATCCACGAGTTCCTCTTCTTATCTCTCCTGGTTACACCAAGCATGCACCTCTCCATGCTTCTTTGAGTTGTCTGCAGCCTTTGTATGTCTCTTTTAGTTAAGGTCCACGTCTCTGCACCATACGTAAGCACTGGAAGGATGCATTGATCAAACACTTTTCTTTTAAGACATAATGGCATATTGCTCTTGAAAATTATGCTGTTTCTTCCAAAAGCTCTCCAGGCAAGTTTTGTACGCCGATTAATTTCTTCATCAATGTGACCCTCACTTGATATCTGCTGTCCAAGATAAACGTACGTGTCTGTTATCTCCAGCTTCTCTCCATCAATCGATAAATCTTCATTTCTTGTAAAAGCATTGAACATCACTTTTGTCTTCTGAAAGTTCATTTTTAATCCCACTTCTTTACTCTTGTCAGCAAGTTCCTGGATCATACTCTGCAGCTCTGATGGGGTAGTTGCAAAAATGACTACGTCATCAGCAAAACGAAGGTGGGTTAGATAATCTCCATTAATCTTTATCCCCTTGTTTTCCCAGCTCAGCGACTGAAAAACACCCTCCAATGTGGCATTAAAGAGCTTCGGAGATATGGTGTCACCTTGTCTCACTCCCTTTCCAATTTTTATGTGTGTTGTATTTCAAACAGCCTAATCTTTGCACTTGCATTTTCATAGATGTTATTAATAATATTAATGTATGCATCTTCAATACCGCAGGTTTTCAGAGCCATTGTAACTGCTGATGGTTTCACCGAATCAAAGGCTTTTTCATAATCGATAAAAGCCATGCACAATGGAAGTTCATATTCCCTCGCTCTTTCAATTAGTTCTCTCAGCACGTGGATATGATCTATTGTGCTGTAGCCACTCCTGAATCCAGCTTGTTCTCTCGGTTGAGCCATGTCCAGTGTTACCTTCAAGCGGTGTGAAAGAACTTTAGTGAAGATTTTATAAACTACTGATAGGAGGCTGATAGGTCTGTAGTTTCCGAGATCCTCAATGTCACCTTTCTTATGTAGCAGGATCATTGTAGCGGTGTTCCAATCCTCAGGAATCTTTCCTTCATTAAGGCATCGAGTGAAAATTTGGGCGAGTACTGTTTCGATTTCTCCACTTGCTTCTTGTATGATGTCTACAGTAATTCCATCTTCTCCTGGAGCTTTTCCTCGCTTCATGTTCTTGATTGCATGTGCAACTTCTGCTGGAAGGACTGGAGGAACTCTGGTACTGGTATCTTTCATGATGTCTGGAGTGCATATATCATCCCTTTCATATAATTTGGAGTAGAAATCTTTCACTCTTGTCAAAATTTCGCCTCTATTACTTGTTACAGAACCATCTTCTTTTCTCAGTGCCATAATCTGTTTTCTTCCCTTACTGAGATGTCCCTTTGCTATCTTTAGGCTTTGGTTGTTTTCAATTGCTTTCCTCACTAGTTCACAGTTGAATTTCCTTACGTCTTCAGTGATACTTTTTCTTACTGTCTTGCATAGCTCTATATATTCCACTTTGGAAGTCACATCTTCTTTAGTTGTCCTCATCTCTCTTCTTTTTTGCATCAACATTTTCGTTTTTCCTGATAATTTGTTCACATGCAACTTGTTCTTAGACCCAGCTAATTTTGTTGCTGTTTCCATAAGAGCTTTGGTTACTTTTCTGTTAACTTCAGAGATGTCCACTTCTTCCGATGTTAGGCCTTCTAAAGCAGAGAACCTGTTCTTCAGTTCTAACTTGAAGGTATTATGGTGTTTTTTAAGGTTGGTTATGTCAATAGATTTTGTTTGTCTTATGAGCTTGCCACGTTCAAGTTTAGTGTTGAGGTGCATCTTACATCTCACCAATCTATGGTCACTACCTGTGTTGAACTTGTTTAGCACACTGCAGTCTTCTATGACGAATTTTTTGTTACACATAATAAAATCAATTTCACTTGTCGTCCCATTTGGATGTCTCCATGTCCATTTCCTGTGTGGCTTTTTCTTGAAGAAGGAGTTCAAGATGAAAAACCCTTCTGCCTCTGCAAACTCAACGAGAGTATTTCCACGCTGGTTTCTGTTGCCATGACCGAATTTACCTACTGAAGTCTCATTCTGTTGCCGTTGCCCTATTTTTGCATTGAAATCTCCCATAATTATTTTCAAGTGCTGCTTACCTTTATTATTTAGATGACAAATTTCCTCATAAAATTCTTCAATTTCTTCTTCAGGATGACTTGTGGTGGGTGCATAAGTTTGAATAATCTGAGCCTGGTATCTTTTCGAGAGTTGGATAACAAGTCGTGCAGCTCTGTCAGAGGAACTTTCAACTTCTACAACTTTATCCTTCAGTTTCTTGTTTATTATAAATCCAACACCACTAGTTCTGCCAGTATCTGTCCCACGATAGTAGAAGAGATGTCCACTTTTCAGTTCGATGAGATCTTCTCCTTTTCTCCTTACCTCACTTAGCCCCACGATGTCCCACTTGATCCTTTGTAGTTCCTCTTCCAATTCAAGAAGCCTTGATTCAGAAGATAGGGAGCGTCCATTGTAAGTAGCCAAGGTCAGCATCAGATGGCAGCCTAGTCCGGTCCTCCGTGGATTCTTAGCACCCTCTGCCTTCATGTCGCACTGGCCGCTGCCTTGGCCAGGTACATTCCAGCTGCCGGAGACTGAGGGCCAAGATTTAAGTTGTGGAATCATTTTGGAGGGGTTTGGCCATAACTCACCACGCTGGTCAAGCGGGTTGGTGAGTGTGGGATAGAATTTCCTCTAATCCCGATGGTATAGTTATACCGCTATTGTATATTAAAATATATATATATATATATATATATATAAAATATATATATATATATATATATATATATAAAATATATATATATATATATATATATATATATTTTAATATACAATGACAAAAAAAAATCCGAATACTAAGAAGGGAATGTGTTAGATAAACGACAGTTGGTAGGCGGTGAGAGTACATCTGTAAGATGACGTTTATGCAAATTTGCGCTCGGCGCATACGTGTGCGGCGCTAGTAGCGCCCCTCGGAACATGCAAAGCAGGTTTGATGAAAATGCGCGCTGTAACGTTCGTGAGCGTTACTTATCGCTGAGATTCGACGTAGTGTGCTGATGTTAGTCAAGAATGCCTTAAAGAAGACGAAGAAGCCATTATCAACAGCTCACGGAGTTTGAACGAGGTTGTGTAATAGGGATACGAGAAGGTGGATTTTCTTTCCGCAAAATTGTAGAACGACTTGGCAGGACTGTAGCCACTGTGCATGATTGTTGGTAGCGGTGGTCAAGGGAAGGTACTGCCTCAAGAAGACCGGGATCCGGTCGGCCACGTGGCACTACTGAGAGGGAAGACCGCCGTGTGCGGCGTATGGCCGTGGCGCATCGTACCGCGTGTGCGGCAGCAATTTAAGCTACAGTTGCCACCACAGTGACACAACGAACTGTTACAAATAGGTTGCTTGAAGGACAGCTCCGAGCCAGGCGCCCTGTAGCGTGCATTCCACTTACTCCAAACCACTGCCGTTTGCTACTCAGTGGTGTTAAGCTAGAGCTCATTGGAGGACGGAGTGCAGATCTGTTGTGTTTTCTGATGAAAGCCGGTTGTACCTGGGTGCCAGTGATGGCCGTGTGTTGGTTAGAAGGAGGCCAGGTGAGCGCCTGCAACCAACCTGTCTGCGGCCGAGACACACTGGACCTACACCTGGAGTTACGGTCTGGGGAGCAATTTCCTATGACAGCAGGAGCACTCTCGTGGTTATCCCACGCACCCCGACGGCACAGTTGTACGTCGGTCTGGTGATTCAAGCTGTTGTGCTGCCATTCATGAACAGCATTCCAGGGGGTGTTTTCGAAAAAGATAACGCTCGGCCGCATACCTCTGTTGCTTATGTTTGCTTATGTCCATATATTTGCTTCTATACATCCAATTAAAAAAATCCTTTTAGTTTTCGATTCCATTCATGTCGAAGATTAATTTAAACATAGTCACTTTCCAAGTTACGCATGGATTCGCTGCTAGTGGGCGTAAAGTTAAATTACTTTTCCACAGATATCTCTAGTTCTAAAACCCTGATTTGAAACTTTTTCCTTCAGCGGACACAGCTCGTGATGGGAAATATTTTGCATATAATTTATAATTTCTGGCACAAAAGGTTTAATCACGAAGGGTACGTAAGCGTTGATTTCTGCCTCTCATGTATTCGTAGCCAAATATAAGATTCTAAAATCTCGATTGAAGAAATTCTTTATAAACCGATTCTCCTCACGTAGACAAATCTTTTCAGAATGCTTTCTCTTTAAAATAATATATGATTTTTCCGCCAGGGGTCTTAGATACATTTCCTGTTTTTGCTAATATCTCTGCTTCTAATGGTCCTATTTGAAAAATTTCTTCTCTGTTGCTCAGTTTTCCTGTACGACATGTTTCTAATGTAATTTCAAAATTTTCAAGTAATTCACTGACTTTCCGCTAAGTAAGACAAATTGCTTTTCCTCGACGTCTCTGTTTCTAAGCCTCCTATTTGAAAAATTCTCCTAGCACCAGATGCAGCTGCTGAAGAAATTTTTCTTTTTGTAATTTCAAATTTTTTTTATAAAATATGGGTTGGCCGCCATGGGGCGTAAGAGTTAAATTTCTGCTTCGTAGGTATTTGTAGCAAAATTTCAGATTCTAACACCCCGATTAAACAAATCCTTTTGTGGACCGATTCCGCTCATGTCGGTAAACATTTGAGAATATTTTGTTCGTAAATAATGCATGGTTTCTCCACCAGAGGTCGTATATATCTATGTTATTTCTGTTAATGTATCTGCCTCTAGAAGTCGGAATTCAAAAATCTCTTCTTTGTTAGACAGTTTTTGTGGTGCGAAATGTTTCTTATATAATTTCAAAATTTTCAAGTAATGCAGAGATTTTTCGCTAGAATTATAAATATAAATTGCGTTTTCCTGAATATCTCTGCTCCTAAAACTCCGATTTGAAAAATTCTTTCTGCACGGGATACAGCTCCTGATAGGAAATGCTTTGCATATAATTTGTACTAATTGATAAAGAACGGTTTGGCCACCAGGTAACGTCAGAGTTAATTTCTGCCTCTGAGGTATTTGCAGTAAAATCTGAGCTCCTGAAAACTAGATTGAAAAAATTATTTCGTAAATGATTGAAAAAATTATTTTGTGGAAAAAATTCTGCTCACATCGAAAAAATATTTTGAAAAAACTTTCTTCTTAAAATAATGCATAGTTTTTCCGCCAGGGGCGTATATGCATATCTTGTATTTGTCGATATCTCTGCTTCTAAGATACCGTTCGTAAAATTAGTTATTTGTTGGGGAGCATTTCCGCTGCGAAATATTTGGTATATAATTTTAATTTTTTCTTAATGCACAAGTCTGCCACCAGATGGTACCAGGTAGCGTTTTCGTTTACAGCGATATCTGCGGGATTAAAAACCGACTGAAAAACGTCTTTCTTAGTTCAAATACTATTTATTTCTATACCGGTTCCTCTGAATTTGAATAGCTGTGGTAAATTTAATTCACATCAGAACGGATTCAAAAGACGAGCTCGTTACACTCAATAATTCGGCGTCATCTTTCATGTTTATCTTTTTAATAGTTAAAAAAAGGTGTGAAATATTTCGGATTTCAGATGATATTTAGCTAAATCACAATATTAAGCTCTCGTATTTGTACTACAGAATGCATCGTGTTTTGTAGATGGTATGATCGGAAGTGTTGTAATATTGAATGTATGCTTTCAATTGTAGACCTTTATTTCAGAACGATAAAGTTCATGTAGCATTTTAGAAAAATTAATGTCTAAATAATATATATTTTCTGAAGAAAAAGTTTAAATAATGGAAAATTCTTTTTAATATTTACATGTTTTCTTTCTGTTTCTCAACGGACTTCTAAAAGCAGTCGTAAAAAAGCAGTTTCCAAGAATTAAGACGCACATTTTAGGCGGGGAGGTGTCAACAATCGGTTAAAATGTGACATGGAATAGGGGGAGTCTAAAAATAACAAAAAATAAATCATGGACGTAATTTATGGACGTACTTTACGGACGTCCATGAAGTACATGTATATGTTTTTTTTTCAGCTGAACAACGGTTTTACTTTAATATAAAAGTATTTATTTTTCCGTACCAAGTGCAATAATAATCATATACATTACTGTTCGTAACTACTGCATCACAATGAAGGACAGCCTATATAAGGTTGATACTTGCAGGATCTGTACAACAGGTTAGGATATGCAAATGATAAAAATGTCAGTGAAAATACTCATGCGGTTTTGGTAGCAGCTTCCTCTGAGCTTTCCCGTCATGGGTATAAAGATGTGGTTCAAACAAGATTTTTGAATCAGTGAAAAGCCGACAGTGAATCGAAATATTGTTTCTTGCTCCACACTATGCCTTTCGCCGAAGAAGGTTGCATTATGAACACCAGATGGACTTTGATCGAAGAAGGATTGTTGGGATGAGTGAAGCTGGATTTTCCTTCCGCGAAATTGCCACTCATATAGGACCAAACGGTAATAGAGTGATGAGAACATAGCGTTCGTGCACATATGAGGATCGGACGCACAGAAATGCAGGAATAGAACAAAAAATCCCACGACTGCATAGGATCACAGACACATTTACCGAATGGCAGTGACCGACCGTATGGCGAAATTCTCGGTATTATAGCAGGGGTGGAACACTGGCACATGACATTATTTATCTTCCAGTACAGTTTGACGTGTCTGCTTAACAGAGGACTAGTCACTAATAGCCCATTGCTGCTGATTCCGTTGACCTTCAACAACAGATGTAGCACGCTGCAATGGGGTCTCAACAGACACATTGGCGCATTAATAAGGAACATGCCGTGTTTCGTGACGACAAAAAATCTAAGTTGTTGCTCCATTATGGTCGCATAACTGTTCGAAAATATCGTGGTGAATGGCAACTTGCAGCGACATCCACTATCTGCCAACAAATAATTAGACACCTGTAATAATAAAGAAAAACGAAGTTTATTCACCTTCAATAGTTGGTGGAGCCTCCACGAGCGGCGATTGCAGCTTCGACCGTCCGGAGCATACTCTCAACCAGGCGTTGTACGACGGCTAGCAGTATTTTCTTCCACTCGCTTTGGAGAAGACAGGTCAGTTTCTTCACCGATTTCGGACGGTGGGGGCACCGCTTAAATCGACGATCCAATTAGTCCCAGAGATGCTCGATAGGGTTAAGGTCCGGGCTCTGCGCAGGCCAGTCCTTTCGATTAACCCTAGGATTGGACAGTCGATAATTCTGAACAAATTATGTGGTCCGATGAATTACGTTTTCAGTTGCACCATGTCGATGCCCGAGTGAGAGTTTGGCGGGAACAGCCCAAAAGCATGGACCCCAAATTTATTCCTACAACCCTTCAAGCTGGTGGAGACAACGTTATGGTTTCGGGAATGTTTTACTGGCATGCTATGGGCTCTTTAATTCGTGTTGATCAACGTCTGACTGGCACATCATATATAAACATCGTTGCGGACCAAGTGCATCCTGTCATGTGAATGGTTTATCCCAATGGCGATGGCTACTTTAAACAAGATAATGCGTCCTGCCATAGTGCTGGTATTGTACAGGATTGGTTTCAGGAACATGCAGGGGAGTTTACTTTGCTTAGGTGGCAGGCACAATCTCCAGATCTCAACCCTGTTGAGAATTTGTGGTATGAAATTGAACGAGCGATCAGACAGCTGGATCTACAACCCTGCAATCTCACACTCCTGGAAAGTGCTATTCATCAAGCATGGTCTCATATTTCACAAACCACCTATCACCATCTCGTGGAGTCCATGGCACGAAGAATAGACGCGTTAATATTAAAGTCAAAAGGTGGCCCAAGGAAGTACTGAGGGGTGGTCATAATAAAGTGGCCACTCAGTGTATAATGCATGTGGGTTAGCAAATCCTTTATTTTTTTTTAATTCTAATATTCCCCACAGCAGTCTCATGATTATGACGAACTTACATATAAAAAGTATTAATTTTAAGAAAGCAAATATAAAAAAGTTTTTACAGGTTTTTAACACTGTTTCCAGGGAAAGTTGTGCAAAAGAGAAAGCAGATGCAGAACTATTATTGTGTTGCTAGTCGTGTTCTGAAGATTTTTTTTCATCCAACAAGAACAAAAATCTGTGCTAATATAACGTATGTGGGTGAGCAAATCATTTATTTTTGAAATGTGTGCCACTGATAGTTATAAGATATTTTTTGCAAGCAGTTGATCGAAAGCAACCGGTTAGTCGTGGGAAAAAGTGAGGAGGATCTACACGAAAAGCAATGGTTGATTCTGTAATTTCTTATTGAACATTTGCAATGTAACCTTCAGTTATTTATCTCAAAATATTATTACTTTAGAAATTTTGCATGTGTTTACTTCTTAGAAATTTGATACAACAACTTTAAGAATTTCCCTTTCAGTACACGTGTAGTGTGTAAAGCCATTACTGTCCTATGCTGATAAGTTTACACAAGTCGGAATACTGCATTCTACCTAATATTTTTTACTGGATTACCTACAGTAGTTTTAGATAGTCCTTGAGGCGAGATGTGGCTGTAACTTAATTGAAAACCTTTTTCATTTAAGGCCGTTTTCTTTAACTTCTTTCGTCCACGGCTTCCTTGACCTGAATACAAATCTCCGGTGCTCCTTTGTATGAAAAACAATTGCCACAAAAAAAAACATATTTATAATGGCATTTGAATGTGCATATTTTACACATATTGGTCCCAAAATATATGAAAAGTTCTACTTTATATGTACATTTCAGCGAGACAGTGCGTGTGGTCAATAAACTTAAGTTCTGAACACTAATTAATAACATCATGTTTATTTCGTAAATCAAACATAAACATGCTTCAGGCAGCTTACAATGCTATGAACCTGATTCTTATAACAAAGACAATGAGAAAGATGAGCTTACTTGTTCATCAGTTCTTCAGACCTAGGTAAAAGTTTACAAACTGCAATTCGTATCACTATTCTTATCAATTCCTATTTTGTTTCAGCCACTGCTGAAAACACTGCTTGATTGGCACCTGTTACATTGTGTCATCAAGCAGAATTAGTCGTCTCCTTCCTCTTGGTCGCTTTCCTGTAATTTGTAAAACAAATATGTTTTAAGAAATGCATACTGGGTATGAAATGTATGCTTCCTTATACGTAGAGGAAATTAATGACTGTTTTTATTGAGAACGATTCGGTTCCGAATAAAGATGCTGGCAATTTACATTGCAATCACTTTATCATCAATAAAAATTATTATTAATTAAACCTATTAGGTAAATTGAGTATTTATGGCTATTAATATATTTGCATTTTAGAACGCCTTTAAATAGGTCTTCAAAAGCAAAACGCAAGTTTCGAAAGAGTGCAGTGTTTTTACGTGTTGCGTCACTGAACCAATCAGTCCACTCTCGCCACGAATGTGCTAACTCCTAGATCTCCACCAGGTACACTCTGCAATAAGCCTTCCCACCATAAGTATTTTAGAAGCTTTTCTTCTGTGTACTGAAAACAAAGGCGTATTCAATTAAATCTAGTGACTCAGATAGAACAGGATATAAACAGTTGTATGAAATACAGATTAATAGTGCAAACACGACAAGTGGTAAAAACCTGATTAGGTCCAATTAAAAGATGCATTATGGTAGAGAGGGAAAATGAACAGATGACCTAATTTTTATCACTAAACCCAGCACATCAAAAATTTAATTACAGAAAATAGGATTAAGAAGAAGATTTCGAACAATTTTTAGGTAATACTTTAAACACTGGTTCGAAGCCGCAATTTAGTACATTTATGAAAATATTAAAAGGAAGTTACTTCTGCGCTGCAATATATAGTGATTCGCGTTTTTGCACTGCTATTTTATATTCACCTCAATTGGATCGCAGTTTTGCTATTGATGCACATTAAATTTCGAAACAAATTGTTTCACTAAAGGAAACTGTGAAGTTCAAAACATTTGAAAACATCATTTTCTAACTTCACATTAAAAAAAAAAAGTATTAGGTGAAAGATGAGAAGCTATATTACGAAGTCACCGCCGTTTGAATCCTTCTTTTAGCATAATATTATGCTCTGGATGTCCGACTAGTGAACAAAATCAATTTATGAATATCAAGATGTCAGGCATTGGCCGAGGCTGCGGAAGCAAACATCAGAATTTTCAATAATTATCTGTGGACTCATTTACACCAGATTTCTAATTATTGATCAAAAGAATTTAACCTAAAAATTTAGCCGATCGAAAATATTGAAGAAATTACACTAACATACAAAAATTACGGACTTGCTTCAGGACTAGCACGAGACGATAGTCATTTAATTACTTAATGCAAAGAAATAATCCAAATAACGAAGGCGCCAATGTACAGAGGAAGTAGTGGCAAAAAATAAGCACACCCATTTTTGGATGACTTTTTGTTAGAGTTTTACGATATGTCACTGGCCTATGTTCACATTCGCACAGATCTCAGCCAACGAGAGCGTATTGGGCGACCGACACAGTGTTGCTAGTGACTTTTACCTGAAATCAGTAGACTGGATCTCAAAAAATCAGTAGAACATACAATCTCATATTTTTTTATTGAATGTACACCACCCTACAAATGCAATATAGTATTGAATATAATCTCAATACAAACGAACACTTAATCCAATTTAAATCTGCTGATATTTCAAATATTACAAGTTCTCCACAAACTGTCCTTAAGCAGTGGAATGAAATTCAAACCTACACTATCCTTAGACGCTTTTTATTATCAGCTTTATTAAATAATATTCATCCTTTAAGCTGATGTTAGTGTTTGCCTTTTAATGTAGTTACAGCAGAATTTGTCCCATTTGTTGTCTTCTTAAAAACAATGAGTTTTATAATTACACTTCTTAATAAACGATAACGATATGTTCCCAAAAATCGTGAAATAAGTGCTGTACTCAAAATATTATTTCCAACAATAGACTATAGATGCTTTCCTGATATTATGTGTTTTAGTAAAACTAGGGAAAATTTTTGTAAAACAGAATAACTAGTTATCTAGAATAAATAAAAGTATTCATGACAACCAGTATGAATTTAAAAAATAAATACACAGTAAGTGTTAAATAATATCAGTTTTCTCAGCATTTTCTCTTTAAACCAGGTTTGAGCTGAGTCTTGTCGATTGGATCAGCAGATGGCGAGTACTGAAAGAATGCAGACATTCTTAGACAGCATAACCCTGAATGTGTAAGTGGTCTCAAAACAGAAAAAAATCAGTACATTACGGAAATCTCTCAACAGACAAGGTTCGAAATCAGTAAATCTACTGATAAATAGGTAGAATAAAACCAAAGCCAATTTCTTCGTAAACAACGTCATGCTTTCGAAAATGCATATGCTCCAGCTTTTTCCGTCCGTCCGTCCGTTTATCCGTTTGTCGGCACGATAGCTCACGCAAAAATGGTTGAAAATCGATTAGATTTTAGTATGGGGTATGGGACGACTTGGGGTTGAACCCTATTGAAAAAGGGACAAATGGGGTTAAAGGTCACGGCATAGGAGCGGGATCCATTCCATTGCCCTTATGCCTCATAACTTTGGTAATTATGGTTCGATTTCAATGAAATTTTAGTATGTGGTAGGGGACCGCCTGGGGACGAACTTTGTTGAAAATGGGTGAAGTGTGGCCAAAGGGGGCAGAACATAAGAGCGGGAGGCATTCCATTACCCTTATGCGTCATAACGTGCGTAAAAATGGATCAATTTCGATGAAATTTTAATATGTCGTAGGGGACCACCTGAATAGGAACCATATTGAAAATGGGACATATGGGGTGAAAGGTCAGGACACAGGATCCGGATCCATTCCATCGCCCTCATCCCATACTATTAAGTTGGACGTCAGGTAATTTTGCTTCCATATTTCCAATGGAAAAACTTTTCTACACATTTCCTTCACAATTAGTGTGTTCCCAAGGATGGAAATTTGAGCATCGATTAAAATAACTTCATAATATAACTTAGAATACTTAACCTTTTCTAAACCATAGCCATAATTTTATTAAAAAACAATAACATTTCCTTTGGTGGTGTTGAAACCAGAAAAAAGATGGCGCGACCTGTACTTTGATGACGTCAGTAGACAAATAAATGTTGGATTGCATAATAATGGTTATGTTTTAAAAAAATATTAAGTATTCCAAGTTATAAAATTAAGCTATATTAATCGATGTTCAAATTTTAATCCTTCGGAACGAATTAATTGTGAAGAAAATGTGAATTCTCTCATTCACGACAATGGATTTAGTGAGGTATGCCGCAAAAGGACCAGAGAAGTATTTATTCTTCACTCCTTACCGGATAAACAGGTCGGCGCATGAAACAGTACGGGCTGACTTTCATATGGTTTCGATTGACTGTTTTTACACTGGTTGTTTTCCATCAACGAACTTCATGCTGACCGGTGAAGTTCGTCAGCATGAAGTAAATACCACAGATACAGTAAACTCATTTTTGGAACGCAGCTCACGACAACTGCGTCTGTCCTGACGCATTAGCAAGACCTTGTCTTACAGAATTCCAGGGATGTAATGGCATCCCGTCTTATATCTGAAGAGGATACGATAGATAAGATGCGTCATGTTTGCTAATGTTAGTTCAAGCCAAATGCATTATTTAGGACCGTTTAGCCGGAGTTTCTCGAACGCTAGGTATTTCATTTTCTGTGTCACAATCTCTATTAAAACAAAGGAGAAAAATTACTGAAATCGAGGGAGCCTTTAAAGGGGCGGAATACTCACTTCGGTTATTATCATTTTCGTTCACGATTAACGAAACTTTTAATTAGTTTCCACTTTAAATGACAAGCACAGCAAACAATGTCTTTGCATTTAACTATAAAATGTCAAATGACTTATTTGTGATTTTCATTTCTGAAAGTAATTCAATATTACTTTCAGGAATGAGAACATGTACGTTTCCCTGATCAGATGTGTGTTGTAATTATAAATGTAACGTTTGCAATTTAAATATAATTTTAACACATAGAAGAAAGTAGTTTTTCATTCCGATCAATTCTCTAAATCATCTAGATTTTTCTTGTTTGCAATATTTTAAAATAAAATAGTCATCAAATAATGGATAAACATCCATTCCCGCAAAATTCAGCAACGATTATTTGAGAGTCTTATATCAAATAGTTACTTTTGAATGCTTTCAAGCAAATGATGGAAAGAACAAATCTGATTTTTCAATGGATATTCCGACTTCAAGATACTTTTTGCAAGTTTTTTGTTCACCTTAATTTCTTGAAACGGTTGTTTTAAGAAGCTGTCGTATTTACGATAGGCCATGATCTTTCTCGTGGAAAAAAATAATTATTTTCACATCCCAAGGTATTTCCTATTCTGTGGTGAATGCAACGTAAATTTAGAATTTTTATCCGCGTCTATAACATTTGATTAGAACGCATTCTGTCTGACGTGCATAGGAAGTATTAAAGAAGGCATTGAATTTCTAATTCCCTAGATGGCTTATTAAATCATCTAACTCCATTTCTTGAAAGCATTGTCTTATGCAATGCGTAAAGTATTAAAATATGCTGAATAAAATTAGTTTTTTATAACTCAAAATAACATTTTTTCCACTTTAAAAGCCTGCTTATCGAAGTTTCTAATTTTTTTTTTGAAAATTCCTAGTTTTCTAAGCACTCAAACAAATTATTTTTTTATAACTGATAATATTGATACAAAGTAAAAGTAGAGAAAAAATTAATTTCACCCGAAAAATATAAATAATAATGAAATAAGATATTTATTTTTAAAGCAAATACTCCCTGCAGAAAGACATTCTTTCTCTATAAATTAAGAAAACGAATGTTTAAAACAAAAATGATTGTTTTTGTAAATTGCTTAACGAAATTTAATCCTGTGTGTCCTGAATTTCTGATATTTCAGAAATGTACAAAATTTCAGCAGGAATAATCTGTATCGTGATTTATATTTCAGAGATTTTTGTCCCTTTAAAATTTTATTTTCAACAATATATTTTAGAAATAAAATATTTGTATGCCTCCATTCAGCAGTTCAAAAGCAATGTTTTGATCGCCTGGCATTTTCTTAGGAAATACCATAATTAAATATCTTGTATAGGTGGAAAGATCATAAGCGTACTCATAAATTTAAATTTTCTACACTTGCAATTCATTTAGTATCTTAGGAATCTCTCGACAGGGTTAATGTCACCGTTTCCAGGAAAGTGAACTTCACAACTGGTAAAGGAACATTCCGGCTTAGCTATCCACTGGTCTCTTTGACACTACGTTAGACGGTACTTCTCCCGCTGATGATAGTAAACAGGTTCGCTAGCAATTACAAAGTAACAGAGTCAGAAGTTATTAGATTACGAAAATTTCTTAGCTTTAAATAGATTTCTTACAATCTAAACCCAAAAAAATAAGTTTCACGATTTTTTACGCTTCATTATTCTAGAAAAAAATTGTATATTAAAAAGGCAAAACTGCTTTTATGGCAGGGTTTGCATTTTGATTAAGCAATTCGTCCTTTAGTGGGATTAAGGTTTAAAGTTAAAGTTTGGTGACTTTAAAATGACTGATAACATTTCGACAGATCAGCTTCCTGTCCATCCTGTAGATCTCTTAATCATTAAGTAGACTTCTCAATGAGTTATGCTGGATATACATATGAAATAATAATAAATGTTAAGATATAGCTCCAGAAAGCAGATAGCGAGAAAGAAGCAAAGCAAAATTAGAACATTTGAAAATACAGTACAAAAGGAAAGAATTGTGCTTGAAGGTGAGGCTCTATTCAAAACGCAAGTAGAGGAAACATGCTGACAAATTGAGCATGTTGGTAATTTCAGTTCATATCAATCCGTGAAAAGAGCAATAAATCAGAGAACAGGAAGAAAAAGAAAGTAATAAACAAATATTACGCTGTAAAAATATTGCAAAACAAAGATTTGAATATCTTTCTGGTTGTGAAAGCGGACGAAAAACCAAATAAAATAAACTAAACATCAGTAAAAATAATTAAATCAGAAATCCTACAAAAAAGGTAGCAGAAAATGAAGTAGGTGACTCATAAAATTACTTTACACAAACCACAATGAGGAATAAAATAAATTAAATCATAGAACTGTTCTACCCCAGATAATTTTTATTTTAAATAGCATCATTACTGTATATCTGTTTAAGCAAAACGCGAAATTTTTAAAAATAACAAAGAGCAGTACGAATCATAAAATTAGTTTGGATGAGTGTTGGAGGCCCTTGATGGACCAATCGCTTAGCAACGTGTCCAGACATGTTAGACACATTTACGACCGTGCTGGGCAATGAAGAAACTGTACCTGCCGTGCATGGAAGAGGTCTTTAACTAGGGGTGTTCAAATGAAAAGGTACGAAACGTCATAAGAACGTAACCGTTAACATATTTGCCTATGCCGCTATGGGAGAACGTAGCGACACATCTCGGGATGCGATTGGAGTCGCCGGCGTGGATAGGATCATGCGCGGGCTCCCGCATGCGCAGGATAGAGCAGAGGCTCTTATAAAGAGCGCCGTCCAATTGACGCGGCAGTGCGTGTGAGGACAGGATGGCGTTCACATTGCAAAATTCGACGATTGAGGAGCAGCGAGGAGTTATCCGATTTCTGACAGCGGAAGGTGTTAAACCGGCCGCTATTCATCACGGAGGGTGTGGTTCTGCTCCGTGATAACACGCGTCCACACGTCTCCAGGGTCACACACGCGGAACTGGCCAAGTTCCAGTGGGAGCAGCTTGACCATCCGCCCTACAGCTCGGACATGTCGTCCTGCGATTTCCATGTGTTTGGTCTCCTGAAAAAACATCTGAAAGGGAAGCGCTTCCACTCGGACGACGAACTGAAGGACGCTGTGCAGGACTGGGTCTCGTCACGGCCACAGGAATTATGGGAACAAGGAATCCTTCGGCTCGTTAATCAATGGCATCGTTGTGCTACCGCCTATGGTGTATACTTTGAATAAAGTCTTCATTTATAGTGTCGTTTCGTAACTTTTCATTTGAACACTCCTTGTACATTCCCGGCGATAAGTGGCTGAGCACTATCCTGCTTGATTTAGCGCCAACTCAACTCTGAAGGAAGCGTACCAATTCTTACTCTGAAGCAGGCTGTTGTGGTGTTCTTCAATTCCTCTCAGACGAAATTGTATCCAATGATGCTCCTAACCATGACCCTTTGCGTCGCAGTTAGGAACATCATTGGAATCCAATGATGCACCACGATATCTTTGAACAAGTATGCAGCCATCATGGTTCATCAAGTTCAATCGAGATTCGTTGGTAAATAGGAGTCGCGATTGAACTTGATGAGCAAATGTCGGTTTTTCGGACCCCATTGCATCCTGAGAGATCTGTGGTTGAGGGTCAAACGAATCCCCAGCAAAGAACTGCTAGCGACTATTCTCCTATTAAACAGACAACCTCAAACAATGCTGGAGAACGAAGATTATTCTGTGATATTGCTGGGCACCGGCGCCCACACGGTGGGTGGCGCTGTGCAATCAATGACCAACATGCGGTGGAAGTGTCTGTCATGCCGCGCAGTCATGCCATTTGGTGGTCCATTTCCCAATTCCGGGGACGAAGCCTCATCCGTCCACAGACGCCATGTTTGCATCATTGGCTATATTGGCGCTCCGTTCCGTACGAGTGACAATTCATCGGTAGGAAAATCCCCCTTCTCTCATTTCTAAAATCATTCTTTGAGCAAAGTCCGTCAGTTGTTCATATAGCAACCTTCTCCGACGGGGCATATCTAGACACAATTAACACACTTTTGACTCAGTGTCGGCTCTTCATTGATTGCAATATCTCGATTGAGCCACCTTTTATGCAAAAAAGCGAACAGTTCAGAAAACGCCGCTCCAAGACTCCAGATGTATTTTTACCTTTCACTGACATTTCAATCATTTGAATATCCCAACCTGATATACATATCCTGAAAAGTTCAATCTAACGCCAGCAGTCTTTCTTGTTACTGCCATTTTCACAAGCTGTAGTATACATTCGATGATAAAGCTAGTAGTAGCACGCATCTTTTAATATTACCACTGCAATTTTATGTCGTGGATAAGTTCTCTAATTTTGTATCGTTGAAATGTTTTTAATGCGATCTTAGGTGGGAACAAAGATGACTCAAGTAAGGCACATGCAGTGTTTTTTGCTGCAATGTATTTTAAATTTTGCAATATATAATCCCCGGGGGATTCCAATTCAAGTGGTTTAAACGGTCGCCCATATTGGTTTTTGCCTTATCTGCAGATCGCTCCAAGTTCAAATTTGACTGCGTTTATAGTACCGCCCACGTTACAATATTTACATATCAATATCTAATAATGTTAACGTATGTAAATCTTGTAGTGTGGACAAGTGCCAATTGAAAAGGTGGTAACGGTTGAACAGCTACAAGTGCCGATTGAAAGTCAAAGTATTCCTCGGTTTTCGAATTGAATACCCCACGTATTTATTTATTTCTGCACTTTACTTCCAGTTTTTATTACAATTTGAGGCCTGAGGTAACTTTTGTTGCATTCTTCAGTCAACTAACGCATCCACACTCTTCCCCTTGTACATCGGCTCCATCGATTCTTTTCTTTTTAGTGAAGGTTTAACGAAAACCGTTAAAAATTAAATGGGCTATAAGCAGTCTCCCGTCCCTAATTTAGGGGCACTGGTTCCAGGGAAGGTAGAGAACCATTGCCGTAAGACAAACACAATATCCATGCCCCACCGGGATTCGAACCCCTATCCTTCTTGGACGTATGGTCATAAACCAGAGCGCTTATACCACTGCGCCACCGATTCCATTTTACATGTTAACTCAACTATTTTAGGGTTACGATAAAAACTGGACACACGAAAATAAAGTAACTGAGATATAACTGTGCCGCAGCCCCACTGATTACATTTATTTATTCATTATTTCACGGATGATTTACCCGATGTGACTTTTTTTAAAAATTCCCGTTGCTTAGTAGAACCGCAAAAATAATTAATTTAAACTTTATTTAAAGAAAATATCATCCAATGCAAAATAGAACTATGATCATTTAGTAACAGTAAGTTTTCTTGGGTGTTATGAAAAGTATTTTTCTCGGCTATCATTTACTTAAGAATGGGTAAATCGTCAAACAATAAGATGCAAAAGTTATTGGATCTCGTCTTTTAAAAATGTAGAAACATAAGCAACATTCTTCCCATAAATCATTCTTCAGCACAAAGAGCAACATGTTTCCCTAGCAATTGTTAGCAGCACGCTAGCATGAGCATTATCGATGTGATAACTATTGGTAATCCTACAGCTCTAACAACAACTGGATATCTAAATGCAAATCCTTGCTAAAGGTGAAAACAATATTACTTAACTTTGATATCGAATCTTATACACTATTTGTAATCATCATCATCATCATCATTGTCAACCATTATCAATCCACTGCTGGACGAAGGTCTCCCCAAGTTTCCTCCACAACGGTCTGTCTTGTGCCAGTCTCCTCCATGTCACTCCCGCATATTTACGAATTTCATATACCCATCTCCCATGTGGTCTTTTTCTGGGTCTTTTCCTGTCCCTTGGAATCCAATCTAAAATTTCGGCTGTCCATCTATGGTCTGTCCTTCTGGCAGTATGTCCAGCCCATTGCCATTTCAGGGATTTAACTCTGATCATGATGTCTTCCACTCTCGTCATTTTTCGGATCCACGAGTTCCTCTTCTTATCTCTCCTGGTTATACCAAGCATGCACCTCTCCATGCTGCTTTGAGTTGTCTGCAGCCTTTGTATGTCTCTTTTAGTTAAGGTCCACGTCTCTGCACCATACGTAAGCACTGGAAGGATGCATTGATCAAACACTTTTCTTTTAAGACATAATGGCATATTGCTCTTGAAAATTATGCTGTTTCTTCCAAAAGCTCTCCAGGCAAGTTTTGTACGCCGATTAATTTCTTCATCAATGTGACCCTCATTTGATATCTGCTGTCCAAGATAAACATACGTATCTGTTATCTCCAGTTTTTCTCCATCAATCGATAAATCTTCATTTCTTGTAAAAGCATTGAACATCACTTTTGTCTTCTGAAAGTTCATTTTTAATCCCACTTCTTTACTCTTGTCAGCAAGTTCCTGGATCATACTCTGCAGCTCTGATGGGGTAGTTGCAAAAATGACTACGTCATCAGCAAAACGAAGGTGGGATAAATAATCTCCATTAATCTTTATCCCTTTGTTTTCCCAGTTCAGTGATTGAAAGACATTTTTCAATGTGGCATTAAAGAGCTTCGGAGATATGGTGTCACCTTGTCTCACTCCCTTTCCAATTTTTATGTGTGTTGTATTTTCAAACAGCCGAATCTTTGCACTTACATTTTCATAGATGTTATTAATAATATTAATGTATGTATCTTCAATACCGCAGGATTTCAGAGCCGTGGTAACTGCTGATGGTTTCACCGAATCAAAGGCTTTTTCATAATCGATAAAAGCCATGCACAATGGAAGTTCATATTCCCTCGCTCTTTCAATTAGTTCTCTCAGTACATGGATATGATCTATTGTGCTGTAGCCACTCCTGAATCCAGCTTGTTCTCTCGGTTGAGCCATGTCCAGTGTTACCTTCAAGCGGTGTGAAAGAACTTTAGTGAAGATTTTATAAACTACTGATAGGAGGCTGATAGGTCTGTAGTTCCTGAGATCCTCAATGTCACCTTTTTTATGTAGCAGGATCATTGTAGCATTGTTCCAATCCTCAGGAATCTTCCCTTCATTAAGGCATCGAGTGAAAATTTGGGCGAGTACTGTTTCAATTTCTCCACTTGCTTCTTGTATGATGTCTATAGTAATTCCATCTTCTCCTGGAGCTTTCCCCCGCTTCATGTTCTTGATTGCATGAGCAACTTCTGCTGGGAGGACTGGAAGAACTCTGGTACCTTTCATGATGTCTGGAGTACATGTATCATCCCTTTCATATAATTTGGAGTAGAAATCTTTCACTCTTGTCAAAATTTCGCCTCTATTTCTTGTTATAGTACCATCTTCTTTTCTCAGAGCCATAATCTGTTTTCTTCCCTTACTGAGATGTCCCTTTGCTATCTTTAGGCTTTGGTTGTTTTCAATTGCTTTCCTCACTAGCTCACAGTTGAATTTCCTTACGTCTTCAGTGATACTTTTTCGTGCTGTCTTGCATAGCTCTATATATTCCACTTTGGAAGTCACATCTTCTTTAGTTGTCCTCATCTCTCTTCTTTTTTGCATCAACATTTTGGTTTTTCCTGATAATTTGTTTACATGTAACTTGTTCTCAGACCCAGCTAATTTTGTTGCTGTTTCCATAAGAGCTTTGGTTACTTTTCTGTTAACTTCCGAAATATCCACTTCTTCCGATGTTAGGCCTTCTAAAGCAGAGAATCTGTTCTTCAGTTCCAACTTGAAAGTATTATGGTGTTTTTTAAGGTTGGTTATGTCAATACATTTTGTTTGTCTCATGAGCTTGCCACGTTCCAGTTTAGTGTTGAGGTGCATCTTACATCTCACCAATCTATGGTCACTACCTGTGTTGAACTTGTTTAGCACACTGCAGTCTTCTATGACGAATTTTTTGTTACACATAATAAAATCAATTTCACTTGTCGTCCCAATTGGATGTCTCCATGTCCATTTCCTGTGTGGCTTTTTCTTGAAAAAGGAATTCAAGATGAAAAATCCTTCTGCCTCTGCAAACTCAACGAGAGTATTTCCACGCTGGTTTCTGTTGCCGTGACCGAATTTACCTACTGAAGTTTCATTCTGTTGCCGGTGCCCTATTTTTGCATTGAAATCTCCCATAATTATCTTCAAGTGCTGCTTACCTTTATTATTTAGATGACGAATTTCCTCATAAAATTCTTCAATTTCTTCTTCAGGATGACTTGTGGTGGGTGCATAAGTTTGAATAATCTGACCCTGGTATCTTCTCGATAGTTGGATAACGAGTCGTGCAGCTCTGTCAGAGGAACTTTCAACTTCTACCACTTTATCCTTCAGTTTCTTGTTTATTATAAATCCAACACCACTAGTTCTGCCAGTATCTGTCCCACGATAATAGAAGAGATGTCCACTTTTCAGTTCAATGAGATCTTCTCCTTTTCTCCTTACCTCACTTAGCCCGACGATGTCCCACTTGATCCTTTGTAGTTCCTCTTACAATTCAAGAAGCCTTGAATCAGAAGATAGGGAGCGTCCGTTGTAGGTAGCCAAGGTCAGCATCAAATGGCAGCCTAGTCCGGTCCTCCGGGGATTCTTAGCACCCTCTGCCTTCATGTCGCACTGGTTGCTGCCTTGGCCAGGTACATTCCAGCTGCCGGAGACTGAGGGCCAAGATTTAAGTTGTAGAGTCATTTTGGAGGTGTTTGGCCATAACTCACCACGCTGGCCAAGCGGGTTGGTGAGTGTGGGATAGCATTTCCTCTGATCCCGATGGTATAGTTATACCGCTATTTGCGGTCGTCAGAGCCCCTTTAGTGGGAACAGGATGCACCACGAGAAGGCGGGGTTGACATTTGTCAAGGAGAGGCTGTGATGTTACGCATCACCTGACCTTACATCCCACTATTTGTAATAAAAAGCTCCGTTGCCAGGTGGTTAAATATAGTTATTAGTTTCTTATCAATAAATTAATTTATATATTGCTTTTTTTTTTTTACTATTTGTAATAAAAAGCAATATATAAATTAATTTATTGATAGCATTTCCTCTGATCCCGATGGTATAGTTATACCGCTATTTGCGGTCGTCAGAGCCCCTTTAGTGGGAACAGGATGCACCACGAGAAGGCGGGGTTGACATTTGTCAAGGAGAGGCTGTGATGTTACGCATCACCTGACCTTACATCCCACTATTTGTAATAAATAATCCTTCGTTGCCAGGTGGTTAAATATAGTTATTAGTTTCTTATCAATAAATTAATTTATATATTGCTTTTTTTTTTTTTTTACTATTTGTAATAAAAAGCAATATATAAATTAATTTATTGATAAGAAACTAATAACTATATTTAACCACCTGGCAACGGAGGATTCGTGAGCGGTTTGTCTATAAAAAATACCTGTTCACCATAAGTGTTTGATACATTCTTTAACAACAATTAATTCTTTTCGAGAGTGTTGAAACATTTGATCTTGCAAAAATCTTTGTATTGGGTGCTTAACGACCACAGTGAACAACTCAGAAAATTATGATCAGCCGTCTCCTCCTTATTTCGGGCTACTATTCCCATGGAACAGGACACGTTAGTGCCGCAAGACAACATACCACATATAATGGTCCCTGGAATTCTCACCATGGTTCGTTAGGGAAGAATGTGCATAAGCCAGCGCTTACACCATTGAACCATCGGTGGCTCATAAAGATAGACTTTCTCTTGCTGCTGTGAATCGTCGTTCAATAAGCAGTTAATGTTTTAGGGAAAATTAAAACGTAATGTTATCTGTGCTTTCACATTTCAATGACTATATAGTTTAAACTTAGCAACGGGTCTTACAAATTGAGCAATGGTTGATGCGTGTACTTTGAATGCAGTCTACGTGTACGCTCTTTCGGGAGTTGATAAATTCTTACGCTGGTCTTATCTGCGAACGGTGTGCCCAATGCGAACGCAGATTCATTCTTGAACAGCAAGTACATTCCATACTATGTGGAAGTCGATGAGTTTTTCTGTTCGAAGTTTATCTTCTTCCATATTGGCTTTAAATGCAAATGGTGTGATTGCGAAGATGGCATTCATTTGTGCATAGTGAATGGTTTCCAACTCATATTTCTACTATAGTAGTAGTACTTTTCTTTTTTTTTTTTTTTTTGATTGGAGGTTTAACGACCACCGTGAGCAACTCAATGAGCTATAAGCAGTCGCCCGTCATTAATTTAGGGTCACTGGTTCCAGGGAAGGGAGAGAGCCAGTACCGTAAGACAAACACAACATCCAGGCATCACCGGGATTCGAACCCGGACCCCGTTCGGACGAATGATCAGAGGCCATCGGTTAGACCACTGCGCCGCCGGGGCGGCTGGTAGTAGTATGTACAGAATAGCGAATATTTCACTCAGATTTACTAGTTAGTTCCTGAGTGAGTGTACTGCAAGGGAGTGGTGGAAATGGAATGACAATTAATTTCAATGGTCATTCGGGAATGACCCGTTTTCCTGAATGAAGAATGAATACCCAATAATTAATTATATATGCTACCAAAACTGCATAGTATATAGATTACATAACTACAACTAAACTTACATTTCAAAGTCTGTGAATTTGTGTTTTCTGTAAAATGGTAATACGAAAAAAGGTGGAACGAAATGCTTACGGACGAAGTCCAGAGCCGTTAATTAAAATAAGATGAAATGCAGAATTTTCTTTTAATGTTCTCTAAAGGGTATAGGTGAATATGAAGATCTAGATGGATGTACAGAATTTAAATTTAAGGAAATGTATTACATTTTGGTCGATGTTTCAAAATGAAAGCCTTATTCAATAAATGATGTGCGCCGGAATATACGAACCAAGCAAATTCTGGAAATAAAGAAAGCATTGTTTCCATAAAAGACCCTAAA
Organism: Macrothele yani; assembly: GCA_039090855.1. Taxonomy (NCBI): domain Eukaryota; kingdom Metazoa; phylum Arthropoda; class Arachnida; order Araneae; family Macrothelidae; genus Macrothele; species Macrothele yani. The sequence continues at coordinate 74,594,159 of CM077034.1, read as the reverse complement.
GTTTGTATGAAAAATTCAGCAACGTTCGATACGTGTGTATAAACGACATGGAGGAGGACTGTCGTTACTACGTTTTAAACGTCAGATTTTAAAAATACATGCATTGAAATGGGGGTTTGCTTGTGATGTTGAGTACCATTTTTTCTGCTTCATTGATAACTGTTTTAAAGTTATCGGGCAATTCTCCCTGCAATTCACTCACCATGAATGTAGCATTGCATTGCGGTTACCAATGATAAACTGCAGTAGTGAATGAAGAAATACCATTCCTTACGGCAGTCATGCCCACAGTGCTATCAGTGAAATAACAAATATTGTGCCCAGTCCACCTTACAACATCCCACGGAATCATTCAGGTATTTAAAAAATCTGCTTTGGTATTGCCAATCTACACTTGTACTATTCTGCAGCACTGCGCTATACTCGCACTCTGTGATAACTTGGAGCTATGCAAAGTTCTAGCGAGGGTAATTATTAAGCGTATTCTGCACGACTGTAATAGTAATAAACCATGAATTCAATTATATACGACTTTGAACAAAGTCACCCATTTTCAAATGTATAACAATATGTGGATACAAACTTAAGTAATTATTGTTAGGACCTCGAAACAAACTCTTTTCTTATCAAGAAAATGAAGAAAAATTACGTGATGGGAAATTTCCGGAACATAATCATCGTACCATTGAAGGTGAAACTTCTGTTGAATGCTGAAAAAAATATTTTTCAGGGTGAATAAAACAACCCTTAAATACATTGGTACTGTACGTTGGCCTGGCACTAACACAGACGGAGGTGAGTTATAAGTATCAAGTATTTAAATTTTCGACAAGATGATTTTTTCCTTATAGAAACTTCTCTACACCCTTGTACGAGTGAAAACATCTATTTCCACTGGCTTTGTAAGAAACAGAAGTCAAAAAATCAGAAACTGTTCCGCTTCTGTTTTATGAAGAGTATTTGTTAATGATACGCGGTGTATGTTGTCAAACTAATTCTAATGATGTCGTTCTGCAGCACCTGACAGGGTTTTGTTCCAGAACTGTTAGCTGTGGGATTATCACCTACACTGATGTACTTTACAGATTAAAAATACACACAGAGTTATTCTTAAGGACTCCAATGTTTGATATGGTGAACCTACCATATTTGAAATGGATGGTTCACCACGTAAACCATACGGAAATGCCAAACGGCGTGTGAGAAACAGATCTCGGCTAAATGAGTGTAAGATTGGTGTATGGAATACTAGAGGAATAAATGGAAAGAGAGATGAGGTGATTGAAGTTGTGAATAAGTATAGATTGGATGTGATGTGTGTAAGTGAAACTAAAAAGAAGGAAAGTGGGATAGCTAAACTGAATGAAGCGGTGAGTGTGTGGTCTGGAGTATTGGATAATGTGAGATTACAGGCTAGTGTAAATGGGATTTTAAGTAAAAAAATGAACGAAAAACCACGTGATTCACTAAAGCTAATTAATTGAGAATATTCTTTGGATTAGTTTGAAAGTGTAATTTCAGAGAATAGTAATTGTTGTAGTGTATGCTCCTTGCGACTCGGAACCCTCTGATGGGAAAGAAGATTTCTATAGGAGCTATTGCTGTTTTGAGTCAGTTTAGTGCTAAAGCAAATGTCACTCCATCTTCTGAGATGGAGTGACCCATTCGTCGGGCTCCGTCAATTGGCCCACGATAAAATGTGCTGAGATCCTTCGTCTTACCCACTTTGCGTCCGACTCCTACTTATTCCCGTCGCATCGCTCCTTATATTGTCGGATCGCTGCATACGTCATGTTGTGTCCGTTTACAGGGCCGCCAACAACGCCACATTTGCATAACGCCAGCTGTCTCTAACTCAATTGCTCTTGAGTGTATTAGCTGAAGTTTCAGCTCCCTTTCGTTTATAAACCCACATAAAGATGGGTTTCCAAAAATTGTTAAAATCTCAATACACGACTTTCGGGAACGATAATCTTTAGTAGCTGTAGCAAGACACGTTTTAAGAATGTAGTTATGACAGTAGCTTGCTACTTTTCAAAAGTAGTTTTCCACTCACTGTATTATTCTCACAACGTCCAATATTTCTATTGCGCAATTGAAACTTTAGGTGAGATGTGTATCTACCCAGCTTGGTGTCGACTTTAGCAAGTGTCCTTCTAATAATCTAAATATACCAATTCATTAGGATCATTTTGACCAGATCTGCTACACAGCTCACTTTATCACATTGGCTACGAAATTTACCGAACACATTAAAAAATTTCATTTGTACAGTCTAAAACAAAAATTTTAGATGACATGCGATTAACTTCTTATGGCATAATGCAGCTTAAATTGGAAAGATTATGTCAAAGATCAAAAGAAAAAATGTATATGAGGTCAGATATTCGTTCATTGTTATTTTAACAAAATCAGCATTTCGTAATTATAAAAGCGGAACAAAATTATGTAGCCGTGAATTATTTTCTACTTTTAACTGTTTAGCAATTGAAATTTAATTATATGCTTAAGGTAAAACAAATGGGAGAAATTTTTCTTTAAGTTGTTATCTAACAATAATTTAACACACTCTGCAAATTTTAATTAGGAAAATTTCTTTTCTTCACCTTTGCAACATGTAGATATTCTTATAAAAAAATATAAACTCTACATAATATTGCAAATGTTTGATCTCTGCAACAGCTTTAAATTTTTAACGTACATTCTCTCCGACAACAAATAAAAGACATCGCTCTTTCCACTTTTATAAGTTAGTCACGGAAAAGTTATTATCTGCCGCTACCGGAAATCGAGCCCAGTCTTCCAGTTACGCTCCGAACATGCTACCACTGCACCACAGCGGCCTTAACAATCTCCAGACTCACATACGACAAACTGCCAAACCATTGTTGATGTTCCTAATCCATGTCAACTGTGTATTTGTTATTCTCTTTGACATCTTAAACAGATATAAACTTGTTATTGGTTTATTTTAACTTATTGACATTAACTGCTTGATAATTGATGTTCAGACATCTCTGTACGAATAGTGAAGATTCAGACACCTCTCTTTTGATATCTAAAGTTTCCCGGTAGCGCAGTTGTCTAAGATCTGGCGTTCGAGATGGGTCCTGGTTCGAATTCCTGTGAGGCATGGATGTTGTGTTCGTCTTACGGCACTGGCTCTTACCCATCCTTGGAACCAGTGATCGTAAATTAGGGAAGAGAGACTGTTTATAGTTTATTGAGTTGCTTACGGTGATCGTTATAGCCCCAATAAAGGAAAAAATATCTGAATCGTAAGAAAGCGCCATGTCACAGACCTACCTATAGTTGCTTGTATGTCCGCAGCAATAGGACGAGTGTGAATGCAAGATGTCTCGATCGACAGGAATAATTGATTTCCGTAGCCGATTGACAATACGGTGCGAAATAAGGAATCAACTCGTGAGGGATATTTCAGCAACATTGCCGGTCCTACATCAACTGTTATGGATGTGATATGCAAATAGCCGCATACTGGATTCAAATCTGACAAAAAACGACACAGTAAACCTACGAAGTTAACATGACGTAACACGAGACCTCTCCAGATTTTCGCTGAAGAGAAGTACACATGCGAAAAAGAGATCTAGCTGATCGACAGTCAGTATTAGAGAAGGATTAGTTTGTGGTATCACAGATCCTTTAGTTTATGTTTTAATATTCAAAACAAGTTAGTAAAATCACGCAATGCATTGAGTGTGATAGGCTTTCCAACATACCAGAAATAATTACTCAAGTTATTTCTCAAGTTAAGAGGAATATAGCTGTAGAATAATTCTCGCTCATATGTCCTGACCTTTAACTCCATTTCGATGATATTCAACAAAATATACTTCCAGAAAAACATGATAAAGTTTTGTCTGAAGCGAAGCATTTTTACGTAAGTTATGACACATAAGGGCAATGGAATGAATCCCATTCCTACACTGCCGGACAATTGCTAAGGACGGATGAAAATTGCAACGATAGTAACCATAAAATGGAAGGCAGGAAAATGTGGAAATTAGCATAAGTGCGGGATACAGTAAGACGTGTTGTGCGTATGCAAATTTTGGATTGCCGAACTTGTTCGTGACGTCATAGCGCTGATAAGAGATATAAAGGATTTGACGCGTATTGACCGTTGTTGTTCAAACACAAAGTTGAAAGGGAAAGAATCAATTCACGAACTTGCAATTTTCAGTATATCTTCCCGACATCACCTAGATGATTTTACGCGTAGCCGTATTATTGGCAAGATTGAAGAAGGGCGAAAAATAACAGATGTTGCCAGGGAGTTCGACGTCAGCCACAGTGTTCTTTCAAGGCTTTGGAAATCATTTCAAACAAATGGAGAATGTAGCAAACGTCACGGGGGAGGTCGTGTTCGCAGTACGACACCTGCAGAAGATCGGTACATAGTGCTATCAACAGAAAGACACCGGCGCAGCACAGCTAGTGAGGTAGCAAATCAGTTTATGGCTGCTACTGGCAAGCGGATCTTCCGAAAAACTGTCGCCAGACGTTTGCACGAAGGAGGACTATACGCTCGCCGTCCTGTTGTGTGCATCCCATTGTCCAGACGTCACCGTACCGCCCGTTTGCAATGGTGCCATCAACATCGCAATTGAACTGATAACGACTGGTCTGCTGTCCTCTTCTCAGATGAGAGTAGATACAGTCTATCGTCTGATTGTCGACGACAACTGATCTGGCGTGATAGTGGTACTGCATATTGTCCAGCAAACATACAGGAAAGGGACCGATATCCGACATGTAGTGTCATGGTATGGGCTGGCATCATGATCAATGGCCGCACGTCCCTCTATGTGCTTCCAACTGGGACTGTGACTGGCCAACGATACATTAATGATGTTCTGCTGCCTCATGTTCGCATGTTCCGTGGTGCTGTCGGTGATAGATTCATTTTCATGGACGACAACGCAACATGTCATCGAACAGTCGCTGTCCAGGAGTGTTTTGAGAGCGAGGATATTCAACGCCTCGTATGGCCAGCACGTTCTCCAGATCTGAATCCCATTGAAAATGTGTGGGATGCTTTGGGGAGGAGTGTTGCTGGTCGCCAATGCCCTCCAATAAACAAGGACACCCTCATCCGTGCACTGACAGAGGAATGTGATAAATTACCCCAACAGCTGCTTGATAATGTTGTGCAAAGCATGACACGACGTGTGGAATCTTGCATCGCCCTCCATGGAGGCCATATCCCGTATTGACATCTTACGCCGGAACGCCTGCGGACGGTAATTGCATTTTTTTCACGTTTACGTATTCTGCACAAAATGGCCTGTTTGTCCCTTTAACACGTTCCGAAGCCTTCTTGATTTCAGAGCACAATAAATTGTCTTTCTTGTAATGTCCTGGCATTCTGACATTATTTTATTTCAATTGGCATCCAACCACACTTATTTTTTTATGCGCTATATAGCCGTTTATGATCCGTCCTTAGCAATTGTCCAGCAGTGTATTTCCTGATCTTGGACTCAATATCACCCATTTTCAATAAGGTTCGTCCATAGGTGGTATCCTACCACATACTAAATATGCATCGAAATCGAACCATTTTCATGCACGTTGGGATGCATAAGGGCAATGGAATGCATCCTGCTCCTATTTCCTAACGTTTGATATAATTTCGCCCATTTTCAATAGGGTTCGTTCCCAGTAGGTCCTCTACCACATACTAAAATTTCATTGAAATCGAACCATTTTTTACGCAAGTTATTACGCATAAGTGCAATGAAATAGATCCCACTCCTATGACCTGACCTTTGATAACAATTCGCCCATTTTCAACAACATTTGTCCCCAGAAGGTCCCCTTCCACATACTAAACTTTCATTGAAATCGAATCATTGTTACGAAAATTATTACGCATAAGGGTATTAGAATGACTCCCACTCCTATGTCCTGACTTTTGACCTCATTTGTCCCATTTTCAATAGGGTACGTCCCCAAGTAGTCCCTACTACATATTGAAATTTCATCGAAATCGAAATATTTTTTCCGCGAGTTATCGTGCGGAAAGGCAGACAGCCGGACAGAGGTGGAGTATATACGCTTCTTCAAACCAACGGTTGGAAAGCGTTAATAACTCCCTCCATTACATTAGAAAAAATTTGATGAAATTTAAGAATTCCTTATATAATGCAATTGAACTTGCTTTTCAAAAGAGCTTAATTAAAAGCGAAGTGAAAAAAAACAACACTGCACCAAAAAAAAAAAAAAATACAGATTCTATTATAAAAATATTTTTTTTTCAATACTTTACAGAAAGCTAAATTTTCCAGCTTTTTCTGTGGAAGTTGATACTTCTTTTAGATAACTGAATCCATAAACATTAACACCTAGATCAGAGCAATGTAGTACAATGAAACTGAAGCATAATTTGAAAAACCCAGCAAAACGCAAAAAACTAAATAAATGTAAAAATTTTAAATATCACTAAATGCATCGTCTGTTATGCAAAAATGTATACGCATGAAATTAAACGGTGTTTGGCTGCATTGCTTTGATTTTCCAGGGTCCGTTCAGAAGGTTAGGATAGAACAAGCGTGAATCTTCAAGTTTCCTTTATTTATTTATTATTTATACAATTACATTTATTTGATTTTTTTAGATTTAGGAGCGCATACAGTAGTATTCTAGATTATAATTTTAGTCTAATTTATATCACTTTTGAAGGAGAATTTAAAACATATGTTTGTAATTCGGTATCATTTGATACACCTAAGTATAAATTTTTCGTAAGTCAATATTAGGATTTGAACAAAGTTCCTGTCACGCGTTCTTTCAGGATCTCACTTGAACAGAAATACAGTCTCAAATGAACGTACCGTACAAATGTAATACCAAGAAAACCACTATAACTATGATTTACAAGAAAAGTTCAAATTCGCCATGTTTTTCCTCAATAAGTGGTACGTAAAACCTACACAATGCAGAAAGGAAAACTTATCTTATTAAACACAACCCACCAGCTTTTTTGCACTAAATTTCCATTCAGTCACGCAAACCAAACAAGCCCATGTGACTATCACAGTATTCCATCGATTTCCCAAAGTGACGTGGTTTCTTCGGAATTAATTTATTTTTTCTCAAAAAACCTTTCCACTGGCTCATTTGAAAAAAAATAATTTTCAGTACTGTGCGAAATGGAAGAATGAAAATTGCTAAATAAAAAGGTCATAAAGGATGATTCACACTATATTTTGAACAAACACTGTCATGTTTCGACAGAATTCTCCTCAAACAAAGAACAATTTATGAAAACACCTGAAGAAAAATTTCACGACACCACAAAACATGAGTGTGTAAAAAATGCTATAATTTAAGTAGAGAGGGGTGGAGGTAGAAAACTGTATGTGGTAGTTCAATTTATGCCAGCATTTTAAGGGAACATCCTCTAAAGTATACAGAAGATAAAGTTATTTATATATTTGAAGAAGTCAGAAATGAATTTTCTAAGATATAGAAGCTATTTTGCGTTTCAGTGTTTTTATCATATGTGTAGCTCAAGAGTTAAGAGATAATCTTTCTGTAATTTTTGCATAAAGATACATTCCTTTTGTAACAGTGATCATGCTATAGATGATAACACGTTTCAGGAATTATGGGAACCCGAATGATATGATGTGAGTGTAATATGCTAAAAACGTATATAATTCATATTTTACATCTTCAATGATTTCATATGAGGAAATTAACAGACACACCATACTATTTCTATGGAGGTAATATTTTCTGTGCCACGACTACTAAACGTAAAAGAACAGGTAGAAATTCTGATAATCACGTTTCGAGATGGGAATTAGGTAATCAAAAACATACTGCCGGAAAATTAAATTAAAGAATTGCGCCGCTTATGGTATAACCACGAATATCGATGGTAAAGGTTTCCGGGAAGATCTAAATGTATAGTTTCAACTAAACAGGTTGCTTTTTACTGGTTATCAAACTTCATTTCAAAACGTAAACAGGACTGAGAAACCTGTGTATTCAAAAAATCAGAACCAGCCGTTAATGATATTACTTGATAGAATTTACGGCACTGAGGCTCGCCGAATTAATTGAAAAATGATAAAAATCAGCGTATCGTTTATTTTTGGATTTCCAAATATTTAATGACACTGCGGAATTGGTAAGCACAAAATATTTTTCTCAAGCCCTTCAGTTTTTTATTTCAGTAAATAGCTATACTACTGATGTGTGTTTACCACTTATTTTTTACAGTTTTTTTTATTAAATATTTACAGCACTACTAAACAGCGGTGTACTTTACGACACGTTTCTTTATTGCAATTAGCTTAGATTTCTTCATTAGCAACCTGTTTCTGGATTTTGTTAAACTTTTTCGTTTGTCCAGGAAAAAGGAAGCCATGATAATTGCAAAATGTCTTAATTTTTTAATTTTGAAATTAAGAGTGATTGGAAATATTTTCATTCTATTCGTTGTGGATTTGTTTTTACAGCAGCAAACTGTGAGAAGCCGGTTTTAGCCAATGAGATTTATCCAAAGCTTTACTTTCTTTTTGCACATACCAATTTGAATCTCATTCGCATCATACATAAGAGAGAAAACGAAATATTGCTGATACACCAGAGTTAAATAGAAAGAAAAAAGTACAGAGCTTTATGACGTAGTAATCTGAGTCTTTACTGAGGTTTACAGTAATCAGGATCGTACATGAGCTGCCAATCTTCCACTCGTCAAAGGGCGGTTTTTAAAGCCCCACGAGGAAGACTTATAGACATAAATTAAACAACTGAGTGCAAAACATAAATGGAACAAGATATGTTAAAAATTATATCAAACAACCACTTGAGATTACATCAGCGAAATAAGTAGTGATATTCATACGATAAATATATGTTTTGTTTAGCTCTGAAACCACAGTCCTTGCATGTGGTAAATTAATCGAGAGGAAATGTTTGAAATATTTTCAGTGAGAATGTATTCCTATGGTCTGCCTTAGTACGTTTTCTTCTGGTGTGGTGTACGGGGCAAAATTCTTGCTGTCACGGCAGAACCAGAATGGTTCATCATTTTGTACTCCCCTTGACAGCGCAGTGATGAATGTGTCATATGTCTATCATCTTTATGTTCTTTAAGCATTGTAACAGATGACCTAGTCTTATGTGTGTATAGCTTTTTGGATCCAACATGGTACGTATGTGGATGAAGTGTACTTCAGCACTCTCACAACTGATATTTCAGAGATCATGCCGTGTGACACATCTAGGCGATTGTATCCCCCACGTCATCATTAAACCACTTCAAAGTTTTTAACCAGAAAGATAATTTCAGTATATGTTATGGCCCGATGCTTCTTGGCGCAAACCTGTCACTGCCTTCATTACAATTTTTATCTATGTTTCTCGCTCTCCTGATTACCCTGCGTACGATGTATCCTAAGTGTACGAAAAAGAATACCAGCATAATGTGCGAGACCTAACGTTTCAGTTTTAATGTTCTTATCATCTTAGCACACGGAACTTTCCAGGTAGAGCGTGATCTGATGTAATCCTCCTTTTAATTGACTGGGTGAAAATATTTTGGGTTCATGCAGTTGTTTGTTATATACTATTCTTCAGTACAAGACAAATATAATTAATGTATTTCAATCACATCGCTCGTTGCGATGAAAATTCATTCTGTATTTATATTTATGGAATCACAGCACATCGTCAGTTAATGCCGAAGACAGTGGATGTCAGAAGAATTTTTTTCGCTAATTAATTCTGGATATTATTAAACCGTGATCTGGCTTCAACAGATCAAATTCTACGAAGACTGTTAAATCCTTACATTTTTTTACATAAGCAATTATTATGTGGAAGATCGTTAAGATGCCCATTATTAAACAATGTTATGCAAGATAAAGAGTGAGTGAAGCATGCGTTTTAAAAGGCGATTGAGTGTTAAACTTTTGATATGTAACACAAGCTATAATTAATATGATTGACTGAAATACGAATCTATATGAAATAACACCCTTGAAATTGATTTAGAAATTTACTAATTTTAATACTTTGTTCGATGGTTTAAAGACCTCTGCGTGCAACTGAATTGTCGATAAGACGGCCAGGAATAGAAAGAGACAGTGTCGTTAGATAAATACGACATTTATAGCTGTAATGTATCAAAAATCCCTTGATTGGTTTAAAAGAAAAACACGAACGCAAGACTTCACCACCAGACAGGAGTATTCATCATCAGCTAGTATTTCCCTCAAAAATTAGTTCATTAGGAAAGTTCACCAGTTGTTCTACAATTTTGCTTACAACATCCATGTATTACCGGGATTCGAAACCATAACCACCACGAACAAACGGACTGAAGCCAAGGTTTTGGGTAATGGGCCACAGGGGCTGCGTAGGATGTAGGTCTGGATTTGCTTTTAAGGCTGTGCAGGTTTAATATGCATTCTTGTCTGATGCCTAAAAGGAGGTAGATCTTAACCTTCTTCCGTGTTATAGCAAAACCACACTTATATCTTATGCAATATTAATGTGGAAAATTGGTCGATGTTTCGATGAAACTTATTAATTGGCAATCGTGCTAAAATCATATCAAATGCACAAAATAATATTGTATTTTCGTGAACTTATGAGTTTTAGAATAATCTCTTAAATTGCATTCTTAAAATGAAAACACCATCTGTATTTTCCGAAAATAAAAACGAAAAAAATAATCATTGTCCAAAATAACACTTTCAGATTTTAAGGTAAAGAAAAGATGTGAAGACATCAGATTGGTAGCGATTAGGAAAAATTTATAACAGCCATAAAAGAAAAAAAGTAAATTTAGCGCTTCAATTATAAAGAAATGACAAAGATTTTATATTGCTCCTCAGATTTGCTTCAGAATTTTAAAATTTCTAAAAAGTTTTAATTTCAAAGTGTTTTTCAAACCCATAAACAAGATGAATTTTTACGGATCAAAAGACTACGTCTAAGACATAAATTCCTGGGGAATTTATCAGATACCCTGTGCATGTGGACTTTCATATATAGGACAGACCCGTAGGGCTTTAAGTTTCCGTGTGAAGGAACACGAGACTTACGTACGGAACTATTAACTGAAGAAGTCATCAATAGCCCAACATTGTCACGAAAATAACCATACATTTTTGTTTGGAAACGCTATCCTTATTGATAAACCTGATTCGACTAACAAGCTAAATGTATTAGACGCTTTCCACATATAACCGGAATTCTTCACGACTTGTCAATGACATCTACGCCATTTCTTTCAAAAGCGTGGAAACAACTGACCAAAACAAGCTAAATGTATTAGACGCTTTCCACATATAACCGGAATTCTTCACGACTTGTCAATGACATCTACGCCATTTCTTTCAAAAGCGTGGAAACAACTGACCAAAAACCGTAACCGTCAGAACTCTGATAATGCCACAATGATTTGAATGTTTACGCTTCTTTCGTCCTGATGATGCCGAGCCAAACGCTCTGCGAAACTATAGTCGATGTTAATAAAACATTTAATTGTAAATAAACGTTGATAATTTATTCTAAATGACAAATATATCAAAAATTGATATCCGATTTTCCTGTACATGGTTACTCATTACTACATACGATGATACGTTCAATTTCAACACAAACGATTTACATGAGAATTATCTATATTGATGATTCTGGTACAACCAGTTCTGGTGTTTCACAAAATTTTGTATGCATATGTATTTTATATTGTCAAAACATAATGAAACGTCACCTTAATAAAATCATTCTAGGCATTTAGTTTTTGAAAAAATAAGTAATGCTTATTTACGGAAAACAGCAACTAATTGTACTCTCAAACAATCAGTAGCATCATCTAATGGCATTGAATAGTTTAAAGCTCTTTAAAACACTTATCTACTGCCTGCAGAATTCATCTGTGGAGCGCAGTATTTGTTTTTGTAAGGCAATTTGTATAGGTAAGGATCTAAAACAATATGAGAAACTATCAAAATTACTTTAACTCAACCTCTTTTTACCCTCTAATTCCCGTCAGTTTAAGTGGAATGCGTAATTACAATCACCGAGATTTTGAAGCAAGAAATTTAAACAAAGAAATGCGGCTAAATATACTGTGAATACATATTAGCATATTATTATTGCCATTTCCTTTAGAAATTCCTATTTTTAAATCAATGTTCAGTACGCCATATGTAATTACCATGATCGTTGAATGTCTTCTTATTTTTTTATTAGGCGATACAACAAATAATTCCTCAGATTACATGTGAATGCATAATTTTTCATTTCTCTAAGAATATATCATTATCCCATGCCATTTTATTCAGCATTTTCCAAAAAGAAAGACCGGACGAATGCAAAGAAGTGAGCGCTCAGACCACTGCGCCATCGATGCGGAAATTGTTTTGACACGCTATACAGTTTAGATTTTCAGTTTACACTTTGAAGTTAATTTGTGTATCAATATATTTCACAAGCACATCTTTCATGATCATTACAGTATTTTATTACGTAAATCAAATATAATAAACCTTAATGGCCTTTTTTTTTAATTCTTATAATTTGATGCTGTTTTTAAACTAGCCTTTAATTAGGCTTCTACGATTCAAGTTTGAGACGTAAAACTATTTTAAACATCGATGCTGTTGCTATGATTAAAGGTGGTGTTCCTGAATTATATGTTTCATGAGAGTATTTCTTTGAAATCATATTAAATTGACTTACTGCTCCAGTGTTGTAGCTTAGACAACGAATAAAATGTTCTTTGTTTTGTGTAAATACTATATCCCCACGGGTGGTGTATACTTATCTATTTGGGGAAGTGGGTTTTGCACATCCTTTCCCTGTACGAAATTTTTCCACTTAGAGCTCATTTATTTGCTGGTTTCAATATGCTTCTGTCCTTGCTGGTTCTTTGTGTAAATGAAGAATAAATGCGGGTTTGAGTTTTATATTCGGAATCAGTACTGCTGAATGATATTTTAATGAGGCACGCAACGTTGCAGAAAATGTGTGAATGAAAATGTGTATTTTGTACCACTACTCGTCTCTTGAGACGAGCGATGTTTTGAAAGTATGACAAACTAATACTCGATTATCCTGGAATTATAATCTCTGTGTAAATGTTCCCTTCCGGATAGAAACTGTAGAGCATTTATCGCCCCCATTGTAATGGTTTGGGGTGTGATGTGATCTTAGGCTTGTTTCTTTCGGGAAATACACATTTGCAATTTTAGTGAAGAGACGAATGGGACTGGTGCTCGTACATTCCATGTAATATGGAGCCAAATATAGGTTGCAATTCTATCATCAAACGACTACAGTGAGGAAGCAAGATAATCTTTGCAATTAGGATTGCTTGCACGTTTTGCATTGGAAAGAAACGAAATGTAAGGAGGATATATGATGGGAAATAATTTAAAACGGCTAGTGTTTAAAACTTTTTGTAATTTTTCTTAATATTTATGCATCGTATTTTCCAGCTTGGGCAGGAGGATCAATTACTTAAGAAGACGTAAAGTGAGTCACATTTGCTAATAACATTTCAGGGGAAAATATATCATTACTTTGTTTCAACTGAACAGCACAGTAAATCTTTTGATATATCCGTAGTTATTGGAAACAACTTCGGTCGAAGCAATCTTGAGAGGCAAGAAAAATATTAGATTTATGCTCTTCATTTGAATACCTTGTTACCAGGATTCTCATACTCGCATAACACCACCGTTGGTTTCACGCTAAATAGCTCATGCTGTGAATATATTTAAAAATGTGGAATTGAAATTTCTACGTGTTTAAATTTTTATTCATACATAACGAAATCATTCATATGTGACTCCTTTTCTTCTTGCATCTACTGCTCGCTATTTGCAGTCCGGTTTACTAGGATGGCGCATTTACCGTCCAAGTGTTCTATATTTCAAGAGTACGCTATCTCCACTAGATAGGAGATAAGACAGCTTTGAAAGAAACAACAAACGTAAAATGAATTAATTCAACAGACGTACCATAATATTTTTGTAGTTAAATTCTAAATGCATAAGCTCGCGTCATGGTGTGCGTCCAAAGGTCAAAAACTGTTTTTTAAGAAAAGTGTTTTTAACACTGAAAACTACGCATACCATAACGTTGAGCTACTTGCTGCAAGCACAGATGAATAGGTACATACCTGGTGGGAAGCAAGGATGGTTGACGTTCCACAAAGTTCTTACCAGGTGTATAAATCCATGCTCTGAAGGATGTTGAAATTAGCAATGCACAACGTGTGGGTAAGTACACTGAAGGTTTTAATTAAAAAAGAAAGCACTGCAATATTTTTCTTATGAAGGCTAATTTCTCTCGCACAGTATTCGACACCGCTAAGCAGGTTACAAAATAACCTACACTGTGACATGTGAACCTCTCATGTGCATGAAAAGAATTGTACGAAACAGCGGTGCAGGTTTATAAAGCAATATGACGAAATAAGAATTATTCGTGACCTTCCCAAACACGCCATAGTAGGGATGAAGAATTACGCAATCATTGGTACTCAGCAGTAAAAGGCTGTTGTGGTATTTTAAAGTTGAACGTTGTTCTTTCAAGCCCTAATCCAAAAGCACTTCCCTATTCTTACAATCATAATGTCATGCCCATTCGTTCTGTGCTGGTGTGTTTTACCTTTTGCAGTTCTGTATATACATAACGTTACCTATTCTTTGATGTTCGCTACCATTCGCTTCGGTTTATGGAATATTTTTAGTAAAATTATTCAAAAACCGGATGTGAGATTTTTGAATTATCACATACTTTCTTCTAACACAGGACGAGAAAGTAAAAACTCAGCAATATTTGAGTAGAAATGAGATACCGTTGAACTCAATGGGATCGATCGTAAGGTCTCCCCTTCCAAGATAAGAAATATTTTCTCCGGTCCTGCAGAGCAATGTAATTGGAATGCTCAGAGTTGCGGAGACACAGCGACCGTTTGATTTAACAAACATGCAATTTCATATTTGTGGGATGCCTGCATAAAATTTCAGAAGCAAGGAAGCTTTGCTGTTACTTAGTAAAGCGCCTCAGATTTGCATTGTTTTCTGCAGAATATCCTTTTCCTTAATAGGATCTGAGTACAAACTGTAGAAATATTTGAGATTAGAAGAGCACAAAGCTCTAACGCAAATATATCGCTTATAGATATCATACTAAAGTAATGTTTTGGTACGTTTTTACCCTCGTGACACTAGTTGATTTATTGTAGGCAGAAACATTTAACAAGAGGCGCCTATCTGAGGCTAATTTAAGAAAGATTTCAATCAAAATGATTTGTGAATATACCCTGCTAGACATAGAAATGCAACACCAGAACGTATTTGTCGGAGCGTTTTGAAAGCTTTGGGAGCATGTCGATTATTTAATTATGAAAATAATTGAACTTTTGATTAAGTCACATGATTGGTGAGGCAGGTCAAAGTTCAAAACTGCTCGGCGCAGCGAAAAATGGTCGTCCTCCCCTGAGCGTGTAAATACGGTATCAGGTAATCTCTGTAGTGCAAACATGTGAAAGAAGTAAGAATGACTGTGTATTTATCATTTATTTACTTCATCATCATCATCATCATCATCATCGTCAACCATTATCAATCCACTGCAGGACGAAGGTCTCCCCAAGTTTCTTCCACAACGGTCTGTCTTGTGCCAGTCTCCTCCATGTCACTCCCGCATACTTTCGAATTTCATCCACCCATCTTCCATGTGGTCTTCTTCTGGGTCTTTTCCTGTCCCTTGGAATCCAATCTAAAATTTCGGCTGTCCATCGATGGTCTGTTCTTCTGGCAGTATGTCCAGCCCATTGCCATTTCAGGGATTTAACTCTGATCATGATGTCTTCCACTCTTGTCATTTTTCGGATCCACGTGTTCCTCTTCTTATCTCTCCTGGTTACACCAAGCATGCACCTCTCCATGCTTCTTTGAGTTGTCTGCAGCCTTTGTATGTCTCTTTTAGCTAAGGTCCACGTCTCTGCACCATACGTAAGCACTGGAAGGATGCATTGATCAAACACTTTTCTTTTAAGACATAATGGCATATTGCTCTTGAAAATTATGCTGTTTCTTCCAAAAGCTCTCCAGGCAAGTTTTGTACGTCGATTAATTTCTTCACCAATGTGACCCTCACTTGATATCTGCTGTCCAAGATAAACGTACGTGTCTGTTATCTCCAGCTTTTCTCCATCAATCAATAAATCTTCATTTCTTGTAAAAGCATTGTACATCACTTTTGTCTTCTGAAAGTTCATTTTTAATCCCACTTCTTTACTCTTGTCAGCAAGTTCCTGGATCATACTCTGTAGCTCTGATGGGGTAGTTGCAAAAATGACTATGTCATCAGCAAAACGAAGGTGGGTTAGATAATCTCCATTAATCTTTATCCCTTTGTTTTCCCAGTTCAGTGATTGAAAGACATTTTCCAATGTGGCATTAAAGAGTTTCGGAGATATGGTGTCACCTTGTCTCACTCCTTTTCCAATTTTTATGTGTGTTGTATTTTCAAACAGCCGAATCTTTGCACTTGCATTTTCATAGATGTTATTAATAATATTAATGTATGCATCTTCAATACCGCAGGATTTCAGAGCCGTGGTAACTGCTGATGGTTTCACCGAATCAAAGGCTTTTTCATAATCGATAAAAGCCATGCACAATGGAAGTTCATATTCCCTCGCTCTTTCAATTAGTTCTCTCAGTACGTGGATATGATCTATTGTGCTGTAGCCACTCCTGAATCCAGCTTGTTCTCTCGGTTGGGCCATGTCCAGTGTCACCTTCAAGCGGTGTGAAAGAACTTTAGTGAAGATTTTATAAACCACTGATAGGAGGCTGATAGGTCTGTAGTTCCTGAGATCCTCAATGTCACCTTTTTTATGTAGCAAGATCATTGTAGCGTTGTTCCAATCCTCAGGAATTTTCCCTTCATTAAGGCATCGAGTGAAAATTTGGGCGAGTACTGTTTCGATTTCTCCACTTGCTTCTTGTATGATGTCTACAGTAATTCCATCTTCTCCTGGAGCTTTTCCCCGCTTCATGTTCTTGATTGCATGTGCAACTTCTGCTGGAAGGACTGGAAGAACTCTGGTACTGGTACCTTTCATGATGTCTGGAGTACACGTATCATCCCTTTCATATAATTTGGAGTAGAAATCTTTCACTCTTGTCAAAATTTCGCCTCTATTTCTTGTTACAGAACCATCTTCTTTTCTCAGTGCCATAATCTGTTTTTTCCCCTTACTGAGATGTCCCTTTGCTATCTTTAGGCTTTGGTTGTTTTCAATTGCTTTCCTTACTAGTTCACAGTTGAATTTCCTTACGTCTTCAGTGATACTTTTTCGTACTGTCTTGCATAGCTCTATATATTCCACTTTGGAAGTCACATCTTCTTTAGTTGTCCTCATCACTCTTCTTTTTTGCATCAACATTTTGGTTTTTCCTGATAATTTGTTCACATGCAATTTGTTCTTAGACCCAGCTAATTTTGTTGCTGTTTCCATAAGAGCTTTGGTTACTTTTCTGTTAACTTCAGAAATATCCACTTCTTCCGATGTTAGGCCTTCTAAGGCAGAGAATCTGTTCTTCAGTTCCAATTTGAAGGTATTATGGTGTTTTTTAAGGTTGGTTATGTCAATACATTTTGTTTGTCTTATGAGCTTGCTACGTTCGAGTTTAGTGTTGAGGTGCATCTTACATCTCACCAATCTATGGTCACTGCCTGTGTTGAACTTGTTTAGCACACTGCAGTCTTCGATGACGAATTTTTTGTTACACATAATAAAATCAATTTCACTTGTCGTCCCATTTGGATGTCTCCATGTCCATTTCCTGTGTGGCTTTTTCTTGAAAAAGGAGTTCAAGATGAAAAACCCTTCTGCCTCTGCAAACTCTACGAGAGTATTTCCACGCAGGTTTCTGTTGCCTTGACCGAATTTACCTACTGAAGTTTCATTCTGTTGCCGTTGCCCTATTTTTGCATTGAAATCTCCCATAATTATCTTCAAGTGCTGCTTACCTTTATTATTTAGATCACGAATTTCCTCATAAAATTCTTCAATTTCTTCTTCAGCATGACTTGTGGTGGGTGCATAAGTTTGAATAATCTGAGCCTGGTATCTTCTCGAGAGTTGGATAACGAGTCTTGCAGCTCTGTCAGAGGAACTTTCAACTTCTACCACTTTATCCTTCAGTTTCTTGTTTATTATAAATCCAACACCACTAGTTCTGCCAGTATCTGTCCCACGATAGTAGAAGAGATGTCCACTTTTCAGTTCAATGAGATCTTCTCCTTTTCTCCTTACCTCACTTAGCCCGACGATGTCCCACTTGATCCTTTGTAGTTCCTCTTCCAATTCAAGAAGCCTTGAATCAGAAGATAGGGAGCGTCCGTTGTACGTAGCCAAGGTCAGCATCAGATGGCAGCCTAGTCCGGTCCTCCGGGGATTCTTAGCACCCTCTGCCTTCATGTCGCACTGGCCGCTGCCTTGGCCAGGTACATTCCAGCTGCCGGAGACTGAGGGCCAAGATTTAAGTTGTGGAGTCATTTTGGGGGGTTTGGCCATAACTCACCACGCTGGCCAAGCGGGTTGGTGAGTGTGGGATAGCATTTCCTCTAATCCCGATGTTATAGTTATACCGCTATTGGCGGTCGTCAGAGCCCCTTTAGTGGGAACAGGATGTACCACGAGAAGGCGGGGTTGACATTTGTCAAGGAGAGGCTGTGATGTTACGCATCACCTGACCTTACATCCCTTTATTTACTTAAAGGTAATTAATCAGTGCGTCGAATCTCTACCAAAAGGCTTCAGGACGATTCAAATGTAGGAGGAAGGTGACACAGTTTTAAATACGCGCCCATGCCTCACGTTTGTTTGAGTGGCGTTCTTATGTCTTGCTTTATCTCCACATTCGACGACAGTTTGCAGCAGCCCCACACTTTCCAGAAGACATCATTCAACGAGGCGTACATTTAGTTATGGGCATACCAGTACCGATGCAAACTGCTTTACCCAGAATAGATAAGACTAATCATAGAATCTTTTACAGTTTTACCTTTCACCACCCATTGCGATGATTTCCCTTCGTTGCAACAACTCGCAAGGTAAGATTGCAGGTATGTTTTACCAGTTATGCTTGAAAAGAAGAATATGACCTCGTCCAATTCTACAAGAAGACTCGCTTCTTTATCAGCGCGAACGACCACAAATTTGATTGTCCGGAAAAGAAACGAGACAAAATAAATCTCGCTGCCACCAGTGAAAATCATATGGCACATCAGGCTGGTGTCATGGTTTGGTGACCTATCAATTTCGAAAGCAATTCACCGTACCTATGCGTATTTTGAAGAAGGGGTCAAAGGAAGAAGAAGGTATTTAATATAAAATTACAAAACTTATGTTAAATTTGAGACGTTCTTACTTATTTCTTGGAAACATTATATTTATGTATGTTTTTTTAGGTTATTTGCATACATATCATCTTTGCCTTCAATTAGTCTATTTACTCCTGTTCAATGAGGAGTAAAAATGTCTGAAACATCCTTACAATCGAAGATATACTTGAAACTGTTCCAGTCATTGAATGGGGAAGATAACTCTGAATAGAATACTGTGCATATATTGCCTAGAAGCCACTCCTTCTGGAAACAGGTGCATCTGAGATCTCCACGGGTGTACTTTGTACTATACCCAGTGTGTGCTTATCTGTGAAGACAAGGTTAAAGTGGAGTTTAATTGACAGGGAAGACCAGTGTACATGTATTTGAACCAAATAACCGAATGATGAATTGCAAAAATGACTGCGTGAGAAGGCATATTATCACCATACTTGTCATTGAAGTCAACAGCGTGGCCTGCGCGGGGGTCAGGCACATAACTGGTAACACTGTCAATCATTTCTAAATATATCTTCACGACCAGAAAACAATTCAATATCCAAACAAATGAACTTTCACCCATCGTCCGGATGCAAGTATCCACCGACAAGTTTTTCTGTGAAGGAATAGGCAGATATTAATGAAGCCAAGCAGATTTTAGATCCGATTAACTTAGAGCGGGTGTCCACGCTAAAAAACTAATGAATCTTATAACAAAACATCTTTATTTGGAAGATTTGCTGATTTCATATTTTTAACAAAAGAGAAATTCGTTCCCATGATGCGACGTTTTAGTGTTCCCGTAGCTTACTTTTAAACTTGTGTCCACGGTGTAAATTTGCTCATGCGTAGGCAGATGATGACAGATGGGAATATCGCTGCTCAGGTAGCATTTGCTAAGTTAGCAAATAGAAAGCTCTAACTGCATAGTTGACAAGGAGGTTATACAAATTTCACAATTTTGTTAGAAATAAACAAAGATGACTGTGACAACGAATTCTACAGAAAAAACTTACATTATCAATGCTGATCCCATTATATCGAACGTGCTATAGAACAGTAAAGAAAACTGATATATGAATGAACAGCAATCTTACCCTAGAAATGTTTAATAGAATAATGCAGATCTATCTTATTTACTCTATGAAACAAATTTTCTAAATTTGGGTTCGGACCGATAAAAACTGAGGAAATATAATACGTTTTTACAAGCAATCCACTCGTATTTCAGCACCTAATCGGTTGCTACTCAAATACGTGTTATTGGTAGTTTGATGCCATATACATCAAACCATATACATGAAAATTGAAAATTACCCAGTCCTGTAAGACAGTCAAACCTGTATCTCTCATTTACGTTCGAACACCTGACCGTTACACCAACTAGAAAATCAAATGTCCAAGCAACTGAGCGTTTATTTAGAACTCAAATGAAAAGCTCCCAACCTATGGCGGTAGTCATAGCGGCAGGCCTGTGGTTTACATTTTCGACGAATGAACGTTCGAACGGTTATGCGTTTCATGACTACCGAAAATTAAACACGACCCTTTACATTTGCCTTGCTTGATATGTCTACATCGAGCCACAAAAATGTAGGATACTTAAATTTATTGAATAGTTAATACCCTTTGCTGTATTCCTATTCCTGAGAATAGCGACGGGGTATCTCCATTTAGCATTTATGTATTCTAATTACACACGTAAACATCTTCATGCGCTGTCGAAGGCAAACAACAATTAAATATTATATCGAACACCATCAAGCATAGAACACGTTACTTCTTTTTTCTGTGTTGGAATGAAAAACAATCATGTAAGTTAAATTGCGTTATGACGACTGTCACATTAAACAAAAAGGATCTCCAGATATAGGGCCTAACGAAACGTAAACTTTAACATTTTGAAGTCCAAAAGTGTTCACCAAAACCAATTCTACCATATTTATATAATAATTTAACAAATATAAATTTGAATTTTTTTTTTACTTTGGCTTTATACGTAAAGTATTTAAGGTATCTTATAAACAAAATGGTTAATTGGAGGAGAGCTAAAGTATAAATGCCTTCTGCAAAACATATAAGGAAAAAAATTCAAATGCACTTATGGTTGTCGTACTACAGAAAAGCAGATTTCGTAAATTCCTTGAAAACTTATTTGAAATTACAGAACTTTTGGAAGAGTAAAAAAATCCTCTTTCGCAGTTTTAAAGGTTAAACCAAACGCCTTACACCATCACCATTAATTTCCTATCTACATCAAAATAATCGTCAAAACAAATCTCATTATCATAAGTTATTCTGAATCCGTTGCTGGATGAAGATCTAACCAAGTGTGATCTGTAGATCTTTATCTGCAGATTTCATCCATGTCACTCCGCATGCTATTGGATTTCATTCGAACATCCACCACAGTGGTCGTATTCTTTGTCACCTTCCTGTCCGTTTGTATCACATCTAGAAATTCAGTTAACCAGTAATGATTTGTTCATCCAGGAATAATTGTAGAATATTGCCTATTGATGGTCGTCATTTGGATTACGGTGGTTTCCACTCTGCAAATTTTGATGACCCTAGAGTACCTTTTTTCTTAGTTTTCTTGGTGACATCAATTATAATAAGAACAATTTTTTTAAACCAGGATATATATTAATAATTTTATAATTCTGATTTTGTATTGAGCCAGTTTTCTCCTTCATGTGAGACACTGTAATAGAATTGATATATTTATGAATCACAACAAACTGTCAGTACCTGAAAATCGTTTTGATATGTTATTCCAATGATAACCAACAAGTCAGGCGAAGATTTTTCCATGTGTGAGCAAACAGCACTTATGGAAACATGTTTTGCCGGAATATAATTTACTGTTTCATAAAATTAAATTGCACATTGATGTTTTCATTTCAAACGAAACAGAAAATAACAAGTCTCGTACTGATGGACGGATTTTGCAAAGAGAGCTGCTCTTAAAATTATTTGCTAACAGTGTGACCAACGTTAAAAGAAGAACATAAATCAGCATTGGTAAATTTCCGTAATGCTTACAACAAATTTAAACAAAATTTAGTCTAATTAAACGACAACAAATTTTATTCTTATTTGCATTATCTTGCTCATTAGACACAGGATTTATTTGCCTACTCGCAGTCTATTAATTTTAAAAATAATTACATTTAAAATCCGCAATTTTTAATTTTTATCTTTCATTTCCCAAATATTTATAGCCAGAGGTAACGTCTCACTGAAACTATTTCGTAAAATAAAACAAGGTATTTAATTTAATGGAATTTTCTGTAGAAAAAAATACCTCTCACGAATGCTACTTTGTTTTTTAAATTACAGATATTTTTGTATAACTCCGTATCTTTTTAACAATACAGGATAGGTCATTTCAATTTTTTTTGGCAGACTCACTTTTTGTAAGAATATCGCTGAACAAAAAACAGGCTGAAAACCTAATCGTATGATTATGATTCCAAAATCGTCTTAGGGATGCAGGAAGGGAAGAAAGTTGCCGGTTTTTAAGATTTAGTAAGGTCACTAACTGCCCGTTATATCAGTTAAGTTTCAGGTGAATTAAGTAAATGCACGTTTTCAAATTGAAAGCTTGGGATATATGAGAAATGTATTATCACAAATACAAACACATTTGCTACAAGAAATTGTTTCTAAAATAATGCTTTTAAAATAAGATTTATAATTATTCCTAGAAGTAATCATGACCCCTAACAAAATGCAGCCAACATTAAAACGACACTCTTCGTCACTGCAATTATTAAAGAGTCATGAACTTATTGGACTCTCCGTCAAATACACATTACTATTATGACATTACAAAGGAAACTCCAATGGCCAACACAGCAATTTAAATAATAGTTTCAAATTTGAAATTCTAATATAGTCTGCATTTTGAAGACCGAAATATAATATGCTGTATACAGGATATAAAAGCAACACCGAAGCTCAATACCTTAGGTTAAATACCTTTTCCATGTGTATTCGGAGTCTAATTTAGAGTGAAACTTAAAAAAATTTCGTTCCCGTTTTCACGTGAACCAAATTTACATAATTGCTTCACAATATTTCACGAATCACAGCAGAAATTGTTATGACCAAAGTAATCATGCATTTATCTTTTTTCTAAATTTCATGTTTTACCATTTTCATGACACACTGTTCTTTATCCTGCCTGTGTTTTTTATCCGTTTTGTTATTGACGCGAATACATGTTACTCCGAAACGAATGTATGATATTCTGAAACGAAGATGTGAACAAGAGAGTATCGTTAACTCGCCCATATCTGGTCCATGGGGTGTATGAGTCATTTTGAATACTGTGGATGATTCTGAGAAGGTTGTAATTTAGCTGCACTTTCTGTGCAGTGCAATACTAGTTGCAATTTCTGCACAGTGCAAATCCTTACACAAAAAAATAATAATTACGTGTATTATACATAGTTTTCGTCCCACGTTAAGAACATACTTACGTGAAATTGAAAATTACTTTACCTAAAAAATATCTTTCCTTGCGGTGTACTTGGTTTTTAGTGTCTGGAGTTTTGTTGGCATAACAAGAAAAAGTGTGCCACATGAAAGAATACTATTTGCAAAAGAATAACGCTTCGCCGGACGAAAATATGATGTTCCAGATGAGTCTGTGTGAGAAATTAAAAAAACAACTACTACGCGTGATCCTCTGCACTGCGGCATATCACAATGTCCTACATCATTTGTCGTTCTACGGTCTTGGTTACATACTGTGTACTTCTTAAGTGTGTTTCTTCCTTTGCAAGATTTAGCTTACAAAAATTTGGTCACTCACAACGACCAATATTACGGAAAGTTTTTCTATGTGCCAGTTTTTAATACTTCATCGCTCTGAATTTGTACAGTGCTGTTAAGGCTACACTGTGATTCTGATGGAAGAACTTTAGGAAAAGGGGAGGATCATTCGTCAGCAGTGTAATTGTAATATCACTTTTGAATACTCACCGTAATTGAAATGATGCGTTCCACTGATGCCCTCTTTGTCCCTTGCAATTTGTCAATTTTGCTGGAAGTAATAAGTGTGACTTTAGCTCTTCATTGTTGTACGTAATATAGTGCCACGCATCCATCGGGATGAACGTTTTGGAATTTTTTTTCATAATTGTCAACCAAAGTCATATCACTTCGTGACTATTCATATTAGAGCAAGTGTTTTATCTGTACCGCCTCAGAAATAGAACTCTAAACACTCCTCGTCATGTACCATAAAAATTGTTAAAAATGTCCTTTTAAGGCAGTGTCAGACTGGAAAGACCATTGAAATTTATTTTAATATTTGAAAAAATACCTCATCGTGCCTCACTCTTCGGACAGAATGCTTTATGGTGCCACGTTATGGTAGATAAATGATAAGAATATGAAAGTTTTCATGGCATTTCCTTCGAAAAATCATTTAAAACATATGTGTGAGACTAAATGTTCGGGGCTGTGTCATGGCCGATTAGAAAACATTTGTCAAAAACAAATAATTTCGGTTTGGAAGTTAGGAATTTGTAAAATATAATATTTACCAGATTCAGAATCATAAGGTGAAAATAATGTTTTACGTGAAAATTACATATTTCTTAAGTACCTTCAATCAAAGTAATGCGTTTGGACTCAGAGATTTCAACTGTGAGCAAAGGTGTTCTTCCAACTTTACTTACTACATATAAATTGAAATGTGCCAGTGTAATGCAAATCTCCCCGAATCGGTTTAAAATAAACTGCTGAAATGCAGTCTCGAAAACCAATAGTCTATTAATAAAGTAGTTTGAATGCTTAAACAAATTATAGGCGCACCAATTTGTTATTCCATTTTGAAGCATCATTATATACCATTGAAAGCGGATATGTTAACGACCCTGTGTTTGCAGTTTGTATTAAGCACGTTATGGTTCTAAATACTGAAGTTCTTTGAGAGGTATTTTTACTTTTGTAGTGCGAAAATGAGAAAAAAATAGCAAAACTAAAACGTTATGTTTGTTACATCTCGAGCAAATTTACTGAGATCTTGCAGTATTTAATTCAAAAAACGGAATTAAATGAAATTTCCAAAAGAAAACTTTACATTTGTTTAGCTAAACTGTACAAAGGTTTACGTCTCGAAGTTTTGTTGAGAAAAATAATAATAAAGTCGGTTACATATGCAAAAAACAACTCGTCGTTTGTCTAATGCGGTTAATGGAACAATTTCCGAAAAATTTCAGAAACCAAAAAAAAATCTGCTGTAGAAGTCAGACCTCTTCAAGTAGCAAAAATTCGAAGGTGTCGAATAAATGCCCAATTACCAAGTTTCCTAATATCGAAAGTGCAGAAATACGCCGGCGTGTCTCGAGAACTTGTTGAAATCAGAACATAATTTTTGTAGAAGCGTAACACCAGCGATATGTACATTCATAATCCTAAAACTCGGTTTTAAATTTTCATGCTGCGTTATAGGTATGAAACATGGTTTGCATAAACTGAGAGCAAAAAATAATTGCTGATAATACTAATCAAGAAAAATCTACAGATTTTCCAGCTACATAAGTAATTGAAAAAGAAAACCCCTCTGTTTCGAATTTTTGCTTTTTGAAAGCTTGAGTACTTTGTGGAATCTAACTGTGCCATGTGCATATTAAGTGTTATTCAAAAAAATAAAAACACAAACTAGACATAAAGTTTTCCACTGTGCGAACTTTGCCTACTGGAGGCTGAATCAGTTTAGTGTTGTGCAATTAAGAAATACGATACATTTTGTAGAACAGTATCCATACAAACTTATTTTAACATTCGTTAATGAGTGTCTGTTTTTACTTCCATAATTCTTCTGTGCTAAAAGGCTAGTATTTCTTTTATAGTATGCATTAAAACGAGGAACTGTTTGTCTTTCTACCTGTATTTGCAAATGCAGGTAATTCAGATATGCAGAGAGGAATTGTATTATGTGGATAGCTCTCTAAATCCGCGATCGTCGCCACCGAACTAAATTCAGCTGCGACTGTGTCATAAAAATATATTTTGTATGCACAGGATGTTCGTCTTAATAATACAAATGATGTAAGGTCTTATAATTACATTGTAACGAAGTTAAGTGAATTACCCTATTTTTTTCTGTACATTATCCTGTTCTGAAATTAGGTTATTGCAAACTGTTCCGAGAATGAGAACAGAAAATGAAATGTAATCCTTAAAACAAAAATTATTTGCTCCCAAAACCATTTCCGAACGTTTCGCTTAAGTGCCAAACAGCACTACTGAGATTTCACCAAAATGGCTACAAGAAGGTTTCCTAGGCAAAGTTGCATTCTTATGCGTAAATAATGTTTCACACAAAGAAGTGAAAGCATTATTTATATTAAAAAAAGTTTGGTAATTAATTTGCTGTCAAATTCAGTTACATTTGATTTTCAGTTGAAGCACTCAAAATTCCGTCTGAGTGCTCCACTTAATATCATGGTAATCGATTTTTTGTTATTATATCCGTGTGAAACTACATGCATACAGTTATCATACGATAATTGCTGCAATTCATTAAACCACTGGCGGAATTCAGGACGTTTTGTTTGTGATAAGCAGTTTGGAAGCAGATGTGTATGTGTTGAGAAGAACACGGCTGAATATCGAGCACTTTTTTACTCGGGGAGAATCACCCCACGTTACAAAATTCAGTTGGGTAATGAATTTTAAAAAAGTAGCATTATTTGAAAGCTGTCTACATACCCCGAGTATGATTTTTAACAATGTTTTACGTAAAAAAATGTTTTAAATTCGTTAGAACCAATTATTTCTGATCTGGTGAAATGAAAAATACAGTGAAACATTTTAAAATTTCTAGAGAACTGGCGCATAAAATACAAAATCTTCATGACTCAGTTTTACGGAGAGTTATAGGGTCAGCCAGGCCCAGATTAAACATTTGTGGGCCTCTAGTCTAAGATGTATGAGTAAGTACCTAAGTACTGGTGAAGTAAAAACATTTTGAAGTCCAATAAACCCAGAACTCTAGCAATATGCACTGAAATTGTAATAACTAAAACATTATGAAGTCTGAATTCTATTAATTTTCGTACTTTCTTTTCATACGAACAAGTCTCAGAACCTATGATGATCACTGAAGTCGAATTCACAATTTGTACAAATTCACAATTAACTGAATATGAGGTAGGAAACATACTTGGTTTACATATTAATAAGGTGTTTTAGTCATGTTGACAGCATTTGAGTGTGAATTTGTTCCTGTATTTCAGATTGTATAGTATTTATCTTCGTAACATGGGAAATTATATTGTTAAAAATTGGTAGGAAACAGACTTGGTTTACATATTAATAAGGTGTTTTAGTCATGTTGACAGCATTTGAGTGTGAATTTGTTCCTGTATTTCAGATTGTATAGTATTTATCTTCGTAACATGGGAAATTATATTGTTAAAAACTGGAAAATTGTCTTACTTATATTGGTTTCATTGGTGTATTTCATATTCTTGTTATTATTAACCCTAGATTACGTGACATATTGTTCGTTCTTTTGGGTGTTGTATTGTGATATTGTACAGCAAAAGAATTCCAATAAATAAGTAAATGAGTGAATAAGTCTCAAAAGGTCATATTTCATTATATTATTTGGGTAAAATAGCATATTAAGTCACAGAAATTCATTGATATCACTAAGTCACCTTTAGAGGTCATTAGCTCCAGCAGCTTTGGGAAGTCACATGACCAATCACTTTCAATAATATTTTCAGTGCAAGTTCTCTCCTTCTTTCTTTGATATCCACCTCTGCATTTGGCAAACAAAATATTACCGAATTATGGACAAGAATTATGGCAGACAAGCGCTGCAATCCAATATATAAACTAGGCTTTGTTTAAACTTAGACGGGAAAAATAACAGTTATTGCATAGTGACGGCAATTAATTTTAACAAGAATCTGGAGTTGGGCAGAAAAAATTCTAATCACACACCGTTGAACACCCCAAGTTCGTTTCGTAGTAAGAAATGCGAAACCATTTGTTCACTTTAACACTGCCTTTAAAGCTGTTTGTTTTATAATCTCCATTTGTCATAGAGTGTAAGATATACGATGCAATTCAAAGGTAAATCTTCTAGGAAGTAGCCCCACTACACCCACCTTAAGCATGCCTTAAGATCGGCTACATATTTGGTATCACTGGAATGGCAAACGTTTGTATTTCTTTATCACCCTCTAAATTTCTAAAGAAGTTGATGTCAGTTTATGCAGTAAATTTATGACTGGTTTCGCACGGGTGGTCACATCCGACAGAAATGTAAATATTAGAAGACTCAGAGTTTTACGTATTGCAAAACGCGGTTTGCTTATAACCTTTTGATATCAAAAGTTCATTTCATCTCAGAGAGTGCCCTCTGCAGATCAAGAGACAGAACAATATCTACTTTGAGAGACATTTTTACCTCAGAAAAAAAAGAGTTTAAATGCTCGTGACCGAATCATTTAGTTAAATAACTCCGAAGTACTCAAGGTAAAATGTTTTTTTTCGGTATGACTGGGCTACCCTATTTCAGTCGATTATTTTAGTTTACCTTCCTAAATCATATGACATATTGTTAAAAAATATCTGTTCTTGGAAGAGGAAATTTGTATTAATTTTTATGTGTCCCTTTCTTGTCATGCTATACGTATTTAAGAATTCTGATAACTATATGTCGCCCATAGACACTCCTGTAGACAAAAGCTAAATTCTTGTTTTAGCAACACAAGAAATATATATTTGTTATTAATTTTTTTTATTGTGACCAAAATGGATATAAATATTAATATAATATAGAAAAGCTAAAATGCCTAAAACACAGCTTCTAACTCTCTCCGTTAATTATATCTGTTTTAGATGTGGATGTAACATGAATTTTTTATTAAATGATTTGTTATTATTTATGTAATTTTAAGTATAACAACAGCCACCGCTACATCTCCAACGTTTTGGAGCCTGTAGACCTCCCTTACCTGCAGGACCTTCCAGCGACCACGTTTCAATAGGACAATGCTCCCCCGCACGTGGCACGCGACGTGAAACAATTCTTCATGGTTCACCAGTGTCACTGCTGCCGTGGCCCGCCTGTTCACCCGATATGTTGATTTCTGCGTGTTCCGCAAGTCGCACGGACCTGTAAGCTCAATCGTATCATCTTTGAATATGTTGTTATGAGTCCAGTAAATCAGGCTTTGCTATCTAGTGTCCTTCTTGGTGTTGCATTTTGGGTGGCCAGCAGTGTATGTGAACTAATACATTTACGTAATTCGCGGCCCCTTTTATTTGGGATCATATTCTTGTAGCAGCAAACAGAATGGGATCGGAACAATAGCGTCCGTATTCTTGAAGGGAGAATTATTAATAAAACAGTGTATATGTAAATATCCTCTAGAGAAGATTAAACTTTATAGATGCATGTTTTGAAGATTACGAAGGTTCAGAATTTTTTTATGATTCTCAGTTCTTGATTAACATGCCTACTTGATACACAATATTTATACTTCAGCAACCTGTAATCAAACAATATATCTCATATATATATATATATTTCTTTCATATATATATATATATATATGGGATGTAAGGTCAGGTGATGCGTAACATCACAGCCTCTCCTTGACAAATGTCAACCCCGCCTTCTCGTGGTGCATCCTGTTCCCACTAAAGGGGCTCTGACGACCGCCAAAAGCGGTATAACTATACCATCGGGATTAGAGGAAATTCTATCCCACACTCACCAACCCGCTTGGCCAGCGTGGTGAGTTATGGCCAAACACCTCCAAAATGACTCTACAACTTAAATCTTGGCCCTCAGTCTCCGGCAGCTGGAATGTACCTGGCCAAGGCAGCGGCCAGTGCGACATGAAGGCAGAGGGTGCTAAGAAACCCCGGAGGACCGGACTAGGCTGCCATTTGATGCTGACCTTGGCTACCTATAACGGACGCTCCCTATCTTCTGATTCAAGGCTTCTTGAATTGGAAGAGGAACTACAAAGGATCAAGTGGGACATCGTGGGGCTAAGTGAGGTAAGGAGAAAAGGAGAAGATCTCATTGAACTGAAAAGTGGACATCTCTTCTATTATCGTGGGACAGATACTGGCAGAACTAGTGGTGTTGGATTTATAATAAACAAGAAACTGAAGGATAAAGTGATAGAAGTTGAAAGTTCCTCTGACAGAGCTGCACGACTCGTTATCCAACTATCGAGAAGATACCAGGCTCAGATTATTCAAACTTATGCACCCACCACAAGTCATCCTGAAGAAGAAATTGAAGAATTTTATGAGGAAATTCGTCATCTAAATAACAAAGGTAAGCAGCACTTGAAGATAATTATGGGAGATTTCAATGCAAAAATAGGGCAACGACAACAGAATGAAACTTCAGTAGGTAAATTCGGTCACGGCAACAGAAACCAGCGTGGAAATACTCTCGTTGAGTTTGCAGAGGCAGAAGGATTTTTCATCTTGAACTCCTTTTTCAAGAAAAAGCCACACAGGAAATGGACATGGAGACATCCAATTGGGACGACAAGTGAAATTGATTTTATTATGTGTAACAAAAAATTCGTCATCGAAGACTGCAGTGTGCTGAACAAGTTCAACACAGGTAGTGACCATAGATTGGTGAGATGTAAGATGCACCTCAACACTAAACTGGAACGTGGCAAGCTCATAAGACAAACAAAATGTATTGACCCAACCAACCTTAAAAAACACCATAATACTTTCAAGTTGGAACTGAAGAACAGATTCTCTGCTTTAGAAAGGCCTAACATCGGAAGAAGTGGATATTTCGGAAGTTAACAGAAAAGTAACCAAAGCTCTTATGGAAACAGCAACAAAATTAGCTGGGTCTAAGAACAAGTTGCATGTGAACAAATTATCAGGAAAAACCAAAATGTTGATGCAAAAAAGAAGAGAGATGAGGACAACTAAAGAAGATGTGACTTCCAAAGGGGAATATATAGAGCTATGCAAGACAACACGAAAAAGTATCACTGAAGACGTAAGGAAATTCAACTGTGAGCTAGTGAGGAAAGCAATTGAAAACAACCAAAGCCTTAAGATAGCAAAGGGACATCTCAGTAAGGGAAGAAAACAGATTATGGCTCTGAGAAAAGAAGATGGTTCTATAACAAGAAATAGAGGCGAAATTTTGACAAGAGTGAAAGATTTCTACTCCAAATTATATGAAAGGGATGATACATGTACTCCAGACATCATGAAAGGTACCAGAGTTCTTCCAGTCCTCCCAGCAGAAGTTGCTCATGCAATCAAAAACATGAAGCGGGGGAAAGGGATGATACATGTACTCCAGACATCATGAAAGGTACCAGAGTTCTTCCAGTCCTCCCAGCAGAAGTTGCTCATGCAATCAAGAACATGAAGCGGGGAAAGCTCCAGGAGAAGATGGAATTACTATAGACATCATACAAGAAGCAAGTGGAGAAATTGAAACAGTACTCGCCCAAATTTTCACTCGATGCCTTAATGAAGGGAAGATTCCTGAGGATTGGAACAATGCTACAATGATCCTGCTACATAAAAAAGGTGACATTGAGGATCTCAGGAACTACAGACCTATCAGCCTCCTATCAGTGGTTTATAAAATCTTCACTAAAGTTCTTTCACACCGCTTGAAGGTAACACTGGACATGGCTCAACCGAGAGAACAAGCTGGATTCAGGAGTGGCTACAGCACAATAGATCATATCCACGTACTGAGAGAACTAATTGAAAGAGCGAGGGAATATGAACTTCCATTGTGCATGGCTTTTATCGATTATGAAAAAGCCTTTGATTCGGTGAAACCATCAGCAGTTACCACGGCTCTGAAATCCTGCGGTATTGAAGATGCATACATTAATATTATTAATAACATCTATGAAAATGCAAGTGCAAAGATTCGGCTGTTTGAAAATACAACACACATAAAAATTGGAAAATGAGTGAGACAAGGTGACACCATATCTCCGAAGCTCTTTAATGCCACATTGGAAAATATCTTTCAATCACTGAACTGGGAAAACAAAGGGATAAAGGTTAATGGAGATTATCTAACCCACCTTCGTTTTGCTGATGACATAGTCATTTTTGCAACTGCCCCATCAGAGCTGCAGAGTATGATCCAGGAACTTGCTGACAAGAGTAAAGAAGTGGGATTAAAAATGAACTTTCAGAAGACAAAAGTGATGTTCAATGCTTTTACAAGAAATGAAGATTTATCGATTGATGGAGAAAAACTGGAGATAACAGATACGTACGTTTATCTTGGACAGCAGATATCAAGTGAGGGTCACATTGATGAAGAAATTAATCGGCGTACAAAACTTGCCTGGAGAGCTTTTGGAAGAAACAGCATAATTTTCAAGAGCAATATGCCATTATGTCTTAAAAGAAAAGTGTTTGATCAATGCATCCTTCCAGTGCTTACGTATGGTGCAGAGACGTGGACCTTAACTAAAAGAGACATACAAAGGCTGCAGACAACTCAAAGACGTATGGAGAGGTGCATGCTTTGTATAACCAAGAGAGATAAGAAGAGGAACTCGTGGATCCGAAAAATGACGAGAGTGGAAGACATCATGATCAGAGTTAAATCCCTGAAATGGCAATGGGCTGGACATACTGCCAGAAGGACAGACCATAGATGGACAGCCGAAATTTTAGATTGGATTCCAAGGGACAGGAAAAGACCCAGAAAAAGACCACATGGGAGATGGGTGGATGAAATTCGTAAATATGCGGGAGTGACATGGAGGAGACTGGCACAAGACAGACCGTTGTGGAGGAAACTTGGGGAGACCTTCATCCAGCAGTGGATTGATAATGGTTGACAATGATGATGATGATTATATATATATGAAAGAAATATAATGCGTGGCGTACTTTCGTGATGTCGATTTACAAATACATCTATGATCTCCTTGTGATGTGCAAAGGTTGAGATGTCTCAACATGTTCAAAGTGAGCTGCTGACAGAAGCTATGGTACTCGTCGATTTTGATTCCCGGAGCGGTTCATGGAACCTTATGTTTTGCCTGTAGGTTAAGAAATACGGTATTGCCGCCCCTGAGGCACAGTGGTAAAAGCGATGTGCTTTGATCATTCTTCCGAGAGGGGTCCGTGTTTGAATCCCGACGAGGCACGATGTTGTGCCAGTCTTACGGCACAGGCTCTCGTCCTTCCCCGGAACAATTAACCCTAAGTTAGAAACGGGCGACTTCTTAAAGATCATTGAGTTTTTCACGGTGGTCGTTAAACTTCCAATAAAAAAAAATATACAATATTCACCAAAATCTGGGGTAACGCCATGAATGTAATTTGAATGATCCATATGAGATTTTTGACAGCTGGCGTGAACACGTTTTATTATTGCTCATGTTGTTTGTTCTAAATCAAATTAAAACTCTTTCTGCATCCAGATTCACTCAAAAGTCGTATTCACTTCACCATAGAATTCGATGTCATCATTCTGGCAATCATGCATGCAAATAATTGCTTTCATTATTCTAGTAATTCCGTTTCATCCTGTAGAAACGCGGTGATGTTATCAGTTAATGTGAAATTACGTAGCTACAAATTATGTAAAAATCCGGGAAACATTTCGTTAAGATTTTCTTTGATTTACTTCACTGTACGTATGCTTTGCGAAAAAGTTTATTAAACTTGAAACGTAAAGGCCGCCCCGGTGGCGCAGTGGTCTAAGCGATGGCCTCTGATCACTCGTCCGAAAGGTGTCCGGGTTCGAATTCCGGTGAGGCATGGATTTTGTGCTTGTGTTACGGCACTGGCTCTCTAATTTCCCTGGCACCAGTGACGCTAAATTGGGGACGGGCGACTGCTTATAGCACATTGATTGCTCACGGTGGTCGTTAAACCTCCAATCAAAAAAATAAAGAAAACAAGAAACGTAAAGTCTCATTTATACCGAAACATTGTTGATGGTATCATTAGAAATTCACTGAGATGAAACCACATTATTTATTGGGGGAATCAAAAATATCCTTTTTTTCAGCTATACATTCAGATTTACGCATATCAGACAAAATGTAGTTATCCGTACACTTCTTTATCTAAAAAAAATATTACTTTAAGAATGTCATAATTTCTATTTTGTGTTTTTAATAGTGACGTTGATTATGTATAACGAAGTAAATTTCTCCGTCATTTTTATCCGCGCCAGGATTCGAACCCGGGTCCCCTCATTCCGGAATAAGTTGCTCTACCAATTAAGCTACGCGGACTACTACTTCTTTGAATACCTCGTCAGAAAGTATTCCTATAAGCAAATCTAAACATCGCCCTGCACGACCACTGAATTACAGCAGCGACTCAGAGGCTTCAGACATTTCTGACTTATCAGTTATGAACACTAAATTTCAGGTTACAAGCCGTCCAGCACCACCAAAAGCTGGGCGCAAACGTGACTTGTCTCCCCAATCTGCTTCGCAGCAGCAGCGACGAAAGCAGAAATCCTTGCATCCGCCCGGGTTTCGTCCCTGGAACCTACGTTCAGGACAAACAGGGCCGATGCCTGCTGCTACTTTCATGCCACGTGGGCGTAAGCGAAAGCAAACGATGTGGCCGGAGCCACGTCCGTCCAAGAGAATACTGGAAGGACACAACGGGCCCCAGCACAAAGGGACTTCATATCACAAGCCTGAGGGAGCCCGTTCCTATCAGCCGCAAGGATTTCCGGACCGCCAGACTTCTGACGTTCCTGACCGTTCCTATCAGCCGCAAGGATTTCCGGACCGCCGGACTTCTGACGTTCTTGACCGTTCCTATCAGCCGCAGGGATTTCTGGACCGCCGGACTTCACCCGTTCTTGACCGTTCTTCTCAGCCGCAGGGACTTCCGGACCCACAGCCTTCAGCCGTTTCGGACCGAAGGATTTCCGCCATTCCTGACCGTTCCCGTCAGCCGCCGGCATTTCCTGACCGACAGCAGACCGATGTTCCAGATCCATTAAAGTCCCTGTTCGGGCGCCATTATAACGAAGTAAATTTCTCCGTCATTTTTATCCGCGCCAGGATTCGAACCCGGGTCCCCTCATTCCGGAATAAGTTGCTCTAACAATTAAGCTACACGGACGTTTTATTCTGATTCCTACCTGCCTTTATGTCGTGTGCGTCCTTCTGGCAGTTACGTCACATCTCCTGGTACGTTACATATGTTGAGAAAGCGAATAGTCGCCGAGTAACTGTAGTAAGCAAAATGAAACTAAACTTCCGTTATGCAGCACTGTATTTTCTTAATTGTATTTTTAAGATGTGTTCAAATATGTTACATGTTCTTTTCTACCGCGCAGGGATGTTTAGTAACACGCAGGTTAGATCTGAAAAAAAAAGGGCATATGTGCGCACATTTGAAGCGCTATTTACACACTGACGGAAAAAAATCCCAACACCAAGAAGCTGTTGTGTTAGATAAACGACAGTTGGTAGGCGGTGAGAGTACATCTGTAAGATGACGTCTATGCAAATTTAGCGCTCGGCGCATACGTGTGGCGCTAGTAGCACCCTCGGAACATGCAAAGCAGGTTTGCTGTAAATATGCGCTGTAACGTTCGTGAGCGTCAGTTATCGTTGAGATTCGACGTGGTGTGTTGATGTTAGTCAAGAATGCCTTTAAGACGAAGAAGCCATTATCAACAGCTCACGGAGTTTAAAGGAGGTCGTGTAATAGGGCTACGAGAAAGTGGATTTTCTTTCCGCAATATTGCAGAACGACATGGCAGGAATGTAGCCACTGTGCATGATTGTTGGCAGCGGTGGTCAAGGGAAGGTACTGCCTCAGGAAGACCGGATTCCGGCCGGCCACGTGGCACTAATGAGAGGGAAGACCGCAGTGTCCGGGTATGGCCGTGGCGCATCGTACTGCGTCTGCGGCAGCAATTCGAACTGCAGTTGCCACCACAGTAACACAACGAACTTTTACAAATCGGTTACTTTAAGGACAGCTATGAGCCAGATGCCCTGTATCGTGCATTCCACTTATTCCAAACCACTGCCGTTTGCGACATCAGTGGTGTCAAGCTAGAGCTCGTTGGAGGACGGAGTGGAGATCTGTTGTGTTTTCTGATGAAAGCCGGTTCTGCCTGTGTGCCAGTGATGGCCGTGTGTTGGTTAGAAGGAGGCCAGGTGGGGGCCTGCAACCAACCTATTTGCGGTCGAGACACACTGGACCTAAACTTGTAGTTATTGTCTGGGGAGCAATTTCCTATGACAGCAGGAGCACTCTCGTGGTTATCCCACGCACCCGGACGGCACAGTTGTAGATCGGTCTGGTGATTCAACCTGTTGTTGCGCCATTCATGAACAGCATCCCAGGGGGTATTTATCAACAGGATAACGCTCGCCCGCATACCGCTGTTGTAACCCAACATGCTCTACAGAGTGTCGTCATGTTGCCGTGGCCTGCTAGATCACCAGATCTTTCACCAATCGGGCACGTATGGGACATCATTTGACGACAACTCCAGCGTCACCCCCAACCAGCATTAACCGTCACTGTATCAACCGACCAAGTGCAACAGGCATGGAACTCCATCCCACAAACTGACATCCAGCACCTGTACGACACAATGCATAAATGTTTGCGTGCTTGCATTCAACATTCTGGCGGTGACACCGGTTATATATGTACCAGCATTTCACATTTAAAACGGCTTTTCTCGCGCTTACGATAAGCTGTGATCTTGAAACCTTAATCGATTACATATGTTACCTATACAAATGTGTTGCCGTCATTTCATTCCTCTACAGCTATTTTTTCGTGGTGTTGAGATTTTTTTATTTCCGTCAGTGTATTACCTAAAAAGATATAAGTTGATTTTCGTATATGTGTAGGGAAAAAGTTAATGACCTCACATAAATTATATGTATAGAATAAAGTTGATG
This sequence comes from Macrothele yani, assembly GCA_039090855.1. NCBI lineage: Eukaryota > Metazoa > Arthropoda > Arachnida > Araneae > Macrothelidae > Macrothele > Macrothele yani. The sequence continues at coordinate 74,556,822 of CM077034.1, read as the reverse complement.
GCCACATTAGAACGAAACTTAGGTGAAAACACTATTCTTATTGGGAAAATGAAAAATATCATGTTGTGTTCACTCAAATATTTAGATTTTCACATATGAGAAATTTTTAGTAATGCGTGCACCTCTTTTTCTAGAAAATAAATTACTTTCCAAAATGTCATACTACAAGTGAAGTGACAATGAAGTCGTATGACCGTGAGAATGGTGTATATCAGTCACAGCAATTTTTTTAGGGGCCGCATTATTGGCATGAAAGTCTTGCCTCGTTCTGCGATGTTACTTGTCGTTAGTTGAGCGATATTTCCGTCTTGGCAAGAGTGTGCAGAGATTGGTACGAAGAAGGGAGCACGAAGCAAAGAGAGGGTTCTTGTCGTCGTTCACAGGAAACTTTCCAAAACAACCGTCATCTCCTAATGATGCATTTGTGTTGCCGTTCTGCAGCAGTGGTGAACTATGAAGCATTCTCCCATGTCAACTGTAACACTACGTCACCGGTTATTACAATTCGTACACTATAACTCTTTCGAACAATTCTCTCGCAGAATTCAGGACATATCTTACAGTACTGAGGCGACTGTAATTGGTCGAATTCAGAATGGTAAATATTTTCTATTCAAGTTGTAGAAAGCACAAATGTTGCTAATTTCGCTGTTTTGCTTGTTATTATGTGATTTTTTATTGGAAATTTGAGACCACCCTAAGTAACTCAGTAGTCTATAAGCAGGCGCACGTCTCTAATTTAAGGCCACTGGTTCAAGGGAAGGGTGACAACCAGAGCCGTGAGGCAAACACAAAATCCATGTTTTATCAGGATTCGAACCCAGACACATCTCGGACGTATGAAAAGAAGGCATCCATTAGACTACTGCACCACCGGGCTGCTATTTTGTTTTACTTGAAAAACAATGCTTTTGTAGCATGTCTTTCGTTTTACAATCCTCTGTCAAAATGCACAAGGTCTGAGAATATAAGTAATGTTGCTGATTTTGATTTCAAAGAAAAGAACATTAACTGCTCAAATTGTTGTGGACTAAGCACTGACGGAGGCAAGTCTATATCAGAGAGGTTGTTACCGCTCATTGTATGAAAGTTGTCCCTAAAATTACGTGGAATCACTGGTACATCCAAGAGTTAAGCCTTGAATCTAAGCGCCTTCTTGCTGAATCAAAAGTTTTTCTTGATAAGCTGTGAAAGTGGTTAATTTTATAAAATCAAAGCCCACAAAGTTGAGGATTTCTGAAGCATATCCTGTCAAGAAAATTAGTCTTCATTCTACGCTGCTGCTTCACAGAATGGCAAGGTGACTCTGGAAGCCTTACCCGTATGTTTGAACTTAGGCACGCCGCCCCGGTGGCGCAGTGGTCTAAGCGATGGCCTCTGATCATTCGTCCGAACGGGGTCCGAGATCGAATCCCGGTGAGGCATGGATGTTGTGTTTGTCTTACGGCACTGGCTATCTCCCTTCCCTGGAACCATTGACCCTAAATTAGGGACGGACGACAGCTTATAGCCTTTTGAGTTGCTCACGGTGGTCGTTAAACCTCAAAAAAAAAAAAAAAACTTAGGCACGAGGTGCACATTTTTTTTTCGGAGACCATCAATTCCAGCCTGATTCCAAGTTACACGACTGTCTGTGATTGACGTCAGAATCTTGCAATTTTAACAGCTGTTTATCTACGATTAAGCAAACAAAATTTGGCACTTTAGATTAGCTCGGTAACGATCATGAATACTTCAGAGAAAATAAATTCCCTGATTTAAAAATTATAATTTTTGAAAGCATTGGAATCGAACCTTCGCTTAAATGTTTCCAATCTCAGATTCTTGATCTGTCATTCTATTAGATAATTTTATAAGACGAGCATTCAATTATGCCATGAATATTCAACGAAATCATCTGGGTTCTCAGAAAACCTATGGAAGGGTATTCTGGCTTTCGAACAATTATAGTTTCATTGCACAGTGGGATTGAGTGTCGATAAAAAAATACCGCTAAATCACCATTCCAAATTGACAGCAGTGGTTCAGGATCATAATAATACACTGGTGTGCAAACATTAAGGCCGAAGAGCAGAAATTAGAGTAACAACGGAACCAGCAGGCACAACGGACCGAAAGACCACTCAGGAGATAGACTAGGGTCCGGTACGGTAGAGCATGCGCATATATGCAGCATGACGTAGGGGGGAGTGTCGAAAGGGTATTAAGCACACGGGTGGTGTACGCTCAGCAATTCAGTGAAAGCTATTGCACGGTGTGCATCGGTTTGAACGACGTCGAGTTGCTGCCACCGTGTGGTATGGCCAACAGGCAATGCAGGGGACGACATCTGGATGATTTTACCCGAGATCGTGTGATTGAAAAGTTGGAAGAAATTTGAAGTGTGACTAGTGTGGCCGAGGAGTTCGGGATCGCTCAGAGTATCGTTTCACGAGCTCTGAGAGCATTTCAAAGGACAGGAAAAGCTGTCCGAGAATTTTGCAGTGGTAGTCCACGAGCAACCACGGCGGCGGACAACCGGTATATTGTCCTACAGGTGAGAAGAGACAGACGGCAGAAAGCGACAGAAATCGCAAGGCACATGCAATAGACAACTGGACGTCCGTTATCACGTTTTACCGTGGCCAGGTGGCTGCACAAAGGTGGTCTATGTACACGACGACCAGTACGGTGTGTGCCATTAACGCCTGCTCATCGGAGACGGCGGTTTCGGTGTCGCCAGGAACAAAAGAACTAGACACATCAGCAATGGGGTAGAGTTCTCTTTACGGATGAGAGCCGATTTACTCTGATGAGCGATTCTGGACGTATACATATCTGGAGAGAGCAGGAAACACGCAATCGCACCTCCAACATCATCGAAAAGGACCGGTTTGGAGGTGGCGGAGTTCTTGTTTGGGGCGGTATCATGCCTGGTAGCCGTACTGACCTCCACATCTTCCAAGAAGGTTCAGTCACTGGTGTCCGCTATTGTACCGAGGTTCTCCTGCCTCACGTGCGTCTGTTTAGAGGTGCTGTGTGTCATGAGTTCCTCTTCATGGACGACAACGCTGCATCTCATCATACATTGGCTGTTGCGGAGCTGTTGGGAAGTAAAGATGTTTATCGCAACAATTGGTCCGCAAGGTCCTAGGACCTAAATCCAATCGAACACGTGTGGGAACTTCTCGGGGGACGCTTGGCAGCACGTCACCAGCGGACAGCAACGATTCCGCAGATTCTTTAATAGCAACGACAGGAACAACAGCAACGATTCTTTAATATTCTCCCTGAGTAACATTTTTATCAGGCAGCAGGTTTTACGATTATTACTTTTTTTGTTCGCGTTATCGATTTTATTTATGCAGTCATATCAAACTGACGACACATGGTCTCTGCCTTTATTCTAAAATGACCCAAATTAAGATATCAGATATAATGTTTGTTGTCTGAGTTATAGAATCAAGAAACACACAGATGTTTGATTCCTTTGATATCGTATGCTTACCTTTTTAGAGGAAGTATTTGAAAAAATACAAACAACAAGCAATTACTTTACCTGCAACGTATTGCGTCACAAAACTGAAAGCAGTCGTGCACGGTTCATCTAAATTGTCGATTGATCCGATCTGCTCCTGAAATGAGAGGAAATACCGCGCGTCTTAATTTTTACCCAGTTTTAAAGCATTATGAAGAATAATGGCTTCATTAACACCGAATGCTTAAAACAACTTAAAATTCAAATTCGAAAATTTTATTAATTAGACTGAGCTCATTTTGAGAATACACGGATACCCTAAAGAGTACAAGTATTATTGTAAATTGCGTTCCAATTCAGTCTTTCTATTAGACCTTCTGCTCTACAATTCTGCAGGAACACCCAATCCCAGTTGAATAATGGATATAAACACGTGACATACTTACCTCCTGTAGAACGTACCCGTGATTGCGATGATGGGTGAACAAGGCGATCACAGAATTCGATCATGGGTAGATAAGCGGTCCAAGAAAGAGGGGCTGCTTCAACTGCCGGAAAGCAGAATGCCTGGATATTCTGCATGGAACGATCTTCCGCGTGTATCGAAGCTACCTAAAATAAGACACAAAAGCTGATGCGAGATGGACTGAAACAGCAATAAACAGTAGTTTTTCCAATGGACAGCCACCTATGTCCTACTGCAGCGTCGACATGGAAGGAGAAAATCTGCAAAATAACATCAGAGTTCACTCATGAATGTTTCTTTGAATACCATGTGACGTGCGACGAATTGTCTGGACTACGGCAGCCCACTCCTACATCGAGCCTAACTGTAAACGACGACAACGGTCCAGGAGCCTGCAGCGTGCAAACGATCATAGTCATTGGACCTTGGAATACCAGAAATGGGAAGTTTTATTCGACGAACAGAAATCCTACTGAGGCAATCAACGGAAGTTTGCGTGCATAGCCTAGAACGCAAGAGGACATACTTCCGAATGGTGAGGTAGCGATTTACAGGCCGTTGCAATGATCTGTATCTCATCTACATTGACCGATTAGTTCCTCCTTCACCTATTTTTAACGTTTATCGCACACAGGTTTATGTTGACTTCGCCGTAAACCTAAAGCTCTCTATGACCAGAAATGTCATACAGCAGGATGACTCCTTTGAATAGGACAACTGTAAGTCTCTTCGAACATGCCTGGCAATGGACTCTTTGGAGAAGTGTTTAATTTTATTCGCAACATTTAAATGTCCTAATCTCAAACCACGTGACCATGGATGTGACTAAATGCAGCGATGCATTTATCACCGAAACGCACTACAGGTAGATGTCAACTCTTGACGATCAGCTGTCCTGGAATCATTGAACAGAGCACAGCTCCAGACTTTGTAACGCTTGATGGATTTCATGCATCTATGCGCATACCACATTTTCTTTTCAGTATATAAGTTCATCGCATTTCTGTTAATGGACTCGCTATTTTCGGTATTACATTAATGATACTCTGTCTCTGAAAAACTGCTGCTAAGACGGAAACACATCAGATCCATATTAGAAGCACAACAAATTGTTGGCTCTCTGAATACGCTAATCGTTTGCAGAATTTGTTATCTTTAGGTATGTTTCAAAACTTTTGAAGATCATTTTCACAATTTCAACACCATGTGTAAGGCAAAACTGCAAGTCAATATCAAGTTATTTTCTTTAAAACATAAAATCTGACGGTCATAAAAAATATCTCGTAGACTGAAATGCGTTATATTAAAAAAGTGTATTCCTATAGGCTCTGTACGATGATTGATTTCTTTAACACTTCCGTATTTTATTAGATGCAATTTATAAATTTTAAAATTTAAGAAAGCGTGTCATTAGAATTTAAATCCTCTTTCTCCAAAATCAAGTTTCTAATGTAGGTGAAAACTGTTGCCACTCGTTCCTTTTTTACTTGTTTGATTTTTTTCTTGTTACAAAAAAATGTCGAAGAATATTAGGACGCTATATATACTGGGACTACCCCTCTGCGAGCCAATTATTTCCCCCTCTTTCTTGTGCTTTCAGGCGAGGTATGTTTCCTAGATTAAATCAAAATTTGATTCCAGGTATCCATTTTGTCAATAGGTTTTCCGCATCTTCAAGTAATTGCATTTAAGATTCATAAGAAATAAGTAACCACACTGTCCATTAATGTGGTTCCAACCTAAAATCTCTGTCCTATGTTTCCCATGGCAAAACGTCTTTGCTTATTTTCTTGGCTACTAATGTTTTCCCAAGGGTGAAAATTTGCACATCGTTAAAACTAACTAAAATAAGTTATGGCATGGGATACTTAATACTTGCTATAGCATAAATATCTTGAAAAAACTAGCGTGCTTTCATAACAGCTATTTGTTCACGTATTGTTTAAAAGTAAATGCTTCACGTGTTTAGATTAAAGCGACTGATGATAATAATTTAAAATAACTACAGTCGAGTCAAAGATTGAAGTACATTATTAGACGGATTTCCAAAACTCCCTTTTGTATTGGGAAGCTTGAAATATGCAAATGATGTTCCTTCTTTTCCTTTCTTTTTGCAATGCAAAAACTTCCCCGCTAGTGGGCGTAAAGTGAGATCATATCGAATTCAAGATACATTTTCTTTAATATATTTGCCTCTGAATATCAGACTCAAAAAAAAATGTCATCTCGATTCCATTTATGTCAAAAACTATTTTAGGTATAATTATTTTTTGAAGTTCGGCATAGATCTCCCACTAAGGGTCGTAAAAGAAATTGCGTTTCCCCTGAGACCTTGCTTTCAAAACTCCGACTTGAAAAATTCTTTCTGCACCGGGAACAGCCCCTAGTGGGAAATTTTTTGCAAGTAATTTCTGATTTTTGGTAAAAATGTGTTGGGGCACCTGTTGGCGTAAGTTTTAATATCTGCTTCTTATGCAATTACAATAAAATCTGAGCTCTCCCTGGGCCGAAACTAATCACGTAGATAAACCGTTTCGGAGTATTTTCTTCTTAAAATAATGCATAGTTCCTCCGCCAGAGCGTAGACGTATATCTCATTTTTGTAAATATCTCTACTTCTATGAATCCGATTTGATGTAAGAAAAATCTTTTTTGTCGGTTAACGTTTCCGGTGTGAAATATTTTTCATATACACTGGCGGGCAAAAATTAAGGACGAGACGGTTTGTCGAATGTAACGACATGCAGAAGTGCTCCACATCGACTCAAATCATACCATAAGATTAACAAGATGTATGAATATGGGACAAGTGAGCAAAACCGTCCAAAAAAGGAATAAAAAGGATACAGAGGCACTTTATTGAAAAGGTAGCTTCGAGCATAGCTGGAGAGAAGACAGAAACGTCCACGAGTCAGGCGGCTGCCAAGAAAAATCCAGGCTTTAGTAGGGGATATGGTCACCCCTGACTGCGTTGCAGGATTTACATCGTCTGTCCATGCTGAAGACGAGGTTGTCAAGGAGCTGTTGAGACATCACGGCCAATTCCTCTTGTAGCGCCAATGGCATCTGCGGAATCGTTGCTGGCGGCTGGTGACGTGCTGCCAAGCGTCTCCCGAGAAGGTCCCACACGTTTTCGAATGGATTTATGTCCGATGAACTTGCGGGCCAATCCATGCGTTGAATATCTTCACTGCCCAACAGCTCTGCGACAGCCACTGTACGTTAAATGTTGTCGTCCATGAAGGGTAACTCGGGACCCACGGCAACTATAAACAGACGCACGTGGGGCAGGAGAAACTCGGTACAATAGCGGACACCAGCGACCGAACCACCTTGGAAAGTGTGGAGATCAGCATGGCTACCAGGCATGATACCCCCCAAACGAGAACTCCGCTACCTCCAAACCGGTCCCTTTCGATGATGTTGCAGGTGTGATTGCGTGTTCCCTGCTCTCTCCAAATGTGTCCAGAATAGCTTGTCAGACTAAATCGGCTCTCATCGGGAAAGAGAACTCGACCCATTGCTGATGTGTCCAGTTCTTGTGTTCCTGGCACCAGAGAAACCGCTGTCTCCGATGAGCAGGCGTTAATGGCACACACCGTACCGGTGGTCGTGTATATATACCACATTTGTGCACCCACCTGGCCACGGTAAAAGGCGATAACGGATGTCCAGTTGTTTGTTGCATGTATCTTGCGATTTCTCCCGCTGCCTACCGTCTGTGTCTTCTCGCCTGTAGGAAAATATACCGGTCGTCCGCCGCCGATGTTGTTCATGGACGACCACTGCTAAATTCTTGGACAGCTGTTCCTGTCGGTTGAAATGTTCTCCAAGCTCGTGAAACGGTGCTGCGAGCGATCCCAAACTCCTCTGCCACACTAGTCACTCTTCGACCTTCTTCCAACTTTCCAATTACACGAATTCGGGTAAAGTTATCCAGATGTCGTCTACTGCATTTCCTGTTGGCCATATCGTTGGTCATATCACACGGTGGCAGCAACTCGACGACTTTCAAACCGATGTTCCACCGTGCAATTGCTTTCACCGAATTTCTGAGCGTACACCGCACGGGTTCTTTATACCTTTCCGCGCACACACCCCCTCCCCCTACGTCATGCTGCATATATGCGCATGCTCTACCGTACCGGACCCAAACCTATTTTCTGAGTAGTCTTTCGGCCCGCTCTGCCTGCTCGTTCCGCTGTTATGCTAATTTTTCCTCTTCGTCCTCCTTAATTTTTGCACACCAGTGTAATTTAAAAATTTTCAAGTAATTCACAACCCTTCCGCTAGAGATCGTTAAAACAGATTATGTTTTCCCCGATATCTCTGTTTCAAAAGCTCCGATTTGTAAAAAATATTCCTGTATGGCATGCAGATCCTGATGCGAAACGTTTCGAATATAATATCTAATGTTTCTTAAAGAAGAGGATTAAACTGTGGAAAGCTTCAGGAGAAGATGGAAGTACCGTGTACATAATACAAGCAGCAAATGGAGACATTGAAACAGTACTCCGTCAAGTTTTCACTCGATACCTTAATGAAGGGAAGATTCATGAGGATTGGAACAGTGCTACAATTATCCTGCTACGTAAAAAAGGTGACATTGATGATCTCAAGAATTACAGATCTATCAGCCTCCTATCAGTGGTTTATAAAATCTTCACTGAAGTTCTTTCACTATCCATGAAGGTGATAATGGGCATGACTCAACCAAGATAACAAGCTGGATTCAGGAGTGCCTACAGCAATATATGTAGATCATATCCACGTACTGAGAGAACTAATTGAAAGAGCGAGGGGATATGATCTTTCACGCTTTTATCGATTATGAAAAGGCCTTTGATTAAGTGAAACCATCAGCAGTTACAATGACTTTGATATCTATGAAAATACAAGTGTAAATATTCGGCTGATATAAATAAAGCACACATAAAAATTGGAAAGGGAGTGACACGAGGTGACACTATATCTCCGAAATGTTTAATGCGACATTGGGAAATGTCTTTCAATCACTGAAGTGGAAAAACAAAGGGATAAAGTTTAATGGAGATTATCTAACCCACCTTCGTTTTCCTGATAAAGTAGCATTTTCGCAATTACCCCATCAGAGCTGCAGAGTATGATCCAGTAACTGGCTGACAAGATAAAGAAATGAGATTAAAAATGAACTTTCAGAAAACAAAAGTGTTGTACAATGTTTTTGTAAGAAATGAAGATTTATCGATTCATTGGGAAAAGCTTGAGATAACCAATACCTACATTTTTCTTGGACAGCAGATATCATATGAGGGTCAAATTGACGAAGAAATTAATCGGCATATAAAACTTGCTTGGAGAGCATTTGAAAGAAGCAGTATAATTTTCAAGAGAGATACGCTATTATGTTCCAAAAGAAAAGTGTTTGATCAATGCATCCTTCCAGTGCTTACGTATGGTGCAGAGATAACTAAAAGATACATACAAAGGCTGCAGACAACTCAAAGCAGCACGGAGGGGTGCATGCTTGGTGTAATTAGGAGAGATAAGAAGAGGAACTCGTGGATCCGAAAAATGACAAGAGTGGAAGACATCATGATCAGAGTTGAATCCCTGACACTGCAATGGACTGGGCATACTGCCAGAAGGACAGACCATCGATGGACAGCCGAAATTTTAGATTGGATTAAAAGGGGCAGGAAAAGACCTAATAGAAGAGCACATGGGAAATGGGCGGATGAAATTCGAAATTATGCGGTAGTAACATGTATGAGATGGCACAAGACAGACGTTGTGGGAGAAACTTAGGGAGACCTTCGTCCAGCAGTGGATTGATAAAGGTTGACAATGATGTTGATGATTCTTATTTGTTAAAGAATTGTTTCGTTGCCAGGTGGCGTAAATAATAATTTTTGCTCATGATGTATTTGCAGCAAACCCGATCTCTTGATAACTTGATTGAAAAAATTATTTCCTGGGCAGAAACCGTTCATATCGAAAAAAAATTGAGAATAATTTCTGTTTAAAATAATACATAGTTTTTTCGCCAGAGGTCGTAGATGCATATCTTATATTTGTCGATGTCTCTACTTCTAAAATTTTGATTTGAAAAATTCTTTATTTGTTTGAGTGTTTCCTCTGCGGAATGTTTTTCATATAATTTCAAACATTTATTTACGACCAATTCTGCCACTAGAGGGCGTAAGATCACATTTCTCTTTGTAACAATATATGCTGGATTAAAAACCCGATTGAAAAAGATCAATATCGTTTTTGTCTTTGGTCATATATTACTGTTTTCCATTCCGCTTCCATTGAAAAGCGTCGATAGATTTAATTTGAGTTAGAACAGATTCAAAAAGAACGACTAACGTGAGAAACTCAATGGGTTATGACATGGAAAATTATGTAGATTAGCGGCCTAAATTAATTGGCTGGAAATTTGGAGAAAACGTTGATTACATATTTTAAGGTGTGCAATTTGTTATGAATTAGTAAAAACGTTTTAGTTTTAAAATTCATTTTAAAGCTTTTTACCGTAAAAGTTACCTGTGAGTACGAGAATGTGAAAACACGGTGCGGCGAGCTTACCCCCAACATCGGCACAACCTCGTCCGGATCTCCGGCGTACCAATGAATTTCGAGTCATGCTGGGCCGTCCGTTTTGTGGATATGCCGAAACGAAGATCAATATCGTTTTGTTTTTTTAGTATTTTCTTTTTTAATCCACCTGTCTGAAGATGCCTGGAAAGCCCCGTGGGCATGACTTTGGAAAGTGTGTACAAAAACTTTTGGTTCTGGCTATCTCTATCAGTTGCGTACCGAAATGAAACTTCAAAAGCATTTTCTGAAAGTCACGGTCATTTAAACTTTTGAATACGATGAAACATTAAAACCAAGATTGCTGAAATGTATATCACGTCATTGACTTTTAAAAATCATGACAAAATTTTGTGCTCCATTTTTCTCCAAAATACTTTATTTTTCAAATGTCCAATAAGGACGCACAAGATAATTGAACAACAATCTGGAAGTGACAAAAAAATATGTGTAAATTATATTTATTAATTATTTTTAACTAATTATAAACTGAATGTAAATTTTTCCTTAGCAAAACATCAAGATTTTAGATTTCGATATTTTGGGAATCATTAACCCCCGATGTTCAATATCGACATTTCTCAACGATGTGACTACCCGTATTGTTGAAAGCAAATTTTATTTTTAGTCTTAAAAACATTTCTCACTATCACCGTTTAACAAAATGCAGTTTCAAAATTTAATATTCCGTGGAAATATTCGCATTCGGTTCATTACCGTTATGAAACCCATTTTTATTGTTAGAATATATGTGCGACGTGAGTAAAATTTTGTAAGAAAATAGAATAAATGAAAACATTCTCTTAAAAGAAGAAAAGTAATCTGCAATATACTGTTTTATGGGATAAATCAGTAGACGCTACTTAGTTTTATGCTGTTTTATGGGATAAATCAGTAGACGCTACCTAGTTTTTTGGCTTCTTCAATTTCTGACATTTCTCTGTTAGAATTTAGAAACACTGATAGCGAGCAACAGTTACAAAATCCAAACGGTTTATATACTTGTACATACTTATAATAGCACAATAGATCATATCCACGTATTGAGAGAACTAATTGAAAGCGCGAGGAAATGTGAACTTCCATTGTGCATGGCTTTTATCGATTATGAAAAAGCCTTTGATTCGGTGAAATCATCAGCAGTTACAATAGCTCTGAAATCCTGCGGTATTGAAGATGCATACATTAATATTATTAATAACATCTATGAAAATGCAAAAATGCAAAAATTCGGCTGTTTTAAAGTACAACACACATAAAAATTGGAAATGGAGTGATACAAGGTGACACCATATCTCCGAAGCTCTTTAATGCCAATTGGAAAATGTCTTTCAATCACTGAACTGGGAAAACAAAGGAATAAAGATAAATGGAGATTATCTAACCCACCTTCGTTTTGCTGATGACGTAGTCATTTTGGCAACTACCCCATTAGAGCTGCAGAGTAGGATCCAGGAACTTGCTGACAAGAGTAAAGAAGTGGTATTAAAACTTAACTCTCAGAAGACAAAAGTGATGTTCAATGATTTTACAAAAAATGAAAATTTATCGATTGATGGAGAAAAGCTGGAGATAACAGTCACGTAAGTTTATCTTGGACAGCAGATATCAAGTGAGGGTCACATTGATGAAGAAATTAATCCGTGTACAAAATTTGCCTGGAGATCTTTTGGAAGAAACTGTATAATTTTCAAGAGCAATATGCCATTATGTCTTAGAAGAAAAGTGTTTGATCAATGCATCCTTCCAGTGCTTACGTATATTGCAGAGACGTGGACCTTAACTAAAAGAGACATACAAAGGCTGCAGACAACTCAAAGAAGCATGGAGAGGTGCATTCTTGGTGTAACCAGGAGAGACAAGAAGAGGAACTCGTGGATCCGAAAAATGACAAGACACCATGATCAGAGTTAAATCCCTGAAATGGCATTGGGCTGGTCATACTGCCAGAAGGACAGATCATCGATGGATAGCCAAAATTTTAGATTGGATTCCAAGGGACAGGAAAATACCCAGAAGAAGACCACATGGGAGATGGGTGGATGAAATCCGAAAGTTTGCGGGAGTGGCATGGAGGAGACTGGCACAAGACAGACCGTTGTAGAGGAAACTTGGGGAGACCTTCGTCCAGTAGCGGATTGATAATGGTTGACAGTGATGATGATAATGATGACTTATAATAAATACTAAAAAATTAAACTAGTTCTCCCGTGACGTAGAAATAAGGTCGTGCTCTAATGCTGATAACACAATCAGTACTCATCGACGCTTGGACCCCACCATATGCTAGAGGGTTTCCGGAGGTAATTCCACATATTCGTGTTGCAAATTATGCATAAAACAAAACCAAATACGGCGAAGTAAAACGGCATGTTGATTCCAGATACCTGAGGCAACAATCTCATACAATAGTTAAATTACCTGTTCACCTTCCAGAAGAACAAAACATTACTTTTAGTCCGTAGCGTTTAAACAATGATCAAAATGCAGTTGTTCATAATGCTCAAAGAGATACAATGCTGACAGCTTGGTTCAACCTAAATGAGGGCAATGAAGATGATTGATCAACTTCATATAGCAACATGCCAAGACATTATGTGTTTAATCAAAAAGAAAGACAATGGGTCCAACGAAAACGTGGTGGGGTTAATGTGATTGGAAAAATGTATTCAGTCAACTTGGATCTTATCCAAAAAGATATTGTTTGAGACTACTGCTACTTCATGTGCCTGGAACGAAAAAGATCAAGAACAGTTCTCAGATCTAAGAACAGTCAATGGAATTCTGTATGATACCTTCCAAGAAGCTGCATTGCCGAAATGATTAGTTAAGGATGATGATATATGGGAATAACCTTAGGTGAAGCATCATCGTGCAGCATTACTAGACAACTACCAGATTTATTTGCATACATTCTTATCTTTGTTTCACCGCCCAATGCACAAGAATTGTTTGAAAAATATAAATCCCATCTTTGGAATGATTTTGCACACATGAATAACATTGGACATACTGAAGATTATTAACATTGCTTGAATTTGACCTACAGAAAGTTACCGACAATCTCATAGCTAACAACAGCTCATTCGATAAATGAAATCTTCCAATTCCATCAAGTAACATTGATCAAAATTCGGATTTTTAGTTCCACAGCGCTGCAGTACGATAAAAAGCTAAAGAAATGGCGAGTAATTTAAATGCAGAGCATATGACAGAAATATGTCAGCAACCACTAATGTAGATCTTCCTAATAGATGTTTCTTCCTTGATGGCCCGTGGGACGCAGAAAAAAGTATTTGTGTAAAACGCTCCTCAGCACTACCCGTGGAGAAGGAAAGAAACCTTTGACTGTTGCATCCACAGGAATCGTACCTTCAAGAAATCATCTCTCCACCATCCATCATCTTTACCCAAATCGTTCCAACCAGTTGCTATGCGAGTTATCCGAATATCAAGGAATCGTTTCATTCGTTTGGAGTGTAAAAAACCCCATTCGTTCTTCAGACCCAAACAAGTAACTGAAATTTCTCATTTCTCATCAACATCATGTGACGTGATCTTGCAGATGGACCACCCAACCAAGAAATGGCACTCGAAATACACTTAAACCAGTGACAAATTCATGGTTATACGCTAATTCTTGCTTCCTTCTCCGTTAAGTCCTGAAAGTTACTTGTCATGCCTCACTTCGAGCCGTCCCAAGATTTTTAGTCTATACGTCGCCTACGAACGACATTACAGTGATTTAGGATTCAAAAGCATTAGTAGCGCAGATCATACAAACCGCGATAAATGCATTCTTATTTCTGCTACTTTCCACGAATAATATTTCCTCTGCTACTTTCAAATTCAGGCTAGAGAAACCCCCACAATATTTCAATGCTTTATTATTTCGATCCGTCCACGATGCCTAATATTTCGATAAATTTGTTGGTACATCGTAAAAATACGTTAGCTTACATTATAAAAAGAACTTCATTATGACAGATGTGAAAACTTTAGAAGTCACCGGTGGAGAATTAGAAAAATGTAATTTAATTTTTAAATGTTTGAAGTTAATTCTAATTGACATAGCATATTATTTGAATGACGTTTCGAAGTAAGAACTCGTCTTCCGGATGAGTGCTAACTGATTGCAAAGGCAAAGCCCTTTCATCCTCCTGACTAGTACACTGCCGGGACATTGCTAAGGACGGATGACAATAGCAACGATAGCAACCATAAAATGAAAGGCAGGAAAATGTGGAAAATAGCATAAGTGCGGGATACAGTAAGACGTGTTGTGCGTATGCAAAATAAAGATGCCAATTGAATTTCCATATGATATTTACTCCTTCTGGTTAATCACAAAGAAATTAGGAACCTGATTTTCAATGCTGTGTTGCTTTTCGAACCAAATACGAAGCAATAAGACTTAGCTGTAATTTTGTTAAACTTTTTTAAAAAGCCATTTGTATTGCATTATCTAATTTGCTTGAATATGGCCTTATATTTTCTCTTGTTATTCTGATAAAAGTTTACGATGTTTTCTTGCAATTCCAAATCATTTATTGCATTTTTTCCCTGATGTTTTATTCCGTTTGTGTTGTTATTTCCATAATTTGTTTCTTAAAAGTTATTACTTCCTGTTGGTTACTATTTTGAACATTTCCGTTTATTAAAACCCTTGAAATACTCTTTCGGATCAAAATTCTATCCTTTTCTGTTCAGCAATTTCTTTCCTCTGTAATTGTAAATACCGTTTTAAATTTTAGCCATTTTTCATAATTGTTCTCATTTTCACAAAAAAGAGAACAAGTATGAACGATGGGTAAATTTGTTTCAAAATGCTCTGTTAT
Source organism: Macrothele yani (assembly GCA_039090855.1). Classification (NCBI taxonomy): domain Eukaryota; kingdom Metazoa; phylum Arthropoda; class Arachnida; order Araneae; family Macrothelidae; genus Macrothele; species Macrothele yani. The sequence continues at coordinate 74,541,482 of CM077034.1, read as the reverse complement.
GTATTTGTTTATCTCTATCTGTATTTCTTCTATATTCAGGTGTAAAGAATTAATTTTCCAAGGGATTTGACCTCTACATGTAGTATTATTTAACGAAACATTCCATTTTAGAATATGGTGATCTGAAATATACAAATTCTGCACATTTTGTCAACAATATGTATTGTAAGGTCAGGTGATGCGTAACATCACAGCCTCTCCTTGACAAATGTCAACCCCGCCTTCTCGTGGTGCATCCTGTTCCCACTAAAGGGGCTCTGACGACCGCAAATAGCGGTATAACTATACCATCGGGATCAGAGGAAATGCTATCCCACACTCACCAACCCGCTTGGCCAGCGTGGTGAGTTATGGCCAAACACCTCCAAAATGACTCTACAACTTAAATCTTGGCCCTCAGTCTCCGGCAGCTGGAATGTACCTGGCCAAGGCAGCGGCCAGTGCGACATGAAGGCAGAGGGTGCTAAGAATCCCCGGAGGACCGGACTAGGCTGCCATTTGATGCTGACCTTGGCTACCTACAACGCACGCTCCCTATCTTCTGATTCAAGGCTTCTTGAATTGGAAGAGGAACTACAAAGGATCAAGTGGGACATCGTCGGGCTGAGTGAGGTAAGGAGAAAAGGAGAAGATCTCATTGAACTGAAAAGTGGACATCTCTTCTATTATCGTGGGACAGATACTGGCAGAACTAGTGGTGTTGGATTTATAATAAACAAGAAACTGAAGGATAAAGTGGTAGAAGTTGAAAGTTCCTCGGACAGAGCTGCACGACTCGTTATCCAACTATCGAGAAGATACCAGGCTCAGATTATTCAAACTTATGCCCCCACCACAAGTCATCCTGAAGAAGAAATTGAAGAATTTTATGAGAAAATTCGTCATCTAAATAATAAAGGTAAGCAGCACTTGAAGATAATTATGGGAGATTTCAATGCAAAAATAGGGCACCGGCAACAGAATGAAACTTCAGTAGGTAAATTCGGTCACGGCAACAGAAACCAGCGTGGAAATACTCTCGTTGAGTTTGCAGAGGCAGAAGGATTTTTCATCTTGAATTCCTTTTTCAAGAAAAAGCCACACAGGAAATGGACATGGAGACATCCAATTGGGACGACAAGTGAAATTGATTTTATTATGTGTAACAAAAAATTCGTCATCGAAGACTGCAGTGTGCTAAACAAGTTCAACACAGGTAGTGACCATAGATTGGTGAGATGTAAGATGCACCTCAACACTAAACTGGAACGTGGCAAGCTCATAAGACAAACAAAATGTATTGACATAACCAACCTTAAAAAACACCATAATACTTTCAAGTTGGAACTGAAGAACAGATTCTCTGCTTTAGAAGGCCTAACATCGGAAGAAGTGGATATTTCGGAAGTTAACAGAAAAGTAACCAAAGCTCTTATGGAAACAGCAACAAAATTAGCTGGGTCTAAGAACAAGTTACATGTAAACAAATTATCAGGAAAAACCAAAATGTTGATGCAAAAAAGAAGAGAGATGAGGACAACTAAAGAAGATGTGACTTCCAAAGTGGAATATATAGAGCTATGCAAGACAGCACGAAAAAGTATCACTGAAGACGTAAGGAAATTCAACTGTGAGCTAGTGAGGAAAGCAATTGAAAACAACCAAAGCCTAAAGATAGCAAAGGGACATCTCAGTAAGGGAAGAAAACAGATTATGGCTCTGAGAAAAGAAGATGGTTCTATAACAAGAAATAGAGGTGAAATTTTGACAAGAGTGAAAGATTTCTACTCCAAATTATATGAAAGGGATGATACATGTACTCCAGACATCATGAAAGGTACCAGAGTTCTTCCAGTCCTCCCAGCAGAATTTGCACATGCAATCAAGAACATGAAGCGGGGGAAAGCTCCAGGAGAAGATGGAATTACTATAGACATCATACAAGAAGCAAGTGGAGAAATTGAAACAGTACTCGCCCAAATTTTCACTCGATGCCTTAATGAAGGGAAGATTCCTGAGGATTGGAACAATGCTACAATGATCCTGCTACATAAAAAAGGTGACATTGAGGATCTCAGGAACTACAGACCTATCAGCCTCCTATCAGTGGTTTATAAAATCTTCACTAAAGTTCTTTCACACCGCTTGAAGGTAACACTGGACATGGCTCAACCGAGAGAACAAGCTGGATTCAGGAGTGGCTACAGCACAATAGATCATATCCACGTACTGAGAGAACTCATTGAAAGAGCGAGGGAATATGAACTTCCATTGTGCATGGCTTTTATCGATTATGAAAAAGCCTTTGATTCGGTGAAACCATCAGCAGTTACCACGGCTCTGAAATCCTGCGGTATTGAAGATGCATACATTAATATTATTAATAACATCTATGAAAATGCAAGTGCAAAGATTCGGCTGTTTGAAAATACAACACACATAAAAATTGGAAAGGGAGTGAGACAAGGTGACACCATATCTCCGAAGCTCTTTAATGCCACATTGGAAAATGTCTTTCAATCACTGAACTGGGAAAACAAAGGGATAAAGATTAATGGAGATTATCTAACCCACCTTCGTTTTTGCTGATGACGTAGTCATTTTTGCAACTACCCCATCAGAGCTGCAGGGTATGATCCAGGAACTTGCTGACAAGAGTAAAGAAGTGGGATTAAAAATGAACTTTCAGAAGACAAAAGTGATGTTCAATGCTTTTACAAGAAATGAAGATTTATCGATTGATGGAGAAAAACTGGAGATAACAGATACGTATGTTTATCTTGGACAGCAGATATCAAGTGAGGGTCACATTGATGAAGAAATTAATCGGCGTACAAAACTTGCCTGGAGAGCTTTTGGAAGAAACAGCATAATTTTCAAGAGCAATAATGCCATTATGTCTTAAAAGAAAAGTGTTTGATCAATGCATCCTTCCAGTGCTTACGTATGGTGCAGAGACGTGGACCTTAACTAAAAGAGACATACAAAGGCTGCAGACAACTCAAAGAAGTATGGAGAGGTGCATGCTTGGTATAACCAGGAGAGATAAGAAGAGGAACTCGTGGATCCGAAAAATGACAAGAGTGGAAGACATCATGATCAGAGTTAAATCCCTGAAATGGCAATGGGCTGGACATACTGCCAGAAGGACAGACCATAGATGGACAGCCGAAATTTTAGATTGGATTCCAAGGGACAGGAAAAGACCCAGAAAAAGACCACATGGGAGATGGGTGGATGAAATTCGTAAATATGCGGGAGTGACATGGAGGAGACTGGCACAAGACAGACCGTTGTGGAGGAAACTTGGGGAGACCTTCGTCCAGCAGTGGATTGATAATGGTTGACAATGATGATGATGATGATGTATATCATAAAGGATGTTAACATCCTGAAAAACAACATAGTCAATTCTTGTGACATAGCCTCTTTTCTCAAATGTGTATCCTGTAGTAGTGTGTTTCCAAGTCCACCACACATCATTAAAGTCATTGCCTAGTGTCCAGGTGTTAAAAGAAATTCAGCTTCCATCTCAGTGCTGAAATTTGCTTCGCCGACCCAAGAATACATCCATAACTGTTTTAAAGTAATCAGCTACAAACAAGAAGTCGTAATTTCTTGACAGAAAATGAGTATGGCTTCTGAAGAAGTCCTTGCGTTCTGAAATTGACGAAGGAGCATAAACAAACATTATATTAAACAGGAAATTACAAATTTCTACATATGTCGATACCGCCCTTCCTCCTGCATCAAATTGTAAATTAATTATATTCGTGTTTCCGTAAAAAATTATAAAATCTCTATATCCCACACTCGCCAAAGAAAAAACACATTGGTATGATAATGATTTCTTATATGTTGTAATGTCATGGGACATTTTGAAGTGAGTTTCTTGTATCAAGCAGAGGTTTATGTTATTTGAAAGACAGAAAACATTCATGCCGGTTCTCTACTATCTTTAGGCCGAATATATTTACTAAAAAAATTTAAGTGTAAAAGTTATTAGTGTTGAGAATGCAACTTTTATTTTATATTTCAAAAACTTTCACAAAAGCACTGCTCCGTTTTGAAATAGAGTTAAAGAAAACACTCTTTCTTCTCTCTCTCTCTCCCACTGTGCTTTCTGACGAAGAGTCTGAAATCTGTCGTATTCCTACTTTTCATGTGTTACTGAGAATCACATTTTTAGCAGAATCTGAGTCCTCAGGTAACTTAGTATTAAAGCTTGTTGCAGATTCCGAATAAGCATTTCCCCTTTCTTGTTTCTTTGTCTCTCTTTGTTCCCTTCATTTGTCATTTTGTTTCCGTTTTTTCTCCTCATTCTTACGTTCTTCTGTTCCTCTTTTCCATGTATTCCTAGCAGAATTCCTTTTTGCATTCCTTGCTGCATTTTTACTCCGAGTGTTAGCATTGTTTTCCAGTAATTTTGTCACTGATCTCGTTTTGTAGGGGTCTATCTCTTCTGCGTCTTCTACAATTCAAGGAACCAGAGCTTGTTCCTTAAATTTCGTTGTATTGAAGTTAGCCCTAGGGGTGGCGGTCTCCAATATAGTGGGACGTTGAGGAAAGGGCAAATATTCCACCTGTACATCGTCAAAAACTGCATTTTCATTATGTAACTCAACGCCGTCGCTAGATGTTGAAACATCTCAACCCGGAATTTTCACTTGGTTACTCTGATTACACGGCCGAGTCACATTATTTGACCTCTAGTTACCACCTAGAGTTACCGCGTTGTGCAGAGCGGAGAGCAGTTAGACGGGATTGGAGTGACTCAATAAGATACTGGAAGATGTTTACAGGTATGTGGAACCATGCTGACTGCAGGCCATCTGACCTGCGGCAGAGTGAGTAGTGGATGATACATAGAGCGAACAACACGATCGAGGTGGTCCCATAGATGCTCAATTCGATTTATGTCAGTGGAATTAGGATGCAGGGAGGTACTTTGAAGTTTTCATCGCGCTCTTCCAACCACTCTCGGACATGTCTAGCTATGACACGTCGCATTGTCTTTCTGGAAGATAACATCCGACCCTGGGAAAACTATCAGCATGCATGGGTGTACGTGGTCGGCCAGGATGGATTCATAAGGAATTCGGTTCATAGTACCTTCCACAGGTAAGAGTGGACCCAGGGAATGACATGACATTATTCCGCAGATCATGACACCGCCTTTATCAGATTGTGTTCATCCAGCATTGGTTGAAGAGGGTCTGTTTTTCGATGTTTCTCGCCTTATACGCCAAAGTCCATCCGTTTGATGAAGCTGAAAACGTGACTCATAGGAGAAGGCAATCCTGTGTCAATCAGCGGAGGTCCAATTCCGATACTGCCGTGCAAATATAAGCCTATTCTGCCGAAGCACCTTCGCTAGCATAGGTGCAGTGACAATCCATCTGCATCAGAACCCCATATGTGCCCAGAACGACCATTCAGGGTTTGCTAAATTGCCGTTCCAGACACAGTTCTGCTAGCTCCCTGGTTCATTCTGCCAGTGAGTTACTCCACTGTAGCCTGTCGAACTGCACTCACGCATCTTCGCACCCGACGTTCACCTCTCACAACAATAGCTCATGGTGCTCCGCCGTTTGAACGGCACTCATTCGCAATGGTGCTATTTCTCCAATCACGAGACACTTTAACCACAGCAGTAGGCGATCTCTTCTAAACCTGCACTGTTTCTGAAATATTGCTACCCCTGACCCGAAAGCCAATAATCGTCTCTTTTTGCAAATATGATAAACATCTCTTTTTATCCATGACAGCAACGAGTGATATGTTTTCAGAATCCCTGAAATTCAACTTATATACCCTCGAAGCCAGCTCACGACACGTGCTTTCCTTTCATTGGCTACGTGATGTTGACGTCAAAAGTAGGAGGTAGTTACAATATTGTAATTCGACTGTGTATAATTCACAACCTGTTCTACATTATCATTGTTATATGTTACAACTTTTCCTCCTTCATTCTCCTGAATTCCCATTTTCTGTTGTTTTTCTTCCAATTCTTTTTGGTATTACATTTCTTATTATCTCAGTGTTTTCTACATTATTCCCTCTAGCAGACAGAGCAAAACAAAAATTATCTTGTTTGCACGCAGGTCCCATATGGTCTTCGGACTCACAAATTCTACATGGAAGAAAACAGTCGTCTGAAGTATTGTCTAATGCCTTATAATTTTCACAGATAGCTGTTTTGCACTAGAGCGCCATGTTCCCTGACTAATTACATCTCTTGCGTATTCTAATCAAACCGGCATAGACGTACATAGCTCTTAATCCCTTAATATATAGAAAGTTAGGCACCTCATTTTTTCATATCTATTACTACAACACTGGTGCTTAAATATGCATTCTGCATAAATTCTTCCCTTTCATCATCACTATCCCAGTACACATTGAAAATCGTGCTATATTTCTTTAAATAATTTGTTACTTCTGCATCAAGAATCTCTTGTGGCAGATGCTTAATAAATACCCTCTTCAAATAGATACCTACCTTTGAAACTGTAAAGCTTTTGTCTTTATACGCAGAGTTCTCTGGTTTAACAACTCTATCAATTAAACACTTTCATATGCCCACAAACTATAAATCAGTTTTTCTGTTGGTAATCACCTGAACTATGGAAAACAAATGCTCTTGGGTTTTTCAAGGAACTCCCAAATTGCTGTTCCCAATTCTTTGGATCTCATCCTTTGGGGATGGGAAACTGAAATGTTGTTTTGTCTCTGCATAGTGTTGTTTCTTTTTCAAAATGAAAGATAAATAAAAGGATTTACAAAGTTCCATGAACTTGTGTAAATAACCCATAAAGCACTACTTTGAAAACATATAGCATAATAATCTTGGATAACCACACTGCATTTACGTTTTCACCTTGAGAAACTATTGCGCGGAGTGCACAAACAAACTAAACACTTTTAAAGGTCGAGAGCTAATAAGAGACAATCCAAAAACAGCAAACTTTGTGATCACTTTTGTAGCGCACACTGTATATGCTGCTGTACGCATACCACTTTACTAACGTGAAGACTCACAAGTATTGTTGTTTATTTTCGTGAAAATTTGCGCCGCACTGCTGAAGTTGCTTTACAACAAAACCACTGTTTTCAGTTGGATAACACACATTTTTTATCACACTGTTTCCACAAGCACAATGTAGCGCTTGAGTCTTCACTCTGTATTTGTATTAGAGGTCGTGTAATGGCTCCAAAAAAGACTGCCCATCCGGTGTAAAAATGAAGACACTGGGCTTCTTACTAAAAGTACTACGTAAGGGCGGGCGAACGCTAAGCAGCGCTTCTAGACAGTTAATAATTGCACCCACTAGCTTTGAGAAAGGCTTTTTTATAGCTTAAAACTACTGAGAAGTCCGAAACACCTTATCGATGACAAAGGCGATAACTCCACTCACAATGCTTCCTTCACGCCCTTACCGCTTGGTTCGGGCGGCATATTGTCCACGTTTCCTTCAGAAAATTGATTCCCCCGCGGGATTGCGTAGGTCCTTGACATTCGAAGACCGAACATTACATTCGAAAATCGAACACTACTTTCAAACGTCGCTTTCTTGGATTCGATTTGAAATTTGGGTAGACACGACTATGTATACATTGTGAGCTAACAGCAACAGCTAACCGGTGTTTCTACAAAGCTACACAGAAAAGCATGAAAAATCCTCATATGTTATTTACTTTTTATCTTCTAATGAACAGAGGAAACGCCCAAGGCTATTTCCTAATCTAGTAACGTTGCATGGGACCAGATCTATCGGAAAACATCCTATAATTTTAATCTTTCTGCTACATTACTAGAGTAGGAAATAACTTTGAGCGTCTTCTAAAATTTCCAACAAAAAATAAATTATATATTTACTAAATATTTATTTAGGTATATTACTGCATATAAAAGAAACAATTATGTATAATTTGGCATTCTTAAATATTAAATATATGACGTATAAGCCATATAAAATCAGCAGAAAAGTCTTAAAGCTAAATTTAGAAGACTGAGAACTAAAGAAAAAAAAATATCTTACAGATTTCTTTAGAAAAATGTGTATACGTTTGACTCCTGGATCACTCAATAGTCTGTGAAAATCCAAATTTGCCAGTGGTGAAACTCGAACCTACAATATAATTCTGTTCCAGTGCTGAATGCTTTCCAAATTAAAATACGCTTGTATTGGCTTATCACTGCTACTTGTTGTCTTCATATGTGATCCAGCTCTGAATTTTGTACGTCACATGTATCCCCCAGTCAGAAAGGTCTGGCTCAGAATTGTGAGTTTCCATGTCCGCCGGCAACTATCCTTGTTGTAATTCTTCGTAGAAGAACAATTTCTGCCTAATGCTAAAGCATATGTGGACATCACACATTTCCGAAAACGAAAAAATATTCTCATTAATTCCAAACGATATGTGGAAGGAACATCACATGATTTTCGAGAAACCTAACGGCCAGCTGATCCATTTTCGCTGTCGGGCGCAATTGAGAATTTCAAATTTGCCGATTGTGGAACTCGAACCTACATCCCTCTCCTCCGGTTGTGGAACTCGATCTTACATCCGTCTTTATCCTAATTATTATAATATTTCATCTTTTTAATTTTGCCTTAATAAATATAATATTTCACGTTTCTAAATTTTTCCTCTGTCCGCTGGCGTTTAACTCCTTACCACTTCCTAAAACATATTTTTTTACCAAAGGGTAAACGAAAAACATCCACAAAATAAGATAGCTGTGTACGCCGGTAAAACCCTAAACCTGTACCCAGCTACATGGAGAAATTGTAATATCCGGAATGCCAAAAGGTAAGCCATAAATGAGAGAAAGAGTGCTCCGAATCAAGGATGAAGTTTATTGACCTCATGAATGCACCTGATGTCAGGGTCTTCATTTCGGTTCACGGATTATATTAGCCGTTAGTGTGAACGGCATTTCTTTTCTATGTATGGCTATAACAGCAATTTACACGTTTGACGGTTTCGCAAAGGGTAGCATTTCTGCCTTAAGAAATAATGATCATATTAATAATCGCATAGCTGCCATTATTTTTTCTTGGTGTACGTTTCTAACTCAGTCATCTTGTAAAAAATGATATAGTGCCTAGTAACGAATATTTTAATAAAGTAACATGTACAGTTTGTTTTAAGCCATTTAAAAGCAGAAATCAAGGTATTTCACTCTATTATTCAGAAAATAATTTACACATTTAATTTACAGGAAGCTGTTACATCTATTTACCAAAAATAAAAAAAAAATGGGATTTTCAGAAATTCCCCTTTCATTATGGTTCAAATACAAAAACTAAGGAATGAAGATGAAACATACGTGTTTGACTCTCTCCTTTGAAACACAAAGTTTACATGGGACCGTTGTGCATTATGTCCAACTGAATTAGCCAAACATTTCTGGAAAGAATACAAATTGCAATATTCACATTAAAAAATGAAAAGAAAGATTTCGATATATATTCTACTTTATTCTGAACCATAGCTCAAAAGTAAGTGGCAATACCGCCATATCCCAAAAAGTTGACAGAATTTACAACAGCTTATGGTTTTGCGTAAACTTTGTTTTGTTTTGTTTTGCTAAGACGAAATTTCGTTAATCATAGTTTCAGACGTTACCAGGATATCGCGTAAAATTTATTTTTCTGCACTAAGGGAAAATTATTGAAATACAATGGACTTGAAAAATCTCAATTCTTTTAATACATGCATGTTGTTTTCAGGAAAGAGGCTACAATTTTGCAGATTGTAGACAGGTTTTGTTTAAAATATATAATTGAAAAATTCCAACAACCATCTGATCACTCTCAAGATTCCAACAACCATCTGATCACTTGCAAGAAAAAGCACTCTCAAGATTGTTTAAGTGAAGGGATAAAAAAACTCTCTCGAGTTTGCTTAAGTTTAAACATTTTCCCAGAATCCGAGGGTCATCACTGGGACCGGATCGGTCGGGATCCGGTCAGAAACGGATATGGGATTGAAAATATTCAAAGGGGCGAGAACCAAGGTGAAAATATTCCAAATACGTGGCGACAGTTAATAAATAAATACATCGCTCTTTCCACGTTCTAGAATGCATGTTGTGAACACCTGCTTCTTCTGAACCACCTTTTCCTGCCCCTTAACATTGCCCGTACGGATATGGGATTTCCGTGCGTAAGGGGGACGTAAGTGTCGGGAATAACCAGGGACCTTTCTGATATTTCCTGCAACGTGAAATTACCGTACGGATGTGGAAAATACGAATCCCTATTATTACCCAATGATAAAGTCAGTCGTTCATATCTTCCAATTAAAAAAAGAAAGTATTTATACTTTTAAGTAATACTTTCTTTCAATAAAATGTTTAATTTGCTATTTAAAACCTAACAAATCGAAGCTTTCCCTTGGTTTCTGAGTGAGGAACGAACGCTTTCCGCGCCTTCACTCTGGATATAATCCTTGGCCCGGTTAGTCTCAACTGCTCCTTCTGAACCACCTTTTCCTGCCCCTTAACATTGCCCGTATGTGTGACGAGCTAATGGGCAGAGTTTCGAATGTTCGGCTGACTGGGGATTCTTTCGCCACCGCGAACGGTATTAGCACTACTTGTCCTTTATTGTGGATAGGTTAATATCGCGCGCAATTTACCTCCTGATCAGTTTTTATGTTGTTATTTCATGTCTCATAATATGAGGCATCTATTTACCAAATTTCATTGCAATAAACCATTTAGTTTTCGAGATATCATAGAATATGCGTTTGTGACTTTAATTTTGGACGTCAGTGTATTTATATACAGCTCACTCGAAAAGATTCAAAAGCGAAACAAGCGCAGATCGTGGTTACATAAGAAAGACTTGAGATTTTAGTGGTTGTGAAAGATTCTGGCATTTAGGCTGGCAGTCAGAAGAAACTCGGAAATGTCAAAACTTCGAGACTATGGTGAATCATCTGCATTGAGTGCGTTTAATAAGAAGTGCATACCCAGCAAAATAAATCAAGGGTATTCCTGTGGGTAAAAATGAGTGGTCGATGATTAAGCTTAAAAGCTACCGTTGAGGATTGTGTGAATTTCCGGAAGAACTCGATTGGTTCTTTTAACCTGGTAGCATGCCAATTGTGTCCGACAAGGAAATTTGAACAGTTTCAAGTTTCTTGAGAATTATTCGTATGATTTCTTTTTTGACATAGATGTAACATTCTAAAATAACAAACGATTTTCCTGGCGTGTGTATGATAACACATCTGATCTTCTTAGTATCGGATTGAAAATTGATCTTTCCAGTCCATGTACCAACGTATGACCAAAATTCTTAATTGATCCTTGGGGAGCCTGAAAAGCATATCAAGCTCAAAAAATAGCGGTTTCCCAGTAAAACTTAGGTTCCCTTTAGCGCGCTGTCCAAATAAATAGCATTATGAAGAATAAGTGATGAGCAAATTAAATTAAATCTCGTAATTTGTTCTAAATTCGTGAAATCGACTTTACGTCTATTCAACTCTAAAAATATATTTGCAAGTGACAAAAAGAGCGCCATGAAGATGTAAATAAAAAGAACGAAATGAAGATTTAAAACTCCATTTAGCTCATTTGTAGGATGTACTCTTTCCGTATATCGGTATATGTCTTAGGAAAACGGCTAATACGAAATCTTTATCTAGTAGCGAAAATATTATTGCCATTGCTCCACTGTTTTGAGCGATAATGATACTTTTGGATTTCGCATCAGGTGTATAGCACCTGTACTTCTCTATTTTCAACAGAGTTCTCGTTATTTTTCTATGGATATGGCCATTACATCATGAACTGACCACATGTTCATAACTTAAAACAAAGGTAAGAAATTGAAAACATCAGTTTAATATATGATATTTATAAAATTTTCTGAACTTAATACTGAAAGCAAACCACATAATTCTTTTTTCTGTTTTAGAAGGCACAAACGACATGCCAAAGATATTCTGAAATTTGTAAAAGATATCAACATTTCTCTTTGAAAATTTGGTTCGCAAAAACACACATTTCTCTTATTTAAAGCAACAAATTCATTTTGACTTAGAGAGTGATAGGAACTTGAACGTTCACAAATGACCTTGTTAAATTATCACTTACAAAGATTGAGGCGCTTTCGGCAATTGCTTTAGAGTGGGATTATGTAAAATGTTCAACACAACGTTTACGTTATTCCCATCCAGTAATATGAAACACATTTGAAATGATTAACAGCACTGAAATTTTCTGTAAGTCATACTTTCAAAACCTGCACATTTAAATCATTACGTAATGTAAGGCATTTCCTAAAACATCGGGTTTGTGTGTCAGTATATGATTGAAGCCCTGGTGAAGGTTTAAATCTTCATTTATCATTCACTAAACCTTCCCTTCCAAAATAATCTTTTCAAAATGATGACCAAAATTCACGTGACGAAGATAAATTCGAGACGAGTGATTATAAATTTTTTTGCGGAAAATGTACCAGTAGAAATGTTAAATTGACGTATGCAAGCAACAATGTTCTCGCTTCTATGGAAATCCGCAAGTGATGACCTACGTTAGTGAACTGGCACGCACGCAATTTCGACAAACTTTGTTCCCAAGGAGTGCTGTTATTTAAACTTGAGTGGGATTCTTAGTGTAAGATAAACTTTGCAGCATCCTTCAGAAAACACTTTACGGTGTATAGAGATCAGTAGATTGAAAGCTGGTCAATCGTTCGCTTAGGTAGCAAGATGGCTGAATGTGTCTAGCCACGTGGTTTCCAATCTCTGGATACAGTTCCAGAAAACCGGAACAACGATCAAATATTTGGGACAAGGAGGTCAAAAAATTTAGACGAGAGGTTTTTGTCTCTAACAGCTCGCCGCCACATGACGGCGACTGCCAGGCCAGTCTCCCATGACCCATACCCTGCTACAGGAACCGTGATACAGAGGACAACAATTTACAGAGGTATCCATGAGAGATGTCTGTATGCATGAAGGCCAAACTGAACAACATTTAAATAAGTCCCTACCAAGGCCGATTTCAAAATTTTTGATTAGAAGATTATAAAGTTTAATTATTATAAGCAGTATATTGTCAAAAAAATTTGGCCATTCAGTATATATAACATTCAGAAAGTAAGAGAATTAACTGAGCAATACTGTTTTTCCTGTAAACTGAACAATCTTTTTTCATTTCCATTTCGAAAATAATGTGATACATTTATGCGGGAAATTATTTGAGCTGAGATATCTTTCTTTCTTATCTCTCAGAGGAGTGGTATTAGTAATACTTTGTAAATAATGAATTACATCTTTTCTTTTCACGCCAGAATCGTCTCCGTTTCAGACATAAAGCATTTTACAAAGCAGGAAATAAAACCTGCACATTTAAATCATTACGTAATGTAAGGCATTTCCTAAAACATCGGGTTTGTGTGTCAGTATATGATTGAAGCCCTGGTGAAGGTTTAAATCTTCATTTATCATTCACTAAACCTTCCCTTCCAAAATAATCTTTTCAAAATGATGACCAAAATTCACGTGACGAAGATAAATTCGAGACGAGTGATTATAAATTTTTTGCGGAAAATGTACCAGTAGAAATGTTAAATTGACGTATGCAAGCAACAATGTTCTCGCTTCTATGGAAATCCGCAAGTGATGACCTACGTTAGTGAACTGGCACGCACGCAATTTCGACAAACTTTGTTCCCAAGGAGTGCTGTTATTTAAGCTTGAGTGGGATTCTTAGTGTAAGATAAACTTTGCAGCATCCTTCAGAAAGCACTTTACGGTGTATAGAGATCAGTAGATTGAAAGCTGGTCAATCGTTCGCTTAGGTAGCAAGATGGCTGAACGTGTCTAGCCACGTGGTTTCCAATCTCTGGATACAGTTCCAGAAAACCGGAACAACGACCAAATATTTGGGACAAGGAGGTCAAAAAATTTAGACGAGAGGTTTTTGTCTCTAACAGCTCGCCGCCACATGACGGCGACTGCCAGGCCAGTCTCCCATGACCCATACCCTGCTACAGGAACCGTGATACAGAGGACAACAATTTACAGAGGTATCCATGAGAGATGTCTGTATGCATGAAGGCCAAACTGAACAACATTTAAATAAGTCCCTACCAAGGCCGATTTCAAAATTTTTGATTAGAAGATTATAAAGTTTAATTATTATAAGCAGTATATTGTCAAAAAAATTTGGCCATTCAGTATATATTACATTCAGAAAGTAAGAGAATTAACTGAGCAATACTGTTTTTCCTGTAAACTGAACAATCTTTTTTCATTCCATTTCGAAAATAATGTAATACATTTATGCGGGAAATTATTTGAGCTGAGATATCTTTCTTTCTTATCTCTCAGAGGAGTGGTATTAGTAATACTTTGTAAATAATGAATTACATCTTTTCTTTTCACGCCAGAATCGTCTCCGTTTCAGACATAAAGCATTTTACAAAGCAGGAAATTTCGAAAATTTCCTGCTTCGTAAAATGAAACAGGTAGTTCCGAATTTTAAAAGAAAAATGTGAAACATGAAAACATCAAATCAAGTGGGGAAGTGTAATGATATTATTTGCCAATTATTCTTACATTTCGAATTATCACCATATAAATACCGAATGTATATGTATGTACATGTCTAATAAAGGTAAATATGGGATATGGTTGATGTATCCCAAGATTTTAAACACTCTTACATAAATACTTATTTAAAATTTAATCAGCGCTTATAAGTATTACTTCTGTGTCAGCCAGCTTTCAACTATAAAACTATTCTAAAAAACTTCATTGCCACCTTTTTAAAATGTAAAAGCTAAAAGATGAATTTTGTTGTTCGGACAGTTGGCTAAACTAATTTAAAACTAGAATAGGAATTTCAATGCAAAAAAACAAAAAGAAAAGACAGAAAGAAAAACAAAGAAATGGATAATTACCCTCTGTTACCTCACAAGCGTTTCAGGACAGTCCCCTATTCTTTGAGAAATGCTAGCTTGATACAATGCAAAAGAGTTTTACATTGCAGATCAAATTTCGTTCTTTTATAATGTGTTAACTGACAGGACTTTCGAGGGAAAGAGGTGATCCATGTAAAGCAGGAAAACGCAATAAATACCGTTTGACTTCTCTATATTGAGCCATGGTTTTCCTGGTGTTTGGGAACCGCGTACACATGACACTAATCACTCAGTAAAATTTTAAAATTAGAGCACAAAGTAAAGCCGTTACTATAACATTAGCTTCAATAATCACGCCAGTATGCTAGATTAAAGAAGTTCACCAGATTAATACCAAATGTAAATACAAGCTCCTTCCCTAGTTAAATATTTCAAACCGAAATAATTTAATGTTGTCCAAAGAAAAAATACAATATAATTTCTTTATTTCAACGATACCCCATGGTCAGGATATTTAAATAGAATTGTGTTAGAAATATTCAATGCTTAAAAATTGAAACATGTTTGAATCTCATTTTTCGCGCAAATGACTACGTAATTGTCGATTTCATCGTTCAAACTCCTACTAAAATAATAAAAACATAAAATATATGTATTTATTGCAAAAGAATGTTCTACCATTATTTCTTCCTTCATTTTATTGAAATACAGCAGCCGTCTTGTTTGACTACTGCTTAATAGTTTGTAAAAGGACAGAACGTTTATTATAGTTCGGAATTATCTATTGATTTGGAAATTTGGGATATTCTTTGGAATGTTCTCTTAGTTTAGAATTTTCGGGGAGCTACCACAAAATCATCAGAGCCGTCTTCTGCTTTTCACAAATCGAGCAATTCATTCAAATTTTACAGTTTACCGGATGAATTTCTCTTCTTACTCGAAGAAAGAATCTCAGCTGTAGATGAATGTAGTAGAGAAATACCCTCTTTTTTTCGACTACCATAACCACGGTAGAAGTAAACTGATGCATGTTGTGAACACCTGCTTCTTCTGAACCACCAGATTATCCACTTATTGTTGGGTACATTTCAAAATATTAACGACATGAAGTAAATCGTCCATCGAGATACCCTTACTTAGCCTGAGCAATAGAGAAGTCATTCGATCACAAGGAAAGTATTTCCAGAAACTGTTTCGAGAAGAGATGAGCGAATTGGCATATTAGAATTCGAACGATATGGTTGGTCAATAGTATTTTCACGTCTTTCGATTGATAGTCTTTGGATTGATACAACGAAGTTGTAGTCGAATGGTTTTCTTCAGTTGAATGATTTTGACCTGATCAATTGTTTCAAGAAATTTCTCTGATAGAACGAGTAGATTATTTGCACTCGATTATAACCATCACTATTTTATGGGTTTTTCCTTTGACAGATATTTTTGGCATTTTTGTTCAAATTCTGGAAATTATTTCGTTATATAAAGAGGAAGGCAGTTGCAATTTCCAATGTCAGTTAATTCGCAATTTACTTATTTATTGACTTGCGTGATTATTGTAATTCAGTTTCAAGTTGTTGGATGGCAACCAGCGATTATTTATTGTTGTCTGATGGACCTAATTCACACGACATCTGAAGTGGATTTCTGCAAGCCAACCTGGTCAGTGATTCACAGTTGTTGCTATTAGATTGTCCACTTATTGTTGGGTACTTTTCAAAATATTAACGACATGAAGTATGCAAACAATTTAATAAGGCAAAAGGGCGAAGAAGGTGAAATTAATGTTTTACTAGAACAAAAATCGAGGTTGCAAAAATATACCAAGATCATTTTGTATTCGATGTTTACTTCAAAGAGACGGAGGGCAACATTGCCGTTAGTCACGGTAAAATGTGTAATGAAGAATCGTGCGGTACATCAATTTTGAGGCTTCGTTTCAAAATTTCAAACCTTCGGTTCTTGTGTATTGGTTCTTTATTCATAAGATCTACCATTTTAATTTCAACAACTTAGCATTCTAATCTTTCCTATCTGAACAACTCTTCGTTCGTACTTTCAAAGACAGCAGCACCTACGGCGTCACGTCTTTCCCTATTGATAGAGATGTGTGCTTAGCGAGCATTCACACGGTTAAATCTCGTTAGGGACAAGTAGGAAACATACAAAAGTATGTAATTTCTTCCTTGAAATGTTAGGAACCCTGAACAGGTTCAGTTCCTATTTTGCGTTCTAACCCTAATTTTTGTCGAAAGAAAATTAAAAAAAAAATAGTTGCAAATAAATTTTCCAGCAAAAGCATATTCTAAAATAATTCCTATTACTTTAAGCACCCAAAATATATTAGGTGTGCAACTTAATTCTCGGCCCCTAACCAAAAGTCATCATAGAACGTCGGCAAATGCAAATAGCTGTGTGCGATAATGACTGATTGCAGTGTCATTCAACAGCTTTCCAGTCAACCGTAACCGCTCACAGCTGTAGTGACAGAAGGGGCGAAAGTTGACGGCGAAAGCAATGTCGCTCGAGAAGCAACATTTGAAGCACTACCTCCTGATCGCATTTCAGCTGAACAAATGTGCCGAGGAAGCCCATCAAATGATCTGTGATGCTTTGGGTGAGGATGCTGTGGCCTACAGTACGTGTAAAAAGGGGTACCAGCGGTTTAAGCAGGGAAGTTTTGCTTTCCGTGATGCAAAACGTCCGGGACAGCCACATAAAATTGACGATGAGGAACTGGAACAAATGTGGGACGCGGATCCGTGTCCACACAGTCACAGCTCTTCCAGGAATTCGCCGTAACACGGCAAGCCATTTCGAAGTGTCTGCACAAGCTTGAACGGATTCACAAGGAGGGCCGTTGGGTGACCCACCAACTCACAAATGCGAACAAGTCTAGGCGCTACGAAGTTGCTGTGTCCTTGCTCTCCAGATTCAAGAAGAAGGACTTCCTCCACAAGATTTTGACCTGTGATGAGAAGTGTATGTCTACGATAATCCTACGGGGCACAAATCGTGGGTTTATACAGGTCAGCTTACCAACAATACCGCCGAACCGAATATCCATGCCAGGAAGTTGTTGCTGTGCATATGGTTGGATCAGCGCGGTGTTGTACGCTATGAGATGCTCAAACCTGGTTAAACAGTCAATGCTGAGTGTTATTTTCAGCAACTCATTCGTGTGAGTGACACAATGGAGGCGAAAAGGCCATACACCGGCAAGGGCATATGGTTGTTCCTGTTGCTTCCGTATAACGCGCGTCCTCACACCACGAAAATGACTTTAAACACGATCACCGACCTGGGATTGGAAGTTTTGTCACAGTCGGCGTATTCTCCAGACTTCGCTCCGTCTGATTATCAACTCTTTCGCTCCTTGCAACATCACCTGAGTGATACGCACTTCACTTCTGTCGAAGAGGTCCGCGCAAGTATTGATGATTTTATGAACTCGAAACAGTCCTCTTTTTTCCGCAGTTTCATTCGTCAGCTACCTGACCGATGGCTCAAATGTATCCAACACGACGGGGAGTATTTCCCTGATTAGTTACGTATTCGATTTGTTATAGTTTGCTGTGTCGTGCATGTGGCCAAGAATTAAGTTGCACACCTAATAGAATCACTATCTTCGAAAAACAACAGAAAAATAATAGGAGTCAGTGAAGTTTCAAGCATTTGCAAAATGTGGATAATTCTTACTGAAAATTGTTCATCATGTTTGGGGAAGCATAAATGAAATTGACCTTTTGGTGCCTAGAAAATTGTTGTTTCTTCCGGGTGCAACAACTCAGTAAAATATATAAAGACGTACAATTATTCCTACTTATGCAAATCGACTCAAATTTCTTTTGATATTTTGATGTTCTACTAAAGAATAAGAAAACTAGTAGTACAGGGTTGATCACATGTGGGCTAAACAGACGTCTCTGCAGTAAAATCCCAGGTCAAAAAATAATTTATCGCGATATTACTATGCTTATTCCGATTCTTGAAAAGAATATTATGTCCATTACAGAATGGTAGGCTAGACCAAAAATTATATTACACTGTAAAAGGTATTTTTATATTTCGAATTCAGTTATTCGTTAGTTCGAGCTAAGTTTTTGGTGGTATGAATGAAGATTTTGCGCTGCTAACCATTCGCTGGGAAGCTGTGATAAATATGACTTAATTTGTCAATACTACGCTTATTCCAGTTCTTGCAAATAAATTTGTACCCATTACAGTGCAGTAGGTTAGAGTAGAAGTTATTGCTCTGTAATAGGTATTTTGAAATTCCGAATTTGGTTTCTTGTTGGTTCGATCCCATTAATTAGAGAAATTGATTTTGTTTCGGTCCAAGCGTGGTCTGTATGACGTGCATATGACATTTGTTTTAGTTCCTACCATTCGTAACGCACATGGTGAGTGAATGACCTTTGATGAGGAAAAGCGGGATTGCAGCTTGTTCCTCTTTTTGTAAGACCATCTGGAAATATTTCACTTGGAAACAGAACTAAAATGTGTGATATGCTGTTGTGAGTATATCACAAAAACAGAAATGTTGTTAATTATTTGAAGTTCATACTGTGTTGCCATCTGTGCATTTTCTCTGTTGTTTCACATCATTTAGGGTTTAATGACTTTCAGTGATATGTTGGAGAAAAATTCTGAGGTTAAAGTTCAATGCAATGAATAGGAAATAACCACGTGAAGAAATCTAATTCATCTGCAATGCATTATAAGTAAAAAGTTTTATTCCAGAAGACATCTTAGCCTTTCTATGTTTAAAAATTCACACTTTACTATATGTCGCTATTTCACTTATTCTTTTTTCAGTTTTGTGGCGTTAAAGTTTAACGACTTTCATATGAGAAATACAGTTTGATCCTTCTAGCAAATGTAATGTGATACTCAACTTACGTCAATTAACCCTATCAGGTCAATGCCCTTTGGGTTGAGCAAAGACACTGAACTTCTTTTCTAAACTACTAAACTTTCAAATTAAAAAAAATTTAATTCCGTTTACAACTAAATATATATATAGCACCAATGATGTAGAGATCACTGAGACGTGGACCTCGGTTCTCACTTGACGAAAGGGCTTAGTGCGATTTGCAAGATGTCTTTTCCAGGTAAGCTTTTATTTCCTAACCTTGTTGTTCGATTAAGTTTATAAAGAGTAGTTATACTTCAGGAGCGTGTGATTAAAGGAATTTTCAAATTTTCTTAGCAAAGCATTGGGATTTTGCCATCAAGTATAATAACTAATTCATTGCGAGTGATGCAACAGTGAGTAATTTAAAACTTAGAAATACAGCTTTCACATGCAGGTCGATTAAATTATATAAAGTTTCAATAATTAATAGTAAAATTAAGTCTTGTAGTAGGAAGAATTAATTTATTCAACTCCAGAATTCTTGATATGTAGTACAGCAGGAAACGTAGAAACACTGGACACCATTAATACTCTGGTGTAGTAAACAGAAGCAAATTATTTAACGCCATAGATCTGGAATATATAAAGCAGTGATTAATTTTTCATTAGTTTCATGTATTTGTATTAGTAAAAAATGGCTTCACGTTTCATGAATTCAGAACATTATTTTTAATTTTTAGATTTAGAGAAGGAACTAAAAAAAAGACTTTTCCGATGATGAAGATATCCCAAATCCTCCAAAAAAGCCAAGTCCGTCAAATAGAAAAAAGTAGAGACAACAAAAGAAAATGCATCTCCTTACGACTTAATTTCGGTAAACGATAGCGTTCCCGCAAAACTCATCCCTCCTTATTCCATATACGTCGGCAAAAGAGTCGTATAGTGGAAATAAAGGAGTTTAAGAAGTCCTTTTACTTATGCTTCTCAAAGTCTCTAGATGGTGAAAGAAAAAAACATTTCAACGTTGGAGTTGAGCAAATTGGAACTCTTAAAAAGGCAGTACATGCCTTAGTCCTCTATCTGAAGGATTATGACTGACAAACACTGATACATGTGCGAGAGCGATATTTGTATGTGCCGAAATCTACAATGGGGATTAAGTACAATTTTTGTATGATGGGTGTGGGTGGGGGAGATTGAGTTTAAAATACGACAATGATTGCTAACATAATATTAATAATTGCGTGATTTTCAAACATAAATTACCACGAACTTTGGCGTTATGTAAATGAAAAAAAGGATAATTACAGTCCATTAGAGTCGTAAATGGCCCCTGCTACTTTCTAGAAGAAGTGAAAAGTGTTCTAGCGGCCGAAGTGCTAAAATCTGCCCATTTTTTATCGTCTAAGCATTCTATTCCCAAGAGTTACCACTATGGTATTAATGGGAGTGGATGGTAGGAGGAGTACCTTCGCGAGACTCTGAAGTTAAAAAGACAGCAGGTGGATATAAAGCTCTTGACTAGTTTGCGATAACAACGACGCTAAATAGTTGACATAAACCGGGTGAAACATTTGAGGCGGCAGAGGTGTTGGGATTTTAAATGCGAGCATAATATCGAACTGTATAACAAGATGTGGAAAGTTGAAGACAAAGTGCGATTTCTTCAAAACGTTGTCGTCCCATTGCGATTTGTTGAGTATCGGAATAAAGAAGTTTGCCTTATTGGCAATGAGAGAATTGCGGTAATGAGGAATACAACATCAAGCATTGCGATACGAAGCACAACAGTGTGAAATATTCTGGATTATGTTGATATTTTCAGAGCGATGCAGTTAACGAATTGAAAAGGAAGCTACACTTTTCGCAGCAGTTTTCCACTGACGTAGATAGATAAACAGTTGAAAGCAATCTCTGCGTTAGCTACATGATAACAGAAAAAAATTCAAAACGGGGAAACCTTTTATTGACGGAAAGTCTTCAACGTGTATATTATGTGGTTTGCGCGTCGCAAACTAACGTTGTTTGGAGCATTAGTTTGTCTGGTGTGACAGTTGTTAAGCGCGTGAGGAATTTGGCCGGAGGTGTATTCAGTAATTTCCAAACCAAGTACAGAAGAGTTGATGTTTTATTATTAACAGGTGGATGAATCCATAGATACAAGCGATACTACACAAGTACTTATTTCCATTCATTGCGTTGAGAAAAACTTCGTGATTGTAGAGGAATTAGTCAGTGTAGTTGCTCTTAAAAGCACCACACATACCTCAGATTTGTATTCAAGTCCAAGAGATATCTTGGCAAAGTGTGGGTTAGCCTTGCGGAATACATCTGCCAAAACCGCAGATGCCTGCTACGTCGGAAAAAAGGTAGAAGCAATGGCTTTCATCATATTGGGTTGGCCAAGAAGTAACTACGTTTTTTCACTGCGTAAATGAAAGGCTAAATTTGAACGGAAAACAAAAAATTTAGTCAACAACATATTGTCCATTTTGTTCGATGACCTTTTGCCATCTGGCAGGCAAGTTGATGAATCCGCGCTGAGAAACGTTTTTTTTTTTTTTGTTTTTTTTTTCGGCAAAAACTGCTCCGAGAACGATTTGATAGCCTCATCATCAGCGAAAGTTTTACCATTCAAGGCGTTTTGCAAAGAACAAAACTCATGGTAATCTGGTGATGCCACGTCTGGCGAATATGTTCGATGTGGTAACACATCCCATCCAAGCTGTAACAATTTTGACGTGTGATCAAAGTGTATGTGGTCTTGCGATATCATGGTGAAACACAACACCTTTTGCGATTTACCAAATGTGGAAGTTTCTGTTTGACTGCATCATTTTATTTATCCAGCAGACGACATTACACGTCCGAATTAATGGTTTGGTTGCTTGGAAGCAATTCAAAATACACAATACCTTTGTAATTTCACCAGACTGACTGTATAACCTTGCTTTGGTGCAGATCTGCTTTTCAAGTGTTTTAAGCAGGTTCATCACGTTTGCTCCTTGATCTTTTTCTTTTGGCGTTGTCGTAGAAGATCCATTTTGCATCTCCTGTTATTATACGTTTGAAAAATGGATCGTTTTTTTTTCATGTTTCTAGAGCGAATTGCACATGTCAACGCGCTTAGTGAGATTAATTTCTTTGAGCTCATGCGGTTTTCAACATAATTAATTTAAGAAAATAGGCCGTTACATGATTATTGTTAGCGCCCATCAAAAACATAAAAATATACATGACATTTATAATGATATGTACACATGAAAGAGGGTAAAGCTACCCAGATTAAAAAATAAGAACACGAATGCAGGCAAGCATTCTATGAGTATCGTAATGGAACAGGAATCTGGGGTCAAGTGCAGCCCCATAATACGTGAAATACAACTAGAGAAACACAGGAAGCATATTTTGCATATGAGAGCAAATAACAAAATGATTTCGGGAGAGTGTGCTAGAAAAGAGAATGTAAGTAAATACAACGATGTATGCAATAAACAAAAACAATACACAAAACACAAGATACAACATCACAAAGTTGGTGACACATCAAGTACTTTGATCAGAAAATACAGGGATGCTAACGGAGATAATATCGTCACAGAACACGACTCACCTAATAAGACATAATGGCATACACATGTGTACTACGGGATACAAAATATGTTCGTGAACAAAATCACATATAATATGCAATGTAAGAAAAAAGGAAATTTGTACAACATGTTGCCACACAAATAAAGTTAATTAACAGTACACACAATGTTACTTGACATTGGTGACGAAAAAAAAAGGAAACTGAAGAAAAGAGTATAGACACAATACACATAGATACGGTGAGTAAAAAAAACATGAGAGAACAGTGAATACATTCTGGCGGAAATAAAAATCAAAAGTTTGATGAGTCAACATCTCATGAACAGTATATCACCTTTAAAAAAGTCATGTTGTTTTCAACATATTTAAAGAAAGAAAAGGATGACGCAGTTCTACACTCTGTTCTTAAAATAGAAGAAACACGACTAATAAAATGAATATAACACTCAGAGTGGTTAATATCGTTAAAGTACCCATGTAACACATTTATCACTCAGGGAAGCTATGCAAATGAAATCTACAAGAGAGATGCAGAGCCTAGTTTATGAAAGATTTACAATGTCATGATGCTCATACAGAGAACAAGAAAGAATACACTAGGAAAATTTACAGCACATTTGCAGAGTGATACGATAATAACGTGATCGCCTATAACGCGGATAAAAACTATAATAACTATGTATAGGTACGTACAAACAATTACGATATTTAGAGAGAACAGCAGGCAAGTAACATTAATCATAAATGGGGTCAAAATAGGAAGAAAAAAAAACACGTACTGTGGTGCAAAACTCAAGTATGTACAACACAAAACAATGTTAACATGTTACCATAACTATGCGTACGTAAGTTACCACAGCGTGGCTACTCAGAAAATAAAAAATAAAACCACAGAGCACTCTTGGTACGGTGAAACAAATATCGAACGAAAGACACACTGGACTTAGTGTACCAGACACAAAACAAAAACACACACACACAACATATACTCAAATGACGAGACGTACATAACTCCCAACCGTCGTAAACCATCCTGAGTGCTTGGCCATGGTTGTGTGAAATGTTGTGAGAGAATTTGACGATCGGGCGGTGTTATATTCAAGTCGAAGGCGTGCAACTCTTCGGGTTTGAAAGCACGATAGCTAACGACTTCCGGCCTGTATAATTCAAAGTGGATGCGATGCAGAACGTTGTTATTGATGAAACATGTGAATAACATGCTTGACAAGTACAAATAGAAAACAGTAGGTATCTGGTAGACGTGTTGACGAATGCTTCGTGAATAGAAGCCACGGATATGCTTGGAATGGAAGATCTTGAAAAACGATGAGGCCAGCCAGGCGGAAAGCAGAATTGAGAAGCGGTAGCAGGATAGGGCAGTGGCAATAGGTGTGATAAACATCACCGACATTACCACAGAAAGGGCAGAGTGGAGAAGAGACCAGCGACATACGGAAAAGAAGATGGGGAACAGTTAGACGACGGTGAAGGAAACGCCAGTGAAGACTACGCTCGAGCGGAGAGGAGAGATGAGAAGAAGAACCTGACCAGACGGTCATGGAAAGCGAGGGAGAGAAGTCAGAGATGGGTTATGGAAGGTCCGAAGGTGAACGGAGAAAACGATAGAGTGATGCAGTGGTGAAGGAAAGGACGGGGGCGAAAGAGTCAAGGAGAAGAAGAAAGAACGGAAGAGTAAGACTGGGTACACAGACAACACGGAGTCCATCGGCAGTAACCAAAGCAGGGTATAGAGAGAGGAGGGAAGTGCGAAGGAGGGCATGCTCCTCCTCAAGAGAAGGAGTAGGAGTAGGGAAAAGGGAAGTAATGGGTTTCCAAGAGAGGTTAGCAGTAGTCAGGGCGTTGACTGTTAAGATGCCAGAACGAACCCAGGGTAGGAGGAGAAAGAAAGGTTGGTTAGGCGTGTGGATCAGTGAGGAAAAGAAGAGTGGTTCGACAAGGAGATCAAGAGTAGTGACAGGAGGAGCCCGGGAAAGAGGGAACGACCAGAAAAACGTAACAGCTTCAGAGATAGTAGACGGAATGTTAGAGGAAGGAAAGGTGTAAAAATCCATCTGGAGGAAAAGAAGAAAAGTGAAGAACGGATCATGGACAAAAAGGAGTGCATCAAAAGTAATCACGAGAGAAGGAGATGTAGAGGTAAGCAGACGAAGAAAATTGGTAATACGGTACGTTCTATAGTACTGATGAATATCAATGGGCCGGATGCCACCATGCGACTTATGAAGATACAATGTCTGGGCCGCCGACCAATGCTTGGACTGCCAGATGACGGACGTAAACTGACTGTTGATGTCAGTAAGGCGAGAGGCCAAGAAAACTATTTCACCCCAGTAATATGTACATACTGAGACCAGGTAACGCTGGACAATATGAGCACGTTGAAAATAAGATGCAAATGGAAAGACGAAACGCTAATACGCAGCTTGGCGTCGAAGCCTTGGTAAAAGGTTGGTCCATGTAGCATGTCCTCCGGTAAACGGATGACCAGCATAGGGGCCGAGGATCTTCTGGGTCGAGGATGACCACACCGCTCCCCAAGGGGAGTCAGTGCGGCCTATCCAAGACCCACACCAGAGACCAGTACTATTAGAGACATTAAGTAGTGACCCCGAAACAGCAACATATTGGAGATAGGTGATGAGCAAGTCCTCAAACTGAGCTTCTCTCCTGATGCAAAACGTTGCCTCGTCTGCATAAGCGGAGAAAGTATACTCGTGATGTCGTGTGCTTGCAACGGTAGGCGGTAGCGAAGATCGAAGAGAGCGATGAGCAGCAATCAAGAAGGTTCAAAGGCTAATGCAAAAAGTTGCCCCAAAAGGGGGAACCCTGCCAAATCCCACGTTGGAAAAGAATTGAAACCGTGAGAAAGGATGCCGCTCGGACATGAAAATGGGCGCTCCGATAGAGAATAAGTAAAAGAGTAACCAAAGAAGAGAGGAAACCAAAGCTATGAAGAGTAACAGAAAGATAGTCGTGAGAAATGTTATCGAAGGCTGATTTTTGATCAATGTGAAGCAAGGCAAGTGGTTCAGAAAGTTTTCGAGCAAAAAAAAACAAGGTTGTAAACAAAAGAAATGTTGTTAGCGATAGACCGACCAGGCACAGTGTATGACTGGTTAGGCGAAAGGATGAAAGGAAGAACAAGATTCAAACGACGGGAAAGGAGTTTAGTAAAGAATTTATAATCGAGATTTAGAATAGAAATAGGACGCCAATTTTTCAGGTCCAGGGGGTCTCCCTTCTTCGGCAAAAGAATGACGTGGGCCACCGTAAACTCCGGCGGCAGTGCAGAAGAAGATTGAGCTGCGTAGAAACAGGCGAGAAGGAAGAGGAGAAGAGTTGGAAGAAAAGCACGGTAAAAGAAAAGAGGAAGGCCGTCAGTTCCAGGAGAGGCATAAGGATTTAGAGAGGCAAAAGCCTCTCTGAGTTCAGCGGGGGAAAAGGCCGCGAAACGAGAAGGACAAAGTTGTGAGGGGATCTGCGAAAGAGCACGAAGAAGGGGGGATGATAAAAAATAGTGAGTCTGCATTACCGCTCGGAATTTATCTCGGAAAAATTGACGAACCTGTGTGCAGATAGTGGCAGAGTCTGATGTAACAGTTCCATTAGACAGACGGAGATGTCGTAGGGTAGTAGATGAACGCCGTAGTCTTTCCGTGTGAAAGAGAAATTCATATGATTGAGCTGTTGAGGAAAGATGAAGTAGTTTCATCCGACAAAGAGCTTGCTGTGCCATCGAATGAAGCAGCGCTCTAAGGGCATCCTGCATTTCAGGATATGATGGATCTGTGAGAGACATCGAAGAAAGGATCCCACGAAGGTTGCTGATTTGCATACCACGTTTAGTACGGGCAGCAAATGAGTATCGTCGAGATAACATGCGAAGCTCAAACTTAATGTCGAGCCACAACTTGGGTGCACTTGGTGTTGTGGCGAGAAGGTGACGACGATCATCCAAGAACCGACCGTGTGTGGTACAGAAAATTTCATACTGAAGCAAGTCATCATCAAAGGACCAGGTACGCTGTGAAGTAATTGGCAGTGCAGAAACGCAGATAGACAGCGTCACCGCTCTGTGATCAGACGAGGTTGTTGGCACATGCCGTGCCTCAGTAGATGCAGCGAGCAGCTCGGAGGAGACGTAAATTCGGTCCAACCGGCCTTCTGACGAACCTTGCCGAGGTGAATTGCTCCAGGTATATGAAACCGTGTTTGGATGAAAATTACGGAAAAGAGTCAACAAGATGATGGTCGGAGAGGAGTAGCGTAAGCTGATCGACTAGGATAGGACGAAATTATTTTAGGGACCGGCTGCGGTCCAACGACGGGAACGAAGTGCAATTGAAGTCTCCCCCTAAGACATCAAAATCACCGGGGGAATCGCAGTAAGTGCTAAACGTAAACATTTAAAAATGGGGTCAATGAGAGATTCATCTGTAGGAATATAAATATTAAATATGTGATAGGTAATATGATCAGTACAGAATGCACAACATTGTAACAAATCAAGGTATAAACTATTTACAGAGACAGTAGTCAGTGTTAGATTTTCTATTTAAATAAAATCTATAATTCCTTTAAGTAACGCAGTAAGCTACTTGCCAGCTGCAGGAATATCTATCCTTAGTAATCACAGACAGAAAAAGGGGATTCCACACATATAAACGCTTCAATGACAACACACTAATATTTATTGTACATCTCCACAAAAAGGTAATAACTCACTATTCCAACAAGCACACCCTCTACATATCACCGACATTGTTGTTGTTCCGTTAAAGATCAAACACTTAGATTACTAACTGACGTGAGCAGCAGAAAGGGATTTTAGGCAACGCTCGCTAGAGTAAACAAATAAAAAACGTTTCGAGCAGCGCCACCTGCAATTCTGTTAAATGTTCGCTGAGGCGTTCGAAGAACTCTGACAGTCATATTTCTAATAATAATTTCTAACAGTTTCCCACTTGGCTGGAGGAAATCATTTCATCATGCCTAGTGTCAGTCTACGTTTTTCACACTTGGGTCCAGCCAATGGCTTGCTGAAAATGTCCGCAATCATTTGAGAAGCATTACAGTAGTTTAACTGAAGAACAGTTCCACTCAATTCTTTCACAACATGATACCGCACCATAATGTGTTTAGATCTGGAATTGATCTTTTGATTTCCTATAAGATGTATGGTTGATTTGTTATCCTGAAATAGTGTAGTGGTTCCAGTCTGTTCACAATCAAAATCCTTGAGTAACTCTCGCAACCACAATAGTTCTTTGCTGCGTTCTGCAATGGCGATGAACTCTGCTTCGGTTGTCGATAAGGCTGTTGTTGACTGCTTACGGCTGGTTCAACATATGGCACTCTTTCCAAGCATGAAAATAAATCCAGATGTTGATTTCCAGTCAGTCCGGTCTTCTGCCCAGTCAGCGTCTGCATAGCCTTTTAAAATTATTGGGTCTCGTGAAGATAGTCTTAATTTAAAGTTTACTGTTGATTTCAAATAATAAATTAACTTCATAATGGCTAACAGATCTTGTTTACTTGGTTTTTCTACTTTTCTGCTTAAGATGCCCATAGCAGTTGAAATGTCTGGTCTTCTTACTGTAGATAAATACATGACAGCTCCCACTATTTCTCTTATAAAGTCCATTATCTTTTAGAAGTTCTTCTTCTTCTTGAATGTTCTTTCTGTAGTCAGTACTGATTGGTGTTTTACTTTCCTTATTTTGATCTGTAGCATAACTTTGTATAATTTCCTTTATTTTATTACTTTGACTCAGAAGAAAACTTCCGTCTTCTTCTCTTTCTATTGGAATTCCAAGATAATATGTTACGTGGCCTAAATGTTTGACTTCAAATTGATTTTTCAACAAATTTGCAGTTTTTTTATATTTTCTGTGTTATTCGATGCAATTAATATATCAGCTACATAAATAGCTAAATAAGTTGTTTGTTTTCCATCCTTTAGTGATAGTAAGCAAGGATCTGTTGTACTTTGTTAGAAGCCCTTTTTGAACAAATATTATGTTATTGTTTTATTCCAATTTCTGGCACTTTGTTTGAGACCATGTACGCTCTTATGCAATTTACAAACTTTTTCTTCTTTTCCTGATTCTCTGAAACCTTCTGGTTGTTCCATAAATACATCTTCTTCTAATTTTCCATACAGGAAAGCAGATTTTATATCAAGATGATGAACATTATATTTTCTATTTGCTGCAGCTGTTAAAAGAGTTCTTAAAGTGGTATGTTTACTACGGGTGAAAACGTTTCTTCAAAGTCTAATCCCGGTTGTTGTGTATACCCCTTTGCAACAAGCCTTGCTTTTTTATAGCTTTCGACTTTTCCACTTTCATTTTATTTTGTTTTGAAAATCCATTTATTTTTAATAGGTTTCTTTCCTTCTGGAAAATCTACCAAAGTCCATGTTTCATTTTCCTTCAATGCATCTAGTTCTTCCTTTGTGGAATTCAATCAGTTTTATTTTTCTACTTCGTTCATGTCCTGGATTTCTTTTACATTTTGAGGATCCTTTTTATACTGAACTTTTGCAACATATGCTAATCTTTCTGGTGGTTTTCCTTTGTTTATTCTTGAAGACTTTCTTTGAACATTATCAGGTTCTTCTCTAACATTATTTTCTTCCACAATTTCTGATGACATTACTTCATTTTGAACAAAAAGTTCTTGTTCATCTTCTTTCCTTTCAGCAGGTTTACTGTTTATTATAGCTTGCTGACGTTCATCAAATTTTACTGATCTGGTAATGATTATTTTGTTTGTTTCTATGCGAAGATGATGGCTTTCCGTACATCATCCTCCAAGAAAATTTCTATTTAAAGTCTTTCTCAAACTCTGAAAATGTGACGACTGTTGCAGTGAAAGTGTAGAATTTCATGCGGTCAGAAAGTCTCAAACACATATAATTTCAAAAGCTCTGGAGCGATTTGAAAGATTAACATTGTGATGTTGCACGGACCGGAAGACCACTCAGGAGATAGACAACGGTCCGGTATGGTAGGACATGCACATATATGCAGCATGACGTAGGGGGGGGGGGTGGGAAGGGTATAAAGCACACGGTCAATGTACGCTCAGCAATTCGGTAAAAGCTATTGCACGGTGTACATAATTTTAAACGACGTCGAAATGCTGCCACCATGTGATATGGCCAACAGGCGTTATTTTAGTAGACGACATTTGCATGACTTTACCCGAGGTCGCGTCATTGGGAAGTTGGAAGAAGGTCGAAGTGTGACTAGTGTGGCCGAGGTGTACGGGATTGCTCACAGCATCGTTTTATGATCTTGGAGAGCATTTCAAACGACAGGAACAGCTATCCGAGAATTTAGCAGTGGTCGTTCACGAGCAACCATGGCGGTGGACGACCGGTATATTGTCCTACAGAGGAGAAGAGACAAACGGCAGACAGCGGGAGAAATCGCAAGGCACACGCAACAGACAACTGGACGATCGTTATCGCGTTTTAGCGTGGCCAGGAGGCTGCAAAAAGGAGGTCTATTTGCACGACGACCAGGTACGGTGTGTGCCATTAACGCCTGCTCATCGGAGACGGCAATTTCTGTAGTGCCAGGAACACAAAAACTGGATACATCAGCAATGGGGTCGAGTTCTCTTTAAGGATGAGAGCCGATTTAGTCTGACGAGCGATTCTGGACGTATACACATCTGGAGAGATCCGGGAACACGCAATCACACCTCCAACATCATCGAAAGGGACCGGTTGGGGGGTGGCGGATGTTTCTTTTGGGGCGGAATCATGCTTGGTAGCTGTACTGACTTCCACATCTTCCAAGGAGGTTCAGTTATTGGTGTCCGCATTTTTGTACCGAAGTTATCCTGCCTCACGTGCGTCTGTTTATAGGTGCTGTGGGTCCTGAGTTCCTCTTCATGGAGGACAACGCTACACCTCATCGTACAGTGGCTGTCGCAGATTGTTGGACAGTGGAAATATTCAACGCAGGGATTAGCTCGCAAGGTCCCTGGACCTAAATCCAATCGAACACGTGTGGGACCTTCTCCGTAGACGCTTGGCAGCACGTTACCCGCCGCCAGAAACGATTCCGCAGTTGCGATTGGCGCTACAAGAGGAATGGGCCGCGATGCCTCAACAGATCCTTGACAACCTCGTCCTTAGTATGGACAGACGTTGTAAATCCTGCAACGCAGTCAGGGAGGATCATATCCCCTACAAAAGACTGGATTTGTCTTGACAGCCTCCTGTCACATGGACGTTTTTGTCTTCTGTCCAGTTGTGTTTGAAGCTACCTTTTCAATAAAGTGCCTTTGTATCCTTTGGATTCCTTGTTTGGACGGGTTTGCTCACGTGTCTTTTATTCTCACATCTTGGGGATGTTATAGTATGATTTGAGTCGATGTGGAGCACTTCTGCACGATGTTAGGTTCCGGAAAACCATCTCGTCCTTAACTTCTGCACGCCAGTGTATATTGGACGTTCAACCACCGAACGGAAAATAAAAGCAATTCACGATATTTAAAAATCTAGTAAGATGCACCATGTGCCTAAACAGCTGTAGTACATCCTTTGCCTGGAAATATGTACAAGTGCGAGGACTTTACGTCTCCTTAAAGAACATCTGAATGTAAAATAAAATATTGTATAATGAGCAATAATCAGGCCTTGGCTAATTGTCATTGTGTGTTAGAGTTACTTTCTAAACTTAGTTTAGTGGAGAAACCTAAACGTCCGTCCACTTCTACGAAAAATAAAAATAAAAATAAATTAATGAAATAAACGTAAAACAACAGATTGCTTGCACATCGGGAGCAATATTTTCTCCAAATCACAGTTATAAATAGCACTGTAAGTGTTTGAGATATTAGGTTTTTCTTTTTTTTTCTTCTAACATGTTTGTGTAATATTTTTGCTCATAAAATTAAGAGATTGAAGTTACATGAACAATGCATCCCCATAGAAATAGAATTTAAGAAAGTAAGTCATGATAATTTACGCCTAAATTATTAGTTTTCAGCAGATGTGTTCCTGAATATTTCTGAACATGCAATTGCACCTTCAGCGTTCGAGAAATTATCATGAAGAATTTAATTGGAAAAGTTTTACTTCATTGCTAAATATATTCACAAGTATATTCATTGACCATTTATTCACAAGCGTACTACATCATATCAGAGATATATTAAAATATCTTTGAATTTATTTTCTTATTTTATTGAATACTTTGTAAAAGTATTTTGGCAAGACTAATACACTGCCGGACAATTGCTAAGGACGGATGACATAAGCAATGATAGCAACCATAAAATGGAAGGCAGGAAAATGTGGAAATTAGCATAAGTGCGGGATACAGTAAGGCTTGTTGTGCGTATGCAAATTTTAGATTGCCGAACTTGTTCGTGACGTCATAGCGCTGATAAGAGATATAAAGGATTTTACGCGTATTGACCGTTGTTTTTCAAACGCAAAGTTGAATGGGAAAGAATCAATTGACGAACTTGCAATTTTCAGTATGTCTTCCCGACATCACCTAGATTATTGCACGCGTGGCCGTATTATTGGCAAGATTGAAGAAGGGCGAAAAATAACGGATGTTGCCAGGGAGTTCGACGTCATCCACAGTGTTGTTTCAAGGCTTTAGAAATCATTTTAAACAAATGGAGAGTGTAGCAAACGTCACGGGGAGGTCGTGTTCGCAGTACGACACCTGCAGAAGATCGGTACATAGTGCTATCAACAAAAAGACACAGGCGCAGCACAGCTAGTGAGGTAGCAAATCAGTTTATGGCTGCTACTGGCAAGCGGATCTCCCGAAAAACTGTCGCCAGACGTTTGCATGAAGGAGGACTATACGCCCGCCGTCCTGTTGTGTGCATCACATTGTCCAGACGTCACCGTACCGCCCGTTTGCAATGGTGCCATCAACATCGCAATTGGACTGATAACGACTGGTCTGCTGTACTCTTCTCAGATGAGAGTAGATACAGTCTATCGTCTGATTGTCGACGACAACTGATCTGGCGTGATAGTGGTACTGCATATTGTCCAGCAAACATTCATGAAAGGGACCGATATCTGACATGTAGTGTCATTGTATGGGCTGTCATCATGATCAATGGCCGTACGTCCCTCTATGTGCTTCCAACTGGGACTATGACTGGCCAACTGTGCATTAATGATGTTCTACTATCTCATGTTCGCATGTTCCGTGGTGCTGTTGGTGATAGATTCATTTTCATGGACGACAACGGAACATGTCATCGAACAGTCGCTGTCCTTGAGTATCTTGAGAGCGAGGATATTCAACGCGTCGTATAGCCAGGACGTTCTCCAGATCTGAATCCCATTGAAAATGTGTGGGATGCTTTGGGGAGGAGTCTTGCTGGTCGCCAATGCCCTCCAATAAACAAGGACACCCTCATCCGTGTCCTGACAGAGGAATGGGATAAAAAACCCCAACAGGTGCTTGATAATGTTGTGCAAAGCATGAAACGACGTGTGGAGTGCTGCATCGCCCTCCATGGTGGCCATATCCCGTATTGACGTCTTACGCCGGAACGCCTGCGGACGGTAATTGCATTTTTTTCACGTTTACGTATTCTGCACAAAATGGCCTGTTTGTCCCTTAAACATGTTCCAAAGCCTTCTGGATTTCTGAGCACAATACATTTTCTTTCTTGTAATGTCCTGGCATTCTGACATTGTTTTATTTCACTTGGCATCCAACCACACTTTCTTTTTTTGCGCTATATAGCCGTTTATGATCCGTGCTTAGCAATTGTCCAGCAGTGTAATTTTGGATTTCCTGCTGGAGGGATAGGTGAGAATGACAGATGTTTAGCTGCACATATGAAGCAAAAATACACCGATCTTTTCAGTGAAACCTTCATTTGGATGGTGAAAGTCACAGTGTACGCAATTCCAGGTATTGTTATTTTATGTATCCCCTCCAGCAGCATCACCATTCCTTTAATTCTCTTTCCATCTCTCCAGTTTGTGACGAAAGATCAACGTTTTCTTTTTGCCCTTGGATTTTTGTAAGAAATCGCATACTCCATTTACCTAGGAGTAGGTGAACGTTTTAAAACTCTGTTCTCGTGGTACTGCAAAGTTGGAAAATAATCTGCTGATGGAGTACTCCAAAGGTACCAAAAAGTGTACTAACGCAATACCGCCATGATTTACCACCTTGCTTAGAGTGGGTTTAGAAAGTGCCTTTTTCACAATTCCGTGGTTGAGCGTTTTACGCATCCCCCTTTCCCATTGCTTTCCTGTATACATTCTTCCACTAAGACACAAAAATTTCATTCGAATTTTGAAATATCATAATGTATGCTACTACTTTCCTTTCTCTACTTCAGTACAGCGCGTATCAGATTTTCTCTGGCACGTTGCGTATACAATTTCCTTTAAGTTTGTTATTTTACTTGTTAAAACTGCTCATATTAGCTATTCTTCTCCATTGTAAAATGTGAAATTTTTTCAAATGCTTTTCGTTAAAAGCGATCAAACTACGTTTGGGTTTGTATTATACCAAAAAAATATATACTTTCTTATTAAATCTGGGATCTTGAAAAAAACGTGGTCCTCGTATGTAATTCTTGTACATTTTGCCGTGATGATAACGAACAGTTATATACTTAAAAATTATTAATCAAATTTGAGCATTATTTTCAAAAGAATGCTCAAAACATGATAAAATGTATAGTGCAGTACTTTGGGCCAAATTACGAATATCATTAAATTTTTTGGAGCATAACGACCTAGATTTATGTAACTGCATTAAAAAATTGCAAAACAAAGGTGTATAATAAAGATAAATTGATGAATTTGAAAATTAAGAATCTACATTCGGACGGGAATTTTTTCGTGTTCAGTTTAACAACAACGGTGAACAAGTTTATGGATTAGAAGCAGACATCAAGCTAGTACACTAGTTTCCCGAAAACCACTGGTTTCTGAAAAACGATAGACTAATAAAACGTTTAGACTAATAAAACAGAAGTCAAATAAAACGTTTATGTCTTAATTATGCAGTCGTAAGTCTAAGAAAACATTTATGTATAGTTTATGCCGTCATTAGTCTAATAAAACGTTTATGTCTTACAGAAATTCTAATCCGAACCCATCGCGGATGAATACTGAGAAGTCAGCGCTTAATCCACTGTTCCACTGGAGCACGCAGTAAGCTCAAGTATAAAAATACACTGGCGGAAAGTGAAAAAGAACACCAAGAAGGAATTGGCGGGCGATCATGGAATTTACATATGTTAATGGGGTCGAGTTAACGTAGGAGTGATGTTAGTTTCGGGACCAACCGGTGAGCCCTTACGCCACAGCAAGGCATAATATGAAAATTATCGTCGGTGATATTTAAGGAGTACGGCGAAGTGAATGTAATCAGTCGTCGTCGTACGGACACGTGCGAAGACTCTGAAGAAGCTGTAATTCCTGCACATGGAAGACGTACGATTTCAGCAGTTATCGGACTTT
This sequence comes from Macrothele yani, assembly GCA_039090855.1. NCBI lineage: Eukaryota > Metazoa > Arthropoda > Arachnida > Araneae > Macrothelidae > Macrothele > Macrothele yani. The sequence continues at coordinate 74,505,658 of CM077034.1, read as the reverse complement.
GAGCGAGGTCGTCTAGTCGGACTCGGCGAGGCCGGGTGTTCGCATCGTCGTATTGCGAAGCGAATTGGACGGGTAGTATTGGTGGTAGTACAATGGTGGCGTAGATGGTCTGAGGAGCATTCCCACACGAGAAGACGTGGAACCGGGAGTCATAGACGGACTGATGAGCGGACCCATCGACGCATAAAAGAGCAGCGTTGTCAAGAAGAACATCAACTGCGACGGAAATCCGAGCTGCCGTTGCATCTGAGGCGACTGTGCGAACAATCCGCAACCGTCTACTGGATGCCGGACTACGTGCATATGTGCCTCTGGCATGTGTACCTCTGACTCCAGCCCACCGTCAGGAACGGCTACAGTGGTGTCGCCAACGTCTGCATTGGAGAACGCAATAGCGATCTGTCGTGTTCAGCGATGAAAGCAGAGTTTGCTTATGAGCCTCCGATGGCCGTATGCCTGTTCGGAGACACACAGGATAACGTATCCACCCTTCTTTCATCGGCCAGCGACACACAGAGCCTACACCTGGTCTCCTGGTGTGGGGAGCGATCAGCTATCACTACCGTACACAACTAGTTTTTGTACCGGGTACGGTAAATAGCACCTCCCACATCAACAACATCATTCAGCCCGTTGTTGTGCCATTTGTAAGGTCGGTCCATCATGGTGTTTACCAACAAGATAACGCACGCCCCAAACACTGCACGTGCAACTCAACATGCACTTTAGGGTGTGAGACAACTTCCATGGCCTGCACGTTCACCGGATTTGTCCCCCATTGAGCACGTGTGGGATTTTATGGGACAACAACTTATCCGGTCTCCACGGCCAGACCATCCCTGATTTACGCGTCGAGGTTGAGGATGCTAGGAACTCAATACCCCAAACTTACATCCAACACCTGTACGACAGGCTCCATGCCAGAATTGCACAGTGTGACGCAGTTCATGGCGGTTCAACCTTGTACTAACCATGTTACATGGAAATGTTATTTTTCAGCTTAACAGCAAATATAGCTATATTTTGCCATAATGTTTTTATCACGTTATCCTCTGTACTCCGTTATTATGCTGTATATATTTTGTTGGTACCAGACGTCTCTTTCTTGGCGTTCTTTTTTCATTTTGCGCCAGTGCATATACGAGTAAATCAATAAATATTCTTAACATTACAGCTTCTTGAGCCATTGTTTTACCACGACTTATTATTTTGAAAGAAAAAATTTATTAACTGATTGCCTGATTAAAATCTCCAAAATGCTGATTGCATGATTAAAATCTCCAAAATGGATTATTTTTGGTGCGTTACAAATTTGTTAAATGTTTTTAGTTAAAAGGTCTTTTCACCAGAGTTGTGAATGTGAGGTTAACCCCTCATTTGTGCAAGTACCTTTCATATTTTGAACAATTCAAATTTTAAAATTATAAATATTTTAAATTATATATTTTTCAAATTTTACGGTGCGCATAAAATTTAATATTGAATATTATAGTTCGTAATCAATTTTATAAACAAGAACAATTAAAGAAAATTATTAACACTGCAGTTATATAACTCTAAAAAAGTGTTACATAAAACAAATCGATTTTAGGAGCTCAGTGGACATAAAACAGTCTATTGAGCACCAGAGAGTTTACGTCTTGTTTACGCTCCAACACTTATAAATTTTAATTTTGGACAGTGCATGTATTCATCACCACAATTTTCTTGCGATTATTTGCAGAAAATGAACTGAAAATACACGAAAATTGGGTATACACAGTGTGGCAAAGAATTTTTAAGACTGGGTCTGTAAAATGATATAGAAACAAGAAATTATAATTTGTTTTGTTTTGTTATTGAAAATAAGTCCCTCCGGCTTCAATACACTTGTTACAGCGATTTAATAATGATTCGAATGCCTGTTCCAGTTCACTTTGCGGAATTGCCTCCAAACCACACGTCAAAGCTGTTTGTATGGTCGAAAAATCATCAAATTAGCAACCTTTTAACGTCATTTTAAGTTTTGTGATTTAATAAAGTAGCAGGGTGCTGAATCAGGCGAATACGGTGGATCATTCAACACACAGACGTTATTTTTCGCCAAACATCTACAAACAAGAAGTGATGTGTGACAGGGTGTATATTCGTGCAACAAACACCAACTGTTTTCATCCCGATATTCTGGACGAATGCGACGAATTCTGCCCATCAAACGCCTCAAAACATTTAAATAAAACTCACCAGTAATTGTTTGTCCACTTGGAACAAATTCGTTGTTGATAATAATCTTACTATCAAAGAATGTAATGAACATTGTTTTGAATTTTGATGGAACTTTTCCTTTTTTTTTTTTTTTGGCTTGTGGTGAGATTTTTGACTCCCATTCCGCACTTTGTTGCTTTGTTTTAGGATTATATTGAAAACACCATGTTTCATCACCTATAACAATCGATTTTAAGAAGTTTGGATCATTGAATTTCAGCTGCTGAAATGATGTCTCTGCAATGTGCACTTCTCTTTGATTAATGTTCATTGTTTAACGTGTGTGGAACAAATTTAGCACAGCCTTTTGTTTTGCCCAAATCTTCATGCAGGATGGTTCGAATCGTTTCTTTGCTAATGTTTAAAGACTCTTCCATTATTCGTAGTGACGCACCTCGATTGTTTGCCACGAAATCACGGACATTTTGAATAATATCAGGTGTCCTAGATGAACTTGGTCTTCCGGTGTGCTTATCATCTTCTAGCGTATCTCTTCCGTCCAACAAACGTTTGTGCCTCAGGAAAACATTTGATCTACTTAAACAACACTCACCGTAAACTTGTTTCATCATTTGGTACGTTTCCGAGGCACTTTTACCAAGTTTTGCATTAAATTTAATAACAACCCTTTGTTCAATAATTCAACATGAAAAAAATTTTACTTCTCTAATGAACGGCCGTTTCGTTTGAGTTACTTTAACAACTGCGCAGTACTTTTGGCAAAAGCAAGCAGATGTTCAAGGTTTATAACGCATTCACGATTACACTGGTGGCGCCACCGTAGGTTGAAATCTAGCGCCAGTCTTAAAAATTCTTTGACGCCCTGTGTATGTTGTGAAATGCAATACGTAATCAGGGAACCGCATATAAAGGAGAAGCCAAGGTATCCGTTTATTCATAGTGAACGGCTGCATAGAATGGGTTTTTGCGTAACTGTTCTCATCGTTTGCGGAGTGTAAAGAAAGAATTTTGTAGTACCATATTTTTTGTAGTACCTGCGAGTCACCATTTAAGAGATGAACTGAGTAGGAGAGCGATTGGAAAAGTTGTGGTGGACCGGTTATGTGGAATTTGCATGATGCGGAAAGGTGAGACGTTCTTCTTTTTGCAGATTGTTGAACACATTTCAAAATATTCAATTAGATTTGGATGGTACTCAGAAGGAAGTCGTGGAGCTAAATCTATAAGGTTAACCAGTATCTCCAATGAACTGTAAGGGAATATTGTTGGCCTACTCCGACACAGCTGCGATGTGTCTTTCCTCCGACGAAACTAACAGTAGGCGTTTGTCAAAGTCACTTAAGTCCACAGACTTTCTTCTCAGAAGAATAACACTGCTATGCAGAGCCCAGGGTCAGGTGTAATACATACGTGACCAAACGCTCCATTGTCTTCCGACAGTTTTTCCGATTCTGGTAAAGTCCTTCTGGTCATAAAGTTTTGTCCTTTTCTTGCATGAATAAATTTAAAAACAAATCAGTGAGTTCTAATTTCAGAAGAAGACAAAAAATTATCAACAAATTTTTTTTCAGAAACTAAAATTTCAAAAACCTTCAATTTTTTTTATTCCTAAACGTATATAAAATACATTTTGCAAAATGTCGGTATGCGTGGTTTTTGTGCGAAATCAGATTATGTTAAAGGGAAAACAGATCAAGGAAGTAAAAAACAACAACAATAAATTAACATGGATCTGTGTAGTTTTTAAAGGTATTAAAGATAGAAAAATGATTTGTACGTGAATAATTTTAAAGAAATACACTTCTGGCAAATAAATGTGCAGGAAAGACCTCATCCCAAGTGCTCAAAAGTTGGTAGAAGGGCATAACACGAGCTCACACGTATGTTATTAACCGGGTAGCACATGCAGAAATCATTTTCAACAGTACGCCTGCTGGAAGTCGTACCAGAGGAGTGAAAAAGGAGACGGTGTTAACCACTCGAAGTGCGTTTGCTCGCCGTTTCTGGCCATGAAGAGCTGAGGGATGCCCCATCGAAGACAACTGTAGCTCTACCAGCAGGTTTAGGACTTCGATCGCCGGAGATTTATGTTACATTGAGATTGCGGATTATCACTCCGAGAGATTGGTGCTTGAGCGGCCACGGTGGAAACAATATTGCATCAGTGGGTAGCGGAGGAACAAAAGCACACCGACGTGCGGTATCCCAAACACCCCGTCACACTCTAGAACGGGAGGACAGACATCTGGTGCGCATGGATCTGACGGATTGCAAAGTCACATCGACCTCCGTAGCTCAACATTTCCAGTGGCTGGCGAAACACCCAGTCTCCGCACGGACGGTTCGACGTCGTCTGCAGCAAAGGGGCGTTTCTGCACGACGCCCATTTGTTCGGATACCTTTGACTGTACAACACCGACATCTGCGCCATCGGACGGTGAAGTGAACTTCATCACCGCTAACGCCATGGATTCTTCAATATAATTAACTCACCGACGGATGCTGGAAAACACGCAATACGGCGCATGCAAATCTCACGTACAGCGTCAGCCTTTACATGCGATATAAGAAATGGTGCAGTACGCTGTGCGCAACCACGTAGCAATGCGGCAGTCACAGCAAATCCTCTGATGTGAAGAAAGTGTAATAATGTTAGAACTCAGTCATTTAGAAAAAGGTAAGATCATTGATATGTGCCTTGCAAGAGCTTCACTATCATCAAATGCAAGAATGGCATGTGGCACACGAGAAACTGTATCGACGATTCTGATTACTTGTTAAGAAGGACACTGCGCTGACTCTAAATATACAAAATGTGAAAGCCACACTAATATATTAAACTGGGAATAGGGAAAAGTGGCACGGATTGTACAAAGGAAACCCAAGACCACGGAAACGCTAATAACAGTAGAGTAAAACTCCAGTCTAAATTATCCCATTTTTGTCAATTCATTTCGTTTTATCCCGTTTTCGTCCATTCTCCCATGCTCAGCACGGTTTTCTGAACTGTCGTTTTAGACACACTTCCGGTAGTAGCCTGGTTCATTCGGCCAGTGAGTTGCTTTATCCGTAGCGTGTCGAACGGCCCTCATGCACCTTCGTAGCAGACGTTTACCTCTCACATCAATGGCACGTGGTGCTCCGCAGTTTCTACATTGCTTATTCTCAATGGTGCCATTCTTCCATTTACGATACACTTTAACAAAAGCAGCACGCGAACAGTTCACAAACTGCGCTGTTTAATAAAGGCTGCCACCCTTGACCTAAAAGCCCATAATCGTCGCTTTTCACAAATCTGGTAAATCTCTCCCTTTATCCATGACAGCAAAGAGTGATATGTTTTCAGATTGCCTAAAGCACACCTTATATACCCTCCAAGCTAGCTCGCGACACGTGCCTTCGTTTATTGGCAACGCGCTGTTGACGTCAAAAGTAGGAGGTGGTTACAATAATGTGACTCGTCTGGTTAATAATTTCCGTGCGAAAGATAAAGATGCTCTGAATTCTTTATTCAATGACATATACTAAGTCTTTTTTCCTAAATAGAAAAATAAATCACCATTCTAATCTTACATTGAACCCTTTAGTTTCTACACTTAACCCTGACAGAGCGAAAATACTGAACTACACGGGAAGCTGAAAGGCAATTTGGGGTTGACCCACTGCGGCATATAATATTAAAAGCGTATTCCGTTTTTATTAGTTTTTATTCATACTTTTTGGCATTTTTTTAAATAAAGCGAAATACACCGTTAATACGATAATAATGAAAGAGCACTGTACAGACTAATTGATGTCGTGTGACTATTTTGGTGAATAAAAATGTGTAAATGCCACGAGAAATTACAAATGATAAGTTTATTTTGAATTACCCTTCTTTAAACGGTTTAAATTATACACTGATGAGCCTTTGCATTATGACTACCTACTTTATAAACTGTAGAAGCCCCTTTAGCCAGCAAGACATCGGCCACTCGGCGAGACTTCGATTCCATGACGAATATACGCAATTATGTTCACAAATCTGCATTCACTGAAGAATCACAACATTGTGATTAACTGGTGTGTATAAAAATTGAGGGAAGTCTAGATTGTCTGCAACTCTTGGTTTTTATGCTGGCAAAGATAACATCTGCGATTTGAAAATGTAGTAGAAAATAAACTCGGTTCGATGACTAACCTGATTTCAAGAACTTAATACTGACAAAATTGTATTTACTAAAATCAGCTCTGATAAGTTATTTATGGGAACTTTCAGAACATATGAACTCAAATATCCTCTCTGCCTAAGAAAATGTGAGCAAATCACTCACTCGCGCTGATAATAAAATCAATTTTTTTCTCGTTTACTGTTTTTGCTTCTTCGGAATTAATTTGGTAATTTTCGTTATTTTTGGGGGACATTTTCACGCACTTCTTGTCGAGTGACTGCTTTAGAGATCAAGGACGCGGTAAGAACAGATCATTGATGATTTTTTTTTTCCGAAAGATGGGTGTAAGTAGTTAGGAATGTTCATAACATGACCGTTTTATCATTTTCCATATGACAAATGGAATAGGTACACTTTTTGTTGAACGAATACTTTTAAAATCAACATCATTACAAGGGAAATTCGAAAAAAATTGTTGTCATTTTTCTCTTAAAAACCACCAATAGAAAGCAGAGTGCATCAACAACATGAAAGCCATATTTTCATCTTTACTGGTGACACACACAGGGATGTGTAATAAATTTGGAACCACTTTGTAACAGACGTGTTCCTCTGCCATCAGTATGATTCTATATATGCGGAGTTGAGTGAAAATAACATTTTAAATTTTCGTAAGAGTTTGAACGTTTACGTGATCATACTTCACAATATGAAGAAAGTCATTAGTAAACGTACAGATAGAAGTTAGAAAAAATATGTATATATACGTATGTGATATTAATATTTAAACTATAAATATCACAGTTAATTAGTACTACCGAATGTTCATTACTGGACACATTTTAAATGAATATTTTATTGCAAATTCTGTTAGCGTTCATGATGTAATGAGAAACAGCTGAATTCTAATTTTTACTACTTGTAGTCTCAACGTAAGAAAAATATTTCCGAGAAATGGAATTGAAACACCATATTGGAGCATCGGAAAATATAAGTTTTACTGCGCTGTGACAAAACAACTGGAGTTAAATGCAAATGCATACTATAAGATAAAGGCTCTTACCAAACCGTTAATATAAAACTAATTTTATTTTCTCGGTATTACAATAATTCTGATTACAGGGACATAGATTCTGTTTTTCCATAAATTACATTTAGTGATTGCTATTAAGAAAAGTATAGCATTATTTTTAGTCTGTTGTATTTATATCTAAAAGAAACCTTCCACAAAAGAAAACTTGCCTAGAGAGCTTTTGAAAAAAAACCAGCATAATTTTAAAGAGTACCATTATGTCTTAAAAGAAAACTGTTTGATCAATGCATTCTTCTAGTGCTTACGTATATTACAGAGACGTAGACCTTAACTAAAAGAGACATACAAAGGCAGCAGACAACTCAAAGAGGCATGGACAGGTGCATGCTTGGTTTAACCACGAGAGAAAAGAAGAGGAACTCGTGTATCAGAAAAATGACAAGAGTTGAAGACATCTTGATCACAATAAAATCCCTGCAATGGCAATGGGCTGGACATTCTGCCAGAAAGACAAGACATCGATGGACAGTCGAAAGTTTGGATTGGACTCCAAGAGACAGGAAAAGACCCAGAAGAAGACCACATAGAAGATGGGTGGATGAAATTCGAAAGTATGTGGGTGTAACATGGAGGAGGCTGGCACAAGACAGACTGTCGTGGAAGAGGATTGGAGAGATCTTCGTCCAGCAGTGGATTGATAATGTTTGACAATGATGATGATATTGATATTGAAAAAAGTTACACGACATTTTGGGTTTCTTGCTTCAATATATATATATATATATATACTGTAAACAAATTACACAACACTTATATTCCTTGCTTCGATATTTTTATTTTTTTGCTTTCTCTGGGCGTTGATGTTGGTGTTAAAATTTTTAGTGTTTCTCCTGTGTGATTCTAGACGATTTTGCCGTTCCTTGAGTGTTAGCTTTTGTGTGTTGGTGATTCTCGGGTTTTGGTGTGTTTTTCTGGATTGTGAAACCTTTTATCTTGGTTCTCCTTCTCTGTGCTTCTTTGTGTCTTTGTTAGCTTATATATATTCACTAAAGTGTCAGAAAATCTGGTACAAGAGTCTAATACTTGGTAAGTCACTCACGGGAACGTAGGACTGCGGAAATACGACGGTGCATGGACTCCACTATCTTCTAGAAATACGCTGTAGTCAATGTACACCATACTTCCTGCAGAGCGTTCTACAATTCGGGTGTATTCCGAGGTCTCGGATTCCTGTGTTTGATAGAGCGTCGCATGGCATCCCAAATGTGTTCTATCACGTTCAGATCTTGGTGATTTGGGTGGGAATGGCAGCACCCCAAACTCAGACGAATGCTCCTCTAACCATAGTGTGGCGTGCCGGCACTTCTGTGGAGGTGCATTGTTCTGTTCGAACAGGTCCAACTCATCAGCATGAATGCAGGACATGAACGGGTGTACCTCGTCAGAAATGAGGCGCACACTGCTTTGTAGCGTTTACCAGTCACAGACGTTTGTAGACATAACAGGGGACCCATTGAAGTCCAGCTAAACACACCCCATACCATTACGGACATCCAGCAGCCGGTACAGTTCCCTGTTGACAGGCGGGATCCATGGCTTCATGGGGTTTGCGCCACGCACGAATCCTTCCATCTGCCTGATACAGTTGGAAACGAGACTCGTCAGACCAGTCTACTTGTTTCCAGTAATCCAGTGTCCAGTGGTGGTGCTGCGGTGCGAAAGCGAGGCACATTGCTTTGTGTCGTGCACACATCAAGGATTCTGGAGTTGGGCGTTAGCTCCCAAAGCCCATATCGTGCATGGTACATTGCACAGTCGGGACGCTGATGCTTGTTGCGGCTACAGCATTGAATTCTCATGATACCTGCGAGATGGCTGCACGTCTATCCCGTGAAACGATTATTGACAGCCGACGATGGTCACGTTCACTCTGTATCTTTTAACGGCCACACTGTTATCGTAGGTTGGAGGTTATACCGGAATTCTTGTAGTCACGGTACACCCTTGCAATAGTCGTCCGTGAAAATTCGAACTTCGTTTCTACCTCCGAAATGTTATGGCCCATTTCACGAGCGCCAACTATTTCACTGCATTGAAAATCGCTTAAATCGTTATTACTTGTCATTCTCTTGCCGAAACAAGCTCTGACAGCTGGAAAGGATGTCTATCGCTTTATATACGCACTGGCGAACGCAACCGAGTACGCGCATAGGTGACGTTGCTATGTATTTTGCATAAGCTTGTCTGTACCAGTTTTTCTGGCACTTCAGTGTATATGTATATATACATATCTATGCAAAAGGACATTAACACACAAGCAACCAACTTTCATAAACAAATTACTAGGGCTTACGAGTTCCACATGAAAAAAAAACACAATAAAGAGAATTATAAAAGGACAAAATAATGTTAAGTCAATTCTTGTAAGGAGTTTTATGGCTCATTTTTAGTTTCAGTAGTTCTTCGTATATACAACAGTTCAGCTAGTATTATTGTTTTGGTAAGAAGTTTTATTGTTCATTTTTGGTTTCAGTGACTGTTTTTTTACGCTTTCCAGCGGTAGGTTGATGAAAGCGTATATGCTACAGCTTTGTCCGTCCGTCTGTCGGCACGATAACTCGCGTAAAAATGGTTCGATTTCGATGAAGTTTCGGTATGTGGTAGGGAACCACCTGGGGACGAACCCTGTTGAAAATGGACGAAATCGGGTCAAAGATCACGGCATAGCAGCGGGATCCATTCCATTGCCCTTATGCGCCATAACTTCCGTAAATATAGTTCGAAGTCGATGAAATTTTAGTATATCGCAGAGGATGAACTGGGAATCAACCTTATTGAAAATGGGTGCTGTGGGGTCAAAGGTCAGGGAATAGGAGAGGGATGCATTCCATTGTCTGTATGCGTCATAACGTGCGTACAAATGGTTCGATTTCGATGAAATTTTATTACGTGGTAGGGAACCACCTGGGGACGATCTTATGACGTCATAATCTCGCGCTTGAAATGTGGGCGCGAGGTCACGCCATCTGTCTCATTACGTCACGCATTTTGTGTGGAACCTATTAAAGTTTTATGACGTCACACTCTTGCGAACAGATGGTCGCGATTCCCATCTGCCTCATTACGTCACGCGTTGTGTGCGTATGTCCGTCTGCACGATAACTCGCGTGAAAATCGTTCGATTTGGATGAACTTTTAGTATGTGGAAGGGGACCACCTGGGGACGAACCCTATCGAAGTGGGACAAATGGGATCAAAGGTCACGATGTAGGAGCGGGATTCATTCCACTGCTCCTTTGCGTCATAACTAACGTAAAAAAGGTTCGGTTTCGAATAAATTTTAGTATTTGGTAAGGGACTAACTGGGAACAAACCCTATTGAAAATTGGCGAAATGGTGTCAAAGGTCAGGACACAGGAGCGGATTCTTCGATTTTGGTGAAATGCTAGTATGTTGTAATGGCCTGCTTGGGGACGAATCCTGTTGAAAAACGGACGAAATGGGGTCAAAGGTTAGGACATAGGAGCGGAATGTATTCCATAGCCTTAATGCATTATAACATACATAACACTGCTTCCATTGCGACAAAACTTTATCATGTTATTTCGGAGGTACACCGAACGGTTCTGTTAAATATAATCGAAATGGGATCAAAGGTCAAGGCACAGGACCGAGATTTATTCCAAGGCCATTATCCTCATAACTTGAGTAATAATTTCTGGTATGTTGGAAAGCGTATTATGATCAATGCATTGCATGATTTTACTAACTTGTTTTTGTATATTCTACATTTTATATTGGGAGGACAGAATGCATTGATGTGTGTTGTTGCATTTTTGGAGTTTTTTGGCATTCTGATGAAACTTGAACTGAATTTGTATGCCCAGGCCCACTGGATGTGATTCTCTCAAGAATAGTCCAGGGGTTCTGATTGGGTAATTTTTAATAACAATTTACTTAACGTTATTTTGTATTTTTATAATTCCCTTTACTGTGCTTTCTTTCATAAGGAAGTCAAAAGACCTAGTTATTTGTTTATGAAATTTGGTTGCTTGTGTGTTAATATTCTTTTGCATACACAACCTACATCTAATATTTGCAGCACAGGGCAGTTTTCTTGTAGTTTATATTACATGAGTTGTATTTTAACTTTCCTTTTATTCTTCAAGTATGCAGTTCGCCATTAAGATTTTTTGTCGTTTTCGAAGAAAACTTTTTATTGAGGAGACACATTTATCGTTTTTAGTGAACTATAGAGACTTGCAGGTTGTTCCCAACTACCTGAAGTTGCACCGTTTTCCAGGCACTCACCGAGATGCCTCAGTCCTTGCTTCTGCAGAATACAAAAGGCTCACTTCAGAGATCCGAACGAAACGTAATTCCATAGATTATTTGCACAGGAAATCATTTACGCTAACGAACTTATTTACACATATATATATATATATATATATATATATCATCATCATCATCATCATCATTGTCAACCATTATCAATCCACTGCTGGACGAAGGTCTCCCCAAGTTTCCTCCACAACGGTCTGTCTTGTGCCAGTCTCCTCCATGTCACCCCTGCATACTTTCGAATTTCATCCACCCATCTCACATGTGGTCTTCTTCTGGGTCTTTTCCTGTCCCTTGGAATCCAATCTAAAATTTCGGCTGTCCATCGATGATCTGTCCTTCTGGCAGTATGTCCAGCTCATTGCCATTTCAGGGATTTAACTCTGATCATGATGTCTTCCACTCTTGTCATTTTTCGGATCCACGAGTTCCTCTTCTTATACCTCCTGGTTACACCAAGCATGCACCTCTCCATGCTTCTTTGAGTTGTCTGCAGCCTTTGTATGTCTCTTTTAGTTAAGGTCCACGTCTCTGCACCATACGTAAGCACTGGAAGGATGCATTGATCAAACACTTTTCTTTTAAGACATAATGGCATATTGCTCTTGAAAATTATGCTGTTTCTTCCAAAAGCTCTCCAGGCAAGTTTTGTACGCCGATTAATTTCTTCATCAATGTGACCCTCACTTGATATCTGCTGTCCAAGATAAACGTACGTGTCTGTTATCTCCAGCTTTTCTCCATCAATCGATAAATCTTCATTTCTTGTAAAAGCATTGAACATCACTTTTGTCTTCTGAAAGTTCATTTTTAATCCCACTTCTTCACTCTTGTCAGCAAGTTCCTGGATCATACTCTGCAGCTCTGATGGGCTAGTTGCAAAAATGACTACGTCATCAGCAAAGCGAAGGTGGGTTAGATAATCTCCATTAATCTTTATCCCCTTGTTTTCCCAGCTCAGCGACTGAAAAACATCCTCCAATGTGGCATTAAAGAGCTTCGGAGATATGGTGTCACCTTGTCTCACTCCCTTTCCAATTTTTACGTGTGTTGTATTTTCAAACAGCCTAATCTTTGCACTTGCATTTTCATAGATGTTATTAATAATATTAATGTATGCATCTTCAATACCGCAGGTTTTCAGAGCCATTGTAACTGCTGATGGTTTCACCGAATCAAAGGCTTTTTCATAATCGATAAAAGCCATGCACAATGGAAGTTCATATTCCCTCGCTCTTTCAATTAGTTCTCTCAGTACGTGGATATGATCTATTGTGCTGTAGCCACTCCTGAATCCAGCTTGTTCTCTTGGTTGAGCCATGTCCAGTGTTACCTTCAAGCGGTGTGAAAGAACTTTAGTGAAGATTTTATAAACTACTGATAGGAGGCTGATAGGTCTGTAGTTTCCGAGATCCTCTATGTCACCTTTCTTATGTAGCAGGATCATTGTAGCGGTGTTCCAATCCTCAGGAATCTTTCCTTCATTAAGGCATCGAGTGAAAATTTGGGCGAGTACTGTTTCGATTTCTCCACTTGCTTCTTGTATGATGTCTACAGTAATTCCATCTTCTCCTGGAGCTTTTCCTCGCTTCATGTTCTTGATTGCATGTGCAACTTCTGCTGGAAGGACTGGAGGAACTCTGGTACTGGTATCTTTCATGATGTCTGGAGTGCATATATCATCCCTTTCATATAATTTGGAGTAGAAATCTTTCACTCTTGTCAAAATTTCGCCTCTATTTCTTGTTACAGAACCATCTTCTTTTCTCAGTGCCATAATCTGTTTTCTTCCCTTACTGAGATGTCCCTTTGCTATCTTTAGGCTTTGGTTGTTTTCAATTGCTTTCCTCACTAGTTCACAGTTGAATTTCCTTACGTCTTCAGTGATACTTTTTCTCACTGTCTTGCATAGCTCTATATATTCCACTTTGGAAGTCACATCTTCTTTAGTTGTTCTCATCTCTCTTCTTTTTTGCATCAACATTTTGGTTTTTCCTGATAATTTGTTCACATGCAACTTGTTCTTAGACCCAGCCAATTTTGTTGCTGTTTCCATAAGAGCTTTGGTTACTTTTCTGTTAACTTCAGAGATGTCCACTTCTTCCGATGTTAGGCCTTCTAAAGCAGGGAACCTGTTCTTCAGTTCTAACTTGAAGGTATTATGGTGTTTTTTAAGGTTGGTTATGTCAATAGATTTTGTTTGTCTTGTGAGCTTGCCACGTTCAAGTTTAGTGTTGAGGTGCATCTTACATCTCACCAATCTATGGTCACTACCTGTGTTGATCTTGTTTAGCACACTGCAGTCTTCTATGACGAATTTTTTGTTACACATAATAAAATCAATTTCACTTGTCGTCCCATTTGGATGTCTCCATGTCCATTTCCTGTGTGGCTTTTTCTTGAAGAAGGAGTTCAAGATGAAAAACCCTTCTGCCTCTGCAAACTCAACGAGAGTATTTCCACGCTGGTTTCTGTTGCCATGACCGAATTCACCTACTGAAGTTTCATTCTGTTGCCGTTGCCCTATTTTTGCATTGAAATCTCCCATAATTATTTTCAAGTGCTGCTTACCTTTATTATTTAGATGACAAATTCCTCATAAAATTCTTCAATTTCTTCTTCAGGATGACTTGTGGTGGGTGCATAAGTTTGAATAATCTGAGCCTGGTATCTTTTCGAGAGTTGGATAACAAGTCGTGCAGCTCTGTCAGAGGAACTTTCAACTTCTACAACTTTATCCTTCAGTTTCTTGTTTATTATAAATCCAACACCACTAGTTCTGCCAGTATCTGTCCCACGATAGTAGAAGAGATGTCCACTTTTCAGTTCGATGAGATCTTCTCCTTTTCTCCTTACTTCACTTAGCCCCACGATGTCCCACTTGATCCTTTGCTGTTCCTCTTCCAATTCAAGAAGCCTTGAATCAGAAGATAGAGAGCGTCCATTGTAAGTAGCCAAGGTCAGCATCAGATGGCAGCCTAGTCCGGTTCTCCGGGGATTCTTAGCACCCTCTGCCTTCATGTCGCACTGGCCGCTGCATTGGCCAGGTACATTCCAGCTGCCGGAGACTGAGGGCCAAGATTTAAGTTGTGGAATCATTTTGGAGGGGTTTGGCCATAACTCACCACGCTGGCCAAGCGGGTTGGTGAGTGTGGGATAGAATTTCCTCTAATCCCGATGGTATAGTTATACCGCTATGGGCGGTCGTCAGAGCCCCTTTAGTGGGAACAGGATGCACCACGAGAAGGCGGGGTTGACATTTGTCAAGGAGCGGCTGTGATGTTACGCATCACCTGACCTTACATATATATATATATATATAAACAAGTTACACAATTTTCATATTATAAATTGACAACAACGTGCTGCACATAGCTAAAAAATACACTGAACTTAAGAAAGCACGAGAAAATGCAAACGAAATTTCTATCCTTGAGATTATAACTCATGATTATAAATTAAAAAATATATTTACAAAGCACTGAATTCCAGAAATCGAACGAAACTTGAGACTTCATTTAATATATTGTTGGCGAAGTCAGATTGGAAACAACTTCAGGAAATTAAACTCAACACACATATTCTAGACATAAACTTCAAAATTGCAGGTAATATAATCTCAAACAGAAAATGGTTACATTTAACTAATGCCACATTTTGTAAGCAGTCTGTGGAAATCGAGAACACAGAACATATTTTTGCAGAACGTGACTTTGCAAATTACTTTTGGAGGTGTTTATTAAATTATTAATATCTAAAAGAAACCTTTCACAAAGTCAGGTCTACTTGCTTAAACAGAACATACTTTAACACTACAGTAATAAATAAAGTTGTTCTAAATTGTGTTCTGCAGTAATAACACATTTTTTAGTCGAGTAAATACACAGTGATGAAGGCGAAGCTCTACAGCACCATCCAATTTTCCGATTTTTATAAATGAAGGACAATCGTCCATTGCAAGTGTAAAGTGTCTAAAATTCCAAAACATAAATCAAACCATATTTACGCAAGTTATGACGCATAAGGGCAATGGAATGGATCCCGCTCCTACACTGGCGGAAAGTGAAAAAACAACACCAAGAAGGAGACGTCTGATACCAACGAAATTTATACAGCATAATAACGGAATACTGAGGATAACGTGCTCAAAACATTTTGGAAAAATACAGCTGCATTTGCTGGTAAACTGAAAAATAACATTTCCATGTAACATGGTTAGTACAAGTTTGAACCGCCATGAACTGTGTCACACTGTGCAATTCTGGCATGGAGCCTGTCGTACAGATGCTGGATGTAAGTTTGGGGTATTGAGCTCTAAGCATCCTCAACCTGGACGCGTAAATCGAAGATGGTCGTGGCTGGCCGTGGAGACCGGATAAGTCGTTGTCCCATAAAATCCCACACGTGCTCAATGGGGGACGAATCCGGTGAACGTGCAGGCCATGGAATTTGCCTCACACCCTGAAGTGCATGTTGCGTTGCACGTGCCGTGTGTGAGCGTGCGTTATCTTGCTGGAAAGCACCAAGATGGACAGACTTTACAAATGGCAGAACAACGGGCTGAATGATGTTGTTGATGTAGGTGGTGCTGTTTAGCGTACCCGGTACAAACACTAATTGTGTACGGGAGTGATAGCTGATCGCTCTTCACACCAGGAGACCAGGTGTATTCCCTGTGTGTCGCTGGCGAATGCAAGAAGGGTGGAGACGCCGTCCTGTGCGTCTCCGAACAGGCATACGGACATCGGAGGCTCCCAAGCAAACTCTGCTTTCATCGCTGAACACGGCAGATCGCCATTGCGTTCTCCAGTGCAGACGTTGGCGACACCACTGCAGCCGTTCCTGACGGTGGGCTGGAGTCAGAGGTACACATGAGAGAGACACGCGTGCACGTAGTCCGGCATCCAGTAGATGGTTGCGGATTGTTCGCACAGTCGCCTTAGGTGCAACGGCAGCTCGGATTTGCGTCACAGTCGATGTTCTGCTTGACAACTCCGCTCTTCTTATGCGTCGATTGGTCCGCTCATCAGTCCGTCTGTGACGCCGTGTTTCACGTCTTCTCGTGTAGGAATGTTCCTCGGACCATCTACGTCACCGTCGTACCACCACCGATACTTGCCGTTCAATTCGCTCCACAATACGACGATTCCACCACCCGGCATCGCGGAGTCCGACTAGACGACCTCGCTCAAAGTCCGATAACTGCAGAAATCATTCACGTGTTCCATGTCCAGGCATTGCAGCTTCTTCAGGGTCTTCGCACGTGTCCGTACGCCGGCGACTGATTACATTCATTTCGCCGTACTCCTTAAATACCAACCTAGATAATTTGCATATTATGCCGTGCTGTGGCGTAAGCGCTTACCGGTTGGTCCTGAAATTAACATCACACCTACGTAAACGCGACCCAATTAACATATGTGAATTTCATGATCGTCCGCCAATTCCTTCTTGGTGTTCTTTTTTCACCTTCCGCCAGTGGATTTTGTGACCTTTGACCCGATTTTGTCCATTTTTAATAGGATTCGTCCCCAGGTAGACCCCTACCACATACTTAAATTTCATCGAAATCGAACAATGTTTACGCGAGTTATCGTGCCGAGAGACAGACGGACGTACAAAGCTTGAGTATATACCCTTCTTCAACCTACGGTTGGAAAGCGTAAAAAAGTGGTAACGTGAGGCAAAACGACGAACATCAGCAAAGGTGTGGGCCGAGAAAAGCTTATCGTTGCTACAGGACATTGAAGTCTATTCCGTATGGTAGGACCGAACGAAAAGGGAGCTACAGTGCAAATCTCCTCTAATTTCAACGCTGGTGACGGAGTAATAGGTCAGAAAAACATAGTTCACAGAATCCTGCTAAAAATGGGGCTACGTAGAAGTAGGCCGCATCGAATGCTCATACTAATCTCTCTTCAATAGCTAGAATGTTTGCAATGCAAATGCGAAACTAAAAAAATGAACCTCAATGATTGGAAATATGACACCTGGGGCGATAAATCTCTTCTCCTGTTGCACCATATGGATGACCGGACACACGAGTGGCTTTTACTTGGGGAAGTGTTGCTCCAGGATGAGATGGGATACAAAACCTAGCAGGTCGAAAAAGTGTAATACTTTGGTTAATGCTCTTCTCGGAAATCCTCGCTCCATTAATTGAAGCAAGATTTGATTTACAGAAAAAAAATTAGTGATTCAAAACCGAATGTGATTTTTATGGCAAAAACGTTATTCCTGAACTAGAAAAATGAAAAAGAGAAATTTTTACGTGGGTAATGTTCGTTTTGCGACATTTGTTTACATTTGTTTTTAAACTATCAAGTGCATTAAATTACACAAACTTTTTATGCCAAAGCAATGAACTTCAGGCAGTTTGTTTTGTTGTTTTTTTTCCTCCAGAGGGCAGTTCCTATCTTCAGCAGTTCTGTATTTAGTACCATTAAGAAAGGTTTCACAAAAAACTCGTTCATAATTTTTTTTTAATAGATTTCAAACACTGAACTCTGTTTAACCAACAAGTTGTGAATGCATTTAGATTTACTTAGTGTAACTGAAATTCAGAAAAATTTTCAGCAGATTATAAATTTATTGCCAACATAAGATAAATGGATTTTTCAAGACGGTTGAAACTCCAATTTTTAAGATAAACTGAACCACATTAGAAATAAATTGTTCTTATTGGTAATGTTCATATAAATTGAATTTCGGACTTAATACTGTAAAACATAAAATCACATTTCTGTACTCGATTCTGTTTAAAATAATCCCAACTGTGAAGTTCTGTTTTCGAAGAAAACAAACAAACTTAGTCGAGCATTTTTTTTGTTTTAGAATTCCTAGGTAAAATGTTAACACTAAAAGGAACTGTAAAAAAATGCGGTGAATGCAAAGCAACGCCACTACAGAAAAGATGGGAACGCAAAATTTCTAAACGACATGTACTTGAAAAGAAGAAAGACTTGTTTTCCTAAAAACTCTTTGTTATACAGTCTAAGTTGGGAATAACACCTATATAAAAAGCTACGTCTGCCCTTAACGCTCTGACGTAATTCACTACTTGCAGCACCAACTGTTTTTATCCGGTGTCAGAAGTCGGAACTAAGTTCACCGCTATCGCACGATATGTAAAATTAAGCAGAGATACCAGGAAATAAAATAAAGTTAGTAAGACAAACGATTTCATGGGTGGCAACACGCACGTGCTTGAACAACTGTCTGCGACGTTTGTCCTGTTATGTAGGTGTGATGTTGTGGGGTTTTTTATTTTCTTCGCATTGCTCAGTAATGTAAGAAAAAGGTATAAAATTGAAGACTGATTTCATGAAAAAAGAAGCAGTGTTAATATAAAAATTTTAGTCACAGCTTTTTTATCGTGCATGGCATGAGCTATGAGCTAGTCAGATGGAAAAGTATATTTAACCCTAACATTTTCGTCTCCCGGAAATGATACATGTCGCATGTGGGCGCGTCCATAGATTGGATGCTACTGTTACAAAAGAAGCTGAACAATTTCTTTTAGACCCCGAATAATTATTGGCAAATAAGACAGTTTTGAAGTTCCTGGAAGTATGACATATTATCGGCACAGGACGTGGCACTTTGCTTGTCGCCTGCCGCTAAACGTTTTGGTTAAGGTTTGTGCCCAACATTTTTTTGTTTTTGTCATCTTATGAAGTTGTATTTCCTGCAACCAGGTTTTTATTAAATTTTTCTCCGCTAATTCTTACCTGCGGAACAACCAAAATCAAAATTTTTTCTATAGCTTTTGTAGTATTTCCAAAATAAAAGATAATATCAACTGCTGCATGAAAATAAACGCTTTTTGATCGAAATTCTATCGGCTATGTGATTCAAATACATTTACTGAAAAAGTTGAAAGTGAGTTCTTTCCGTCAAAAATGTGTATCCTTTTTATAATTCGGAATTAAATTGCTTTCATTACATTTTTCAAACAGCGAACTTAAAGAACAGGACGACCACAGACGACAAAGACAGGCGTCACACTAAATTGTTTAATGCTTTTCAAGCATTTTAAGAAATTAAGGTTATCACAAGAGTTGCATACAAAAAAAGAAAGTTTTGTATATATAACTACT
The DNA here is from genome assembly GCA_039090855.1 of Macrothele yani. NCBI lineage: Eukaryota > Metazoa > Arthropoda > Arachnida > Araneae > Macrothelidae > Macrothele > Macrothele yani. The sequence continues at coordinate 74,485,826 of CM077034.1, read as the reverse complement.
TTCTCGAATAAAATACTAAAAAATATCCAATATTTTCTATTTATTATTATTTTTTTTTATTGGAGGTTTAACGACCACCGTGAGCAACTCAATGGGCTATAAGCAGTCGCCCGTCCCTAATTTAGGGTCACTGGTTCCAGGGAAGGGAGAGAGCCAGTGCCGTAAGACAAACACAACATCCATGCCTGACCGGGATTCAAACCCGGACCCCTTACGGACGAATGATCAGAGGCCAACGCCTTAGACCACTGCGCCACCGGGGCGGCCTATTTACTATTTTGCCTACTATGATCATTATTAGGCCAAAATATAGCACCAGTTTGATTTTGTTTACTAAAGGTATTTACGAATGTAGTTTATTACTTTACATGATGTGGAATTTAATACACATTTATCAGGAAAACATCAATTATCTACCTTATTTCATTTTACGATCTATAGAATAAATGCATCTTTCGAACTTCAAATACAAAAAAAATAAAATCACTGGCTTTCGCAAGGTTTGAAGGACATAATGTATATGTTTATTATATGGGGATTGCAGGGAAACTCTGTAAATAAGGATATGGCAGGCATGATATTAAATAATTTGTTGTATTTCAGCAGTATTAGGCAAAATGACTTTCAAATAGATATTCTGAATAGATGTTATTCGGAACGGGATTTAAGAACAGCCAAGAGATTGAAATATGAAGAGCCATATTTTTATTTGGTTCGTTCTGTTTCCATTTCTTCACCAAGAACGCTGTATATTGGTTCATGTTTTCACTTGTTCGCCCTATTTTCATTTCGTTTTCCTAAATATATATTTCAATTTTTTTCAACCAAAACTTTTGTCTGCAAAACATCATAACGCCAACGACAGGGCAGTTTCTTCCTTTGAACTTTTCTTGTGGCGGCTTTAATAAAAGAAATCTCTGCGAAACAAGTGTGAGCTTCATCGTAAAACGCAGTACGTGAGAATGTGAGCGTTTTCAAGCAATATCCTATGCAGCGTTTATCAAACACGCGGCACCATGATATTCCAAGGATGCCACAGAAGAAACTCGAGTAAAAGGAGGGCCACAGAACGAGCCTAAGGGGCCACTGAGGGAAGAAAAATGCAGCATAGTATATTATACATATGTTTATAGAGTAAAACGAACGCCTAAACATTTTTGCACTCAAGGAATTGCTTCAACGGCGTCTAAACAAGGCGCGCAGCAAGCCTCTGGCCGATAGTTGCTTGAGAAGTGACCGAGCTCCTCAGTGGATGTATAACCCCCCGCGGTCTGCGGCAACGACGGGGCCTGCGGCTCTTACTTCTCCCTCGCATTTCCGCTTTCCATCTCTGCGGCACCAAACGGTTCACGTCTCGTTTGTTACTGGCATGTTGCGTGAGCGTGCTGCTTCTTCGTTCTAGCATTACTGCAAAATGAGGTGTGTTGCAGCGTGCAAAAGTTGTGCCTACACTCTCCATGTATATTTAGCCGCTGTATTTGCCGTTCCTTTTGTGATTGCTGTGTTCAGTTCCGTCATGTCCTAAAGATTTGTCAGGATCAGGCCTAACTTTTTTCTTTCCTTTGATCAAATGTTTTAGTGTTGTTTTATTTCTGGGAAGTGATCTCAATTATTTTGTAGTTCCAAACATACGCAGGATCCTTCATAGCTTCTTCGGCTGTTGCCAGATCCACCATGGCTTCTTCGGCAAAGACATCAAGACAATACTGAGTCGAGTATCTTTTCTACGGATATATTCCGTCGATATAAGAACACACAATGGTTATGTATTTTATATGTACGACTACTCTTCCCAATGAAAGCATGCGTCCATGTAAGTTGCAGAAGCATTTAGAAACGTCTCATAAAGACAAGAAGGATAAACCACTTTGATATTCTCGCGCGTTTCGAAATAATTTTGAAACTAGATCCACAGTGAAAAAAGTTTGTTCAGAAATCGGATAATTTAAATGACAAATGTTAAGTCGAATCTTATGAAATATCCGAACTGATAGCCAAGGAAGGAAAACTACGCACTATAGGGGACTCCTTGATTTGACCGGCGGTGTCTGTTGCTATTACATCCGTCATTAACCAAAATGCTTATGAAACTATTGAATCTATCTGTTTCAGCAATTCATCAGTGTCGAGGCCTTTTGACGAAATGAGCAAGGATGGTGAAAACCAACTAGTCTCGCAGTTAAAAATTAAGAAGTTTGCTTTGAAAATTGATGAATCATGTTTACCAGATAACACAGCAATAATGATGCCTTATGTTTGACATTTGCACGACGAAAAAGTGAAAGAACAAGTGCTATTCGCTTGGAAACTTTAAAGAGATACTAAAGGTGAAACAATTTTTGTGGAAGTAAAGAGGTACTTCAATGAGAATGATATCCCTCTCGAGAACATTGTGGCCTGTACTATTTAAAGTGCTGCATCTATGACAGGTAGATTCAGAGGATTTTTTGCATATGTGACATGTGTTGTTCCAGAAGAATTTTATATTCACTGCTTAGTTCACTGACAACTCTTAGTTTCAAAAACACTAGCAAGACGCTTGCATCAGTCTCTATAGGTTGTAATAAAAGCAGTACAATACGTTAATTTAAATGCACTTCAAATCGCCTTTTTCGACAGCTTTGTGAGAACTTTTAAAAAGACTTCACACGATTAATATTGCATTAGGAAGTCCGTTGGCTGTCCAAGGGTAAATGCCTTTGTCCTTTTGTTGCTTTGTGGGACCCACTTAGGATATTTTTTCGAGGCAAATAAATGGAAGAAAAGATGATCTCTGCTAAATGTCATATATTTTTCCAGTGTGATGTCCTCGAAAAGATAAATTTCTTAAACAAGCAACTACAGGGCCGGAATTGTGATCTTTTTTCAAACAAGAAGATTATTACTGTGTCTATTGGGAAAGTTAAGCTGTAAGCCACAAACATTGAACGCTGAGAATTCGTCCGTTTTCCTCTTTGGCAGGAGTTAAAGATGAATTGAAAGATGATGATCATTTGAACAGCTTTATAATGTTATGGAACCTCGTTTCTGTGATCTGCTTGACATGGATATTCCGACCTGGTTAGTTGATCCATTTGCTGTGAATGCTGCTGACGTCGATGTTTCTTTGCAAGAAGCGCTAATAGAGATGCAGAGCGATATAGCACCAAAAGTAACTTTCAGTCAAGGAACATACCATTTTCCAATAAAGAGTGCAATATCTAAAATGTTTCCATAGATTTGTGATAAAGCAAAATTGTTTTTAATGGAATTTCCTAATTCTTATTTGGTAGAATGAGTTTTCAATCAGGTGAGATACTTTCTCTGCCAAAAGTGGAATCGCCTTCACAAAACGGACAGAAGTACCCTTCGTTTATCGCTCACAGCAATAGGACTTTATACAAACCAGTTTGTTTCTGGTCATCAAGCACAAGGTTTACATTGACCGAGAAATACTTAAAATATAATTTTTCATGTAATTGTATCTTTTATAAATTAAAAAACATTATAAATAAAACATGTTTTGTTTACCAACAAAAATTAAAAATAGCTATCTTTCTCCTCGTATGGGAGGAGGTACACAGGAAGAAGACAAGATACGAAGCGGGACACGTTCGGAAAAAGGTTGAGAAACACGGCCCTAATGCACAACGGCATTATTAAACATCTTTCCCCGATAGTTGTTCCTTGCTTCACATGAATCGCCCATACGGTAGGTTACTGGTTGGTTAGGCCTATTTCCCAATGCAGTGGTTCTCAAACTAAGGGGGCGCGACCATCAGGGGCCGCCCGACAGTTTCTCATAGGGGTGCAAAATATTTCGAACCTGAAAAATTGTTACTGGTAACTCAACCTAAAGTACTGCGTGACTTCATGAAAACAGCTTCTTTTCGAACTCATTCGTTGATTTTGCAGCGGCCTATCTCTCTTATTCTGTCACTTTCCTGTTGTTACTCAGGGTAAGGACCTGCAGTTGTGTTGTGTAAGGGATAGACGGTTATCACGTACTCCAGCTAAAAGACCAAAAATAGACAATACAAATGAAATACAAAGGTCTAATTTCGAGTAAGGTGTATGCCAACAGCGAGTGTATATTTTCAGTTGAAAGTTCAATGTTTGCGTAAAACATGACCTTAAACCGACACGGGCAATAGGTGAAAATCTGAATTCCTTTGCAGTAACACTCTTGTGTTAATATATATCAAATACGTGGAGATAATGTAAATGGACGATGTCATTGCTCTTTCCACGTTATTATTTTTCAGTCGCTATGCGTTGTTTAAAAAAAATAACGTGGAAAGTGCGATGACATCGTCCATTTATCACTCTTGCGTGAAATACTAAAATTTCAGCTAACTAAAAATAATTGTTTTTTATACTTCAATTCTTCAAATCTAATATTTTCAAGTGCAGCACTTCGGATATTGTAATATTTGAAGCACCGTGGTAAAACTCAGTTTTTTTTATTAAGTTGCTGCGACCACCGTGAGCAACTATAATGACTATATGCAGACGCTTGTTAATATTTTAGGGCCTCTGACTACATGGAAGGTAAAATTTTAGCCGTAAGACAAACACATTTGCGAAAGCAAATTAAATAATTGCCGTTTTCTATTGTGTTACATTCTCGTGGACACGTACGAAAGCTCTAATGACGAGCAAGAAACAAAATGATGGCAGACGCCATTAATAGAGAAGAACAAACAACCGTCGCATAAGGAGATAAACGTAGATTAACGGCAGTGAAATACCGAAATGTTGAATCAAGGAAGGATCAGCTAAAAATAGTATTCCATTTTATTCACCAACTATTTTCCTGGATTCTACAAAAATTCATTTATTTTACCATTCGGTCTAGATTATCGCATTTCAGCGATTTAATGAGACAGATTTAAATCATTTACACAGACAATAATTCAAAATCCTTTTAAATTTAAAAATATTTTTAGGCAAAAAACTATGTTATTTTAGCCTCTTAGTATGATTGCATGCGTTTTATTCGTTATTGATTTAGTAAACAGTGTTTCCCAAATCCTCATGAAATAGTGTTTTTAATACTTAATTTGGGCACGCAGCTGTTAATACCCTAAACATAAATGACCAACTAGTAAACTGATATTAATGGTAGTGCTTTAATGTTATAAATCAGCTAACGGAAATGGTCCGGACATACAAGGAATGCCTTAGAACGCAGCTGAAAACTTGGTATTCTAAAGAGTTCGGGTGCATATGATTTTCCAGAGCATTGGCACCTATATCTCATTTGCAGTTTAAAATAGCACAAAAATGCTGCTTCTGTTTGTCACCATGTGTTGTTCTAAATGAGTTCGAGTGAAATATCTTCGTTATCCAGTTAAGCAAATCTTTAATAAATGTTCATGCTTCACGCTTACGAAGTAGGAATTCTCAGCCATGATATGAACTAACACATGTTGGAAAACTATTCTAAAAATATGTATATATATATTTTAAAAATACCGCAGAATGTTATATACTGCAGAAGAACATTAACGTCCTTTGTAAGTTGCTACATGTTAATCAAGCAAGCAATCAAAACTTATTACACAACAAAAAAGCAGTCAATTATTGATAGTTACAAGTTATTTAAGCAGTCAATTATTACTCTCTCTGGAACGTCCCTAAATATTTGTTTTTAAAACACGACCCGCCGAATTTTCATAAGATTTTGTGGTAACGAACTAAACAAATTGGCATAATTTGACTTTTTCCCATGCTTTCGGCAATGTTACAGTTTTCCTCGATTCACTGAATTTATAATATCGATCTCCTGTTGAACAAGCTATGTTTAATGACACACAGAATCAACATGCATGTAGTTTTTCACGCTTTTTCAAATTGTGTATCGAACCTTTTTGGAAAACTTTAGGGAAACCTTTAACTCATTTTTTTTAATCATTGTAAGTTCGGAACTTTTTTTTGACTCTGAAGGCCTAAGATGTGGTTCCAGGTATACCGAAAGAGATTTAATAAAGAGTGCAGATGTACCGATTAATTGTGTACCATTTAAAATTTTACCTGAACACCGTAAAATTAATATAATGTTTAATTACAATCATAGCATCCTTCCAATATAAAGAAATTTTAATACGTACTTCGCATGGATTAATCACAAACGTTTCTTCTAACGAAAGCAGATGCGTATGTTATTACCGTGAAGGCTTGTTTATTCACTGAGAGTGTAAAACAGTGAGGCCCTCTTGTCTTCATAGATCGCGTTGTCATTCAGATATATCGCATTTGACGAATTTTATCAATGTATGGTGCTTAAAAAACATTGGACAATTTGTCTACGGATTGTGTGTACAGCTTTGCATGCTAGTGTTTCTGACGTTTTGATCATTTTCAAATAAAATAAAAAAAAACAGGAAAAAGTGAGGTATTTAACAAAGTATTGTAAATCCCAAAAGAGACGCTTCAAAATATTTCCGGTTAAGCAGATGTCGTATAATTATAACAGGGGCAAAACAAACCCCCCGCCGACATAAATATCAAAAGCGGTTTCCCAATCTCTTCCAAAACTGTTCAGAACTTATTTTCCAACTGTCCTCACAATGTGCATCGTGTGGTTGCGACATGTCTATCTGACCTACTAAAGTACCGGTCAGCGGTGCATCTTTTGTCCAACGACGCTGCTTCTTGAACCAAAAATTACACATTTCTGCGACCAAAAATCTGACCTAATATTTTATGTTGAAATTTATAGTTTTCTGCACGCAGAATTCAAAAAAACAATATTGAAAAATGTCTGTCACATGAGGTTTCTTCACAAAAGTCCAGTTTTTAATCAGTATGAAAGGTTTGTATGAGGTTGCTTCTCCTTAAATTAACATAAATTGAAAAAGGTTTATACACCAACTTTCAAAGAAAAGTTACGTTGAACAGTATGACAGGTTTTCATGAGGTTGCTTTCTCGATAAAATATACCTAAATTTTCGTTAGGAAATTAGAAATCAAAAGTTTCTTGGGAAATGCATTTAAAGGAGTCTTCCGTGGAAACCGCTTCGTTTCCCCTTGTCGCCTACTGCGACGTGGAGAAACTGGTTAACGCTGCCTAACGTGCAGTTTATATAGCATCTCGGAGCTTTCCTCTTCAGTCTTTCAGTCTGTTATCTTCTTTTCACCTTGACAGTGCCTCTTCTCGTGTGCAATTCGAAAATGTCCCTTAGAGCTCACGAAACCTCTCCGGACATGTTCTGTTTCATCTGTGGTGAACATAATATCATGACACTTTAAAGAAATATTTCCGAATTCGTTAAAAAAGTGCATTTTGCTTATTTTCATTTCCAGCTGGGAGATCAAGAAAAGGGGTGGACTCCGTATCAAGTGTGCGAATGCTGTGTTGAAGATCTTCGCTTGTGGCTTAAAGATAAGAAATAATAGTTTTGTTTTGCCGTGCCAATGATGTGACGTGAAGAAAGAAATCACCGATAAGAGTGCAGTTTTTGTTAATTCGATATGTAGGGGTATAACTGTAAAAAATAAGAAAGGTTTTGCTCAGGGGTGCAGAATATGTCCGAACGCGCAAACGATCTTCGGGGGTAATTAAGACAGTTCTAGGGAATTTTTTCCAGTGGATAAATAAATAATAATGTCAGGAGCAAATATTCGGGGTGTTCTAGGTGTGCGGCGCACACCCACACAAAATTGCAATTCAACCATTATTACCGGTATTATTTTTTTGGATTTGTTTCTAATAAAACTCGCCAGAGGTCGTCCTGAGGCTTTTAGTGGTGGTTAAAATTAATTTTCCCACATAATATTTTTACTAATAAAAGAAGTTTCGTTCAGTAAGCATATCTTATTCGCGTTAGAATCCCCGGGTGTGCTGCTTTGTGTGCGCACATCAGACGATCTTAAAGCAGCTGTAGTACAAGCGCTCCCCAGAAGGCGCTGCAGGTCACGTTTTTATTTCTCTGTAGTCTCAGACGTACCACCGGAACTCTCAAGGTGTGGTACCCAAAATCAGGACCACGTGAGTCTGTCGGAGCAGCCAGTTGCTGTTACATTTTTTTTTTTATTTTATATGTATTTCCAGTAAGACTCGGTGAAGTTTTTCCGCTAAACTTAATACCATTGCACAATATTTTCGTGAAGAGAAGAAAGGTCCATTGTTTCGTGCAGTAAATAAAATGTAGTTAATAACTTTTGCAGCTGCGGAATGCTAATTCACCAAGTCGTTAAAGCAACTGTTATTAAAAACTTTAAAGATGGCGATACAGGTCATGATTTATTTCCTCGTGGATAAAACGCAGAATTTTAAATTCCCAGGGTGTGCGCGCTTAAAAAAAGGACCACTCGAAATACAATTGTTTGTGTTTAGAATAGCTTGGAATCATAAATAAACGTCATCGTTCTGCTATGAGTTTTTTATCTTTTCGTCGCGGTGTGAATCGGTGTATTTATAAGTACAGATACAATTGAATTTTGACATCCATTTAGGTTGACGATGTACTAAGTGCCCCATTTTTGCCAGAGATTTTGCAGATTGTGTAATTCGGGTTAAAGAAAGTAAGCCTCGTGCTGTATTTAAAACTTATATACAAAGAAAGAGATACCGAAAATTCGTTCATCACTCTAGTATTTGCACAGGAAATTCAATTTTTTTTACAATGGGGTGTACGTAAAGACCTTTATTACCTTAAGTTATTAAACGGCAGCTAAATAATAGAAATGCTTTTCGCATGTTCAAAATAAATGCGCGAATTTTGCAGTCGATATACATAATAAAATGTTTGCGTTCTTTCTCCCACAACAGCACATCTCTAACCTAAATGGGCACGTGACCGTGACGCCACTAAATAATAGTAATAGTAATATATAATATCAAAAATAAAACAAAAATTTGAATCATTAACAGCCATATAACATTCAAGGTAAGAGTAATTTACTGAACAGTAATCAGGTAGTCATTTTGAAATATATTGTGTCGTTATGAATACAACAGGTTATGAGCGCAGGGATGTACTACCAACTGCTGCTGGCAGACTATTCACCGAACCGTAACGACTTTACTAATGCCAAGGCGGAACCACTAGTCACGCTAATAAACGTTTCCGAAACTAAGGGCAGCGAATGTGTCATAGACGCTGATTTAAAAATTTATCGGAGGTTCTGGACATTTTAAAGCGGGTGATCGATTCATTTTTCAAATTATTTAAGTCTAATTTAAATTTCATTAAGCAAAATAATCTGGCAGAGTATGAAGCCTGAAATTCTAGAATGAAATGAATTATAGTTAATTATAGAACTTGTTTAGCTGTTCATTTTCCAGCCTATCTCTGCCCCAACCACTGTTTTCACCTAGAGCCCAAAAATGTTTCAGACATTTTGAATCTAAGTTTCATGTTTCTATTCTCAGGGCTTACTCACTTTTGTTTGGAACGACTGGGGTGGGGCAACAATCAAGCTTCTTTGCCAGCATTGTCCGAGAAGAAGAAAAGAATTCGAAAGAACAGATTAAAATCCCGATCAGACTGTTGGAACCAGTGTCATCATTTGTAGAATGGGAGGAGGGGAGAAGGAGATAAATCTTTCAGACAGGTGTGCTGAAAATGCAGAATGGGACACTTCACTGAGTCGTTAATAAGTTGACCCATAGACCATTCTTGTAAACAATAAGAACCGTGCCTTTTGATCTGAAAGCCGAAAGCATGGAATGAGGAAACGGAAAGTAAAATCAAATCGTTCTCCAGTCAGAACTACCAGTGGTCCCAGTTAGTTCGGATTTTGGAAACTCTACTGTATTTCTATTTATAAGCTTAGACGTGAAACGCCAATCTTCAACTCCAAGCGCATGTGAAGTAAGCTGTATTGGCAGCCATATGACCCTGGGTACACGTGGTTTTTCGGTTGCTGTTTACGTGCCACGGGTGTTATTCGTACCGTTGTTTCTGTGCAGTTTGTTATAAAGTGTGGCGCTCTATATTCTGTCGTGGCACATGTAACTATTTATAAATGTATTGCTGGTGAATATTCAAGAGTGAACATGTGTTTTATTATTAATTCTGTAACAAAGATTACCGATGTGAATAGTAAGACAAAATAGGTGATTGTCAACCTTCACAAAGAGACAGAGACAGGAAATGTGCCATTTCTTGGTTACAAGTGACGCCACCTATCAATGTAAAACTGTTCTGTATTTATTCATTAGAATAAATATTATTTTTTTTTCAAATTTTAAGTAATAGGTTTTAAGGTTATTTTTAATCATCGACATATACTATATTAATAGGTTAAACTTGTATGAAAATCCGCTAGAGTTTTGGAGAAACATTTGTTCTAGGGAAAAATTGGGCCACAAAGATTTTCCTCACCAATAGTATTACTTACCTAAATCTTGAGTCTGCTGTTTGGCTTAACCCACATAATATTGTAAGTGTCCTGAAGACTCCCGATTGCTCAGATGATATTGTTCTGAAATCAGATGAAGAAATTGAAAGTCCTTTTCTTTTGGAGTAAGTCCAGAATTTGAAATTGAAAAAGAACATCAACGTTTTCTCCAAAACGAACTGAATGGCTTAGTAAGGTACCAAATTCTTTTCCAAGAGGTATCTTAGTTATTAGAGTAAAGAATGAAAAGAAAAACATTTGTTATAACCTGGTACATTTTCTCGTGGTACAGATACCGCGGAAGACATTATGTTTTGTTTTTCTTACAAGAAGGAAATCTAGTTTTTTTCACTGACATTTGTGTTTTGATGAAACACTTTGGAGTACCGTACGATTCATCCAGTTGGCGGTTGTTCATTGATTCATTAAAAAAGAGCTTAAAAGCATTTTTGCTACACCATGGCAATGATTATTCCTTAGTGCCGTTCGAACATTCTTTTGTCCTGAATGAAACGTAGGAAAATGTTGCCTTGATTATTGAGAAAATCCTGTACGATGACCAAAATTTGTAAATATGCGGGGATTTCAAACTATTGAAAATACCGTTAGGTCAGCAATCAGGTTCCACCAATACCACTGCTCTCTTTGTTTTTTAGATAGCCGTGACAGACAATCTCAGTGGAATCAAACAGTCTGGCCACTTCGAGATATTCTCAGGCCTGGGGAAAAACGCTTTATCTGGGAAAACTTGTTTCCTAGTAACATGGTTCTTTTTCCGCCCCAGGATATAAAGATATGGCTCAGAAAACAATTCGTTACAGCACAAACTAACATCATAAAATCTATGAGACGAACCAAGAATCTTGATTAGTCAGACTATGCCACTTTCTTTTAATCATCCACAGTCCAATCACGATGGTCTTGGTCCCACTTAATGCGCTGCTGGCGATGACGGGCAGTAAGCACGGGGACCCGTCTGGGTCTTCGGTAACGCAGGCCCATGCGCATAAGGCTGCGATGAACTGTGTCAGTGGCACATTAGACTGATCACTACTGTTTTATCTACAGGTGCATTGTCGCAACGTGGTCCTGCGGTCGCTCTGAACAATACGCGACAGTCTTCGCTCCCCTCTGGCATCAATGAGCTGCGGACGGCCCATGGCTGGACGACGGTTCGTCAACTGTGCACCACTTTTGATACGCAAACACTACAGCAGCATGTAAACAACCCAGAAGCCTCTCCATTCCCGAGGCGCCGCGCCATCACAATTTGTTTTTTACTAAATTCCGATAAATCGGCAGCTTTTCTCATTCTGACTCCGAACACTCTACCAACGGAAAGCCGGTCCTCGGGTTTTATATTTAATGTTGTGTGAACTTCACCTGCGCCACCGTTCGGCCTCCAGGTGCCCTCATTTCTCTACGCTGAGGGTTGGTATAATGGAATGGTTCATCATTGTGTATAACCCTTATAAAGTTTGAATGCTACGTATAACTCAACGAAGCAAGTTTTTGTGAAACAAGCAGTTGTGATTTTCAGTTTCATTTTGTGCTGGTGGATTACCACCAATTCTGGGAAGTAGCATAAATTTACTAGTTTATGAACCAGCTCGGAAACTTAAATACTTAATAATCCTTTTTCAGCGAATATACTTAAAAAAACTACATCATAATTTTCTTGTATATTTCTGATTTTAATTGTGATACCCGGAATTCACTTACTTCCTCTAATACATTTAAGGGATGTTAAGCATTTTCTGTTAACCTGATTTCACGTGTGACACAGCGGTCATGACCCATAGACAAAGAGAGGTATCCTTTGTAGTTTAAGTGCCCTGTCGTTCGCGCTATTTTGGCAGCAAGTCTCTCCATGACTATATTTAAAATATTTTTCGAAACTTTATCTTTAAAACCAAATCTATAGGAGCGCTTATAAAGTTTCACAGAATCGTCAACAAACGCTAAATTTGAATACTCGCCAACATACTGGTCCAAGCGTTCAGTAACTTACACTTTGTCATACGAGTATTATAGCTATGTGTCCGGATGGTACACACAGCTGTAATTGGACTCGCGAAGTAAATCAGGTAATTAATGTGGAAAATCGCGAAACGTGATAGAAATTTATTCCAAAACACACGAACCATTGTAATACGTGTAACTTGCAGTGATTGTTAAAGTGAATGTCATTTAATGAAGTCTTTAGAATTTTTATTTGTACAGCCGTTGTCCAGTAAAAAATATTTATACTTACGTGATGTACAAAGTAATATTCAAATGACGTGAGACATCATTGAAGTGAAAACACATCCCCCCAGGGGATTTCTTTAGAACATAGAACAGAAATCATTGCATTTCGGAAGTCTTGAGAAATGGCGATAAAAGTATATTGGAAAAGCAAATAGTAATTTGCGTTTCAGAAAAAAAAGGAACTTTACCAAAGACGATTTCCTTTTTTCGCTTAAATTCATTCAAATCGAGAATTTTATGAAACTGTGAACTTTCGCATAATGAGAATTTCTTGTGGTTAATGAACCCCTACAAAATTGGTACATGTTTTAATATTTTTGGTGAATTTGAAATTTAACACTTATTTTGTGTGTTTTCATAACACTGCACTTTTTGTTCAGTTTTTTATGAAAAACATGTATTAAATATATGAGTTAATTAACATTTTATTTTTGTTGTTTTCAGCAGTTTTATTTGGGAAACGGCTTTTAAGCATATTTAAATGTGGCCACGCAATTCAATAAAAGGTTGGTGAATCTTACTACTCACAACGTACCATATAATCAGAACATTTCAAACGTTCTGAATCTTCAATTCGCTTTATCGGTGTTTGTTAACCAGAACCACATATATGTCATAAGTGTGTTTTGGAAAATAATTTAATTTAGGTTAAGGGAATCGTCATCACGTAACGCCATACATTACTATATAAATAGAAGAGCCAAATATTGTGACCACTGTTTCTTTACGTAGATCGGAGGAACTGCAGGCAAACGACAGCGCGTGTGATGGTTTTGAAATGGTATAAATGTAATGTGGTACTGAACTCCTTTAATCAGTGTCATTCTTGTTCTTCAAATGAGAAAGACAGCGGTCTTATGCTGGTTTATATCCTGGTTATAACCCGCATCCCAATACCTCAAGCTGCGTGTACGATTCTTCCTCCACGCCATGCCTTCCAGACAGTGAGGCGAAACATAAATCACCACTCCTTCCCTAAGGGAGCGTGATGTCAAAAGCGGACAAAAAATATCGTAGTCCCTAGGCTTTTGTACAGTTTGGACAGAACGACGAAAGGGCTGGGTGACGCAAGTAAGGGAATTCGTAGCACATTCAAAATTTTCAAATTACATTGCTATGAAGATATATTTACTTGGTAAATCCCTAATTAGTACATCGATAAATTCTTGGTCATCATATCTGCCGCTAATTTTTGTTCCGTTTCGAGAATCGTGCCCCACTACACTTGCTTTGTGTCGGCACTGAGATCAGCTACATATTTGGAAACGCTGGAAATTCAAGTTTTTGTACAGGAAGTGATAGCACATTTCAAGCGAGATGAAATTAAAGAGTGGGTCCACCTATCTGGTGTTCGGTGGACTGGATCCTCACTCTCTGCAAGCCGTATATCTTCCTACAGCTCCCTCCTCAAAAAATCACTTACTCTATCTTACAGGTTTAATTCATGTTTCTCTTTTGGTAAGATTAATTACACGCAAATGAAGATGTATTCATTCCTAACCAATACAAAGAACAGTAAATTAAATTTAATTTTATTACCTGCTACTAGAAAAGTTCTCCATGCATTCGATGGCTTGTTATGTTTGAAATTTTAAAGCGACCTGCACAAACTGCATCAGTAATAATCTGGTGGTGCCATTTTCATGCGCAGTTCCAATTTTCGTTTTTTCGAATTTGCGCCTGACGTCGCACAGAATGCTCGCCACCGATACAGAATTATTGCAGGCACAACCTAACTGCAAGGCTGTTCACATGATTAAGAAAGCATTTCGTTTCTGTGAATAAGTCTGGATTATCGTGCATAGTATAATTAATATAGATAAACAAGCAGTCTTTTACATGATGATCAGAAAGATTGAACATGTATCTGTACTAAATTATAACAAAAACCTAATTCAATACTTCAATACTAAGTACAAATATATAGTCGTACAAGATCTTTCAAAATTGCAGAGCATTTCATCTTCAGGTACATTCTACATCAAGGAGAAAATTACTGGAACAGGAACAAAACACCGTGATTTAAAAATATAAACAAAAAATTAAATGCTAATGGCACATGATATTACCAAATAGTCAGGCATAATGTACATACTGAACACGTGCATCCGATATTTAGGGGAGATGCATGGCATTTGCATGTGCGTTTCTTGGCATGTGATTAAAGACGTAACGATTGTATTCTATTTAGGTCAATTTTTAACACAGTTTTTGGTTAAATTGAGGATGTCGTTACTTCTTCATCAGTTGTATCCATATTGCATGGATACAACTAGGAAGGTGGTCATTTCAGCATCTCGGTTACTGAGAGAGGATAAGTAAACTTTCTGCGTACAATAGATATCTTCTTGTGTCCACCCATATTTCTTACCATTTTTAAAATTTTACGATTTCCTCCAATCTGACTGATGAAATTTCACAAACTCACTTTCGATTCTTACAAAATCTCGACTATACCTTTCTCAGTGAGAACTCTTATCTGAAGTCATCTAGGTAAGAAAGAAGGTAATCGTGAGGCGACTGCAGTTTGTGTAGCATTTACGGCAGATTAAAGAATCATTTAGTGTTGAGAGCTAATCACTCACGGTGAAAAGTGTTTTATTGTAATGAACTGTTTACGAATGATCCAATTTTAATCCAATATATTAGGTTACCACTTTTTAGTTTTTTATAGAAATAATAATTGATATATCATAATGCTGACTTCAAGATGTTAGTGTTTCGAAACCGACACACAAAAAATCCAGGAAAATTCACTCCTTCGTCTCATTGGCACTGCGCCAAAACGCAATCCACCAATTAGCGTGTGTTAATGGAAACCATGATGGAAACACAGCAGACTGAGGCTTCAGAGCAATAGCGCATTTTTGGCGGATGCAATTGCTACTGCGAATTAGTGGTGGGCAGATTCTGACATTTACGCGACCTGGATCTTTCAGATTGGGTCATTAAAATCATCCGTTCCTTTCAATATAATTCGGCTGAAAGATGGCAACACGTCAGTTTTTTGGATTTCTCGCTTAGCAGCATTTAAATTAACTAATGTCAAAGTCATAGTCAAAGGATCCTCAGATCCATCCCCCCACCCACCGTTGAGGGTGGATTGAATACGAATTCAAAGCGATGTATATAAATAGGCTTTCACCAATGAACCAAATCCATGGACACACCCTTAAAAAATCTCTGGCTACGATTCTGGCTCCGGTGTATTTCTTGAGCGTGTGGTTTGTAATGGGAGCCTGTAAACTTTTTGCTGTTGTCGTTTCGGACGCCTTCTTTTTTCTATGCACAGTCACGATAGATCACACACACTCTCATTGGGGTTCAATCCCAGGCTTTATGATGACTGGGTAAGACGGCAGAAGTCACTCTATGCGAAATGTATCACTTCTGAGAACGTCTTGCGCTATCGTTATTACCATTTTCATCAATGAAACAGTCGTCGCCTGCTGCTGATTAAACAAACAAACAAACTTCAGTATTGTATTATGGACCTGATCAGCAACAACGGAGACACAATCATTGGAGAAGATCCGACATGTTTGCAACATATGGAGACTCGTTCCCAGTCAACAGAACGTTCCCCACACATTGACATCACTTCCAGCACCTTGTGATCATAACACAAGGCAAGATTCGTTAATTAATCCATTGGGCTCCCGAAAAACTCTTTGCGGACCTTCGGTCCAGAAGAAGGTGTGTCGCTACTGGACTGACCACATGACATATTTTTCCATTGTCTAGTCATTGTGTTCCTGGACCCCACTGTAAACGAACTTTCCAATTCTTTGCGCGAATCAGAAGTTTACGTATCTGTATAAAACTGCCAATAGGGTTCCTCTTCATTTCTCTTTCCATAGGTCTGGGAGATATCGGTCGGGAAAATCTTTCATTCGAGTGCTTCTGTCAATTGCTGGACATAGAAAGTCCTGTTTCATTATACAGGTTTGCTCAGACGACTGGAATCTCGTTCCTGACACATTGTCGTGGTGCCACGTTTAAGCTTTTCAGACAATAAAAGTGGGTTACTGTTCCAGTGATTAAAGATCCGGTTATATATTATTTTGAGAAATCAGCTAGCTCTCTGCTTTCAAAAGCTTGACAGGTACAAACAACAAGCCCTTTCTCTAACTGCGAAAGTCCTTCGTGTTAAACATTTTGACCAAAATACTGTTGATTACTGACGACCAGCAGTCTTTAAGTAGTTGCCTAGCTCACCTGGTGACAAATTTTACCTCTTATTTTGTACATAAATAATATGCGTTATGTCTCGTTTACATACATCCGCATGTTGTCGTATTTAGGAATTCCGGGAATCCGACTACGATTAAGCATGCCCATTTGCCATCTTTCTAAAATACTGATTTAATAAACACTGATTCTACTACCAGCAGCGCGCGATAACTACAAGAAATGTTTCTTTTTTCGCAGTTTCGCAGCTTTTTTCTCAACTCCAAGAATGTGCTGCTTCGTATTTTATGCCAATTATCGTGCGTCACATGGCATTGCGTCCTGATTTAGGTTTTTGCGTTTTTCCACGTCAACTGTACTTTATGCTTCACTACACTTCTTCCCACTTTGATTTGTTATGAAATGTCTTTTTTTAACCTCGCTTTAACGATTAGACACCAGTGTATATGATTGTGTCTAAAGAATATGTGATTAAATTCTTGAATATAAAACATGTCGCATCTTAATGGTTTCAATATTTTTATATATAAATTGGTAATTCCATGAAATATCTGCATAGATCCTTTCGGAGTACATGCTTTTAATATTTTGTATTGAGGCCCGATTAAAGGTGCCAGTATAAATAAATAAACAATGCATTCAGTTAATAATATTTTAATGCTTTATACGTACCTTATTTTACAATTAAAAAAACCAAGAAATAAAAAGTTGCCCCCTGTTCCACCGGGACTTGAGTGAGAGGCCGGCGCAAACAGCTGCTTTACAGTTTTCTACTCAAGGTCACGTGTAACGCAACTGCTCAAAGAGCTTCATTTCCACGGTGGGTAGTCGGATGTATGCTGTGATGTTGTTTTTGTTTCAATATGTAGCAACGTTATTTAAAAAAACCACGAAGCCAATCTTGAAAAGGCTACGTGCAATTGACAGAAATGATTTTACAGATTACTTTTAAATAGCGCATACTTTTTTTCTCTTACTTCTCGTGTACGTAGTCTGCTTTACTTATGTTAAGTAAATGTCATTGTAGGGATAAACTCTTGGACTTGAAAAATCAAATATGTGTATTTTTAGAACAATGGAACAAGAAAATATGATCTTTGCGAATTGCCGTTGAACCAATTTAAACAATCACCGTCTCTGTTTGCATGTTTCAAATTTGGAACTGATTTTTCAATAAAATGAAAATATCATGGAGGAAACGTGGACTTGTTCTCCACCAATAACCCATATAATAAGTGCCCCAAAGGTCTTCAGAGAGTGTTAAACCCCCTTTTGAAACCACCATATGCACAGAAAATAATTTAAAAAGATCATCGCATGTACATTTTTGAATGTGTAGTTCTAATTCATGCTATTTGCCGCTCTCCGAACACTATGAATCTTGCCATGGAAAGTTTTTGACGGCAGTCGTTTCTTAGCTTGTTTGAACAGAAAAGGATTGAAGCAGAATATCGCATGTACGTTTCTCAATGAGTCTAGTTCTTGTTCTTATTAATTCCAATTCACTAAATTCTTAACGAAGCACAGCAATGGATAATGTGTGAAGGTAGTAGCTTCTCAGTTCGTTTGCACAGAAAAGGATCTAAGAGAAGTATCGCGTGTGCTTTTCTCAGTGAGTCTAGTTCTTATACGTACTATTTGCATCTCAAGGAATTCCTTACTAAATTCGACCATGTATGTTTGGTGACGGGAGTAGTTTCTCAGTTCCTTTGGAATAGTGTATTACTGCATCTAGGTCAAACCCTTCTTTGAAGTTGCTTTATATGAATTCGAGTGTTTTTTACATTTGGACGTCTGAGGACCACATTGTTCGAGTCGATGAGGTATTCATGATTCATACCCAGACATTTCTCGGAAGACTGATTAGAAGCCAACTCTTCGTTTCACTACGTAGGAGATTTTGAGGTTTCAGCAAATCTGATTACTTTGTTGAGCGTGATGGGATACAGGTGTCAAGTCATAATAGTTGACCCTCTGCTTGAAAGTTACGAAGCTATCCAAACTGTCTCGTTTGTAAAGGGAACTTTTTACAATTCTGTGCATCTACAGAATTGCAAAAGGTTCACTTCACAAACCAGACATTTTTTGCCTTTTACAGTTCTGTTCATCTACTTTTTAGCCTTTTACAATTCTGTGCATCTACTTTATTACCTAGCTATATATCATCTCAATAGGCATCATTAACAAAAGGATTCTGTTTATCTCGAGATTGATTTCAACCAAATGCTGCAGCTATAGAAAACATCTTGAATACCCGTGGGAAAAAATGTGTGTTCAACGAAATAAATTGTCCTCGAAGCCAGCATTCTACTAAGAATGTATTTTCAAATTCATTTGAGAAACAGAATAGCAGGGAGACGGGAATGAAATCCTAAATAATAAGAACCAAGCGTGTGGGCTTGTAAAAGTAATTACATTTTATAAAACTAATGATATGCACGATAAGCCTGAAAAATCCTTAGTATTGTGGATAGAACAAACAAACGCAGACTGCCGTTACATACAAACGTATTTGTGAAAATCTTCGTTAATTTATAGAACACCTAAAAGTTGAAGATGTTTTATACAGCAATGCTTACTATGAAAATTAAGAAGATAGTTTCCCTGATAACGCCTGAAGCATGGGAGAACTGGCAGGAGTTGGATCGTGTAACAGAAACGCGAAAATTGAATGAAGGGAAGTTTAGTTAGTATATAGTGTGAGAAACATATTCATCAGCATGGCCTCTAGCAGATTATGTTTACCAAGATGTCTGATAAGATCACATCAAATAACAATCAACAACGTTACAAAATATTACAAAAGAAATTGCTTTCGAAGATTATCTAAATGCATGTGGAAATGCGAAATATATTTCCTACGTGAGATGAAGTTGTAAAACAAGAACAAAAAGGAAACGCTATTTTGAATTAAATTCGTGTCTGAGATGTATGTTGATTGTCGGTATAACGGAAAGTCATGAATGAAAAAGAAAGTAAGTTTGAACACTGGTTAAAATCTTTTTTGCAGATATTAGGTGCCAGGAAAGAAAAGTTTGAATTTTAGACAATGTTTAGTGCCACAGAAACGAAAATCATAGCAAAGTTCAGATGGAATATTTACCATTTAACGAAAAGGGAAAACGACAGGTTTTAGATGCAGGATTAATTGGAACGTGAAAAGTATATTACAGTCTTCTTCAGGTGAGAAATACCGCAAAGCATATCTAAAATAAAGCACATTTTCTCCTGTCTCTAAAGTACGCAGGTATTTTACGGGGGTCTTTACAAAAGTTTTGCACACTGTTCATTTTTTTGAAAGTATGAAGTTAAGGAGAAAACTTACCTGCTTGCAATTCAATGTACTTCTCTCCGATACTAGAGACAGCTTACCAGCGGTGAGGTAGCTTCTGGATGCCCGTAGTGCATCGTCTTTTTTCAGGAGTTGTATTATCAGGCTTTACGTCTAACTATGGTTCGTCCAGATATTCGTAGCGAATACCATGGAGCCAATATTTTAAGTTTGGTAAAAGATCAAAGTCGCGTGGACTGAAATCAGGGCTGTATGATGAGTGGAATAGCGTTTTCCATTCATATTTCGACAAAAATCCCTGTACCGATGCTGCAACATGACTCGATCAGTTGTCATGCAGCATGATCGCTACCGCTTCCAATAAATCGGGCGGTTTTGACGAATTTCGTTCTCAACTGCGCCTGAAAGTCAGAATAATATTGTGTGTTTACATTTTGCCCTACCGGTGCTCGATCGCAGCATACAAAACCATGGGTATCGTACGCAAAATCATCATTTGCTTCACTTTGAACTGTTGTCGACGACAATTTAAGAGGCGTGGAGAACTTGGATGCCTCCGTTCCGTTGATTGTGACTTCAGTTCCGTCTCAACATCACAGGTCCAAGTCTCATCGATTGTGACAATTCTGTTCAGGAAGGTTCATGGTGAGGGGGAAACCCAGCGCGCGGCAATTCTTATTCCTAGCTGCGGAGCTTTTATAAGTCAATGATGAGGAACCTATGTTTTTAATAAATGGATAATAGTGATACACGGACTTTTCTGGTACCGGTCATAGTGAAGCACCCATATTACAGTAACAAACAATTCCATCACAACCCTTATGACTAGCCACTTGTATGCAGGGTTATTAGGAAACTCCGTTTACCCCTCTAACTTTTAAACCGCGTATAGTACCACCACGGAAGTAACGTGTACCTAAAATAAAGTGAACATGCTCAATCGATTTAACGGCCGCATCGGTGGCGCAGTGGTCTAAGCGATGGCCTCTGATCATTCGTCCGAACGGGGTACGGGTTCGAATCCCGGTGAGGCATGGATGTTGTGTTTGTCTTACGACACTGGCTCTCTCCCTTCTCTGGAACCAGTGACCCTAAATTAGGGACGGGCGCCTGCTTATAACCCATTGAGTTGCTCACGGTGGTCGTTAAACCTCCAATAAAAAAAATCGATTGGACGTGCGTTTAGAGCCCCTAGTGGCGAAATACGGAACTTAGAAAAACTAACTCAGAAACCAAGAGAGATACGCAAAAAAGTAACATTACAAAATGAAAAACCGGTGTCCAATTAGTACAAAACGACGCTTGGTTCAACAGAAACACTTACAGAAAAGGCAAGACACGTTAAAGTAGTAAACTTTAAATTACACACAAACCAACACAGATGCAACACACAGTTAGTGCAACTAACCTGGCGAGTGGTCTACCGTACACATTGTTCGAAGTGTGCATCATCAGCGACGATGCACATCTGTATTCGGGGCAGAAATGCATCTCGTACAGCATGCAGCATCGCATGGGTTACAGAATTACAGGCCTTGGCGATGCATTTCTTTAAATATGCCAAGCTGGATGTTTCCCTGAAGTACAATTGACCTTTCAGGTATCCCCAAAAGAAGAAGTCCATCGGTGCTAGGTCGGGTGATCCTGGTGGAAATTCCGTACAACTACCATACCCAATAATATTGTTGCCGGACGTTGAAGATAAGAACGAGCTAACTGGAAAGGTTTTGTGGGAAGGACAGCCGACATGTTGAAACAATAAGCGTGGCAACGTATTCAAATTAACATCATCCAACGAATCGTTTGCTGGACCACATAACAGCTGCAAGTAAACCTGACTTATTAAATTTCCCTCAATGAACAGAGATTCAATCCCGGATGTTTGCCACAATCCCCACCACACATTAAGTGACCATCGTATTTGATGGCGTGCTTGCCTCGTCATGTGTGGATTTCTCACATCCCAGTAGTGGGAGTCCTGGTGATTGATGATCCATCCCCTTGTAAACGTTGACTCGTCACTCCATAGGATGTTGTCCACAAACCATGGCTTTTCCTGTAAAATGTTCGAGACGAAGTTACAAAAGTCACACCGCCTTTGAAGGTCTCCAGGCATCAGGTTCTGCTCAACAGCATCACTGTAGGGATGCTCACCATGTTTGTTCAAGATTTGCCTACCCGTGTTGCAGATATTCCACACGCACGGCTTATTGCCGTCGTACTACTTGGGGGATTTGCAAGAACATAGCACAAAACATCCGCATGATGTACTCGCACACCGTCACCAATGGGACGACCGGAACGATGACGCTAAGTAACGCTTCCTGTTTCTCGCAGGCTCCGGACAACTTTGGCAATGGTGTGTGCTGCAGGATGCTGACGAGTAAGAAATCGTACGCTACTCAACCTCGCAGCAGTTTTGGCATTCTTCTGGCACTCGCCGACCTCGAAAGACCGTATCAAAGTACTTCGCATTCGTGAAGATAGCCATATACCTGTCGTCCTCGTACTCTAATTCACTCTGCATTTCTATCTATCAATTATAACAATTCGGCTGTCTGATGTCATTTTACATCAAACTTGAAATTAGCATAACTACGTAACCAATTTTCTATTGCTGTCGCGTGCAAGAAACCGGACATCTGACGCTTTGTTGGTGTGTTTTTGTCTTTTCTGTAAGGGTTTCTGTTGAACCAAGTGTCATTTTGTATTAATTGAACACCACTGTTTCATTTAGTAATTGACATTTTTGCGTATCTCTCTTGGTTTCTGAGTTAGTTTTGCTAAGTTCCGTATTTCGCCACTAGAGACACCATAAAGCACGTCCAATCGATCGCGCATGGTCACTTTCCTATAGATACAGTTACTTCCGTGGCGGTAAGTACGTGGTTTAAAAATTAGAGGGCGGGTAAACGGACTTTCTTAAGAACTATGTATAATGAATTTTTGTAAAGTTCGCTTGTCAGTGTACCTGAGGATGAATCGAGTGTAGATTCAAAAATTCAGTTAGGTTTTTTAATATTAAATCTTTTATCTGATTGGATAATTTTGATTCAGTGTTATTTTTATCCAGTAATGACGGCAATTTCATTCAGGTTAGTGAAATCACTGTTTTATGTACACAAATGTGTAACATAAACATTCAAGAAAGAAAAGCAGCAAACGTGAATGGTCTCCAGCAATTAATGCCATGGTACAATGCACAGACCATTCATTGTGACCGAAGACCATAGAAACTGAACGGGCTGGGCCGATATTTATCACAGAGTACGTAGACGTAATTTGATGACCTATGTAAATAGGAATTTCAAAGGGATTACTTTACGATTAGTGGCTTTTAAAACAATAAAATTCTGAGATCCTTCATAAAATAATTAGCTATTTATCCCTGAAAACGGAATTTCCGAATACTGGGATGTAATTCAATCCGAACGAAAGAAAGTTAGCAATAATAAAGTTCGTGAGACATAGATTTTACCAATAAATGAAAATGACGTAAATAATTATTTACATCATTTACATTTATTGGTAAAATCAAAAATTGTTTTGTTTGGTTAGTGAGACATAGATTTTATCAATAAATGAAAATGACGTAAATAATTATTTACATCATTTGCATTTATTGGTAAAATCAAAAATTGTTTTCTTTGGTTAGTGAGACATAGACTTTACCAATAAATGAAAATGACGTAAATAATTATTAATAATTATTTAAGTATCCATCTGATCATAATCAGACGGATAATCATTTTCCCAGGATAGTGCTTAAAGTGAGCATTTTGTGTCACTCGTCTTTAACGTTTTATACTGAAGTTGGAGAAATACCGTTGTAAAAAGTAACTTTAAAACTTGAAAAGTCATTTATCTTAGTTTCTTAGGACAATGAAATATTTAAATGTGTCCATCTTGAATTGCCTTTGAAGCACTATAAACAGTTATCCTTGAGTAATTTGGATTAGATATTTCGCAATAACTGCGGAATGAAAATTTCCTGGAGGAAACAAAAACTAGACACTCACTAGCCGACTACATATTAATGGCACCAAGAGTATCCAAAACGTGCTTGGCACTATTTGTAAACCTCTATTTGTAAAGAGAAAAATGTAACATTATCGCATAAGATTTTTTCAGTGAGTTAAGTTCAAATGCATACTCTTTTATGCTCAAGGAATTCCCTGCGTATCTACGCCATGAGGGCTATGTCAGGTAAATCGTTTCCCACTTCCTTTGAAAGAGTGGATCAATGCATTTGCACCACATGGGTTATTTCAAATAACATTCCTATTAGCATTTATGTACGTGTAAGTTGGTGGTTCTTCATTTTCCTTTGTTTGGGGCTTGACGACAAACATAAGCAACTCAGTGTAGTCTTCCGTCCGATACAATTGTTCCTGCCACGGAAAGATCTCAGAATCAATCCCAGGTGGGCTCGAACGCGCGGACATTTAAATAACCGCTGTGCGTCGAACTGCACGTCAAGCCGTTAGGCCTAAAGTACTGGTCCCAGGGTTATAAATATCGGCGTTTTCCATCCCATTGCTACTTAGCTTTCACGAGACCATCCTGTCGGGCACTCTACCCCAAATCTCCTAACATCCTACTTCTGACAGAAAATTCGCCAGGGATAGCTTTGGATAGCAAATAGCATTTGCTAAAGTAAAAACATTAGTTTTCTAAGCTCAGTAAATAAAGCTTTCGTTTTAGAACTTAGTCACCAAATAACGCAGTCAAAAATAAAAATAAGTTATTTTATCTATTTAGTTATCCAAGCGAAAAGATTAAACTGATATAATATACAAATACAAAAAAAAAAAAAAAAAAAAAAGATACAAACGAAACTAACAACTCGTAATAGCAGGGCGAGCTTTGGCTGCTGCGAGAAGTGCATCCGAAACAGACGATCACTTAAATAGCGCGCCCCAATTAACTCTTTTTATGAAATAAAATATGATAGAAAGAGATAAAATGCCGTGCTAGGAATTTAATGATGATTGAAGACGATGAAAAGTATGGGGCACACTGTTCAACCGAAACCAACATAACACTGTATTTTTTCAATTAAGAGCGCAGATGAGGGTACTTCATGGGTGTTTACTTCAAGGCGATTGTTTATGTAGTATTTATATTGCATATAGCTCTTATGCGCAATTCACACATACTTTACAGAAAGAAACAGGGTTGCGGGAATGTCATTTAATAAAGTCGAATCGAGCATCACGGACGCTAGTGTTGGTCCTGGCTTTATGTAATACCTTAGGAATAAGACCCTGAATTTTTACATAAATACCAAGCTGTCTGTCAGTGATCTCTTCACATGTTTGAAGAAAATTTCTTGGTGTTTACTCAGAGATACTCTTAAAAGTCTTCGGATATCCTTTGGTCACACCGCCAGGGGAATGAATCACCGAACAGATTCAACGCTTTGCACCACTTCACAAGTTGTTTTCTTCAGTGACAGTTTACAAGTAAAAGAAAAATGTACTCACCGAGTCATCATTGTGGTGGTACGTATGGATTATAGAAAGGCAAGGTGAAATAAGCACTGATCAAAAACTGAAAAACGATGGCTGAGGCGTGATATATTTGTAGGATAGAAAAAACACGACACAATTATAATTTTTTGTGTGCTTATATGAATACGGAAAGGATAAATAAAGCCTTGCATGTGACATTCCTTTCAATTTTCAATACCTTGATATATTTTGTTCAACTGTCCATGCAAATTATCTTATAGCTGGGTTTCGTTTTATCATTATGCGTATGCCCTGCAATGCTAATGGTTTGCAGGTCCTCTCGCGGGCGATGCATGCTGCGAATTTCAGGCCAATCGGGTGCTTCCTTCTTGGTGTTGCATTTTCGGTGTCCTGCAGTGTTCATTGAGTAGAAAAATAGTAAAACCGAAGTACGTTGGGTCCATGAAACATATTAAAGGAATGATCAACATTCTCAAGAATCATTGCAAAAAATACCAAATGGACTGCAGATTACAAACTACCACAATGAAGACCTTTATCAAAAAGATAGGAACAGTATTCTCATGGTAGACAGACAGGACGGGTATCAGATCCCACTAAAATCTATTGATCCAGCGGATGTTGACAATATATCGGATCGACCACCAGAGTCTTAAATTAAAGATTGAGTGAACACAAATATGTTATTAGGTCACACTGATCTAACACAGCACTTGCGAAATCTGTAAACAAGGGCACCGACCTACATGTGGGGAAAAGGCGCGGTACATAACTAGCTCCCGTACAAAAGGCGTAACACTTTTTACTGAAAATCTCCATATCTTCCATAAATAATCATTATGTGGTAACGATGCACTTCCGAGCGACATACCTTTGCTAACAAGAAGTGTGGTTCCTAAGAAGAAAAGGGAACCCGGATTGGAAGACTTTAATGACATTACCTAAAAATTATAATTTCGTAACTTGATATCAATTCGGTTGACCACGTGAACTTACTTTATTAATCATATTAATGCATGCGGCAAAAAAGAGTATATCAGACAGACGTCTTTGGCTGCCTGCTCCAGGCCAGAAGACGGACCAACAGTTCGTCCGAAAATACTTACATTTTAATTGTATTTTAATTGAAACCTTTTAGCTTTGTGGATGCTGTGACCTTCATTATGGATCTTGGTTAATTATCGTGCTTGTACGGATTAAATGTCAACCCGTCACTGAGAGAAGTTTAAACACAGCAGCTACAGGTCCGCCACGTCCAATCCATCGTGCGGGATATGTGCCATTCAGGAGGTATCTACTCTACCTTGATAAGCCAATCAACTGCAACTGTCGATCCTGCGTCTTTTCTCTGGCAATTTGCATACGGTAAATGCTTGACGGTGATGTTCTTGCAATGTGCTACTTCTCCGGGAGGAAAGAAATGACGTCTGAGGTGACGACTTGCGCTTGTTTTACGTATTTCGAAGTTACTATTTTCTGACACTCAGAGTGGAATGCGACCCTAGAATCCATTGTAAATATTGTTTGTCTTGATGTGTACTATCACTACCTCTTCTTTTGACAAAACAGTTTACGAAAAACCTGTATAACTATTTATATGTATAAAAGGTTCCTTTCATTTAATTTTAAATTCTATCCACAGCGGCAGGCATTTGAATACCTTATTCATTAGTTAAGTTTTTTTCGTGGCAGCAGAACTTGAAAATCACTGCTGAATTATTTACCTCAAAACTGCCGGAAGCGAATATAATAGCCACTAACAATACACGCACTTCTTTTAAGTCTGTAGACTCGTGCTTTCTTCTTTTTATCATTCAGACTTACCCTCAATATACAAAACATTTAATACCTACCCAATAGTGTTTTGGTCCTTCCCTAGCGCACATAACAGTTTGTTCATGCCAGCCATTGACTCCATCAGGTGCCGGAGGGCTTCCGGAAGTGATGGCAGCGATAACTCTTGTAGCATTGTCCACATTCCACCCAAGACGTTAATCTAAGTTATGTGAATCTATGTACAGCTGTACGGCATTCCAGAGAGCTCACACTGGGATAAAATCTGCGACCTTGGGGACAAACGGATTGTTCGAAATTCAGATGTGTGTCTCTTCAGACGTGCATGAGAGATCGTTGTCCTGCTGAAACAGACTATCGTTCCTGGATTGCGAAATTCAAGAAAAGCGTGGATGTGATAGGACAGCACAAGCTCGTAGCGCGCAACGCTCAGGGACCTCGCCAAAAACACTAACGGACATAATGTGTACCATGCGGAGACTCCCTAAACTATCACAGAGGTACCACCTCCTGAAAACGACCGACGAGGCAAGTCGTGACCAAGGTCTCATGATATGGACGACACACCCGCATTCTGCCGTCAGCTTGGAGCAGCTGAAAATGGATTTCATGTAACCAGACGGTGCGGAGCTCCTATTAAGATGTGCAGCTCAAATGTTCCAGGGACCAGTCGAGGATTAATTTCTGATGACGTGCTGTCAAGCGTTGCACACTAGTGAGGCGGCTTCTGTAGACCTGGATGCGCCTTCTCTTTTGCTCGCTGAAGCGCTGGTGCCTCCGACATTTAACGTGGATGCAAAGCTGTCGGTCTGTATAGGTCTGAATGTTCTACGTTGAACCCAGTAATCAGCGGCGTGTGGTCGCCCATCGCTTGCCCTCAGTGCGGTGGTACCGTCTACATTATACTCGCGGTAAACACCTGATATGTTATACCTCTGGAACCTTAAGGTTCTTATTACTTGGGCAATAAAATGACCATCTGCCTTGCACCGACAACTGCAATCTTAAAGTTTAAAAATATTTGAAATATTGCTACCCTAACTGAAAGCCTAACTTCAGGTATGTTTTTATCATATCTTTTCCGCAATTTTCAAAATCGAGTATGAAAGAATTGAAATATTGGACTACGCTTTTCAATATTTCACTTCTTTCGTAATTATTAACTACACTTTCAACCTTAGTGTTATCAACTACGGTTTCGAATTTGGTGTTATCAACTACGCTCTCGAATTTGGTGTTTTAAACTACGCTTTCGAATTTGGTGTTACGAACTTTTTTTTATTGAAGGCTTTACGACCACCGTGAGCAACTCAATGGGCTATAAGCAGTCGGCCGTCCCTAATTTAGAAACACTGGTTTGCAGAAAAGGGAGAGAGCCAGTGCCGTGAGACAAGCACAACATCCATGCATCACAGGACTCGAACCAGGGCCTTTCACGAACGAATGATCATAAGTCAGCGCTTAGACTACTACGTCACCGGTGCGGTGTGTTATGAATTAAGCGAACAATGTATAATAAGTACCTTACTACATTAAATAAGTGCTGTTCATGATTAGATCTTGTAAGTGCAGGCGATTTTAAAATCTAAAGCTTCGGAGCAGGTGCTGCATCAGAGTTATGAGTATTCCATATCGCTCTCATGGTTGCGTATAACGTGGAAACACTGTTAACTCCTTCAGCTTTAACGCTCTAAAGAACTGCCTATGACACAGCCAGAAAAAGCGCAATATTTAGATTTGTAAATCAGTATCTGATTCTTCAACTGAACAGTGTTCCTTCTCTTCTTCTTTTCCGTACTTAGCCGACAGTATGTTTTACTGATTACACATTGGTTTGTCGAACTAATGATGCTGGTTATTTGACCACAATTATTTTGAACCAAGTTCAAACAAGTTCTTTGCTTTAGAGAAGTATGAGTTTTCCAAGGGAAAGTCAAAACGTTGATTCCGTTACTGTTTCGATTCTTAACTTTTCCTACTGTAACAGATTTCAATGATTTTTAGAACTGCTGCTCATACGATCGTTAAATGCGACTGTGTTGAAAACTTTATGAAATGAACTTTGGGAAGGAAAGTGAGCTGTATCTCACTTACAGAAAATTTTGGGGTAACGTAAGTAAAAACTTTTTAAAAGTGATATAGAAATAAGTGAAACTAAATTTTGTTAAATTTTACTAAACGCAAGTATTTTTCAAAAAAGTATTGCAATAATGAACATTAGCAACATAAATAAATGCTTTACTTCATTAGATCAAGAAAAGACAAACGGAGCCCACGCGATAACTACTATGTAACAATGTGCAAAAAAAACTAATATAACTATGTGAGCCCACAATCCTGTCTTCTCCTCGGCCACATAAAATCCTGCTATTTACATTCATTTCGTCAAATAAAAGTACAGTTATACACTTTATATGTGTACATTTATCTTCCTGAGTCTTCATTATGTTCTGAACTTTATTCAACACATCTGAACAACAAAGGATAGATCTAGCAGTCCATTCTTCAGGGTTGAAATGGTGGAAATGGGAATCCAATATTATTTCTTACAAAAATGTAACATGATACAGACGGTAATATTATAGCCCTGCAGATATTCTCTCTGCTCCGTTTCTTGCATTTTTACCTTTTAACAGGCAGAAAATCTATTGATATTTTTTATTTAACACACTTACTACTTTCATTTGAAACATGACATTACAGGCCTTTCTACATTTACGCAAGCGTTGTCCTGTTGATACAAGTTCCCTACTTAAGCATTAGTCACGCGTTTGAAGCTGTGTACATATTGCACTTAGTCTTCCGTTTTCTTGCTTCGGTGTCTTTATTGGTTTCACACCATATTTTCCCAATAACTTGACATATTATGTGTTGACTGATCAGTTACAGTAGTGTCAATTGCTATTTTCTTTTGGCAGGATGGGAAGTAATATAATTGCCGTGATCTCCAATGCTCGCTTCCGAATACCAAGGGCAAAACACTTAACCATTCACCTGTGTACTGAAGATCGCAATGCCACATTATCAGACCGAGAGTTCAGTGGAGTGTCACTTAAAGAGACAGCACTTGAAAGTGTAACACTTTCATTTCTAATACTGCTATGATCTGCATTTAGAATTCTGCCCCTTACATCCTTATGACCGTTAAATGGGAAGTTTATTGTAGGTACAACATGTACTTTTAATAGTTTTTTATCAGGCGGGATATTATTACAAATTTCCGATTACGAACTTAATCTTCTTCCCTGAAATGTTGGGATTACCATCGTGAATTCCAAACATTAAAATGGTATTTTCTTTTACAATTCAGTACCCAAACCATTCGTAAATATGGGTCTCCTGGAATTATATGAAACCTAACGTCAGAATCTTCAGCTTTGCTGTTGTATGTTGTGCAGCAGCGCGTCTGGCATCGTTGTTAGCTAGTGCAGCATAATTTACGGGTTTTGTTTTATTTTATTGAATAAAAAGATGCATTGTAGTGCTCGACGTAACGGATTCAAAGCACCTGTTTTATACTAAAGCCGATAAGGAAATAACAAGTGAACAACACACATCCTGATAAACCAAAACATAACATATCGAGATTTATTGCTCCCTAGATGATGTCATGACTGATTACAAAAAATAAATACCCGTCGGCGACTCCGGAGATGATGCGAGGTCTCCACTTCCCAACCGATAAAAGTCAATTGACGCAGAAATTCCATTTCACGAGTACCTTTAACGTAGTTTTGTGTAGTAGGTTTAAAAGATGGCAATTTGGAGATTCAGCCTTAGAAAAAAATACTTATATTTATTTATATAATATTTTTTTTAAAATACCAAAAACTCTCAGAAAAATCAATGTCGGGGAAAAAACAGACCGACGAAAAATCTGTTTTTCTGTATTATGGTAAAAGTATATAATATAATAATTGAAATTTTACTGTTTAACTTAATAGCGTTATCTTGTTTTCGTCTATAAATATGGTGAAATTATCGTATATCATTAATAGTGATAATGAACACTTTTGAAGTTAATGAATGAAATACGGAATTACGCCATTGTACAATACAAAATTAGAAGCTGTGAATCCGTTGATTTGTGTAAATATTACATGACTGGGAAGTCATAAAGTATCCGAAAACTTGAAAATTTCGTCTTCCTGGGGAAGGAATCGAACCCTCATCTCCCGGATAGCTCCGGAGAACGCTACCCACACCACCACCCAAAACGACAAAGTTTCAAGTTTCCGATTAATTGGAATATATCCAACAGGATTCGCTAGTCAAAGCAACCGGCATTCATATTAAGCGAATCTGGAAGACAGGAATTGATTCCCGTGAGTAACCGGAGACGCTGAATATTGGTGAATGAAATACGGGATGACACCATTGTTTCCGAGCATCCGTGCATTCAAGGGAATGGATTTTTATCATCCAAATTAGCTGTATATGAATGATGGTTGCTTCGACTAGCAAATACTGTAATGGTTATATTCAACCTAATCAGAAACTTGAAACTTAGTCGTTCTGAGTGCGGTAGTAGTTAGCATACTCAGGCCCCATCCGGCAGACGCAGGTTCGATTTCCTCTCCAGAAAGACGAAATTTTCACGTTTTCCGATACTTTCTGACTTATCAGACATGTCATATTTACACCAATAAACGGATTCACACCTTACCAATTCGTATTCTATTCTTGCAGTCATTTTACAGGAAGACCAGACCCCACTCCACCGGTCACAGGAAGACAGGACTTTCCTCAACAATACATTCAATGACAATCACTGTTGCCGCGATAGGCCTATTGTTTGACCTGCAAGATCCGCGGATATAATTCTTCCCAATTTCGTCCTGCGGGCGCTTGTGAAGAATATCATGTAAACCCAATAAAATGCCTCCCGAGTGACCCAGTGTTCTAAACGATGGCCTCACTTCATTCGTCCGAAAAGGGTCCGGATTCAAATCCCGGTGAGACATGGATGTTGTGTTTGTCGTACGGCACTGGCTCTCTCCCTTCCCTTGAGCCAGTGACCCTAAATTAGGAAAGGGTGACTGCTTATAGACCATTGAGTTGCTCACGATAGTCTTTAAACCTCCAATCCATCTAAAACCAAATAAACACAAAGCCTGGATGACCTGTAGGGGAAATTGTCTCCAGCGTTCGCACAAATCACTCCGCAGATGTTAGAAAACACAAGGCAAGAATTGAGCTATCTGTATGAACTCTGCTGTGTCTGCAAAGAAGGTTATGTAGAGGATAAGGAAATGCCATTTATAAGGGTAATTTCGGCCTAGTATTGACGTATACTGTTATGAGACATACCACAGCATTTTTAAAAGTACCTCTACCTTAACGGATCAACTTGTTATTCTGACTTAATGTCATTTTTATAAAACCAAAATTGTTTTTTTTTTTGTTCATAGGTTGTTGAATGTTAAAGGCGAATTGGACATCGGTGAAACAATCCGCCAAATGCTCAGGTCACGCATGAAAAAAAAAAATTCTTAGAAAAATTAAAGCGTGGAAAATTCAATACTGCTCCTTTGCATCATACACTACATCCAGATATGACATATCAATTTTGACCAGCTCGCAACTGATATTTTATTATGTGTAAAGCCTAGGATTTAGATAATGCGTGGTATCTTAACACGCAGTTTAGATAATGTGCAATATCAAATCTCGGAGCCCGAATAATATGCATCATGTGTTTTTCAAGCACAGTTGAAAGAATAACGTTATATAGTAGATTATTTTACAAATAGGTACTCTTTAGAGTTATACATAAAGAACTATTCTTAAACGAATGGTGTTAGTTTAATATTTGTAAAATTATAAATAAAATTTTATATACTTAAATGTTGTGACCTAAGTAGTTAAATGTTGTATTACATTCAACTTCGGATGGCAATGTATCAGCAAATTTTGTGCACTGCAAGACGTATGAAAGCTTTACTTGATCATGGCGTCTTCATATCCGTGTTATGGGAAACAAAATTTGTGCACATTTGTCACAAATGCTATTCTGATTTGATGCACCACAAGAGGCCAATCAGGAATAAGAATGTCGGGAAATTTATAAGATCTTAATATACACAGATTTTCTATTTATACCATCATTGAGTTTCTTTGAAGAAGTCACTATGTACACCTGTGTAAAATATCTGATTTAGTAGAACGAACACAATTTAGCTGGACTTATCTGTGTAAGGAAAATACTAATTTAAACTCAACTTAATTAAATATACAAATTCAATTGGTTATCTTTAAATATTTTCGGAAAATCTTCTCGAATAAAATATCAAATTTTCAAGTAAATGCGCCATCATCTTACGTTTGATACATTGTGCAATTCAAAGAATATAGTTTACTTTTTCTTGAGCTCGTACCCTTATTAAGTTGCAGTGCTGTTTTTTTAATTATAAGAATACGATTTCAGCAAATTTCTCAAACATTGTTTCACACCTTGTTTTTGTGTACTTGTTCTTTATCACATCTTGCTATTTACACGTCATTCGCTACAACACTTACGTAGTTTCGCATACTCTTGAAAACAACCACTTTCCAATTTTCTGATGGAGTTTGCATCATGTTGAGGCAGGAGATGGTGTTAATAAATGTATAGAACCACTCACGTTTGGAATAACCTTTGTTTATTATTTTTCATTACTTTTATATTTAAGCAATTATTTGTTGCAGTTATCCAATATTTCATGCAAAACTTTCAGTAGAAATACATTAGCGATCTGGGTAAATATGTCTAAAATACACTTCAGAGAACCGATAATGCAGTCGGTTTTATCAAGCCGTAACAGAAAAATTCAATGATCCTCAAAGAAAACATGCAAAAGAAGCGATATGTATCTAAATTAGGGAAGTTGTCGCAAGATATCCAAGATCAAAAGGAACATGCGTGGAAAGCCATATACATCTGAATTACATGTGCTTGGAGGCTCCCTAATCTTAAAGGAGACATGCGTAAAAACATACATAAAAACCAATTCGTTAATCAGATCTGAGAGTATTTAGGGGTACGATGAATCGGATTACTTATGTATGTACAGAAATTCGAGACGCATGAAATATATTTTACATATTAGAGCATTACCTAGTCTCTCGGAATTTGTTGGAAAAACTACTTGATAGTTTAGCATTCCTCCGAATTTTAAGCCCACGAGCTGTGCTTTAGTTCGTAAATATTTTTTAAGAAAAACTTCATTCGTGTCAACGATATATTGTAAACACAAATTCATTGAGATTACCAGAACTGAAGTAGCTATTATTACGTCAAATAACAGCAAACAAATCTCTTTCCACTACTTCTCAAAACTAAAAATAGAAAAAGCCGCCTCGGTGGCGCAGTGGTCTAAGCGATGGCTTCTGATCACTCGTCCAAAAGAGGTCCGGGTTCAAATCCCGGTGAGGCATGGATGTTGTGTTTGTCTTAAGGCACTGGCTCTCTCCCTTCCCTGGAACCAGTGACCCTAAATTAAGGACGGGCGACTGCTTATAGCCCATTGAGTTGCTCACGGTGGTCGTTAAACCTAAAAAAAATGGAAAACAACAGCGAGCCTCGTAGATTTATCACTGATGTACGGCGAAGAAATAGTCTACAGCACCTGATCAATAAATCTTCGAGGTCTCATGGGACCAACTATTCGTACGAGCTGTGAACTGATGCTGAAACTTTGGTTTTCAAAACCTTGACAACACTCTGATGAACCGTATAGTGCTCGGGGATGCAGTACCGTCAGAACGATTAGTATGTCGTCATCAGAATCTCAATAGGCTAACATATCTGAATAAAACATGATTCCCATCACTACGCGGGACAAGTCTGTACTACTCGACCCTCCCCTGCTGTTCACATTGCCCCGCTTTGTTTCAGTCCACGATGTGTTGCGATGAGTAACAGCTGTAGTTGTTACTCATCGCAACACATCGTGGACTGAAACAATGCGCGGCAATGTGAAAGTTGGCGACACCACAAACCTATCTAAGGTTCATCGTCCTTCTCAATACCGGAATTCCGTACTGCCTGTAATCCCGTTGAATGTCACCGGTAGAGATTGAGGGATTCTACGATTTGTCAAATGGGCATTCAAGGCTTTCAAAGTGCGTCCGCCAATGTGCAGAACTGATATCACGACGACGCACTTTACTTTCTTCAAACACAGCCCAACATTACATAAACAACTGTCAAATCCTTAAGGGTTTCAAGAACGATGTATCACAGTAATCAACCAGCCGTTTCTATAACCTTAGTAATAAAGTTGTGACACCGAAAACATCGCCTATTTCAGACTTTCACAAAATTTAGCAGCAGAAATAACTCCGATGCAGTTGATCTCCGCTGATTGGTTTTCGCTTTTATTTACCTTAGTGATCACGTGACTAGATCCTTGCAGCAATCATTTGCGGAATCTAATTATCGACACATTCCCACTGTTGTTCTGAGAACTGCTTCTTGATGTGGTACTTTCTCCAAATTTCAGTCTATTAGTGTTGATTTAAAACAGTAAAAATAGCAAGAGACAGTGCGCTAGAATACAGGGACCCTGAAATATTTTCCCCGCATTTTAAGCCAATGTAAGACCTGATCGCCTGGTGTTTGGAAGTGTTGATACCAACACGTGCTATATGGTTCCGCGAATTGGTGTATAAAATTATGTTTCCTCTCTCAAAGCTAACGATATTCGGTATTAACCCTAAAAGAAAAAAATGTATCAAACTTTATTAAAAAAGTAGCCTTTCCATATTTTTTTTCGAACCTGTAAATTTGGGCAGAATAATGGGGTGCTGCATTACATCACAACTTTTTAAAATTTAGGCTGTTTTGTTATGCTGTGTTGTACCATTATTTTTAATTATTCTACCAAGATATTGCTTTACATTCGGAAACTGAGTACATTCGTTTTTGACGAAATGTTATGGAATCGGCAATTTCTAGTTCATTTCTTTAAATCACTTACACTCAGGATATATTTCAGACATGGTGATTAATCTAACACTGAATGAACAAAAAGGTTCCACTTTTATGTTAACAAATTTGTACTGTAATATACTATCTACCATCAACTAATTGGACACCTGTGATAGCAAAGGAAAACGAAGTCTATTCACCTTCAAGCCACACTAGTTTATGGAACCTCCGGGGCATACTCTCAACCAGGCGTTGTACGACGGCTAGCGGTATTTTCTTCCACTCGGCTTTTAGAAGATAGGTCAGTTTTTTCACCGATTTCGGACGGTGGGGGCACCTCTTAAGTCAAAGCTCCAACTCGTCCCGGAGGTGCTGGATACGGTCAAGGTACGGGCCCTGTGCAGGCCAGTCCATTCGATTAACCCCATTGTCACCATACCAAGCCATGGTGGACCTCGCAACATGACAGGTGGCATTGTCATCCTGAAAGTACCATGGATCCACCCCGTAAAACTGGGATGGGATGGGATTGGAGGTTTAACGACCACCGTGAGCAACTCAATGGGCTATAAGCAGTCGCCCGTCCCGAATTTAGGGTCACTGGCTCCAGGGAAGGGAGAGAGCCAGTGCCGTAAGACAAACACAACATCCATGCCCGACCGGGATTCGAACCCGGATCCCTAACGGACGAATGATCAGAGGCCAGCGCCTTAGACCACTGCGCCACCGGGGCGGCCCATAAAACTGCCAAAACGTAGGAAGCGCATGGTCATCCAAAATCGTGCAGTAGGTCTCGGCGTTGAGTTTAACAGGAATTCCGACCAAGGGTTCCGTGCCATAGCAGGAGAAACACCTCCATAGCATAATTCCACCGCCGCCGAACTTCACATTTGGCACAATACATTCCGGCAGGAGGCGTGCTCCAGGCAGTCGCCAAACCCAGACCCTGCCATCCGAATGGTAGAGGGTGGCGCAGTAATCTAAGCGATTGCCTCTAATCATTCGTCCAAAAGGAGTCCGGGTTCGAATCCCGTTGTTGCATGAATGTTGTGTTTGTCTTACGGCCCTGGCTTTCTCCCTTCACTGGAACCAGTGGCCCTAAATTAGGGACGGGCGACTGCTTATAGCCCACTGAGTTGCTCACGGCGGTCGTTAAAGTTCCAATGAAATAAAAAAGAACCTTGATTCGTAGCTCCAGAGAACCTGTTCCCACTGTTCAACGGTCCACTGTCGACGTACTTTGCACCACGTTAGGCGAGCAGCGCCAGTGGACCTGGAGATCAAAGGCTTGTGGGCGGCAGCACGTCCATGATAACCGAGCAGATGGTCTTCCTTACGGATGGTATTCATCGAAAAAACACTCCCGGTTGCCTGTTGAAACTCCTCGCTCATGTGGCCCATTGATTTCGTGCGGTTCTTCTGAATTTCTCTGGCCAGCACCCGTTGGTCTCTAACTCTCAGTTTTTTAGGTCAGCCGGGTCGGGGCACATTTCGACAGTCACCTTTCATCTCCCACTTGCCAATCACGTAGGCCCGTGACGATTTTTCGTATTTCATCTTGCTGGATATGTCACGCATGGGTCGGCCATTTCTGTGATACCAGACGATTACACCTTTCTCGAAATCAGAGAGCTCCGAACTGCGTGGCATCTTGCATGCGACTGGTTGCGCTGTTGTTTGCCACACGATATTTAACGGCGGCGGCCGTGACGTGTATCAGGACCGCAGATATCGTCGATTGCAGGGGTGTCCAATTACTTGTTGGTAGATAGTGTAATAAGTAATGAGGAATATATAATTTTATATTTTTCAACGTTAAATCTTCGTTTCGCCTTCAGTGGGCTTACGTTTTTCCATTTGTTTTGCTGGAGGTTTAACGACCAATGCCATAAGCAGTCGCCTGACCTTAAATTACATTCACTTGTTCTAGGGAAGGGATAGAGTGCGGCTCGTAAGACAAAGAATGTCTCATCGTAATTCGAACCTGGACCCATCTCGAACGAATGAGAAGCTATTGCTTAAACCTCTGATTAATTCTTGACGTAAAGCATAAGCACCAAACTCTCCCACTTATCATAATTTCTATGTAATTTGGAAAAGATATCCTGTACTAACGCTTCAGTGAAACCACGCACTTTACGTTTTTGCTGTTTCGTGCAACGTTTTTATGACGTCCTGGTAATTTTATATTTTCGCTGTAATATACATTTTTCCAAACACATGATTTCCCGCATGGAACATCGTTTAAAATTGTTGGTGCCAAACCTCATTTTCCTTTAATTTCGTGTTTTTCCTGGTTTCGGTACATGTAAGGCTGCTGTAAATCAGCCTGGCTGCCGCTTTCCTCATTAGGATCCGACGTCCACGCTGCTTTGAATTGATTCTTCCTTCTTAGGATTTTTCGAAAGCACGCAACAATCAGTAGGGTGAGTGCTGCATTGCTCAGACTGCATGTATGTATATGTCTTATCTTAGGAACTTTGCTGTGGGGCCTCGGATAATGCCGTAGCTGACCGTGTTAAATGGGATTCTACATATCGTGCAAGAATAGAGTAAGTTTCTGAGTGCAATGTAGTTGGTTTTTCTATTTTAGCCCAGACGTTTTAGACGTCAGTGTGAAGACGAAGAGTTTGAAGCGCAAATGAATTTCCTTATCCGAAAAGCCAACTTTATACAAAAAGATAGCGAATTTTAGAGAACTAAAGTTGAATTAGCTACGTCTCATGAATTATGAGTTTCAACACTACAGAACTTTTAAAACAGCATCGATCGATATCCTTTCGGAAAGGTTAGATTATTGTGCTAAGGTTTGAAATTTTGCCTTACGGTGAACTAGAAACAATTTTAACGACGTGGTTCAGGCGAGCTTGAGCCGTAAATAAGCCTCTAAATGGATCAATATAGAAGAAAAAGGGCTTGGAAATCGATACTTGGGGCTTGGTATAAACGAATTCCCAGCTTCGAATAGATAGATAGAACGACTAAAGAAACGCCGCAATGTTATGTACGGAACATCTTGTGATCAGCCTGCAAGGGCTGATCCGATTACAATTGAAGAATGAAAGACGAAGACCTTACCCGCTTTAATCGCAAATTATGCCCCGAAGTACATTTTCGAAGCCATTGAGACTGGTTTTTTATTTTAACCTTCTGCCTGATAAAACATAATTGCGAAGGGAGATTCACGCCACGGCGGAACACTGTTAAAAACGCGATTGACGGTCATATTACGCTACAATGTCGACGGGAATGAAAAATGTACACCACTTTTGATTGTCAATTATATGACACCTTGTTGTTTCCAAATGCGAAAAGTTTCCCTGCGATAAATGAGGTAAAAAGAAAAAGGCCTGGATGACGCAAATTACATTTAAAATTTTTTTGAACAATCTGGGTAAAAAAACGAGATTGCAAAATTGAAATACAATCTTTATTGACAAGTGTTCGGCCCATGCTGATTTGAAACTTCAGAATGTGGGCATGTAGTCTTTTCCTGGAAAAGGCACAAGCAAACTTCAGCCGTACGATTTGGGGTATATCCCTTCTTCAAACAATTTTTGGAGGAAATAATTGGGGAGAAAAGCACTGACTAAACTTGAATTCCGGAAACCTTGAATTTTCTTGGAAGTAGAAGATCAATGTATTGGATGCGATACATTTGGTATCTTGTCCATGGAATGACATGACAAGCACTTTCATTCCACTTTTCCTCGGAAAGAGTGGATTTCCAACCTCACATGAAGTCCTTATTGATACATAGGATGATTCAAATGGGCTTGATGTTCCGATTGAGCAAGGGGATGATTATATAAAAAAATCATCGATTTTTAAGAACATGCGGAATGTGACGAAAATGTTTTAACTTCCTAGCTTCAAACAAACACCTTTAAAATAAATTGTTCACCGGAAGAAGATAATGATGACGATAATGTAGCCGAAAATTCGGAATATATGAATTATTTTAATGTGGCATTAAATGGATTAAAAGTTGTGAAAAGACTTTTTATTTGGACGCGACTCCCAAGAAAAACACTTGCGAGGCGTTTCAATTAATGAGAAAGCTTTGCTTAGGCTAAACATTACAATTAGAAAGCGAACGGAAATTATTGATTTTTTTCCAAATCAACATCCCATAATGTATGTACGTACGCAGATATACTGCATTTTCTTGGATTTTTCATAAATGTGTTCACATTGCCTACTATGCACCAGTGTAGGACTGATAACGTGCATTGCGTTTCCATTTATTATACACATTATGCAGCCATATAAATTCTGTTTTCCTTGACCTTGTCTTTACGTTTTCACGCATCGTACGACCTTTTATGCTGGTCCTCTGAAAAGCGTTAATTTGCGTTGTAACTCAGTTATTATTTAACAAAGTGGGTACATGGCAAAAATGGGAATTTAAACTATTGTTTTCTTATTTTTCTGCGATAATTTTAGATAACAACACAACTATTTTAAGAGCAACTTTCCCAAACAGATTCATAAAAAAAAATTAAAATGTCCCAACTACCTTCCCTTAAAAGAATAATGTAAAAAACAATGGTATCTGGGTTTTGAAGGAAAGCTTTTTTCTTCAACAAAAGAGAAAGTCTTGAGAAAGTATATCAACCTGTTTTCCTTGAGCGTCTTGATTTTTATGAATTTAAATAAGAATATGCATAAAAAAAACCTTAATCGTAAAACTTGTCTATTTATTTATTTCGTTTGGAAAATCACGCTTAAGAGTGGTAATTCAAAGCACAGAATCGA
This sequence comes from Macrothele yani, assembly GCA_039090855.1. Classification (NCBI taxonomy): domain Eukaryota; kingdom Metazoa; phylum Arthropoda; class Arachnida; order Araneae; family Macrothelidae; genus Macrothele; species Macrothele yani. The sequence goes on along the minus strand of CM077034.1, from coordinate 74,444,827 downwards.
AAACGAACATCAGGCGAGGAGTCATTATTTTCTTTATTTGAATGTGAATGGGTATCTACCGTCTAAAAGAATATTTTTGAAATAAAAGGCAAACCGTCAATGCTGTAGTAGACTTGAATAAGGATGCAGGTCTGCTGTGAGTCTTCTGTCAATTCATAGTGATATTGGGCCGTACATTTATGAGAATGATGATATACCAAACTCTTTTATTTTTTTTTATTTTATAAACTTTCTGCTGTACAATATTATAGATAAGTAGTATAATACTTAGCAAAAATACAATATGTACCAGAATCATTAATTAATTTTAAAAATGAAGTAAACAAATTCAGCCGCCCCGGTGGCGCAGTGGTCTAATGCGCTAGCCTCTGGTCATTCGTCCGTAAGAGGTCCGGGTTCGAATCCCGTTGATGCATGGATGTTGTGTTTGTTTTACGGCACTGGCTCTCTCCCTTCATTGGAACCAGTGACCCTAAATTAGGGACGGGCGACTGCTTATAGCCGATTGAGTTGCTCACGGTGGTCGTTAAACCTCCAATCCAAAAAAAAAAAAAAAAAATCACTAAAATTCACAAAACACAACAAATCACCAAAACTTTCACAATAATTACAAATTCTGCACAAAAACAAAAGACGTTCCATTGAGAATTAATACCAATTAAATAGATTAATTACCTCTTGTCAGCATGGATCCAATATGTGTTACAAGTGATTAAATGAACAGCATTGGGTCATGGGAAAAATCTGAAGTATTGCCTGACAAGCCCCTGATCCTCTCTAAAATGAAAACAATGTTTGCCAGTCCTGTCAACGCAACGAAAGCAATTTTACAATGCATTTCATTTACTAATCATAAAGCAATAAATTCCAATATTCAATTTCCCCATCAAAAAACTCCTCAGAGCTCGCTTAAATATCGGAATACGTGCCTATGAACTAATAATGAACGGTAATCCATTCCACTCAGGCAATCGCAACACATTGATATTATTAAACATTAAACCTGTACGAGCCCACGGAACAGAAAAACCCGACCCACCACTGGTATCATAGGAGTGAGTGGTACGCCATCATGCGGTCAAAGTGGAATATCTTCCTGAAAAAATACGTTCATGAACCATCAGCAAATATCTAGTTGCTCAATAGTTAACATCTGGAATGACGAAAAAGAACCTCCGAACCAGCCAAAAAACTAAGCATTTTTATATCTGTTCAGTTTAAAACATACCTTAAAACGACTGAAGCAGCTGTAATGTGTTAAATTCAAAGGGGTAAAGTTGTTTGTAACAAAGAAACCTGTTGAGAGACTTGATAAAAAGCTGCTGGTATTTGAAGCAAGCAATTAATAAATTATGTCTATATAAAATTATTTTTATAAGAAATATACTGACCACAAATATTCAATTTCCTAATTCGAAAATATTAAATCCTTCACAGGAGGCGTGTTATTAAGTGCATAAGGTCATAGAATCAGGCTATAAAAATGTGCATGAATAACGAATTACAAAAATACTATATCACAAAATATTTCGAATGCAAAATATTTGATGAGTTTAGGGCTACAAAAGGTTCTTAGATATATCTTTATGTTGAGACATTTGCGATTCGAGCTGATATTGGCTGGCGAAATGACGTCACATAGGAATCAAAGGAGCGATTTGCTAGAGCCAACGTTCTTAAGGAAGCTAGGAAAAGAAGAAATGCCATGGGAAGAATTTTGAAATACTTGTAGTTTCAAACTTAAAAGATTAGCATATTTATCAGTGATCCATTATTTCCTGCTTTGGGAATTAATAGATTTTGAAAATAAGGTAAATTAACAACGTTGTAATAAACAAATATAAGTTCACTGCTGTAAACAAACATATTGCTACACTACGTAGTTTGTAGGAAGTTATATTTACAAAAAATTAACAGCAGTGCGAATGTAAATTATTAAAAATTGAATCTAAATAAAAAGCTAGTTTTTCCATTATCAGGACATCAAGTAGTTCTGCTTACGAGAAAAAAAATATGAAGTAGAAAATATGTTAATTATTATTCAACGCTGCATGTCTATAAAACAAATCTTATGATTCTTTAGAGAATACCACTCATTAACGCTCAAATTCACACAAAAATTCGCAGAAATGTTCGGAAGTAATCGACGCGCTGATAATCGGAATATCGGTTCATTTAAATATTCAGCATACGTTAACCAATAACGAGAGGTATGAAAAAAATATTTTTCGACTCGGCTTTCAGGATCTATTTTTGAAAACTGTTCTTAGTAACATAGCATTCAGTTTGGCATAAATATTCGTCTTTTTATTTATTTTTATTGGTTGCACTGAATCAGTCATATTAAAAACTATCAAAAATTACATCAAACAAAATTATATCACAGAATGGCAGAAATACTACATATGACCAAAAGAATAAAATCTTACCACAGAGCTACAAATACTTGGAGCAAAACACTGGGTCACGTTGATGAACACTGCCACTAGTGCACTTTTCTAAGCTGGACTTCTGCAGCATGCTGAGGATTGGCTTTCATGTTAAGCAATGTCAAAAGTATGAAAGTTCTTGTCTTAACATAAGGTCCGATTAATTCTAATGGAATATCAGGAAATTTTTTACATATTTTATATCATACTTTCTTCGCAATATTTTTATCTTGTGCCAGATAACTTTGCCCATGAAGTGAGGTAAATATCAGTTCAAATTAATTGATTTTGCTAAACCGCTCATAAAAACTCATAAGGTCTCCACCTCGTGAAAAAATTTTCTATTCAGCACGAAGATGGAACATCACCAGGGACAGTAGGTAATTGTTCAGTGGGAGAGACTACGCAATCATCATGTTCCTGTCCACGATAAGAAGCAATATACGGTGATTGTAAATTCCTTTAACAAAACAAGAGGAGTGATAGTACACATCAAGGCGAACAATATTTGCAATGGAACCTAGAGCCACATTCCACTCCTAGTGGCAGAACAGAGCACGGTCGTAAAACGTCCAGCAGGCACACGGAGTTCCAACCAGTGAATGATAAGCACAAGATGCAAATCAGGTGCGCTGAACACGTGCGTAGACGATGAGGTGCAAATATTTAAAAACCCAGCATAACCCGTTCAGCTTTATTACCGTGCGAACATCACATGGGAATTGCCGTATACGTCTGACTGGCGCAGGGTACCATGTGTTCCTGGAGAAAGTGTTTCCCAGTCTCTTGCAGGATGTTCCGCTCACCACACGGAGGGACATGTGGTTTATGCATGATGTGGCATCAACACACTTTGCCACCGAGGCCTGATACTTCCTAAATGCGACATATCCAGGCCATGGATTGGACGCGGTGGACCTGTGGCTTTGCCTCCACGCTCCCCGGACCATAATCCACTAGACATTTTCTTCTGGGGCACATGAAAATTATGGTGTACGAGACACCTGTGGACTCCCTGGAAGATCTCGTCGCTCGAATCGCTGTTGCTTCGGAAAAGATCAACACCACACTGGGAGTCTGCGAGAGGGTGTTGGCTGTGCAACGACGCCTTTGGACGCTCGTTTGTGCAACTCCTTTGAGTCTTTCTCTGATGCGATTTGAATTGTGCAACTCATAAATTAGGTGTGTCTTTGTTTTTACAGTTGAAAGTTAAACGTGGATATTTAACTTTATTCTTTTCTGGCCATAGGAGTGGAACGCGGCAGTAGGTTCCATTTCAAATATTGTTCGTCGTCTTGTGTACTATGACCGCTCTTGCTTTGTTGAATGAATTTACAATCACCTTGTGTATTTAAACTCTTTAGTAGGGAAGTGATTTCCAGTAACACATGCTGCAGGAGAATGAGAATTAATAGGATCTCAAAGCACAATATCTCGCATTATAGTAAAACCTTAAACCATGGAAAGTGCTTCTGAGATATCTAGCAAAATATCTTATTACCTAATAGATGAAATGTTGAAAAGAAATCATTGTCATTAACATCCGAAATAACTGGGGAAGCATTAGAAAAGACATCCATATGTTTCTACCCAGTAATAAGAGTCGAATGCTGTATTTCACTTCTGAAGGTAACGTGTTGTTATAAAAGTGACCAATTCTTTGGATCCATACAGAAGAGTCACTATAAGTTACAAAACAACTTTTACCAGTAATGGATTGTAACAACTCCATATCTTGAGCCTAAGAACATGCACAATTGAAGCATAGCAACACCTTGCCTGAAGTATTTAAGATAGAGAGAATGGCAGGAACAATTATTTAGCTTACACTTATATTTTTGGACATGGGATATGTATAAAAATGAATATCAATCATAATTAGTCCTATGAATGTAAATTCACCAGTCTTTGCACTGGTTCTTGCGGAGCTGGATGTCCGAAGTCTTGTACTTTAACAGGTGAACACTAAAATTAGTAACTGCAGCTACACGGTGCTCTTAACGTACACTATTCTTTACCTGCTGGATTTCCGAAGTCTTGTACTTTAACAGGTGAACACAAAAATTAGTACCTGCAGCTACACGGTGCTCTTAACATACACTATTCCTTACCTGCCATATATATGAGGAAGCGGCAGGAATGGCACCAGAGAAGATGCCTACAACTGAACGCACATCCGAGTCTCGTGACCGTTTCCAAATCCGTTAATTATCTGGAGATATGATACTGGGTTCTATGGGGAACCAAGTCCATAACTCCAGTGTTATTGCCAACTCATGAAATTTCACATGGAGAATTGTAAACTTGACACACTGCCAAGTATTCGTAGTTAGGTACATTTTTTATTTTTCCTTTCTTAGGTATTTATATTCTGAGACGTAAATTGTAGATCGATATAATGAAAGTGACCACCAGATAACGGAAGACAATCCATCATTCTATGAGGGAATACGCTAATAACTTAGACTGGCAAAACATAAAATGAAAACGTGGAAATTCTGTAGTTTGAAACCGACAAAAAAGGAAATCAATGTTGGAAAAAGGCTTGTATCATAACCATAGAAAATTTCAATTTAAAAAGAGTACATCTATACTTTGCCTTCTGAAACTGCTGATATTTCACGGCATAATATAGTCATTTATTCAAGTATATTTTTGGGTGCCACTTCTTTATACAAAAGCGCCAGCGATACAATAGATTTCATTTAAAACACCCTAATTTCGTGTACCACATTTTCTTTCGAAATTTCTTGTTTAAAACATACTGTTGTGCATAGGTGTAGCGTGTCCAAATATTAAGGGAGTCTCAATTGAAGACTGGTGTATTTCTAGGGGAGGAAATGGCATTCTCGAAAACAGTTTTTTCGAAAATTATCCTGTTCAATTGCTATTAAAGCCACAAGTTAGGCTTATTACATGCCTAATACATTAAAAAAATGCGAGATAAAAATTATCTCGCATTTTTGGCTTGCGTTGATTCACTTTAATGAGATGATAAAAAAAACAGCAGGCTATTCAAAGTACCTTATGCTGTCATCAGATGATGAAAGCCATTAACAGATGACTGAATGGCATTGCGTATGGAATTACTGCCGGAAAGCACTCATTTAAATGCTCGCTATTGCGTAACATTGTTCCCTTCGCAGTGCGTCATGTTTTAAAACGTTTAAAAGGCAAACGACTAGTTGTCAGTTTTTCCAATTTTTGAGTTGGGGGTGGGGCAATGGCCCCTCGACGCCACGACTATGTTGTGGTGTTACATAAAAGTACCTTCATATGGATTGTCACTTCCGAATTGTGGCTCAACATTTGAAATAGAGATGCCGTATTATCACGAATATCTTAATGTAGCACTTCCTGTTTTTACTTTCATTATTTTCACCTATCGAATCATTTATTCTTCAATCTGAGATTTTAGGATTTTAGGAAAATACATTCGGTTCTCATCGACATGACAATTCGATGACTAAGAATTATTTGCTTTAGATAAGGCTGATGTTCCGTCTTACACTCCATTACCGATTCAGTCTCCGCTATTTAGGCTCGTGATCATGTGTATTTTTACATTAAGTTCACTTACATTTAAAGAAATGCAGTCGTGAGAAATATGTTTCTGCTTTCCAAATAATCTCACTGCTCATATGTAATAGATAACATTCAGAAATGCAGTGTCTTTTAAATTCTCAAAATCTTCTCAGGGGAATACTTCATTTTTTTCGAATTCAATCCGATCCATCCTGGAGAACCATCTTTGTAATTCCAAACATAAGCAAAGCCCAAAATTTCACATATCTTCTGCTAGATTTCCCCACCATATTTTTCTTTAAGAAAGCACAACCGTGCAAAATTCAAAATTACTGGTCTATCTGGTATAAAAAAAAAATTTGCAGTGTCCTTACATTTTGGATAATCTTTCAACAAAAAAAAACAAAAAAACAACAACAACAACCAAAAAAAAAACGTATGGAACGGTAATGTAAAGTATTTTGAGTATAAGGCCTTTGACGTGTAATGATCCAATTTAGTGTATCGAAAGTGAAGAGTTCTATAATTTTTATACTGCTGTACATAAACAAAGAAGCCATATCAAAGTACTTAAAAGAGAGAGTGTTGTATTTACACTTAAGCACTAGATTGTAAAGCGGGAAATATACCACAGCAGAATGATTAATTTTGTATCAAAATATTTTTTATTCTACCGTTTAATCACTCTTAGGATAAGTTTCCAAAAGTGTTGATGGCTAGCGGCAGCCCATTTCCGTTAAGGGCCGTCCATAAAGTTCATCCGTGATGTTTTCCTATGTTTTGACTTCCACCTCCCCGATGTCACATTTTGTCTCACTGTTGACACCTGCCGCCCTAAAAAGTACGTCCTAATCCCGCACCCCACTCTTTTTTTTTTTTTTTTTTTGATGACTATTTTTGGAATTCCGTTGAGAAACAAGAGGAAATGTAATTATTTAAAGGAATCTTCCATATATTTACACTTTTTCTTTAGAAAATATTCTTAATTTAGGCATTAATTTAATGACAAATCGTATCCGAACTTCATCATTCTGAAATAAAGATCTACAATGAACGCATGTATTCAAGGTTGCAATACTCATGCTCATACCATCTACTAAACACGATAGATTTTGTAGTACAAATACGAGAATTTAATATTGAGATTTAGCCAAATATCATTAGAAAACTGATGATAGCCGTTCTCATGCGAATTAAATTTACCAAAACTATTTAAATTGAATGGAACCGGTATGGAAAAACAGTAGTATTTGACCGAAGAAAGAAGTTTTTCAGACGGTTTTTTAATACCGCAGAGACTGCTGTAAGCGAAAACGTCAGATGACGCCTTCTAGTGGCAGACTTCTACGTTAAGAAAAAATTGAAATTATATGCGGAACATTTCGCAACGGAAACGCTCTCCAACAAAGAAAGAATTTTTCAAACCGGGTTCTTAAAAGCAGAGATATCCACAAATAAATGATATGCCTCTACGTACCCTGGCGGGAAAAGCATGCATATTTTTAAGAAGAGAGTATTTTGAAAAGGTTTATCGATGTGAGCGGTATCGATCAACAAAATAATTTTTTCAATTGAGTTTTCAGGTGCTCAGATTTTACTGCAAATACATCAGACGCAGAAATTAACTCTTACGCCCCTCGGTGGCCAAACCGCTCTTTTTCAGATATTACAAATTATATGCTGAAAATTTCCTATCAGGAGCTGTATCAGCTGCAGAAAGAATTTTAAAAATCAGAGTTTTAGAAGCAAAGACATCGCGGAAAGCGCAATTTACTTTTACTCCATATAGCGGAAACTCAATGAAATACTTGAAAATTTTAAAATTATATTAGAAACATGTCTCACCAGAAACTCTGTCTAACAAATAAGGCATTTTTCAAATCGGACCGTTAGAAGCGGATATATTGACAAAACCAGGATATACGTCTACTCACCCTGGCGCAAACATCATACATTATTTTAAAAAGAAAACATTCCGAAAAGTTTTGTCTACGTGAGTAGAAGCAGTCCACGAAAGAATTTCTTCACTCGAGATTTTAGAAGCACAAATTTTGCTGCAAATAAATCAGAATCAGATATCAACGCTTACGCCCCCTCGTGGCGAAACCATTTCATACCTAAAATTAGTAAATATATGCAAAATATTCCCCATCACGAGCTGTGCCCGCTGAAAGAAAAAGTCTTCAAATCGGAGTTTTAGAAACAGAGATATCTGGGGAAGAATAATTTACCCTTACGCCCCTAGCGGAGAATCTATGCGTAACTTGGAAAAGTGACGATGCTTAAAATAATCTTCGACACGAATGTAGTCGAAAAGTAAAGGATTTTTTTTAATTGGATGTTTAAAGCAAATATATAGATTAGAATGTGTTTTGAATTCGATATCATCTGCTTTTACGCCAGCAGCGGCAACATTTTGCATCGTTAAAAAAATGAAAAAAATTAATATTTGCACATTTCAAGCTTGACAATGCTAAAAGAATTTTTCAAATCGGCTATTAGTTGCAGAGATATCGTGTCTACAGGCGGACGGACGGACGGACAATTCGATAACGTAGGCACGATCTTTTTTTCAAAAAAGACAAAACAAAACGAAGAAATAACATCCACTATATTGGTGGTGCCTCTGGGCATCCGAATTACTAAATCACCCCCTCTCCCCATGTTAGATTTCGTCCGGTTGTCGGACCCCCCCCCCCCCCCTCACCCTCTAATCTCGAACATACTTTATGGACAGTCCTTTAGTGGTATTTTGACGTTAGTCACTACGATGCTGAATAATTTCTAAACAGAAAATTACTACTGTTTCACTATGCCAAAAAAATGGCGACTCATAACATAAACATTCCAAGATTTTAAACAAACAGTATTTATTTTTATAATGAATTTATTTTATAAAAAAAATAACTGCAAGCTGATATTATGTTCATTTTTTAGATACCTGTAAAGCCGGTGCCGCATCGACCACAACTTTGTTTTAGGCAAAAACTGCAGTTTAGTATTTTGTTAGGTCAAGAATTTGGTGGGTTTTTTTCCTCTGTTTTTTTTTTAATTTGGCAACTATAATAATAACTCAATTAAACATAGCTGAATGAAAACCAGATGCGGTCGATTAAAGCTTTGAAATTAAAACAGGTGGGGAAGCCTGTTAGCGCGTTCCGGAGGTTTAAGAGTTAATATTTTCAATGTCATCACCCGTTATTATTTTGATTCGTTTTTATATCCCTGAATATTTAAATTTCAGTCAACGCAACAAGTAAAGGATCTAAAGAAAGTGTTGCAGCTTCATTATTATTTCAGGCTTGCTTAGACAAAATTTATTTATTTCATTCCTTTGACGCTCAATCATTTCGGGAAAAAGTTTAAAAAATGAAAAAGATGTTTGAAATTTTGTCACAGAAAATACCGTTTTTCCACATTTATTACGATATTTATTGGGACACAAGAGTGGCAAACATTAAGGTTTCGAGACCGATGTTTCCAACTGGTAGAGAACTTCTTCCACAAAAAGTAAATGCATTTCTTCTTGTTACATTCTTATGAAGAAAAAATGCCGTTCTGTGTCGGCATTAAGGAAATAGAACGAAATTTAATCGCAGGTAACAATTCTCTTGATGAAACGTACATTCCGCGCTTTTTCTGGGATTTTTATGCACACTTTAACTCGGCGGTTTGCTTCAGCTGGCGTCAGTTCGTGAGGGACAATGCGCCAGCTGCTGTGGACCTTGTCGATGTCCTGAAGGTAACGACCTACAGTGGTATATCATATGTCCAGCTCGCCTGATAATCTCCGAGTGTTGGTTGTCGGTTTTGCCTTTAGGGCTTGGCGGACGCCCTCCGAAATCACGGATCGGGGCCTACATGAGCTTGGCTGATCGTCGAGGTTTCTGTCTCCTGAGCGAAATTTCTTGAACCACCTGGTTGCGGTGCTGTGGCCCACTGAACCGTCCCCTTTCGCGTGAGAATAGTTTCGTGTTGCTTGTTGGTTGGGCAGCGTTATGACAGAGTTCAAACTCGTAAAGCAAAACCTTCCTAATTAGCCTGTTGTGACTCTTCAACGTTTAGGCTTCCCAGCCACAGAAAGAATGAAGACATGCAAGGCTGTTCACAGCAACGGCTACCACTCTATATCACTTTCGACTGACTTCAGAGCGCGACTTGAACTAGTTTTAACACGTGACATATCCGCCGCAGCACATGCGTTTATGCAAATATCGCTAAAAATTTAAACATACCCTCATACATTCTTACACCAAAAAAATCGAATTAGTGGTATAGTTTCATTTGTTTACGAAATACCAGGTTATATTACCTCAGTTGATTTTACATGGAGCATGGAGTTCTCTAAAAAAATTAAACACGAGAAGGAAGTCATCAACATGCGAAAGTTTTGAACTTCCGTAGTGCAATGTATGCTCGAAAGTCTTCCGCGACTTTGTTAAAAGTTAATCTGTAGTGACGCCTCCCTTAGTGATTTAAGGATAACGATCAGAAGAAAATATCAGTTTTGTTGCATTTATTTGTTTTTCTGTGTTCATGTAACGAAATTTTGCAATAATATTCTCGCTAAACGAGAAAATTCAATTTTCCTATATGAAAACCAACGTAACATAGCGAAACTAAGTTTACTTGTCAGTTTAAGCGTGATGAACTGTTTTTTTTTATTAATTTTAATGATTTAGAGCCGTTGTTTTGTGGATGATGCTTAACAGAAAAAACATTTCTGACTCACAGGTAATCCTTTATACTAGTGTCCAAGAGTTAAGAATGATCAACAAAAGTGTCCAATAACCTAAATGAGGAGGCACAGTGAAATGACTATTCACAGATTGTGAAGATAACTGTGTATAGTTTACTATTCACAGGTATCTTCACGAGGATATACTTGCGCAATACGAATCTAATAAAAATATGTTGATACCATAAAATATACCAAAAGTATTTAATGGTGAAGACAGCAGGAATTTTTCAGAAGCGTTAGTAAAGCGTATGGCGACATCGTACAGCAATACAAGTTACACACTAACGCACTGAAGACCAATTTAATTAGAGATACCTCTCTAGTAACGAGTAGCACCACCTTTCGGCCTGATGACGGCGGCGATTCGTCTCGGCATGTACACGACAAGACACCGGAAACGTTGGGAAGCCATACGGATCCACGTCCCCTGAACAAGCAACCACAGTTCACGAAGATTTGTGAATCTTCGTGAACTGTGGCATCACAGATGTGCCCCTTGAGATTGAGGTCAGGTGACCTAGCTGTCCAAAAAGCGAGATCACGTCGGTGGAGTGTTCATCCAACCATTCGGATGCAATTCGGGAGCAATGGCGCGGTGCACTGTCTTGTTGCAGGATGAGGTCCCCAGTGGGATGTTGAAGACGCACAAACGCGAGCAAATTGTATTCCAGGATATCCCGGTATCGTTGACCTGTGAGGGACGATGTCACACGTACCAGGGATCCCATTTCTGTCCACGTAAACAGTCCCCAGACGAGAATGCCACCCCCACCAGCTTGACGTGTACCCTGCTGGCAAGCAGAATCCATCGCTTCATGTGGGTTGCGCCGTACTCGTAACCTGGCATCCGCATGTACCAACGTGAATCTCGACTCATTAGTCCAGGCAACATTTTATCACATGTCTAGGGTCCAGTGGCGATATTCCTGCGCCCATGCTGATCTTTGCACTCTGTTATGTGCGGTCAGCAGCGGTACCCTCGTGGGACGATGGCTTCTGTTCCCCATAGCGAGGTGATGGTTCTGGATGTTGTGGCTGCATACACGTTTCTGTGCACAAGCGTTAAATTACCGAGTGATTTCGTGCACTGTGGCCAGTCTATCTGCTATTACAATGCGAGCTAGCCGACGGTGACCCCTCTCATCCACACGCTGTGGTCCACGGCAGTGGGCATTGCAGGGATGGTTTTGCCGGATACGATGTACTCACGGTGCACCCGTGACACAGTGGCTCGTGAACGTCACAGTGCCTGCACGAGTTCCGAGATGGAGTGACCCCTTCGTCGGGCCCGACAATTTCACCACGATCACATGCGCTTAGATCATTCGTTTTACCCATAGTACGTCCGACCCTTACTGATTCCCGTCGCATTACACCTTATATTGTCGGATCGCTGCATACTTCATATCGTTTCCGTTTACAGGGCCGCACACAGCGCCACATTTGCATAACGCCAGCTGTCTCTAATTAACATGCTCTTCAGTGTATGTTATGTATGCTCTTGACAAGGGAAACAATACTACTGAGTGAGGCAAAACTTTCTCATGAACGCAAGCTGAGCGGAGTTTCTCGGGGGTTCTGTTAAAAATTTTACATCCTGCAATGCATCTCCCCAATGTATAGCACAGACTGATTGATTTCAAAGTCGTGCTAGAACTACAAGCATCAATTTATTATCCGTAATTGCACGAACTTTAACTACCCACAAACCACAGTAGAAAGACGCTACGATTTTATCAACACCATCCAGAAAATTTCATACACACTTTGCTGAAAGTCTGTACATAAGTAAATTTGTAAATTTTGTTTGTAATGATGATACATCGTCTTAATTTCGCAACCTTGGAGACAAATTTTATAATTGTTCCCCATGTTCTGTGCTGTTGTTATTCTGAGTGTAAGTATAGTTGTTATTATCACATTGTGTTATTACCATCTCCTAGATTTACGGTATCCATGATACACTCTGTGGTGTATAACAAATAGTTTTTAATCGGTCTCTCATCGAGTGTATTGCGCATGTACTGACACATGGCATCACGTCAGTTGAACTCTAATTAGAAAGTATTTATTTTGTTCCATGTGACTGTGAGCTTTAATGTCTGATGATAGACTTACAGTAGAAATGCTGAGAGGTCTTAAAAAGTTCAAGGTTGTGCAATAAGGGATAATAAAGTAATGCTTGTATAGCACAGATGTTCTTTCAGGAGAAAGTCAGGGGATTGCGCGGTCAATGTCATACTGCTAATATCTACATTTTCCAGAGAGTCATCGAAAATCGCAGCTCTGTGATGCCTCGCATTATCGTCCATGATCAGGAAATTTGTGCCAACAGAACCACGAACAAGGATTTCCTTTCTGTACATCCTAATTTTTTAAAATTCAACCAGAATACTGTGTCCAGTGGGCGCCCTTTGACATAATGCAACCGCAAACAAGTACATCACCACCTCTACAATGCAGCATTTCTCGGATGTTTGGGGTGGGGGAGGGCACAACGTGGCATTCTACACTGCTGGCCACCCAAAATTAAACACCAAGAAAGACACGAGACAGCAAAGCCAGATTTACTGGACACATAACAACATATACAAAGATGAAACGATTGAGCTTACGGACCCGTGCGACTTGGAATACGCAGACATAAATAGTTCGTGTGGCCCCCATGGCTGGCAATAACGGCCGCTACAGGCCGCGGCATCGAACGAAAGAGGCTTTTGATGTGGGCTTAGGGTATGTCGGTCCAGGCTGCTTTCACACGTTGCCACAGTTCACCAGGCGTAGCCGCGGGTTGTGATTGCCGGGCCACTCGGTTGCCGATCAGCGACCATACATTTTCGATGGGCAACATAACGGGAGAACAGGTGGGCACGGCAGCAGTGACACCTGGTGGGCCGTTAAGAATTGTTGCACGATGCGTCGCACGTGCGGGCGCGCACTGTCCTGTAGAAACCTGGCCGCTGACAGGTCCTACAGGTAAGGGAGGACTACAGGCTCCAAAACGTAGGAGATGTAGCGGTGGATGTTGAGTGTACCAGCGATGCTTACTGAAGGCTGCGGGTGTCATATCCATTTGCGCCCCAAACCCTAACGCCAGGCGACGGACCGGCATGGCGATGCATAATGCAGGCGTCGTAGTCTTTCGTCGCGGTTCCACCACACGCGGATTCGATTATCATGGTAATGCAGGCCGAAGCGGGATTCGTCGGAGAAGACAATGTCGTGCCATTCCGTAGTCCAGGTGCGGCGTTCAACGGCCCACTGCCGCCGCACTCGACGGTGGTGTAGCGTCAATGGTAATCGGATCAATGGGTGCCGTGCGACAAGCCCCCGTTTCTGCAGAAGACGTCAAACGGTACGTTCTGACACAGGTTGTTGCGCAACACACCCTAATTCCTGCGCTAACGTTCGTGATGTGGTGGTGCTAGCCGTCAATGCCCGGCGCACAACATGCCGGTCCTCCGGTTTGGTGGAGTGCCGCGGCCGCGGCAATCACTCACGTCGGTCCGTCCGTCTCTCCTGCAACCACAGAAACCATACTCGCCTCACTGTGGCTGGATGTCGTCTAACAGGGGCGCCGTTGTCTCGGTACGATAAACCGTTGTCGCGATTAGCCACTATTCGTCTTCTGTCGAACTCCGTAATGTGCTGGAATGACTGCCGTATTCTGCGACGAGGCATCAGGAAGCTTCCCACCCACATGCCCTGCAGTACAACACACTTTCACTACTTACACCCCGATTTCTGTGCACCGTTCTTATAGTGTTTCTCGGTGGCGTGCAGGGCGCACATGATTTGCATATTCCCTGCAATGCTAATGGTTTGCATATCCTCTGGTGGGCGACGAATGCTGCAAATTTCAAGCCAATCGGATGCTTCCTTCTCGGTGTTGCATTTTTGGTGGGCAGCGGTGTGTATGTAAACAAGAAGGCCCTTTGTTGTTGAACCTGGATTCATCGGAGATGAGAACATTGGCCGAATGATTTTCGTTCTAGCCTCGACGTTTTCTGTACCACACTACCCTAACATTTCTTGCTGATGGAGTGAATGGAATCCAAACATCAGATCTTCTTAAACTTGCGCCTTTTTTGTTGAGACATCTGTACACTGCTTGCTTTGAAACAACTGGTTCACCAGCTGCAGACAGCTCTAAAGTAAGCAGCCTCGCTGACACAGACCTGGTACGTTGGACAATGAGTGTCACATACCTATCATCCTGAGTCTTTGGAATATATGGACAACCAGCCAAAATTTGACCATTCATATCTTCGGTGTGCGGGTTCTAATGTATTGATCACGGTAGTTGCTTTGGGAACATTACTCCGAATCTTGCCGAATTCCATTACTCCGATAAACTGATTCTGACGTACTGATTTAATAAAAACTACTTCTACTGCTAGCATGCAGTGACGACGAAAAGAAATACCACTTTCTAGTTTCGGCAACTCCTTCTTAGCTCCAGAATTTTGTGCTGCTTCGACTTTTATTCCAATCATCACTCGTCAAATAGCAATACGTCATGATTTCCATATTTGCACAATTCCACGTTCCCTGCACTTCACAGTATTTAAATTCTGTAGGCTTTTTTCCCTATGAAATATCTTTTATTTTAACCATGCTCTAACTTTTGGACACCAGTTAGAGCATGGTTAAAAATTGTCTTGAATGAAAATGTTAAAAACTCTGTGGAAAAAACAATATATAAAAGTTTCACGGTCATTATGATTAAAGTAAAAGCAAAGCCCATGAATATAATGAATATACTGGTACATATGCCCACAAGGGACCGTGATGAAAATAAAGTAGGAGAGATATACACTGAGGGGCCACTTTATTAAGCAAATGAGCTATGGCTGCACGCTGTTGCCGCCATAGGGCGAGGCTAGTATAAAAAGGGAAAGTTTAGTTCTTGGTACAATAGTAGAAGTGATTTGTGGGTGACGAGATGGGTAAAAAATCTGATTTGACGGACTTTCAACGTGGAATGATTGCGGGAGCTCGAAGCCATGGAGCAAGTATCACCGAAACCGCCGTATTTATGAAATGTTCCAGGGCAGCTGTTGTTAAAGTGTTTAAAGACTACACTGTCAGCCAAAAAACTGGGTCTCTACGTGCAACGTGTGGTCGTCATCGACTAGTGACTGCTCGGGCGGAACGGAGAGTGCCTAGACTGGTAACAGACAGCAGAAGGCAAAAGTGCAGCAAATTACAGACCATTTTAATCAATGAACCCCCTCAATTGATCTCTGTACGTACTGTTCGCCGTACACTGCATTGGATGGGATACGGAAGCCTAACGCCTATTCGAACACCTTTGATATCTGCAGTTAACAAGAGAAAAGGTCTCCAGTTCGCATAGGAGCACAAGGATTGGACAGGCGATAATTGGAAACAAATTATGTGGTCCGATGAATCACGTTTTCAGTTGCGTCATGCTCATGGCGGAGTGAGATATTGGCGAAAACAGCACGAAAGCATGGACTCCAAATGCATTGCTACAACCCTTTATAAGGAATAAGGCTTTTAACTAAGCTAATTGCTAAGCTAATTATCGTGAATATAGCTTTCACTACCACTACAGCTAAGCTAAGCTTCTACTCAGCTAATATTATGATGAATTCAATGCTTGTACTAAGCTTCTAATAGTGAATTCAAATGGTTGTTGTTACTAGTTAATTAAGATCATGAATAAAGTCTCCTGCTAGTATTGTAGTAATAGTAATGAACAAACTTATAACTGGTAGTAATGTTGTAGTAGTAATTAAGATGAATAAAGTTTTATGCTGGTTGTTACTAAAAACACTAAATGAAATAAACCTAACAGCCAGACAGAGGTCTGACAGTAACTATAAACTGAGAAAAACGTACTTACAACAAATTCTTTATTATTGACTTCCCGCTCTCACATAAACGAACTCTCTTTATACAGCACCAAACGCTCTTCCCGTACAACAAAAAACGCTCTCCTTCACATAAACCAACGCTCTCTCCGTGCAACAACAAACGCTCTCCCTACACACATCAATAAAAAGCTCTCCTTCACACATCAACAAAAAGCTCTCCCTACACACATCAACAAAAAGCTCTCCCCAAGTATCGTTGAACGCGCCTATTTATACTGGCTACCACCACGTCATGACTTACACTCATTGCCAGATCTCATTCAATGGGAGAAATAACATCTCGTTCAGTAAGAAGATAATTTACATAGAAAAATAAAATAACCAGAGATAGTAAAAATCAAAAGGAAAGTGAATCGAGAGTATACGTTACATCATCTCCCCTTAATTTTTCTTTTTTTTTTTTGTTTTTTGTTTTTTTTGTTTCCGAAAAACCTATCAATTTTGGAGTGTAAGTCTTACACTTCGTTGATTGACGTTTCTCGACCTCTTTTTTGTTTTGTTGTTTGGTGGCAGCAGTATTAACAATATCAAACTTGGCATGACAAAATCAAGAAATCTGTATTCGTCTGTGAAACACTTGTATTTTTGAACAAAACAAACCTGCATCGGCATACCTTCCTTTTATTCTGCCTAGCAGGAATCACTTTTTAATTTCAAATTACGTTCTTATTATTCGTTGAATACACACCAATTGTATCAGCAGCGAAGATTGCCTGGAGCTGTCTAACAGTAACAATTTTATTATTTTACCCCTAAGCACATAGATATATATAAAAAAATTTGGATTAGTAGATGGACATAGAAGAAATATAAAAAAAACACATATATACACAAAAAAGAATGCATATGCCCACACGAAAAAAAATAAATTCTGACACGCCAACTGGTCGTGCAGGAAAAACAACAAACGGAGAAAAGAACCTGTCCAGGAGAACTTACTTATCTCAAGGACGCATAAAAAACTCTAGTACGATAACGTTTTCCAGGCCTAATCGGACTTGTAAATTCAGGTGGCTTAGATCTTTTCAAGGACTTGAATGGATCTGGAACATCGGTATGCTGTCGGTCAAGAAATCCCGGGGGCTGACAGGAACGGTCAGGAACGGCTGAAGTCTGGCGGTCCGGAAATCCCGGCGACTGATAGGAACGGTCAGGAACGGCTGAAGTCCGGCGATCAGGAACGGCCGTAGTCTGGCGGTCCGGAAATCCCTGCGGCTGATAGGAACGGGCAGGAACGGCTGAAGTCTGGCTGTCCGGAAATCACTGTGGCTGATAGGAACGGTCAGGAACAGCTGAAGTCTGGCGGTCCGGAAATCCCTGCGGCTGACAGGAACGGTCAGGAACGGCTGAAGTCTGGCGGTCCGGAAATCCCTGCGGCTGACAGGAACGGGCTCCCCAGGCTTTTGATATGTAGTTCCTTTGTGCTGGGGCCCGTGGTGTCCTTCCAGCATTCTTTTGGACGGACGTGGCTCCGGCCACATCGTTTGTTTTCGTTTTCGCCCTCGTGGCACAAAAGTAGCAGCAGGCATCGGCCCTGTTTGCCCTGAGCGTAGGTTCCAGGGGCGAAACCCGGGCGGATGCAAGGATCTCTGCCTTCGTCGCTGTTGCGGCGAAGCAGATTGGGGAGACTAGTTACGTTTTTGACCAGCTTTTGGTGGTGCTGGACGGTTTGTAACTGGTGTCCGACGTTTAGGAATAGTCACATTGTTCATAACTGATAAATCAGAAATATCCGAAGCCTCTGAGTCGCTGCTGTAATTTAGTGGTCGTGCAGGGCGATGTTTATTTCTGCCTATAGGAATACTTTCTGACGAGGTATTCAAGGAAGTAGGAGCTTGTGGTGTTGCGGAGTTATCGGGAAATGGTGCAGCAATAGTCTTGGCAATGGTTGGAGGGAAAGGAAAAATACTAGTATTTGAAGAACTTGATTCGAGCCTTCATCTCATGGGAGAATCAGGTTGCGTGTTTGGAAACTCGTCTTGAGGAGGGGAGGGTGAAAAAAAATCACTGGAGATTCTTCAAAAATGTTTGTTGGTTCGTCCAAAATTTCTGGCGGTTGATCGTGAGATATAGACTCTTGAGTCTGTAGAACAGAAGGTTGAGTAGGGTTGATAATAAAATCGATATTTCGTTCATGATACTTGCGACACTGAGCAACGTGTACGTATTGAAATTGATTGTCAGGTTTTTCAAGAACAATGTTATTTTCAAACACATTTGCCACCCGATATGGACCTTCGTAGCTGGGTGCAAATTTCTTCACTAAAGTATGAGAAACAGAAGACTGGAAGTGCGTTTCCACGAGAGTGAGATCTCCAACGACAAGATCTGGTTCCCTACGCCTAGTATTATAATATCTTGCTTGAGCCGCTTGTGCTCCTAGCATTGCAACACGAGCTTTTTCTGCCATGATTCGTACTGATTGCGGAGTTGGTCGCTGGTTTAGTTCGTCGATAATCCCCGTTAAATTTTCAAAAGGGGTTTTAATTTTGCGACCCAGAAAAAGTTCTCCTGGAGTATTTTTAGTAGATTCGTGAACAGACGAGCGGAGGGCGAACGAAAAAAGCTCAAGGTGGTCATCCCATCGTTCGTGATGATCCATGACAAATGCAGCAATCATTTTCACTAGCGTGCGGTTTACGCGTTCCGCAGGATTACTCTGGGGATGATATGGGGAAATCAATTTATGCTTAATGTGTAGTCTCGCACACATTCTTTCAAAAACGTCAGAAATAAATTGAGGACCATTATCCTAAACTACTTTATTAGGTGCACCATATCTAGAGAATACTTCATTAACTAATACATTACAAATAACTTCTGCCGTAGCGGCTTTAATGGGAAAAACTTCAACCCATTTAGAAAAATTATCAGTTAACACTAAAACGTAACGAGCTTTGTTTTTAACAGATAAAGGATAAGGTCCCAATAAATCTATGGAAATAATATCAAAAACATGGGAACTTGAACTAGATTTCAAGTGACCGGCCGGTCTTACTTTACGGTAATTATTAATCTGACACAAGTGACATGATTGAACGTATGCGAGCACACTTTGGTACATGCCAGGCCAATAGACAACATCCCGCAATTTACAACGGGTCTAGCGAATACCTAAATGGCCTGCAAGAGGTTTGTCATGAAATTCGTTTAAAAGGGCCATTCCAAGGGTTCGCGGAATACATGGGCGAAACTCTGCCCTAGTAGTCCTAGATTTCGCATAGTAAAGAAGACCCTCTATGACTTCAAAATGTTGTGACCTTCCAGCCAGAGAAGGATCACTTTGTAGGGGCGAACCCGCAAGCAAAAAATTATATATATTCCCGAAATCTGGATCATTTATTAATTCTGCCATTATCTGCTCTCTGGATGTTATATCAGCTATTAGAAGTAAAGGCTGACATCCAGGAGTAGTTTCTGTAGGGACCCCACTAATCGGAACGCAAACCAATGCGTCCGGTAATTGATTCTTATGACCTGGCTGATACGAAATTTTGATATTGCTCTCTTGTAACTTCAGAGTCCACTTCATAAGTCTTTGAGATAGGTGCTTAGCAGAATTCAAATACCGAAGGGCATAATGATCCGTAATTATGTTAACTGTCAATTCGTTAAGATAACATTGAAATTTGTCAAGAGCATACACAACAGCAAGACATTCACGTTCCGTAGCTGAATAATTGCGTTCAGCTTTGGCTAAAGTACGAGACGCAAAAGCTATTGGATGCCCAGCTTGTGACAAAACGCAACCAAGACCAACTCCGGATGCGTCAGTATAAATATCAAATTCCTTAGTATGATCCGGGAAAGCCAACACCGGAGGCTGATTCAACGCAGACTTCAGTGTTTCAAACGCAGCGTTAGCCTCAGGTGCCCAAACAAATGTCTTGTATTTACGTTTCAAAGCATACAATGGCTCACAGATTGTAGCATAAGCGTGGACGAACTGCTAATACCATCCTGTCATTCCCAGAAAGCGTGATAGTTCTTTTGCTGTTTTAGGCCGAGGAAAGTCAACAATAGGCCTAATGTTTTCATTATCCGTAAATAAGCCGTGGGGAGTGATTTTCAACCCCAGATATACAATCTCGTCTCTCGCTATCTGGCATTTACTAGGTTTTAACGTCAAGCCAGCATTGTATATGAGTTGGAACACCTGTTTGAGCAGAGAAAGGTGCTCGTCAAAAGTCTCGGATGTAATAATAATGTCATCCAATTATACATGCACATGGGGACCCAGAACAGGTCTGAGAACCGTATCCATAAGCTTTTGGAAAGTAGCAGGTGCAGAAGCTAATCCAAAGGGCATACGTAGGTATTCATAAGCCCCAAAAGGAGTCACAAAGCCTGTTTTATCAACAGAGTCCGGATGTACTGCTACCTGCCAATATCCACTCGCCAAATCCAAGGTTGACATCCATTTGGTTGACGACAGGTCATGCAAAATATGTGACATTACAGGTAGTGGATAATTGATCGTTTTTGTGACTTGGTTGAGCTTGCGGAAATCTGTCACGAAACGAAATTCATTGGGTTGTTTCTTTGGAACCAAAAAGGCAGGAGCAGCCCAGGCGCTTGTTGATTCCCTTATTATGCCCTGTTTAATCATTTCAGAAATTTGACGTTGCATTTCCTGTTTCTTATGTGGAGCACAAGGGTAAGGTTTCGTCGCTATCGGTTTCGAACCATCAGTTTCAATGACATGCTAAACCACCTGTGTGAAACCCGGTTGATCAGAAAATAAACCAGGGCTTTCCTGTAAAAGTAGAGAAAGCTGGTTTCGTTGCCTCTCATTCAATTGGTTACTCAATAACAAACTCGTTATATCTATAGGAACCGTAGGAATCACTTTGATAGGTTCCGGAAAGGAAATCACATGTTGTACGAAATTCAGAGTTATTTGAAACGTTTGAATAAAGTCCATTCCCATTAGACATTTCACAGGTAGTTCGTCTATAAGCAGGAAAGAATGCGTAAAACGAGCTTTTCCCAGCCCTAGAGATAATGTGACAGTTCCTGTGATACTGAATATTTCGTTATTTGCACCTCGCAAATACTGCGTCGCAGGCTGCACGTGTATTGCAGGAAAATTGTCAGTGCAAAACTTCGTATTTAGGGCTGATATTTCAGAACCAGTGTCGAACTTTGTCTCTACAATAATATCTTCAATTGTCAAGAATACATCAGGCAACTGAGGAGTTTGGACAGTCACTAATACTGTTTTAGGGTCAGAATGCTCGGTATCAGGAAGCAGGACAGACCCTTGGTCTACATCCTTTGGAAATTTAAAGGATTCCTGGTTGGATTATCATGCGGTCTGAAACCTCGACTCTGCCGGGTATCAGGAAAATTTTCACGATGAGGAAAACTGCGTGAAACCTGCGTCGGAAACTCCGCATGTCTGTTTACATTGTCATATCTATTACTTCTTCCCCCAGCACGGGAAGAAAAATCATCATTGTCCTGAGCATGAAAACGTTCCGAATGCTGTGGATTGGAACGGGGTCGAGGATACTGTGCATTTGTACGAAATCCCGAAGATTGTTCAGAAACTCGCTGTTGGTTCGCCACTCTTCTGTGTGGTGGAACGTATGAAGCTTGGGTGTGCACTTGTGCATGCTCGCGCTGAAAGTTATTATGCCTATTATGCCGCTGAGGGTTTTCGTAATAAGCCTCGCGGGGTGCCCGAGCATGGTGAGTTGAACCATGTTTGCCATGTCGCTCTTCATACGTTCGTATGAGGCGAAGCCATTCATGAATTGTGGCAGGGTGTCGAACCTCAAGAAAATCTTGTAAAAATGGGTAGAGCTGCTGCAATAGGGTATCCAACATGTCAGCATGACTGGCATGTGGATCCCATAAGATATATAAGCGTGTTGTTTCCAACGCAAATGCAACAGGGCTATCGTTGGGTCCTTGCTGACGAGAAAAAGTTGTTGTGCAAGGCTAGCTCGACTGAGGCCGAAAGGAAAGACCTCCAAAAATTCTGCTCGGAAATTATCATAATGAGAACCCGGGTTCGACACTCTCCACTGCCGATACCAGGTCTTAGCGGTATCCTTCAAGCAAGTGCCTGCGATTTGTACTTTGCAGTCTTCAGGAATATTGTAGAGATCAAAATGATCTTCCAAATCTTCGAAGAACTTTAAGGATCCCTCCAAACCATTGAAATTAATTGTTCCTGCATGCGGCACGAAATGGGCAAGCATTCTGTTTCGCTGAGAGGATTGAACTCCCTCAGGTACGACTCGCGACTCAGAGTAATAGGAAGCTGGTGGATTACGAAATTGTGAAGAATGCCTGGGTACGTGTAGATCATTCATATCAAAGTGAGCCCGCACAGGCTTTTTGCAGATGGTCGAGATTAATCCCATCACCACCGAAACTTGTCTTAGGGTGAAATATTGAAGTTGTCTCAGGTAGTGAAGACATGGGTAATAATTGTCAAGACCTCGTGTTCGAGAAAAGTTCGGGCGCCAATCATAATGAATAAGGCTTTTAACTAAGCTAATTGCTAAGCTAATTATCGTGAATATAGCTTTCACTACCACTACAGCTAAGCTAATCTTCTACTCAGCTAATATTATGAAGAATTCAATGCTTGTACTAAGCTTCTAATAGCGAATTCAAATGGTTGTTATTACTAGTTAATTAAGATCATGAATAAAGTCTCCTGCTAGTAGTGTAGTAATAGTAATGAACAACTTTATAACTGGTAGTAATGTTGTAGTAGTAATTAAGATGAATAAAGTTTTATGCTGGTTGTTACTAAAAACACTAAATGAAATAAACCTAACAGCCAGACAGAGGTCTGACAGTAACTATGAACTGAGAAAAACGTACTTACAACAAATTCTTTATTATTGACTTCCCGCTCTCACATAAACGAACTCTCTTTATACAGCACCAAACGCTCTTCCCGTACAACAACAAATGCTCTCCCTACACACATCAACAAAAAGCTCTCCTTCACACATCAACAAAAAGCTCTCCCCAAGTATCGTTGAACGCGCCTATTTATACTGGCTACCACCACGTCATGACTTACACTCATTGCCAGATCTCATTCAGCGGGAGGAAAAACATCTCGTTCAGTAAGAAGATAATTTACATAGAAAAATAAAATAACCAGAGATAGTAAAAATCAAAAGGAAAGTGAATCGAGAGTATACGTTACACCTTCAAGCAGGTGGAGGCAACGATATGGTTTGGGGAATGTTATCCTGGCATGCTTTGGGCCCTTTAATTCATGTTGATCATCGTCTGACTGGCACATCATATCTAAACTTCGTTACGGACCAAGTGCATCCGGTCATGTGGATGGTTTATCCCAATAACGATGGCTAATTTCAACAAGATAATATGTCCTGCCATAGTGCTCGTATTTACAGGATTGGTTTCAGGAACATGGCAGTGAGTTTATTTTGCTTAGGTGGTGCCCACAATTTCCAGATATCAACCTCATTGAGAATTTGTGGGATGAAGTTGAACGAGCCATCAGACAGCTGGATCCACAACCCTTCAATCTCACACTCCTGGAAAGTGCTATTCATCATGCATGGTCTCAGATTCCACAAACCACCTATCAACATCTCGTGGAGTCGATGCCACGATTAATCGACGCAGTATTATTAGCAAAAGGTGGCCCAACGATGTACTGAGAGGGTGGTCATAATAAAGTGGCCACTCAGTTTATAGTCAAACAGAAGAGATAATGGAAGGAGACGGAACCAAAAAGTGTACCATTTGGATGGGAAATTGGAATGCAGTGTAGGGTGAGAAGGTAGACAAAGGAATGACAGGTGGAAATAGGAATGGGAAAAGAGAAAAGCTTATGGAGTTTGTAAAAGACACAAACTAATGCCTAGTTATAACTGGTTTAAACTTCCAAAGATAAGGAGATATACATGGAAAATGCCAGGCGATATAGCAAGATTCAGAATTGATTATGCATATGTTAATACACTGCTCGACAATTGCTAAGGACGGATCATAAACGGCTATATAGCGCATAAAAAAGTAATTGTGGTTGGATGCCAAGTGAAATAAAATAATGTCTGAATGCGAGGACATTACAAGAAAGACAATTTATTGTGCTCTGAAATCCAGAAGGCTTTGCAACGTGTTCAAGGGACAAACAGGCCATTTTGTGCAGAATACGTAAACGTGAAAAAATGCAGTTACCGTTCGCAGGCGTTCCGGCGTAAGATGTCAATACGGGATATGGCCACCATGGAGTTCGATGCAGGATTCCACACGTCATGCCATGCTTTGCACAACATTATCAAGCAGATGTCGGGGTAATTTATCCCATTCCTCTGTCAGTGCACGGATGAGGGTGTCCTTGTTTATTGGAGGGTATTGGTGAACAGCAAGACTCCACCCCAAAGCATCCCACACATTTTCAATGGGATTCAGATCTGGAGAACGTGCTGTCCATACGAGGCGTTGAATTTCCTCGCTCTCAAAACACTCCTGGACAGCGACTATTCGATGACATGTTGCGTTGTCGTCCATGAAAATGAATATATCACCGACAGTACCACGGAACATGCGAACATGATGTAGCAGAACATCATTAATGTATCG
Source organism: Macrothele yani (assembly GCA_039090855.1). Classification (NCBI taxonomy): domain Eukaryota; kingdom Metazoa; phylum Arthropoda; class Arachnida; order Araneae; family Macrothelidae; genus Macrothele; species Macrothele yani. Next base: position 74,419,640 of record CM077034.1, on the reverse strand, counting down.
TTGACCAGTCATAGTCCCAGTTGGAAGCACATAGAGGGACGTACAGCTATTGATCATGATGCCAGCCCAAACCATGACACTACATGTCGGATATCGGTCCATTTCCTGTATGTTTGCTGGACAATATGCAGTACCACTATCACGAAAGATCAGTTGCCGTCGACAATCAGAAGATAGACTGTATCTGCTGTCATCTGAGAAGAGGACAGCAGACCAGTCGTTATCAGTCCAATTGCGATGTTGATGGAACCATTGAAAACTGGCGGTATGGTGACGTCTGGAGAATGGGATGCACACAACAGGACGGCGGGCGTAGAGTCCTAATTCATGCAAACGTCTGGCGACAGTTTTTCAGGAGATCCGCTTGCCAGTAGCAGCCATAAACTGATTTGCTACCTCACTAGCTATGCTGCGCCGGTGTCTTTCTGTTGATAGCACTATGTACCGATCTTCTGCAGGTGTCGTACTGCGAACACGACCCCCATGACGTTTGCTACACTCTCCATTTGTTTGAAATGATTTCCAAAGCCTTGAAATAACACTGTGGCTGACGTCGAAATCCCTGGCAACATCTGTTATTTTTCGCCTTTCTTCAATCTTGCCAATAATACGGCCACGCGTAAAATTATCTTGGTGATGTCGGGAAGACATACTGAAAATTGCAAGTTCGTCAATTGATTCTTTCCCTTTCATTTTTGCGTTTGAACAACAACGGTCAATACGCGTCAAATCCTTTATATCTCTATTCAGCTCTATGACGTCACGAACAAGTTCGGCAATCCAAAATTTGCATACGCACTACACGTCTTACTGTATCCCGCACTTATGTTAATTTCCACATTTTCCTGCCTTCCATTTTATGGTTGCTATCGTTGCTATTGTCATCGGTCCTTAGCAATTGTCCGGCAGTGTACAAAACACATGTAGAACAGTGTAAAAAAGACATCAAATTATCCAGGTGCTGATAGTGATTCAGACCCCAATCTCATTGTTATGGAATCAAAAATACAATTAAAGAAAATAAAGGAAAATTAACGTAAATGTGGAACCTAGAAAATCTTAAAGTGGATGCTGGCAAGAAAGCTAAAGAAGAACTCTGGAATAATATGAGAAAAAAGAAGATACACCTGAGAGAAAGAAGATACCTTTAACGCTAAAGCAAGATGTAATCATTTGAAATACTAGATATATATTGAACAGCTGCTGAAGAGATGCGTTTTATGGAAGCGAAGAGAATTTAGAAGCCATGGATTACAAATGAGATGATAAGAAAAATGGACGAAAAAGACATAAAAATAAAAAAGACTGAAGAGAGAAGTAGAAATTACAAAGAATTAAATAATAAACTGAGAAGAGAAACTGATAATGTAAGGGAGGAATGTCTAATAGAGGAATGCAAAGAAATTGAAGAAGTGGATAACAGAAAAATAACTGGATACGAGAAAAAGATACGATAAAATGTTTGAAAAAGTAAAAGAACTTAAATATATTAAAATAAAAGCATAAGAAATCTGCCCATAGAAGGCAAGCAAGGAAATTTAATTTAGGATATTTAGGTATCACGTGAAAGATGGAAGGAATACATTGAAGGACTGTGTGAAAAAAATGTAGGGCCAGAGAAAATCGACTTAGAAGAGCAAAGCAAAATATCAACATAAGGTAGATATCCTGATATACTATAAACTGAAGTAGACTTTACGGAATGAAAAAAGAGGAAAGACGGAAGGAGTGTATGTAATACCTAGTAAAGTACTAAAACAACTAGATGACAAAGACATAACAGAAATACGGGAATTATCTAACCTGATTTACAACACAGCAGAATGGCCTAAAGATATCACATAGAATATTCTTATACCAATTGAAAAGAAAAGTATTCCTACTAAGTGCAGTGACTAAAGAAGTAAAAGCTTACTCTCGCATATTTCTAAAGTACTGCTCAGAATATTGCATCGACGACTTTATTACAGAGCCTAATATTTCTTTCGGGGATGTTCCATTTGGATTCAGGAAAGATAGAGAAACTAGTGATGCAATCGGAGTGATGAGTACCTTATGCGAAAGTTATATAGAAGTAAACAAAGAAGTTTACACTGAAGTGCCAGAAAAACTGGTACACCAGTCTAATACTTGGTAGGTCACCCACGGGAGCGCAGGACTGCAGAAATACGACGGGACATGGATTCCACTAGCTTCTGGAAATATGCTGTAGGCAATGCTCACCATACTTTCTGCAGAGCGTTCCACAATTCGGGTGTATTCCGAGGTCTCGGAATCCTGTGCTCGATAGCTGTGTTGCATGGCATCCCAAATGTGTTCTATCAGGTTCAGATCTGGGGACGTGGGTGGAAATGGCAACACCCCAAACTAAGATGAATGCTTCTCTAAACATAATGTGGCGTCCCGACACTTGTGTGGAGATGCGTTTTCCTGTTGGAACAGGCCCAACCCATGAGCATGAATGCAGGACATGAACGGGTGTACCTCGCCAGAAAGCATGCGCACATAGCGTCGGCCGGTCACACACGTTTGTAGACGTACCAGGGGACCCAGTGAGGCCCAGCTAAACACACAGCATACCATTACGCACCCCCCAACAGCAGGTATAGCTCCCTGTTGACAGGCGGGATCCATGGCTTCATGGGGTTGGCGCCACACGCGAATCCTTCAGTCGGCCCGATATGGTTGGAAACGCGAGTCGTCAGACCAGGCTACTTGTTTTCAGTCATCAAGTGTCTAGATGCGGTGTTGCCGTGCCCAAGCGAGGCGCATAGCTCTGTGTCGTACACCCATCAAGGGGACTCGAGTTGGGTGTCTGCTCCCAAAGCCCATATCGTGCAGGGTACGTTCCAGAGTCTGGGCGCTGATGCTTGTTGAGGCTCCAGTATTGAAATCCGTTGATATCTGTGACAGTGTTGCACGCCTATCGCGTGAAACGATTCCTGACAGCAGACGATGGTCACGTTCACGCAATGTCTTTTTACGGCCACACTGGTATCGTATTTTGGAAGTTTTGCCGGAATCCTTGTAGTCACGGTACACCTTTGCTCTAGTCGTCCGTGAAAATTCGGACTTCATTTCTACCTCCGAAAAAATATGGCCCATCTTACGAGCGCCAATTCTGACACCGCGTTGAAAATCGCTTAAATCGTTGTTACTTGTCATTCTCATGCCGAAAATAGCTCTGACAGCTGGCAAGGATGTCTATCGCTTTATATGCGCACTGGCGGACGCAACCGAGTACGCGAATAGGTGATGTTGCTATTTATTTTGCATAAGCTAGTCTGTTCCAGTTTTTCTGGCATTTCAGTGTATATATGTTTCATCGTTGACCTAGAAAAACCGTTTGACATGGTCAACTGGGAAAATCTGATGGAATTGCTAAGTAAATTAGGATTACATTAGAGAGACCGAAGATAATTGCTGAATTATACATGAACCATACGCCTTAATTTAAACAAAAGGGAGAAATACTAAAATGTGTGTGATTGGCTGGCAGGTTAGACAAGGATGCTGTCTATCATCAACGCTCTTAAATAATTTTGAGAAAAAAATGATAAAAGAAACATTTGAGGAAGAGAAAAGAGGAACCACTATTTTAAGTAGAACAATACAATGCATTAGATTTGCAGATGACCAAGCAATATTAGCTGATACTGAAGATGAACTGCACCACCTAATGCAAATATTTGAGAGTGTACGAAAACAAAATGATACAAAAATTAACACAAAGAAAACAGAAATGGTTAGAGACTCTAGAATATTTGAAGTGTAACTTTATACGGAGACTAAACGTGAACAATTGGGAAGAAAGAATTTAACTTATTTGAGGCATTTGAACTTTGGTTATGGAGAAGAATAGAGGAAATAAAATGGACCGAAAAAATTACTATCATGAAGTATTGCAAAGAGTTGAAGAAGAAATGAATTTACTAAAGACCATGAGGAAAAGAAAATATAACTTGTTAGGATATGTGTTTCGAAGAGATAGCTAATTCAAAAGAACGGTAGAAGACAAAACTGAAGGAAAGCGACCAAGAGGAAGGATGCGACTAATGATGCTTGGCGATATAATGTGCACGGGAGTCTATCAAGAAATGGAGGAAGGAAGGGAGAGAGGAAACTGGAGGAACGGTACTTGCTGATATACCGCTGGACCTATCCAGAGACAGAACATTACTGATGATGATAAGAAGCAGTCTAAGATATTGGTTCACTTGGCATAACTTTATTTTGAATATATGTAATTGAATAATAATTTCAAAAAAACATCTTTTTTCAAAATAAACATACGGTAAAAATTGTACACTATGTGTCCTTAGCATGATATCCGTAAATATGGGTATCACCAAGACATGCGCTTCGAATGGCGAAAATAACTTTGCTCTTGGTAAATTCTTCGAAGACGGTAACAGTCAGAACCGCGAAAATCTTTAATATATATATATATATAACGCTTTTCGAATATTATACTGTAAATTAGTTTTTATTCACTGAGTACCTGTCGTTTTACGCCAAAGAGATTATTGATATATAATTTTTTACAAGAGATATGTAAAGAATTTTCGAAATCAATTGTTTGAACAAAGTGACATTAGTCCAAGTTCCGTGCATATAAACAAGAATGCAAATGTGAGCGTAGTAGTTTTTTTCATTCCCACATTTGTACTAAAATTAAGTTACGGAAAATAAGAAGGAAAGAGACAAACGCAGAGGTCAATATCACTGGAAGGATCGAGATGTGAGCGGTGGGAAACTTTATTAAAATCTGTATGTAAGGAGAAACATGGTGATAGAAAGATTAGTACTAAGTAACAAAATATTTGAAAGCATGTTACGGCCAATGGAAAAATGTACCACATGTGGGAATTCTGGGAAAAGGCCAAAGAAATAATGTAACTAGATATGGTAGAGTTGCTTTTCTATGTCGAATAAAGTTACCAAAATAAGAGAGGAATGGAACGCGTATTATGTAAAAAGCGAAACACCAATGAGAAAAATCCCAGTTTGATGCTCTTCTATGAGAGAATGTTATTTAATTTCCACAGTGTGAAAAAAATATTAATGTACTTGTAGAAAGTTTTGTATAGTTACAAATTAATTAAAAAAATGGGCAAGTCTACGGGAACAGCCGAATTTCTATTGTGCCAATAGGCTTCATTTTTGTGAGGTAAGATATGGAAATGTGTCTGCGTCAGAGCATAGGCACATATCGAAAGCATTACCATAGAAACCAACCGAGTCGCTCAGAATAAAATGTTCATAACTGCAAACACAGTGTTATTTACATTCCGCAAATGTCAGTGTCACTAGGTTTATAGATAGTTCTGTTTACATCAGAAAAGCAAGAAATATTATACTTTGGATAAATCGTTACTTTAGGTTTATTTGTAAATTTTAGTCAGCTGGAAAGGCTATACAGGGTGTTGTATAATTTTATGGCGGTATACATTAATTCCTTTCGGTATAAGTTTCCACTCCGTTGAATTTCAACACGGATGATAAGCAACAGACACTAATAGATCATACGTTTTATTTATTCCTGTTTGAGTTCAAAAGCACGTGCACAATTTAGCTATTTAAAGTTCACGGGGAACAACACAGTCATTGAAAATTATGCTCATGTTACTAATCGAATACTATTTTTAGGAAATGAAATCAATGGCCTGTCTTAGTACAACACCCAAAAGCGCGATAATGGAAATTTACTTTTCGTAAAATTCCTTAAAGTTTATTACAGATAGCGTGGCACTAGTGAATTTGCTTTTGCCACAAATTACATTTTACGAATTATTATGCTCAATACATCTTTCAACGCAGAACGGCAGTTACACTGCTGCCGAATTGATTCCTCACTACTCTCCTGGATGGAATCATATAGCTCTAGATATCAAGAATTCACGAGATTTTGAACTGATCGCGTTGTGAGTTGCTGAAAGAAAAACATCAGCAGAAAAAAGCATCGTTAATGAATATTCCTGTTTTTAATGAATTCGCATTTCTATACAGGATTTGCTTTGCAGTTTGACGAAAGTGTGCACATGATAGGAAATCATTTTTGCTATTTTCAGATTCAAAACCAAAATCTGTAGATTAATAACTTTTTATCTACGTTAGATATAATCCATTTAATCAACCTATTTTAATTGGAGACTGAAAGAATGTAATTAGTGTAAACATTCGTTTCAGCAAGACAAATATCAATATAAATGCTTTAGCTCTACCCTCTACCTCTAGAGCAGTAAGAAAATCACCTCATATCGTACAGGTAAATTCAATTACTACTCTCTTCAAGTGCTTTTGACCAAGCACCTACTTCTGTGAAGTTTTCAGCAGTCAAATGATTTTTTACACAACTTCCATATCTTACCGGAATTCGAACCCGGACAGAACCCGATGGAATTGTTAGAAATCCGCACTGAGGAGACAGTTCCACCGGGACGGCCCCCAAGAAATATGTTCGTAGACACTTAATCACGCCTATTTGAAAATTAAAGGCGCAACTCTCATCAGCGGTGAACACAACCACTGTAGATATATTTCTTACTTTCTTCACAAGTTCTTCAAAAATATTTTATACCATCCTGTGTTAAAATAGTGTAACTCAAGGCTTTGATGCACTTTTTTTGTTGAACGTGCAAAAGACCAATTGTTTAAAATTGCTTTCCACAATTTCGTTGAACGAATTGTAAACAAATTCTGAGCATCAAAGTGCAAACGGAAACATAAATTTAAAGCCAAAGGTGCAAGACTTTCCCCTAAATATTTTTTGATGAAAATTACATTCGTGGTTTATACTAATCATTGCTTAGGTTTCCTTGAAAAACACATTAAGAAATTGGTAGAAAATTTTATGATATTTGAGTAGAATTAAGCAAAACGTTATGTGGGAACTGAATAGATACGCTTTCAGTTTCTTGACGTGGAATCTAAGGCGAATGTAATCGTTGGCACAAAAGTGCCGTATTTTCACTGTTTCGATGTAGCCACTCCTTCAGAAAACTTGTGAATTGCATTGCCCTGTAGAGGGAATGGAACCCTCATTTCCAGATATCCGTTCGAGCAACACGTTGAGCAGATATAGCTTAGAAATCTGATTACCGATTAGATTTGCGCTAGAAGAGCTATTCCGTCAATATTCGTTGCGTCACCACGACCGTTTCTTACATCCGTAGTCAGATGTATGTCACAAGTTCCAGTGCTTCGGAGAACATCATATATATGTGGGAAACGAATTTCCCTGAAGAAATAATTATTCACAAAGACATGACAGTCAAAACAAATGTAATCCTTGGAATAAATGTGCTATATTTTCACTGTTTCCACGTAGCAACTCCTTCAGAAAACTTGAAAATTACGTTGTCCTGGAGCGGAATTCCAACCTGCATCTTCCGTTCGACACCACCGAGGTTAATAAAGCTCCGCTTTTTATGAATATTAATACAAAATACAAACAGACCATGTGTGTTGAAGGAAATTCAGTTTTAAAATAATTAGTGTAATTGCAAATATGATAAAACAGACATACCGGCGAGTCTTTACAATAGGGTACTTCAAGTAAAACCCCAATAAACGTTCATAAAATAAGTAAGAAAAATTCAAAAGTCAAAGAATAGCAACATATATTTTATTGAACAAAGAAACTTTATGTGATATTTGGACTTGTATTAACACCTTGTTCTTCTGGATCAGGAACGTATTCAGTAACTCGATGTTTTAAACGGGCTCCTAAATATTCCCCAGACAATGTACTAACATGTGGATTCCAAACTGGCTTCATGTGTAAAAGTGTTTGCTGAGAGGCGAAAACACCGAAAGCACCACAAATACAACTTTCTTCAAACAAATGAATTTTTCAAGTACAGATGTCTATCAACATAGGTTAGCATTCGATTTATAAGGGCATTATCTTCAAGAGTTTTCGCAGTTCTCCGATTTGTTTCCCATAGTTTGTCGCCTGAAACAAATATGCCTAATTTTAAAGTCCTCAAGACTGGTCCATTCAAAAAACGTTAGATCCAAATTATTAGTACAAAGGTCATTTAATTCAGGCTTGATTAGTATAGAAAGCATTTGCTCTCGGAATTAAAACCTTTACATGGTTCTGTAGGCTCTGCTATCACAGACTTATATTTCTTCCACATAAAGGGAAAGTTGAGTTGAGTTCTCCTATTCGTTGCAAAAGTACTAGTAAATCTTAGTGATGAATTCCGAGAAAATAAATTGAGTTTTACTGTCATCCCTTACACTATGCATAAAGATCAAGAACTTTTGCATCTAGTCGAGCATTCTTAAATGCTGATAATCAGCTTGAAAAGCCAGTCGTTATCTCTGAGTTCTGGAAAGCTTTAGTCATTTTAACTGTGAAGAACCTTGATGTCCTCCAAACATGCGACAAATATGTTCAGTACCTTGCCACGCGTGAGACAACAATTATTATGTTAAGGGGAAGAAGCCTTTCTATGAATTTCCAATCTCCTCCAAAAGAGACTTTAACTGCCTGCAGATTAACAAAGAGCGACTAAGTTAAAAATTCAATGTTTCATTAACCGTTTCCATTACAAAACTCAAGTATCAAAGGCAAAGTTCGTGGAGATACCGTTTTCGTGAAACTTTAAGTACCTAACGAACAATGCATTCGTGGAGAAACTCTAAATATAATTTTTTGGGGGCTTTCGATCAAAAGTCATCTGTTGTAACACGTTATACGTTATTCATATCGGTGTTGTGTTCTTTAAAATATAATACCACTGCACACGTAATGCACTGTCTTGGCTGTTCCTTCAAGTGTTTCTAAGTTGCAAAACTCTTCATCATAATTATTGTTTCACAGTACCCGGAGTCATTTGCAAAGCAAGCCATGCAATACCAATCAAGAGGGAAACTGAACAAAAGAGTTACTTTATACGTTTAGTGGTTGATAATAATAAAACTATTTCCGTAATACAGGTTATATTCGTTTGCCACAAACTTACGCCGATATCCCAGAATTCATTTAAAATTATCTGGCTGTCAAAAAGGTTACATAGACGCTAACATTCTTACATGTCGACTAACTGAACTGATATTTGTATATGCAAAATACAATCTAGATTTATTTCCGAACGAGGTTTAGAGGTTTATTGTTTTGCAAAGAACTCTATGCTTATTGAATTCAAGAGAGATGAGATATATCTGAAGATCATTTCCCAGATGAAGAAGCAATTGAATTAAAATGCCAAAACGGAATAATTTATTGAGTAAAAATAATTTCTCTCTTCCGGAATATTCGCCTACTTTATCAGAAAAGACGTATAACAGGAAATATTTTGATGCATATGCAGAAGGAGACATCGCTTAAAAAAAGGAAATATTTAGAGAACTTCCCTGATAATGTTGCCATGATAAATGCCTATTACGCGTGTACACTTTATACATCTTTGTACTAATAATGTCATGTAAAATAATTTTGTTGTTACGTAATGAATAGTATAGGTAATATATTTACAAAAACTTATAGAAGTATGCTGTTGGACAATTTTAATGTAGAATAAAAATCTGTTTTGATTGATCAAAAATCTGTATGTGACCGTTTGTGATATACAGTTATTGATTCAATCCGCAGTAAACCTTTTGAATCCTATCACTTTATTTATTTGGATTAGTAAGTCTGTAAAACCAACAAGCGTCTATAGTAAGTCTTGGGATCCCTAACGTCGCCCTGTCATTGGGCCGAGCTGAAATTGCGGAAACAATTAGCTTACATTGAAACATAAACAAATGTATCAGGATATCGCGAGACTCGGTTTAGCACTTACTCTCCTGTAGCTACTATTTTTAGCGGGTTGTACCATTTATCATCTCTTGACATGGCTACCTCAAACCGATTAGGTTGGCAAAATTGTGTAAAGATATTCGGCATAAAAAATTATTTAAATAAAAATATTATAAATTTTCATTTCAATGTTTCCATTAGTTACCTAACGTATCTAATGGAATGCAAACAGATGAACCTGCAACCACTGTGAAAGGAAACTTGGAATGCAAAAAGTTATATTGAGACACATTAGAAATTTTTATCCACGTGAAATTGCCCCTGTTTCAACTAAAAATGACACAGTTCCTTAAATGGACCAGTTAGCTCCAGGATAGTGGTAAATTTTCAATTATTGTTACTGATACAAGTAATATTTTAGCATTGACAGTGGCTTCAGAAAAAGTTGTGTTTGGGCATACTGTTGTGAGTAAAGTACCCACAGATAACCTATCTGTACAAGTAAAATGCCTGCATCTGATGTTATAAAACCACAGAAAAGACGAAGCCATTTTTGGACATGTGCACCGCTACTAAGATTTGCCAACACAAATTGAATATGAAGCGAATATTTTTCATAGTTCCCATGCTCGGTGGGAAACGAAGAGGTAAACATAACAAAATGAATTCACTGCAATAAAAATCAGAATACATAGGTTGCATCTTAAACGGTAAACCAAGGCTTTCGACTTTGGAAGTTGCTAAGACTAAAAGCAAATGAATGGACATTTATTAAGCTCATAGTAACACGTATTAAACTTCTTAATCTTCAGTTCAAACTTTTAGGATTCACAGATATTTATCCTATCCGCTATCTATAAAACATTGTACGAAACTTGATGTTCATGCGCCAAGATATTCTTACATCTTGTATTAAGTATCTGCTATTTCTGTTTCATCCATGTTCGCCATGCATTTCCCAACACATGCCAATCGGTTATCTAACTCGTCCGTGCCACTCGAGCGCACACCAATGAAACAACGAATTAGAGGGCACCCAAGGCCCCATCGAGAAGCAAGTACAAAAAAGTTGTTGTTTGTGTTTCTTCCTTGCTTACGGTCATGTATTGAAATCCATTTCTGCTCCGAAGACCTATAACATTGCTGCATTGAGAGTGTTTGTTCATCAACCGAAATGAGAGCATCCAGAAATCAGTGAATTTAACAGTATTTACATAATTTTTCATATATCTACATTTCTCTACATATCAATTCACATTTATATTACTCAAATATACTTTGGACACATGCATTCATTTCTGAAGGCTATTGATATGAAAACATTAATGTCAAAAAGATACATTTTTGTAATTTTAAATTGCAGAAAGATATATCCGCTGCTGTAATATATGTTTATAGTAATATTTCGTCCTAGTAATGTATGTACATGTTTTTTAATTCATGTATATCTACAGTACTTCACTGAAAAAAATATTCTTATGGAGAAATTTCAATTTGAGTTATGATTTTCAGTTGGGCTGTTATGTTTAAGCAAATTTCCGAAGGGTAGGTATAATTTCAGATTTAGGTTAAGTCATGAATCCCGTGCTGGAGCTGTTTCAAAAACACATTTCAGTTTTTTCCGATAGGAAATAGTTCTTGCTTCCCATTGGTTTCTCAGTTTCTTTCATTACTACTTGTTTTACATAATGTAAAACGCCACAGTTTTATTTAAATACAGTGAAAACCTAACCTTACGTCGCATTTTACGTCTTTCCGTTTCGATCGAACTTTTTCGGAAGTCCCGATAAAATCTTCTAATAGTTTAGCCATATTTTACGTTTTTCCAAACACATGATTCACCGCATCGAAAATACTTTAAACCTTTTAGTGCCAAACTTAATTTTACTCTAATTTCGTTTCTTTCCTAGTTTTCGTACATGTAAAATTGCTTTAAACCAGTTGCTCCTTCTGCGGCCGCATTCCTTAGAAGAGTCTGACGAACAGGTTGCCTTAAACGGGTTGTCCCTCGCCAGAATTTTTTGAAAGCACGTGAAAATCATGTTGGTCAGTGCCGCATTCCAGAGACTGTACCTGTCTTATCTTAGCAACTTTGCTGAAGTGCCTCTTGTAGTACCGTAAATCCGCGTATTGAAGGAGCCTACGTCTCAGCGTGGCACGAACAGCCTGATGTTCCGATAGCAATTAGGTCAGTATGCTGTCTGTTAAAATCTCGCGTTTTAGACATTAGAGTGAAATTCCAGTAAGTCTTTCCTCAGCTGAAAAAGCCTCCGGTATATAAAGAGATAGCGAATGTCATGCAACTAAAGTTAAATTAGTCAAGTCTCTTGGATTACTACGTATTTTCGACACTGAAAACAATTTTAAAACAGCAATTTTAATGACGCGGTTCAGGCAAGCTCGAGCCGCGAACGAACCTATAAAAGGATCAATATTCAAGAAAAGGGCCTTAGAAATTGCTGCTCGGCTAAGTTAAAATGACTTCTCACCTTCAAATGAATGGATGGATCGACAAAAGAAATGCCATGATCTTATATATCGATCACGCTCTGTTGAATCTGCAAACGTTGATTCGATTAAAATTGATGAATGGAACACGAAGAACTTACTGCTTCATTCGCAAATTATGCTCCGAAGGGCATTTTCCACGCCGATTTGACTGTGCTTTTATTAAACCGCTGCCTGATAAAACATATTTTGTGAAAGGTTAATCAGGTAACGAGGGGGAGGATATCAAAAATTCGATTGGCTGTCTTATTATGGCACAATGCCGAAGAGAGTGAAAAATTAACATCTCTGGTTATCGGCAGTTCTAAGAAACCACGTTGTTTCAAAAATGTGAAGAGTTTCCTTACGTGCTATGAAGCAAAAAACTGGGCCTGGATAATGCAAACTGCATTACAAGATTTTTTGCACAATCTAGATAAGAAAATGAGTTTACAAAAACCAAACATTATCTTATTTATTAATCAGTGTTCGTCCTTTGTTGATTTGAAACTTCAAAATGTGCGCATATAATCCTTTCCTCCACATTACACAAGCAACAGTGTGATTTGGGAATTATCCGCTCCGTCAAAGGGTTTTACCAGAAACAGTTGGTAAAAAACAAGCACTGGCTGAACTTGATTCATGAAACTTTCAAGATGCCTGGAAGCAAAAAATTATCGTATTTAAAGTGATACATTTCATATCTTCTTCATGGAATAGGGTTACAAGCACCTGCATTTATCATTCTTTTGGGGAGGGCGCATTTCAACATCACATGAAGTTCCCATGGAAACAGAGAATGATCCAAATAGATTTGACTTTTCGATTCAGCCAGACGATGATTACATTAACGAACTTGCAATCTATTTTGAAGGGTATGCTGAATGTGATGAAAATGTGCTTACTTCAGAGGTTCAATCAATCTCCGATATCATGTATTGATCGTCCGAAAAAGATAATGACGATGACAGTGCAACCAAAATTTCGGAACTTATGCCTTCCTCCAAAACGGCATTAAACGGAATAAAATTTACGAAAAACTTTTTCCTTGGTCCGTGTTCTCGAGAAAAACACTTGCAATGCCTTTCGATTCGTGAGAAAGCTTTGCTTGAGCTAAACAATAAAAATAGAAAGTAAAAGGAAATTACAGATTTTTTTTAAACCAACATCCCGTAATGTTAGTACGTACATAGTTATGCTGCATCTTCGGCTTTTACATAAATGCGTCTACAATACATACTATGGGCCAATATAGTACTGTACTACTAGTGTGCATTGTTTAAGAGCTCTCTGAGTTCCTACAATCTGTCCTTTCTCAAGTTCCGATAAATCCTTCCGTTTGCCTTTCACGCTCTGAATTTTACTAGCTACGGCTCCAGTCGCAACTTTCTCATATTAGGCCGGTCGACTAACCCAGAACACATCCTTCCTGAAATCACGTGGACACATCTTCCAGTAAGATCTCGCCATACCGCATACTGCACGATCCACCACTTCTTGGCTTTACAAACATGGGGTCCAAGTGCTGGATTGAGTCATAATTGGCTCGATTTGAGCCTAATCGAGAACTTGTGGCGTGTCCTCAAGAAAGAAGGGCGAAAATGCAAGACATGACCATGAGATCAATAAGATGGTTCTTCAACAAGTTTAAGCCTACATTCTACAACCCCTTGTTTTGTGTCTACGTCGAAAAAAACCCTAGACGAGTTGTCGTTATGTTTTTGTACACGATATGCATGACAGTAAGGTTTATTTTACCTTGACCTCGGTTTTACGTTTTCCCATATCGAACGACTTTTTATGCTGCTTCCCTGAAAAGCATCGAATCGAGGTTCCAATATAGTTCCGGCCAGAATGATACAGATTCACAACTTTTTCTTGCTACATCGGAAAACGTAATTTCCGTTTCTTACTGACTGCATGTATAATGCAGCGTGCTCTTGAAACAGTGTCTTCATTCAATATGAATAAATCATTCTGACCTTGATTATTATTTTAATTTTGTACTGCACAGGGGATGTCATTTTTTCCCTTCAGACCCGACAGCTCAGTGCTACTATCCCGCATTATTCATTCAGTTAAAAGGAAAAGAATTAGGAATAGATATATTATTAATTTCTGAGTACTTTGTTGCTTTACCCATATTGACAGTTTATGAAGTTCTTTCTCATTTGTGAAATATGCTTTGAAAATATGTAGGTGCTTGTTTTGTCTAAACGTTGCGCTAGCTGTACGAAAAAACATTGTTGCACTTGCAAACACTACCTCAATTTTTCTGCAGGAAAAATATTACCACAGCGAAGGTAAAAAGATTAAATTCTTGACAGCAGTGTTAATACGAACATATTTTTTTGCGTGGAAAACATTTGCATTTTGGAGGTACAAATTGAAAATTCGTTTTAAATATGTGATGAAACTTTTTCTTTGACACGACGATTTCTTCAAAACGATTTCCATTCTTTTTGTTGGGCATTTGAAACAGGTATATAAATCTTATCAAATTTACACGGGTCTAATTCAGTGTACGTTTCTTCACATGGTTATTGCAGTACGAATTTTATAGAGTTTTTTTTAATTTTCTTTGAAACGAGTATTTCTTCCAGATGATTTCCATTCTCTTTGTTGGAATTTTAAAACAGGTCTTTAAATCTTATCAAACTTACACGGGTCTAATTCAGTGTACGTTTCTTCGAAAGGTTATTGAACTACGAATTTTATAGGTTTTTCATGGTGATTTCCCTGAACATACCGCAGAAGAGAAAGAGAAATTCAGGTAAAGTGACCCAGACACAATACTAAAACATTTATCTACGCCGCCTAGCAGATACTAAACAGAAGTCAATAAGTTCAGCCATTTTTATGCATATGCGAGGCAAAGTCATAAAATAATTTTTCGATATGAAGAAATGCAGAATTGGCACTCTTACGTGAAACTAAATAACATGACACAACACTTAGTTAAAGTTATAACTAAGTATTGGTTAGTTGTAACTTTGCGTGGTTCAAGCTATCGAACCGGTCCTTCTTCTACACAGGATGACGCTGTATTTTCAATGCCTAAAAATATCTACATTTAGCATTCTACTACTATTCAAAACGTAGCAAATGAAGATTGTAACTAATTTTAATTTCAAATGTCATCTTGGGACTAAAATAAAGATGAAACAACATGTCCACAAGGAACTGCGAGTTAAGGGCCATGCTTTTCCTTTCGTCAATAAAATGGAAAGTTCCAGGAACTGGCCTGTCATCATGGAAGCTTGTTGTGATTTTGATTACCGGAAGAATTAGAATAGTATTTGCTTCTGCAAAGCGGAAGACTGACTTGAAAATTAGATGGCAAAGATCACTGAGTGAAAGGTATAACCCAAACTGCCACCGGATGGATTGATTTATTCGAGTTGAAACCATCAAACCTTGGCGTAAAATGACAGCCATATATAAGACAGTGTATTTCTTTAATAGTTGAATTGATGTTCTGTTTTCACTTCGTTGCGTTTCAGTTTCTTAAACACGTGGTATTTCTTTTCGACAAATGTTTACATATACATACTTTTTGTCGTCATTGAATCAGAATAAAAAGAAATTCCCGGCGTGATTCGTTGTTTCATCTGAGATTAGGAAGTTCGAACTACATAACTTGCTTGCATATTTTGCCCTCGAGAGCTTTCTTGTCAGGACTAAACTTCATCTGCGGCAGGAATTCTTATCAGCAATGTCTCGCCTCTCTTCATTACAATTTGTTTACATCCAACGTAGTTCAATTCAGTATAGCACCTAGCTTTCATAGTGCAAGAAATGTACAACATTTCCTGGAACCAATAACATGAAAATGTAGTGTGGCTCGTTGCCCGCATGAAAACGAAAACCTATTTGCTTATAATGAATATCGATTATTTTAGTGAAGTCTATAACGGGAATGCTGTACTTTAGGAAAAAGAAATGATGAAGTTCACATGGTATCTGCCGTCCGGGTGGCACTGTGTTCTAAGAACTAACTTATGATCCTGTGTCGGAGATGGGTCTAGGTTTGAAACCCACTGAGGCATGGATGTTGTGTTTATAATACGGCAATGTCACTCACCTTTCCTGGAACTAGTGGCTCTAAATTAAGGACGGGCGACTACATTTAGCTCATTCATTTGCTCACGGAGGTCTTAAAATCCATAATCAAACAAACAAGAAAATCGTGATATGTATGTTACAAAGAATTTCGATTTAGGTACACGATAAGCCTGCATTTTTAAATGTATCTTAAAATTTTAATTTATAATTGACCGCAACATATCTCATAACTTGTTGGATAATTCAGAAGTTGTGTACCCAAGGCAATTATATTTTAATTTTTACAATAATTGTTTTCCATTTTAGAATTTCTTCTATAAGAACATCTTGCGAGTGAGTTATCAGAAAATGTTCCCCAGATAACGCGTGAAAGATTCAGGCTCCACAGACGGCCTTATGTTATTTCACGTAAGTGACGGCAAACGTTTGATGAAAGTATGAAACCGTTTGAGTTTGGCTGAGCCATGAACTGAAAACTCTGAGCTGGGAGGAGATTTTCCTAAAAATCTCGTTCAGATCTCTGACTTAAACAGATTCATATTTCTCTAACTTGCAGCATCTTATTTCAAAGAAAAAATAGAAATATGTTCAACTTATTATGTTGCCGTTCGTTTTCACGAAATAAACTGAAATTTCAGTAATGCACTTCTTTAATGACGCGACAACCCATCGCGGGCCTTTGCCATATCAAGGGGTATTTTTGTGACATTTCGTCACGAGAGATGTTTTCCGATGTATGGTTGTTAGAGCCCCACATCCAATCCTCAAAGTGGAGGACCAAGAGACGATGAGCGTCCATGGTCGAATACACAGAGAACCATGAACGTGTCCATGTGTCCCCAAACGCAGGGAGTTTGCGAAATCCCCCCCCCCCCTCAAGAAAAAAACCCACCGCAGGTTAGATGACGAACAGAAACGTCCACGTCCGACTTCCACACAGTGCACAGCGACTTAAAGAACTGCGCTATGCTGGTGGTTTATTGCTGTTATACGTATCACCAGCGATTACTGCAGAGGTAACTTAAGCGCTAAAATGGCGCTTTGGGTTGCAATGAAATTTCGTAAACACTGATATCATTCCATGGATAAATATACGGTTTCAAGGAATTTTAAGCAAAAGGTGCAGAAGTGTTTGAGGTGACTTAATTGAAAGCAATAACGTTTTAAAATAATTATTTTAGCTGAACTGTAGCACTGAATACAATTGAAAATAAGGACAGCAAATTTCTTCTCAGCTTCGCGTGGTTCAACTCAACTTTGCGTGGGTAATTACAATTTCTTCTCAGCTTCTCGTGGTTTCAACTTAGCTGAAAATTTTGCATCGATCTCGAGAATGACCCAAATGGAAGTGAAAAGAGTGATGATTCACTCTTTTCACTTCCATTTGGGACATTACAATTCAATTTGGGTCATTACAATTCCATTTGGGTCATTACAATTATCTGTATTCATCATTGAATTCAGCATCATTTGGTTCATTACAATTCCATTTGGGGCATTGCAATTACAATTATCTGGATTCATCATCTTTCCCAACCTACTTTTTACAAAGTGTATTACAATTATCTGGATTCATCATTGCTTGCCCGTGAACTTCCATTTGGTTCATTACAATTACAATTTCTTCTCAGCTTCGCGTGGTTCAGTGATCATTATGAAGCGTCAATAATGCAAATATTGATGTCCTAAATGACATAGCAAGCATTTCATTTCGAAAGGTTATCGCTGGTAACACCTTGCTCATGGGTTTGCTCAGTTTCTCAAGAAGCTTTATTCTTTACCCGCTGAAACCCTTCTTTATTATTATTGGTAAAGCGGTTTTATTCTTTTACAGGATGAGGTCAGCCTTTAAATTTTACTTTGCTGGCCAGTCTTTTATTTTTTTATCTACTTTCTTTTTCGTTTAGTAGATCTCGGAGAAAAGCTCTATAAAACTTTGAAACTGAAATTCACGACACTGCATTTTGAACGAATCCTACATATACTGAGTGACAAATGAATTATGATGGATACCTAATACTTCTCCTTTTGCCCTTAGTACAGCAGCTATCCGATGTGGCATCGATTCAATAAGATGCCGAAAGCAGTTGCGAAGAATCGTTACCCAAAATGTGTGTAATGCGACCTTTAATACAGGTATGGAGGTTATTGGTGCATCCGGACTTCTGATATGCCGCTCCATAATGTCTCAAACCTGCTCTATGGGATGGATATCGGTGACTTTCGGAGGCCAATCGTTATGCTAGAAGTCTGAACTGTGTTCCTCAAACAATTCCCTTGAAACATTGTACCAGCGCCTCGGCCCATGTAATCTTGGAAGACACCGATACCATTAGGAGAAAAGACCAACATTCCTGGGTGTACAGGTGCGCAACTTCATCCTCATGTTCCTGAAACCATGATTGAACAGTGTGACTTCTGTGGATCGAGACATTATCATCTAGAAAAGTGCAATCCTCTGACGGAAACAATGACTGCGCTATTGAATGCATATGGTCGGCCAAAAGGATAACGTAGCACCGCTAATGATGCGTCCGTGTAAGGTCATAATGTGACCAGCTGCAAAGCATAAGATCATGGCCCAAACCATTACTAAACCGCCCCCATACTTCAGTGTAGGAAGGATACAGTATGGGTTGTAGGCTTCTGCGGGGGTTCTCCTAACGTAAATCCATCCTGTGTTGGGGAATGAAGAGAAACTTGATTCATCGGAAAACAAGACATGTTTCCATTGATCCGCGGTCCACGTTTTATGTTCCTGGCACCACTGTTGTCTCCGTTTCATATTCACCTGTGACAACAGCGGTTTTGAAGTCCCAGCTGTGCCGTAAAAATTGTGCTTATGCAATTCGCTTCGCACGATATGGGTCGACACTGGGTTGTGGAGCTGTGCATTAAGCTCAGCAGTCACTTTCGTCCTCTCGGTCTTCCGCCTTGCGGTTACAATGCTCTTTAAGGTCCTCCTGTCTCTCGCAGGGTGTTTGGATTTCCTTCCACAATTTTATCTCACAAATGATGGTGTACCGTGAACATTGTATGTTGTCATGACCTTCGACACGGTACCGCTCGATACCCCCAATACCTAAGCCACTGTGGTTACCAACGCACCAGCCAGACAGGCTCCTATAATTTGCCCTCTTTGGAAATCCAAGTCACTCATTGTGCCTTCACCTGGAATGAAATTAGGCAAACATCGATTTACAATGCAATCACATATACCTTTGAGACTATAAGTAACACCTTTTTACAAAAAATCAAACGGTAGCTACATGTTTTTTACTCCAAAAGCAGCAAATACCAATGTCACTGTTTTCAGCGAGGTGTTTCCATTATGTTGGACAACCACTGTACTTGATATTATAATAATCACAAACTACGGAATTATTTGAAAAAGAACTTGATAAATCAGTAATAGCTGGTTTCCGAACCGAAATTAAAACTTAAATTTATCCATGATTAATCTTATATTTTATAATCTTAACATGATTGACAATCACATTAAGAAAACACACTACACCAATGCAATATTAGCGCAAACGCAAATTAACTTCAACTGATTCTTTCCATGTGAATATACGGAAATTATATACCTGAAAATATAACCCGCGAGCCGCGAACTGTCCGCACCTGCACTCACCAGAACGCAGTGTTTCCAAATGGCCCTTCGTTCGCTTCAATTCCCACGTGTGAATACCGGCATTGGGAGTCGAATATTTTTCTACCCCAGGACTCACCTCATTCACTGACAGACTAGACGTCAGACTGCCTGCAGGTTATCTTGCCCAGGAGAGCGGTTAGAAGGGGTATTGTAAATATTTCTCACACATTGCATGAGGATACACAAAGAGAAGCAACATGTGTGAAAATCAGATATTTTTTTAGACTTCCTTTGAGAACACCGAGAAAGGGGTTAGATTTCGAACGAGGGGAACCGATAATGGTTCATGTTATTTTGAGTCGCCTAAGTGTTGTAAATTATTATAAGTAAATAATTTTATTTGTATTAAAAAAGAAGAAAATAGATATTTGAAACTCGTTTAGCCTTGTTATATGAAACATATATTCTATACTTATGTTTTTCATAACACAAGATTAAATATTTTCATAAAGTACTTTCTCTAAAATATTCTTATATCATCGAACTTAATATGATAGTAATCGTAGTAAAACATGGCAAATTTTTGCGTGAGCTCGGGCCCCACGGTCCCATATAAGTTGGCTCCTATGCCTCCGTGTGTTGTTTGGCAGGGAGCTGAATCCAGCTGAAATGGAAATGGTGCATTAAGGAGTTGACAAAGTCATAGGGATCCGTGAATCGGTGTATAGAGAAACATATATTTTATTTTGCCAAGCTTTCGCCTTCCAACAGGAGGCTTTATCAAGGCGTACTTACATAAGAATAACGATCTGTTTGGACCTAAAAATTCAACATTTTAAACTCCAGACGGATCGCTTTTAATATAAGTACGCCTTGATAAAGCTTCCTTTTGGAAGGCGAAAGATTGGCAAAACAAAGTATATTTTTGGCCATGCAGGCATTCACGAATTTCTATGATCTTTTTCATCTCCTTAATTATTTAGTAGTGTAATTTATGCCTTTCTGATTGTTTCTTAAGATCCCTCTCAAATGGTACATTATTGGGTAAAAGATCGCTGATGGAAGGTAGCGGTTTTGGTTCCAGAAAGTTGTCAAGAAGTTTCCTTGCGTTCAGCGTGCCGTTGATTACATGAAGATAGCGATGGATGTAGCACTTCTACCTGTCCAAAAAAACTTTCACCTAAAACTACCAAATAAGGATAACTCTTTTAGTCCCTCCAAATAAACTGCATCCACTGATCATCTGGTCATTCAATGTGTTCTCTAACCCATCTTCCTATTCTTCGAATACTTGCGAACCAATAATAGAACATGTGATTTACTTTAGGATAAACACTTTAAAATTTATGAAAGTCTGTTCTTGTGCATTCTAAATGTATGCTAACAATTTTCATATGACGTTTCCGTCAAAGCTAATACCAGGCTGACCACGTCCCCAGAATGAATATCTCACCAGAAATTCCGAAGGAATACGAGATGCAATCAGTCCTCACCCACATTTGTAACATTATAATACTTCTGCCTTTATATCGCTGTAGTCTTCCTCGTTTACTTTGTCTGTTCAGTAAATTACAAATTCTTCATTTGGCACTGAATGTAAGCTATTAGTTTGGAATATGTGCGTCAAGAAATCAAAATCATTATGATTGAAAATATTTATTCAAATAAAAGTAGGATAATTAGAAATATCGAGTTTTTATGTGTTACGTATATGACTCAGAGAGAGAAATCAGTACCTTATTTTAACAGGACAATATTTCACAATTATCCTGGTGAGAAAAATTTCGTACGAAAAGCTTTATTTTCCCAAAAAGGCTGTTCGGTACGGAAATAAAGTTGCAAACACAAATGTGTCCTGCTGCCACGTTGCTGCATAAAAACTTTTAGTGCATATGCAAAGCGTGCATGGAAGAGAAATATATCTTTTATTCAAAGTAAGTTTCAAATTGGATCTTTAGATGCTAGTTAACAAAAAAATGAAGATACTTTGAATTTGAGATCATAGAGGTTTAATTAGGTATTATTTGGCAAAAAATGGGAATAGAATATCTTCGGTGTAAAATATATCTGACGCAAAGAAGTATATTTTCCATAAAATATTTAGGCATGTTTACGTTCCTGACTATTTCCTGAAAACAACATAATGTATCTTTAAAATTTACAAAATTTCGTATTTGGATTGACATAAATTACCTTGAACATATATTTCCCTTGGAACGCTGGGAACAAAACTATAAAACATCGTATTGGACTCTTGAAAGCTGTTTTGTTGAGGAGTGGAGGAAATTCCTGTACTCTTTCAGGTGCGAAACTTATTGAATATTATTGGCAGCAAAGACATGAAAATGCTGTCCATCATTAATGGTACATTAAAATAATCAGCCTACAATTTTGGAGCAAAGATGCTACTTAACTTTGAAACATACATTTACACGCACGCACCGAAGTTGAATAAATATTTACGAAAACTAACATTTGTATTCAGATGTCAGTCACCAAGAAAATCACAGACTTATCATAGCAGGGTTACCTAAGAAGTAATAAATAGTGCTTAAGATATCATAAGATATGAATGTTTAAAAAAAAAGGAAACTCCTAAAGTCGTAATGCAAGCAAATTTGAAATCTACCAGGAGATGCAGGGAGGTTTCGCGGCAATGAAAACTGTCAACGACGGAAGACCTACTCGTCCCTGTCTACCTAAGATGGGAACCTTGAGTAGCTCATCTGAAAATTACATTTGTAACATTAACCTAGGAAACACAGCTGGGATTGGCAAGGTGCAGGGCGCAAATCAAAATATGGCTTAATACATTGACAGAAAAGAACCTGCACTCTTAGTATTTTAGTTTGATAACAGTACCGTTGAACATGCACCATTAAAAAAAAGTATATGCACACTATGTTAGTGGGATAATAGTATCGTTGAACATGCACCATTAAAAAAAAGTATATGCACACTATATTAGTGGGATAAGAGTATCGTTGAACATGCACTTCTTTGTTTTCATTGTACAGAATTGCCCTCATTATATTATATGGTGTTCTTACTTTAATAATTGCGTGGGTCACCATTACTAATTTTCCTACTTTTTGTACACTGGTTTGCAAAAATTAAGGACGAAGTGGAGAAACTAGCATAACAGCAGAACGAGCAAGCAGAACGGACAGAAAGGCCAATCAGGAGATAGACTAGGATCCGGTACGGTAGAGCATGCGCATATATGCAGCATGACGTAAGGGGGGATTGTCGGAAGGGTATAAAGCACACCGGCGGTATACGCTCAGCAATTCGGTGACAGTATTTGCACGGTGTACATCGCTTTGAACGACGTCGAATTAATGCCACCGTATGATATAGCCAACAGGCAATCCAGTAGACGACATCTGGATGACTTTACCCGAGGTCGCGTCATTGGGAAGTTGGAAGAAGGTCGAAGTGTGACTAGTGTGACCGAAGAGTTCGGGATCGCTCACAACATCGTTTCACGAGCTGGGAGGGCATTTCAAACGACAGGAATAGCTGTTCAAGAGATTAGCAGTGGTCGTCCAAGAGCCACCACGGTGGCGGACGACCGGTATATTGTTCTACAGGCGAGAAGAGACAGAGGGCAGACAGCGGGAGAAATCGCAAGGCACATGCAACAGACAACTGGACGTCCGTTATAGCGTTTTACCGTGGCCTGGAGGCTGCACATATGTGGTCTATTTGCAAGACGACCAGTACGGTGTGTGCCATTAGCGCCTGCTCATCGGAGATGGCGGTTTCTATGGTGCCAGGAACACGAGAACTGCAAACATCATCAATGGGGTCGAGGTCTCTTTACGAATGAGAGCCGATTTAGTCTGACGAGCAATTCTGGACATATACACAACTGGAGAGAGCAGGGAACACGCAATCACACCTCTAACATCATCGAAAAGGACCGGTTTGGAGGTGGCTGAGTTTTCGTTTATGGCGGTATCATGCTTGGTAGCCGTATTAACCTCCGGATCTCCCAAGGAGGTTAAGTCACTGGTGTACGCTATTGTACCGAGGTTCTCCTGCCTCACGTGTGTGTCTGTTAAGAGGTGATGCGAGTCCTGAGTTCCTCTTCATGAGCGACAACGCTACACCTCATCGTAGAGTAGCTGTCGCAGAGCTGTTGGAGAGTGAAGATATTAAACGCATGGTTTGGCCCACAAGGTCCCCGGACCTAAATCCAATCGGACACGTGTGGGAACTTCTCGAGAGACGCTTTGGCAGCACGTTAGCAGCCGCCATCAACGATTCCGCAGCTCCGAATGGCGAAACAAGAAGAATGGGCCACGATGCCTCAAAAACCTCGTCCTCAGCATGGACAGACGGTGTAAATCCTGCAACGCAGTCAGCGGTGATCATATCCACTACTAAAGACTGGATTTCTCTTGGCTGCCGAATGTCACATAGACGTTTCTGTCTTCTGTCCAGTTGTGCTCGAATCTACATTTTCAATAAAGTGCCTTTGTATCCTTTCGATTGTTTGGACGGTTTTTCTCACTTGTCCCATATTCTTACATCATGGAGATCGTATGGTATGATTTGAGTCGATGTAGAACACTTCTGCACGACGTTACATTCGAAAAACCGTCTCGTCCTAAATTTTTGCACGTCAGTGTATTATCTCTGGTATTGTTTCTAGCTGGCGTCCTGCTACTGTAACTCCACACTACATAAAGATCTGAAGTCTTACATACACTTCTTTGATTTCTCTGTCTATCATCCGTTCCACTGCAGCCTTGCTAAATATGTTCCCTATTCCTTAATCAATGTTTACAGATCAATTTATTCATGAAATTCAGAAAATGGATATTACATAAACTACTAAAGTTATTCCTGTTGCTTGAACTGGTTGTGTGTTACGAGTTCTTGGTTTTCATTTATTAAATTATAAATGCCTTATGCTCTGAAGTAGTTTTACTTTCACTATTTGCCTCACTGTTTTATCTACTGTCAGGTTAATACAATTTAATAACTTTTTTGGTATTTGCACACAGTTCGCTCAGACCATGTATTACGATTGCACTTATTCCATGCTCTAAAACAAGTGGCATTAGATTTCTGTATTTCCCTTACTTTAGGAGACGGCCCTTTCTGTCTGCTTATTTGCATATATTAACCCCTTTCTTTCTCATTTGGGCTCTTACTAGGTTTTCTGCTGCACAGCTGATTGGAACAAGTTTTGTCCTCAAATGCACGTTGTATCTTAAAGCAATTTGTTCCAAACAATTGTGCAGCAGGAAAATGAGTGAGAGCCCAAGTGAGAAAACCAAGGAGCGAAGTGTATGCAAATGAGCTAACAGTAAGGGGCTATCTCCTGAATTAAAAAAGGTGCAGAAAAGTTATACCACTCGTTTTAAAGCTGAGAACACGTGGCATCGGCAGTACATTGTCGCAATGGACTTTGGGCTAGTAACAAAAATTTTATTACATTTTATTACACGGAGTACAGGTAAAATAGTTTGGCAACAAATGAAAATATAGCTTCTTCTCAACTTAAATTTTTTTAGTATAAAAACAGAACTTACGTCGAAATTTATGACATTTAACCCACAGGCCTTTATTTAAACGTTCAAGCACCAAGCACCATTTTAATCATTTGCATAACATTCATTTTTTTTTAAATTGCATAAATAAATAGGTATGTTCGCTTTTCTCTCTAAATTATGGGAACATATCAGTTAGGTCTCCAGTGGAAGGGGTGATAGACAAAAAAATGTAAGTGTGTGTGCGAGGCAGCAGCTGTTGTGTATAGTTTGGTGCATAATAGCAGAGGAACATCGCAAAACAGCACTGGGGAGAAATAACAGAAGGTAGGTGCCCCAACCACTTGTAGGTAAGATAATCATGTGTTGTAAAGAAGGCAACCTTTTAATATGAGGAAAAAGTGCATGTACAAAGTATGGACAAAAGATGTTATCACACTCCAAGAGAGTGCATATTTCCTTCTGTTAATTTAGTAAGTTAAATTTGAATTTGTATGACGCGCCGTTGCAATCCTATTGATTTTTCCCAGGTTACTCTTAAAAAAGGAATTTGCAAATGGTCTCATTAAGCGTCCCAGATTCGACGACCGTCAGTGAAAGTAACTGCAGGCTCATTCCACAATTTACTCCGCTGGAATTTGCTGCATCTCACACTGTATTTCAAATTTTCTGGTATTTGGATATTACAGGAAAATCTTTCAGTCGGATTTTTATGACCAATGTAATTGCTGAGGTACACTATGGATTCATTTAGTGTTTGATATCCCGTTTCTTAAAACAAAAACAAAAAGGAAAAGGTAACCGTTCGGACTGTTCACCATGCCACAACTTTTAGGAACTCCTGTTTCAATAACATATTTGGCCACCTGTAACGTAGACCTGATTTAGCAACTTGTTCGTCGGCATTTGGTTTTCAAAATAGTCTCGGTTCGATGCATTGATAGTACAAATTGAGCGAGGTGCTGATATCGTGAACTGACTGGCTTGAATTTAATTATTTGAATATCAACTATTTCTTATTATGTTAGAAGAGGGCTTCTTGGTATCAACTAGTGTTGTGTGAATGTTCCAAATATCTCAGAGTACATATATGTGTCATTAGCAATTATACCTTTAAATATGAACCCTGCTAGCTCATACACTCATTTCTCTGATTATTTTAGAATAGTTGAAAAAAGTGGTCCCCTGCAGTCTGAAGGGAAGTACACTGTTGGTGATTGTGGGAATTAAATATGAACTCTGATTGTACAACCATGTAACACAAAGAAAACGATTCACAGTATATTAAAAAAAATCTACATATTGCAAAACGCATGCATTGCACACTTAAATATAAAGCTTGCTTCCTGATCAAGTCTTATATAATTTTTTGGAAGTAATCAATGTTTTAAAATGTTTTTCAGAATATGTTTCATCAACAAAAATCACGATTACTTTTCCGCAATTTCAGCAGGATAAAAAAAACATCTCTGCGCCTTTTACATCAAACCTTAAATTTCAAATATCAGATACGTTATCATGCTTTTAATGTCTTATGTAATACATTTAATTGAACATTCATTTTGCTAACCAAAAAGGAATATGTGAATATCAGCTTACTTATCCGTTCAATCGATATAGAGTAAGCAACAGTAGAAATGCAATGACTAAA
The DNA here is from genome assembly GCA_039090855.1 of Macrothele yani. Taxonomy (NCBI): domain Eukaryota; kingdom Metazoa; phylum Arthropoda; class Arachnida; order Araneae; family Macrothelidae; genus Macrothele; species Macrothele yani. Next base: position 74,392,581 of record CM077034.1, on the reverse strand, counting down.
TGTATAATCATTAATTTATTAAGAACGATGGTATAAAACAACATAGCGTAATTGTGATCGAATCTTAAATCTTGCAGTAATCAAATTTCTTAATACTTGCATTTTATAATAATTTCAGATTTTTTTTCGTGGAAAGAAATGGGCTTGGGCAAAGAAACAATTCATAACGTGTTCTTCTCGTATCCAGTACCAAAATAACACGTACGTGGTTCAAATACGTTCCACGAAAATGAAAGAAAGATAAAAAAAGAAGCAATCTATCCATGAAATGTAAATACGCAAGATATTTTGTAGTCAGATATATTTCAACGCCACTATCCTATGCGTATTTAAATGCTCCAAATGAAACAAATATTTTCCTATAAATATTATGTTAAAAATTGTATTTTGTGTTTTCCAATTAATATCATAAAATAAAAATCTGTTAGATTTGTTAAACCTATTGGAAAAAAAAACAACACGCGGAAGCAGTTTGTATTTCAATACTTCGGTGAATATCGCTGCGAAAAGTTTGCACATTAAATGCTATCTTTATAGCAAGATATTTTTTATTAGTTCATTGCAATTTATACCAAAGTAAATCTAATCACAACCACTTGTGGGATTATACAGGTGACAGTACTATTTTGAAAAAATAAATTACATAAAAGATTAAGTCAAAAGAATCTTCTTGACTAAAATGGATTGGATAAATGTAATTTTGTAACGCTTTAATAAGCGTATTTCAATGAAAATTGATATAGTTCAAGAAAGTGAACTGTCAGTGGCGGAATAGGATTCAGTCAGATAAGTGATATTATGTTATATTCCTGCCAGCTTCTGCTTATCTTGTAAACGACTTTATTTCAGTACTAATTAATTGCAAAGAGCTTTATTGGGAATTAGAAAAAGGTGAGCTACATTAAGGCGCATTATAGGTTCTGTAAGCATATGAAATCAACATGGCTTTATTCTTGTTTCACTGTGATTAGAGCTGTTTTTTTTCATTTTGTTCGGGGGTTTAACGACCACCGTGAGCAACTCAATGGATTGTAAGCAGTCGTCCTGTCTGTCATTTAGGGCCAGTGTTTCCAGCGAATTGAGCGAGCAAGGGGACCTAAGACTAAAACAAAGTCCATGCCTCACCAAGATTCAAACCCGGACTTAACTCGGACGAATGATCAGGTGCCTGAGCTTTGACCACTGCGCCACAGGGGCGGTAATTGACAGTTTTGAACTACGGCGATTCAACAATTAAAATTAACTACGTTTAAAGGCCAATAAAACAACGAAGAACCGGAACAACACTGGCTATAGTGCAGCATGTTTAAATACAATGCAGATCAAACTGATATGCCAAATTGGGTAAACCTTCGGTGTTCTGTTCGGAAGTAGTTTTTTTATAGGAGCGTTAGATGGCGACACGTTATTGCTGCATCGTTAATGGTTTCGTTAAGTTGTGAAAGTACCAAAGGAAGTCAACGATATGGATTCATTGCTGCATCGTTAACCAATTCGTAACGTTGTGAAAATGCCAAAGGAAATCAATAATATAGATTTAGGGTGGCTCTTAAAGGAAACTTATTGAATCTTGATTGTGGCATATGTGTGAAACATTTGTTTTGACGGAACAATTTTCCTTTCTCATTAATATGAAGCTGTCTAGCTAGCAGAATAAAAAAAAGCTTTATCTGCCAGGAAAGAACTGAGTGATAGCACGAATCAAGATTTCAAAGCAGCGTTCAAAGGAAAGATCCCAATTCCGTCGGAATAAATGTTCCAGAACATGGTCTGCTAAGTGGTTGCCCAATGTTAATTTATGTTTCAGTTGAAGCTAATTGCTATCCACTCCTTGAATATGCACCCTTGTCATAGTATCTCGTTAAAAGATTCCAAAATTCCAGGTGACCTCGACGAGACCACCGCAGTTGTACTTCTGTTTACCCACTTTCGCTTCGTCTACTTCCACAATGATTCCTTCACCGCCAAGCCTTCCTTCCTCACATTGCGGGGTTACCATGAGCAGCGGAAAGCTAAAGTGGTACCATCGGACCATCTATCATTGCTTTCGAAAACTTGATCCGGGCCGAACTTGGAAGTTTAGCCCAAAATTGCCTGTATGCATAAAAATCCCATACACAGAAACATCGTTCTTTATATATAATTTCACTTGAAATTCGAATTACAGTTAGGGAAGCCGTATAAAATTAGGGGTTCTAATAAGTGTAAAGGTATTTCAAATGAGTCTTTCAAGGAAGATCTGGTGTAGGGTACATCAGATATCTCCAAACATACAACACGTTTCGTCAGATGAGCATGTTTGTTTGAATGGTCCTGTTTATACGTATAAACATCTTCATGACTGCCAGAATCTAACCAAACAAAACGTTTAAAATTGAGGATATCTGCTTACTATAGGAAACTAATACATAAAACCTTTTGACTGAACTGAAAGTGTTCTTTTATAAGCAGAAGTAAGCTTCAGAATCGAAAAACAGAGGAACAACTAAAATCATTTCCACACAATAAAATGAAATATTTGAACAGAACGAATGTGTGACAGCACTGAAGAAAAAATGAACAAATTATTATCTGACCATGAATATTTGTTTAAGCAACTATGGAACACATCGCGCTCCTGTGCCCTGACCTTTGATCCCATTTCGATGATATTCAACAGCACCAGTTCAGTATATATACAGAACAACATGTTAAAGTTTAGCCGCAGTCTAAGCATTTTATGTAAGTTATGACGCATTAGGGCGATGGAATGGATCCCGCTCCTATGGCCTCACCTATGACCGCATTTTGTCATTTTCAATGGGTTCCCCCAGGTTGTCCGCTACCACATCGAAATTTCATCGAAATCGAAACAATTTTGCGCGAGTTATCGAGAGGACGAACAAAGCTGGAGTATACTGAAGAGCAATTGAATTAGAGATACCGGTATAGTAATGTGTAGCACCACCTTTCGACCTGATGACGGCGGCGATTCGTCTCGGCATGGACTCGACAAGACACCGGAAGCGTTGGGAAGCCATACGGATCCACGACCCCTGAACAAGCTCCCACAGTTCACGAAGATTTGATGGAGGGGGTCAGAACCTCGAACATCTCTCTCGTTGGCATCCCAGATGTGCTCGATGGGATTGAGGTCAGGTGACTTAACTGGCCAAGGAAGCGAGGTCACGTCGGTAGAGTGTTCATCCAACCATTCGGATACAATTCAGGACTGATAGTACGGTGCATTGTCTTGTTGCAGGATGAGGACCCCGGTGGAATATAAAAGACGTACAAACGGGAGCAAATGGTCGTCAAAGATATCCCGCTAACGTTGACTTGTGAGGGACGATGTCACAACGTACCAGGGGTCCCATTTCAGTCCACGTAAACTATCCCCAGACGAGAATGCCAAACCCACCAGCTTGAAGAGTACCCTGCTGGCAAGAATGATCCATCGCTTCATGTGGTTTGCGCCGTACTCGTATCCTGCCATCCGCGTGTATCAACGTGAATCTCGACTCATCAGTCCAGGCAACATTTTCCCCCATGTCTAGGGTCCAGTGGCGATGTTCCCGCGCTCATGCTAATATTTGCACCCTGTGATGTGTGGTCAGCAGCGGTACCCTCTTGGGACGATGGCTTCTGTACCCCATAGCGAGGAGATGGTTCTGGATGGTGTGGCTGCTTACACGTTTTTGTGCATCAGCGTTAAATTGCCGAGTGAGTTCTTGCACTGTGGCCCGTCTATCCGCTGTTACAGTGCGAGCTAGCCGACGATGACCCCACTTATGCACACGCTGTTGTCCACGGCAGTTGGCCCTTGCAGGGATGGTTTTACCGGATTCGATGTACATACGGTGCACCCGTGATACAGTGGCTCGTGAAAATCCCAGTGCCTACACGACTTTCTAGATGGAATGACCCATTCGTCTGCACCCGACAATTTGCCCACGATCAAATGCTCTTAGATCCTTCGTATTACCCATACTGTGTCCGACTCTTACTGATTCCCATTAGATCACTCTTTATATTGTCGGATTGCTGCATACGTCACGTCGTTTCCGTTTACAGGGCCGCCCACAGCGCCACATTTGCATAACGCCAGCTGTCTCTAATTCAATTGCTCTTCAGTGTATATACGTTTCTTCAACCTACGGTTGGAAAGCGTAAATAAAGAAAAAGTTTCTTGTCTTGAAAACTTACGGGAAAAAAACAGGAATAGTTTCCCATCCAAATATTGGCTTTGCGTTCCAGTGACAATTTTGGAATGGAGTCCTTTAACATATTTTTCTATATTTCAAATGGCCCTAAGCTGAAGCTTTGCCACTGCTTGCATAACCATTATTATTGATTCTGCACATTCCTCCTTTTAATAGGTAACATTGACATGGTGTGCTGCATTAGGTCGCACTTCCATACATTGTACTTACAATGTATTTACAGTGTACTCTTAAGCGATCCACAGTTGAACAGAACCTGCACACTAAGACTTGAGAAGAGCAATTGCGTTCCAGTGAACAGCTGTTGATTTATATGTATCTGTTTTGATCAAGTTGCAGCAAATTAGCACAAACACTGTTAAAAAAATTATCTGAACTTAATTTTTTAAAAGTCATACAGCTTCCTAACACTTCGAAAAATCTATATACAAACTTCCCATCATTCACTAGAATGAGGCATGTAACGTAACTTCCGATACCAGCACCCTCTACCTTTTTATTATTACTGGTCACGAAAAGGTCAGTGGCACCGGAACACTATACTTAATAGGCATTGTTAGCGACACGGAACACTATCACTTATAGGTATTGAACTACTGGCTATCGTAATGCCTCCTTCCAAACCCAAACAAATTTAGAAACTGGATTTAACCAAAAGGCGTACAGGCGTATTTACAGTCACCGCAAATCTCGCATTGCTGGGAGGGGAGGGGGGACTCATAGCTAAATGCTCTTCTAACATCAGAAAAATATTTTATAAAATATCTTTTGAAAACTGCATATGGGGCTATTTAGAAAATGGCCAAGACTATTTTCGCAGCTTTGAATGAAGTATTAAAATTAGAATACATTTTGGTAATTTTTCCAAAAAATACGTAAAAAATTTGGAAATCGATTTTGTGGCTTTGGTTTAAAAAAATTGGTGGACAGAAAGCAGCTATTTCGTAGGACGTGTGGCCCCTTTTCTTTGCCATAGCAATATTTCATATACAGGTAATATTGTGGAAATATGCTAAGTCTAAAACATAGTGGCAATATGTTACGTCCTTTTTTTATATATTCAAGAGTAAAAGAAATAAGTAGTTTTACTTTTTGTGAACCACAATTCTTGATTGCTATTTATTTGCTATTTTCGTAACAATCGGAAAAGGTCATGATATACTCTCATACGGCAGCTAACGTGTTTTGTGTGTACAATCGTGAGATTTTCAATGACCCTTAATTCCCTAAAAGAATATAATTTGAATTAAATTAGCCTTGCCTTATGCTTTTTGTAATATTTGTGATGGCATAAATCTAGGACAATCATTTTAATTACAACGGGCACATATATATTACGCGCGATAAATTGCAAAACTTTTGGTTTTAGGAAAAGTACCCATATGTTCCAAAGAATTTGAATTTTTAAAACGCCAATAAAACCTTGTTAAGGTGGATCCACCTAAATCTTTGCTTTGTATTTCCAATTGGCAAATTTCTGTAGCCATTTTGTCCACAACTAGTGGGTTTCCAAGGATGAACATTTGAACATCGATAAAAATAACTTTATGTTATAGCCCAGTATACTTAATATTTTCTAAAATTTAACCATAATTGTTTTAAAAATCAATAAATTTTCTTTTTGTGGTGTTGTGACCAGAAAATACATGGCGCCAAGTCTACATGTGACTTCCTAAATGCAATCACATCAGGGATTCTTTTTTCAGTAAGTTTATTAATTTAAGGAATGGAATCAAAATTTGAATGTGTCCATGCTACAGTCTGTAATGTTGAGAATGATTTGCGCTACTTAGATTGAATGTGCTGATAGTATTTTAGCTGGAAATGTTAACAGAATTGCAGATGCTGCTGAAAAATTCCGAAATAAACCAGCAAACTTACTCTGCAACATTTTCACCTAAATTAATGTCTGAATATTTAATCTAAATGGCTCGAATCATTCTAAACATTAGAGACTATCGCATGGATTGACATAGGTTTGGTTTCAGTCCAAAATTTAAGGAAATTATTGAAAAAAATGCGACGTGATAGCATTTCGTAAGTCACATAATTATGTAGCGCCATCTATTTTCTCGTCTCAACACCACCAAAGGAAAATTATTGATTTTTAATATGATTTTGGCTACGTTTTAGAAAATATTAAGTATACTAGGATTATACTTCGAGATGTCTTTCGTGCCACGAAATGGGCAGTCTCGTAGCAATGACGATGAATTTGAAACAGCATGTGTACCTCCACATTCTGAATGACAAATTGTTTCCCTTCGCCCTACATCTCCAGTAGCAGCATCAAATTGCAACTCCTGTCTTCCAAGATGACAATTGCCGTGTGCAGAAACCTAAAATTCTGTCTGGTTGGCCCGAAGAACAATTAGGAACAATGTGTCACATCCACTGTTGCGCCAATTCCCTAGATTTAAAGCGAGCACCTTTCTATGCTCAAACAGGTGTTCCAACTCATATACAATGCTGGCTTGACGTTAAAACCTAGTAAATGCCAGATAGCGAGGGACGAGATTGTATATCTGGGGTTGAAAATCACTCCCCACGGCTTATTTACGGATAATGAAAAAATTAGACCTATTGTTGACTTTCCTCGGCCTAAAACAGCAAAAGAACTATCACGCTTTATGGGAATGACCGGATGGTATCAGCAGTTCGTCCCCGCTTATGCTACAATCTGTGAGCCATTGTATGCTTTGAAACGTAAATACAAGAAGTTTGTTTGGACACCTGAGGCTAACGCTGCTTTTGAAACACTGAAGTCTGCGTTGACTCAGCCTCCTGTGTTGGCTTTCCCGGATCATACTAAGGAATTTGATATTTATACTGACGCATCCGGAGTTGGTCTTGGTTGCGTTTTGTCACAAGCTGGGCATCCAATAGCTTTTGCGTCTCGTACTTTAGCCAAAGCTGAACGCAATTATTCAGCTACGGAACGTGAATGTCTTGCTGTTGTGTATGCTCTGAACAAATTTCAATGTTACCTTAACGAATTGACAGTTAACATTATTACGGATCATTCTGCCCTTCAGTATTTGAATTCTGCTAAGCACCTATCGCAAAGACTTATGAAGTGGGCTCTGAAGTTACAAGAGAGCAATATCAAAATTTCGTATCAGCCAGGTCATAAGAATCAATTACCGGACGCATTGTCTCGCGTTCCGATTAGTGGGGTCCCCACAGAAACTACTCCTGGATGTCAGCCTTTACTTCTAATAGCTGATATAACATCCAGAGAGCAGATAATGGCAGAATTAATAAATGATCCAGATTTTGGGGATATCTATAATTTTTTGCTTGCGGGTTCGCCCCTACAAAGTGATCCTTCTCTGGCAGGAAGGTCACAACATTTTGAAGTGATAGAGGGTCTTCTTTACTATACAAAATCTAGGACTACTAGGGCAGAGTTTCGCCCATGTATTCCGCGAACCCTTAGAATGGCCCTTTTAAACGAATTTCATGACAAACCTCTTGCAGGCCATTTAGGTATTCGCAAGACCCGTTGTAAATTGCGGGATGTTGCCTATTGGCCTGGCATGTACCAAAGTGTGCTCGCATACGTTCAGTCATGTCACTTGTGTCAGATTAATAATTACCGTAATGTAAGACCGGCCGGTCACTTGAAATCTAGTTCAAGTTCTCATGTTTTTGACATTATTTCAATAGATTTATTGGGACCTTATCCTTTATCTGTTAAAAACAAAGCTCGTTACGTTTTAGTACTAACTGATAATTTTTCTAAATGGGTTGAAGTTTTTCCCATTAAAGCCGCTACGGCAGAAGTTATTTGTAATGTATTAGTTAATGAAGTATTCTCTAGATATGGTGCACCTAATAAAGTAGTTTCGGATAATGGTCCTCAATTTATTTCTGACATTTTTGAAAGAATGTGTGCGAGACTACACATTAAGCATAAATTCATTTCCCCATATCATCCCCAGAGTAATCCTGCGGAACGCGTAAACCGCACGCTAGTGAAAATGATTGCTACATTTGTAATGGGTCATCATGAACGATGGGATGACCATTTGGAGCTTTTTTCGTTCGCCCTCCGCTCGTCTGTAAACAAATCTACTAAAAATACTCCTGCAGAACTTTTTCTGGGTCGCAAAATTAAAACCCCTTTTGAAAATTTAACGGGTATTATCAACGAACTAAACCAGCGACCAACTTCGCAATCAGTACGAATCATGGCAGAAAAAGCTCGTGTTGCAATGCTAGGAGCACAAGCGGCTCAAGCAAGATATTATAATACTAGGCGTAGGGAACCAGATCTTGTCGTTGGAGATCTCACTCTCGTGGAAACACACTTCCAGTCTTCTGTTTCGCATATTTTAGCGAAGAAATTTGCACCCAAGCTACGAAAGTCCATATCGGGTGGCAAATGTGTTTGAAAATAACATTGTTCTTGAAAAACCTGACAATCAATTTCAATACGTACACGTTGCTCAGTGTCGCAAGTATCATGAACGAAATATCGATTTTATAATCAACCCTACTCAACCTTCTGTTCCACAGACTCAAGAGTCTATATCTCACGATCAACCTCCAGAAATTTTGGACGAACCAACAAACATTTTTGAAGAATCTCCAGTGATTTTTTCTTCACCCTCCCCTCCTCAAGACGGGTTTCCAAACACGCAACCTGATTCTCCCATGAGACCAAGGCTCGAATCAAGTTCTTCGAATACTAGTATCGTTCCTTTTCCTCCAACCAGTGCCAAGACTATTGCTGCGCCGTTTCCTGATAACTCTGCACCAACACAAGCTCCTATTTCCATGAATACCTCGTCAGAAAGTATTCCTATAGGCAGAAATAAACATCGCCCTGCACGACCACTAAATTACAGCAGCGACTCTTCTGAGTTTTTTATGCGTCCTCGAGATAAGTAAGTTCTCGTGGACAGGTTCTTTTCTCCGTTTGTTGTTTTTCCTGCACGACCAGTTGGCGTGTCAGAATTTCTTTTTTTCGTGTGGGCCTATGCATTCTTTTTTGTGTATATATGTGTTTTTTTTATATATTTCTTCTATGTCCATCTACTAATCCAAATTTTTTTTATATATCTATGTGCTTAGGGGTAAAATAATAAAATTGTTACTGTTAGGCAGCTCCAGGCAATCTTTACTGCTGATACAGTTGGTGTGTATTCAACGAATAATGAGAACGTAATTTGAAATTAAAAAAGTGATTCCTGCTAGGCAGAATAAAAGGAAGGTATGCCGATGCAGGTTTGTTTTGTTCAAGTATACAAAGTGTTTCACAGACGAATACAGATTTCTTGATTTTGTCATGCCAAGCTTGATATTGTACATACTGCTGCCACCAAAACAACAACAAAAAAGAGGTCGATAAACGTCAATCAACGAAGTGTAAGACTTACACTCCAAAATTGATAGGTTTTTCGAAAAAAAAATAAATAAAAAAATAAAGGGGGAGATGATGTAACGTATACTCTATATTCACTTTCCTTTTGATTTTTACTATCTCTGGTTATTTTATTTTACTATGTAAATTATCTTCTTACTGAACGAATTGTTATTTCACCCGCTGAATGAGATCTGGCAATGAGTGTAAGTCATGGCGTGGTGGTAGCCAGTATAAATAGGCGCGTTCAGCGATACCTAAGGAGAGCGTTGGTTTATGTGAAGGAGAGCGTTTGTTGTTGGATAGGGAGAGCTTCGTTCTATGTGATTAGGTTGATTCTTCATCATTGTGATACGAGTAGTGTGTGTGCGTTGGATGATTTAAGAGTTATCTAATAAAAGAGCTTTTTCGTAAGTACGTCTTTCTTAGTTCATAGTTTTTGTCAGATCTCTGTTTGGCTGTTAGGTTTATGTCATTAGTTGATTATTATTAACAACCAGCGTTAAGACTTTATTCATCTTAATTACTACCACAACATTACTAGCAGTTAAAAGCTTGTTCATTATTGTTACTACACTACTAGCAGGAAAGTTTATTCATGATTTAATTAACAAACAACAACCATTAGAAGAAGCATTAGCTTAGTACAAGCATATAATTCAGTAGCAAAAGCATTATAAAACATTACTAGCTTAGTTAAAAGCTTTATTCATTATAATCTTGCAGCATGAATGACTTTTCTTTTTCAAACAGAGTTAACGGGGAATAAATACGGTTGTTAAAATTTTTACTACATTATTTTCTTCTACAATAACAAGACCTAAATTTTTTCACAATGAAAATTTTACGTGCTCAGAGCATTCAAGGTTTTAAATTGTACTAATAAAATTATATTAATAACGAGTAAATATTTTCCAGAAAAGAACCCTATTCACAGAGACCCATGCAATTCAAATCGTAACTGGGGCTAACTACTACTTCAGGCTATCCTTAATTGTAGAAAGTCAAAAGTCAAAATTTGCGGTTATTCTTAATTGTTGAAAACCAAAAATTATAGCAAAAGATAACTCACATTGAAAAAGGAACAATCTCTCTCAGCCAATGGGGAAAAATCTTTTCGCTGATTGGCTAATGAGTTGCGAGTCAAATATCTGACTCCTGTTCGAAGACAGACAAACGATGTTTTGCTGATTGAGAGACCCAGAATTGTTAGATAAAAAATTATATATATAATAATAATAATAATAATAATAATAATAATAATAATAATAATAAAATATACTAATAAATTTTAAAGTAATTACAAGGCATTTCTCCAGGTGCCTTAGAATTCCGCTTGTACCTTGTGTAGTACGAGTGGTAGTTGAGTGATTGAACTGGATGTTTCTCTGTTCGTTTTTCTGTGTGTGTTGCGTTTTTCTTTTCAGTTTCCCCTTTCCCCTGCCCTTTCGACGTTTGCTGTGGAATAATGTTAGCTGCTGTTTTTATTGCTCATTATAGGTGACTTGCTTCAGGTAAGTATATGGAATAGGTTAAATCTTCAACTCTTAACAGGAAACAGTATACTCCTAAAACTCACATTTTTTTCACCACTTTTCTATGATACATTCTCCTATCAGGGCACTCTGTTCCCGCTTCTAAATTTTTAAATCATTTCACCAGCCAAAAGGCGCAGAGCGCTGTAGGCTGAGGTCTCTAAACCTAATATAAGAACTAATTGTGTGTTGAAGACAACCAGCGGTGGTTTACTGCACTTACGCTTCCCTCAAAAGTATGTTATGCGCCTACATAGTACAATATACTGTTGGTTAACAATTTTCTTGCAGTTTTTATTAGGTGCATTTAAACCGCTTCTCAGAAAAGTTTCGCCGAAAATCCGGGTTTGCTTGAATGAACTTTTGTTAGGATTGGAGTGCTTGTATTGGAAGTTAAGTGCTGCTTTTTAACACAGCTCCACTTTCTTGCCAAAGAAATACAAAAAGTTAAGGAAAATTGCTGCATTCATTTAAAATTTTTAATGGTTTTCGTTTCTCGAGCATCGGTTTGAACTTTCTACATTTCGCAATTACGAATAAATTACTTTAAAAAAGAAATGGAGTAATCGCAATCTGTTTGAAAAAGGAACGTAACTAAAATTTTCCCGAAACCAAAATTCTTGTAGTCATATAAATAATTTTCTCATTTCTTCTTTTAGGTACTCTAACAACACAGTTAGCTATACCCCATCCAAATTCATTCCGCTGTGTGAAAAGTGGTCTGATAAGGGACCGATGAACCTGCAATCTGAACTATAATAATCGGCGACATAAAGATACAGCTGACATGGCACATTGATTCACAATTTGCCACTGCTTAGCAAACTTTGTTGATTAAGTATAAAGGTCACCGTCATGAGGTGATTGTTGTCCCTTGGCGTTGTCTCTGTACCACGTCCAGAACATTCTCTTCGTGTCCTACGCGCTTTTGTCGTACCATTCCATGAACACTCTTTACACGACGGGCATATTACACTCACACATGCTACAATCTCCTGGGCGGAACCATTGTAGTCTATCATGCAGGTAATGTGACCTCTGTCGATTATCGGCATGACGGACTGTATGACTGTCTTACACGACAAGGTGGCATCCTTATCACCTGCTGACCAAACACTAGCATGCTGACCGGGCCACCACGCGGAGCTTATAACAGTAAAATGACCAGTTCCCGATTTGGAACTTTGCGCGATCTGATTTGCCTGTATGCGGCAGGTATGCACTTATGACGCCGAAACGTTAGTAATTTCTTTAATGTAACCTGAGTAGCATATCTTTTAAAATTCAAAGTCGTAACTTCACAACTTTCAGGGGTTTGTTCTATGTAGATGAGTGTATATCGAATTGTGATTTCACACATTTCCTTTTGAATTAAATTTACTACCTTCCGAAACGGAAAAAATAATTCTTAATCATAACAGTGCAACTCCAATATTTGTACTTTATATAACTGCTTGAAGATATACATTGTAAAATGGTTAGTTATCTTACTCAAAAGTACGTTCTAAGTAAGTTCTGTACGTATGGAATTCTGGTGATGGTAAATTATTTTATTATACACGGTCTTAGGTACTACGAACTACTATTTTAGAAAATGAAAAATCCCTTTGAACAATTTGCTTTGGAATAAATAAAATCAGATTCAATTCTATTAAAGTACTTAATGTTTTAAATATAATATAGAAAACTATAACTCAGTAATTCCTAAAATATTAAATTGTAATGAGAGGAAAAAACTAATGGTTATATAAATATATGCCTTAGATGCATAATTTCGCAGACAAACCAAATTTTCAGGCATACTATTTATCGTTTATAATATGTAAGCGTACACAGTTGCTAAAGTTATTCTGATTAAATTGTGTGAAAAGAATTTAGCACTTTGCATACAACGTTTAAGTTACTGTGTGTATACACTGGTCTCTTGCTAATCCGGCAATTCCTTGCACAGAGAAGTGCCAGATTTTCGAGCGTGCAGACAAATTTGGTTTAATTCTTAATTAAATTTAATGTTACAAGTTTACTGTATGTAATACATACATGCATGTACTTAAAAGCATAAGTAAAAGACAAGCATTTAATGATGATAAAAGAACACGATCAGTACTCCCTTTTTACAACAATGAAATGATATTTCCATATAAGTAGAGTAAAATGTAATATGTATAGGTATGTACCATAGACAGTGTACTTGTGTAACATAGTACACTCGAAATCTTGCAGTTTCTACTCATTACGGACAATTCGAAACAGGTCACAAAGTTTTGTCTGCCTTAATGAAGATGCTCGTCGATGGCACCCTTTGTCACACAGTTGCTTTACTAGCATTACATCGGTACTGCAAGTGTCTGGTTGTTGCATTATGTACTGCAGGAAGATATCGGCAGCTTTGGCGCCAGCATTGTGAGAAATCTTCCTGCTCTCTGCTTCTGCGGTGTTCCTTTTCTCATTACTTTCATCTTTTGCTTACTAGACACTTCTGATGACATCTTCATCTGTTAAAATCTACGTGCATGTGAGTTTGCTACATACATACATGTGCGTGGATTCACAAAATTTAAATATATAAATATGACGGCTCATATGAACATAAATACTTTAACAGGTGTGCTTTCAATTCTTAAGCTTTTTTAAGAGTAACTTGTTTCTCGTGGGCAAAAACCTGTGCTGAAAGTAAAATTGATAGAATGCCGTAGTATTAATTTCTCTCAAAAGTGAGATTAAGTTGAGGAAGAGAAATCCTAAGAAGCAACAGCGAAGCTTTTGTTTAGAGTCCTTGCCTATTCCTAAAAATCTTTTGCGCACATATTCGTCGTTTTAACCTAATTTTCAAAGACATGATATGTGATACAACGAATATTCGGGGATCCTAAGAAAATTCCTTTTGTTTAATTTTTTAAAATTCCAGTTTCCACACTGTCTATTTTTGAGAAAAGTGTGGAGTAACGGAAAAACGTACTTATTGCTGTTCAGTGTTCTCCCCTTCGCTCTTGATGACAGCTTGCCAACTGTGAGGCAAGTTCTGGATGTTCCGTAGTACGCAATCTTTCTTCAGCTGTCGTATTACTCGTAACACGACCAATGACAATTCGTCCATCGATTCGGAGCGGATGTAACGGAGCCGATTATTTTATTTAGGGAATAGATCAAGGTCGGGTGGCATGAGATCAAGGCTGTATTGTAGATGCAATAAAGCCATATTTAAACAAAACTCCCCGTACCGACGCTGGACCGTGACACGATACGTTGTCATGCCGCAAAATCGCTCCAGCTTCTAAAACATTGGTGGGAATTTGACGAATTTTCGGTGCTAAAGTTGTCCTCAGAAGTCGCGATAGTATTGTGCGTTGACATTTTGCCCTGCCGGTACTCAATCAGATACCACAACACCCTGGGCGTCGTACGCAGAAATCGTTATTTACGTCGCTTTGGACTGTTACTGACAACTGTTTGATAGACGTAGAAAACTTTAATGCCTCCATTCCGCTGAATGTGACTTCAGTTCCGGCTCAAAGTCACGTGACTAAGTATCAGGAATTGCGCCACCTCTATTCAGGAAGGTGTCGCTCTCCCTCTCGAACCTCTGGAGGTCATTTTGCACGATGCTCACTCTGGCTGCCGTCTGCTCGGGGTGAGTTGATGGGGCACCCAGGGTGGGGCATTTTTTTCTCCCAGTGAGTCGGCCAAAATCCGATGAACAGGCAGGGTGGACAAATTTGACTGATGAGCAACCTCCTCGTCTGTCCAACGGACATTCTCTTCGAGAACCGTTGCAACAATAGTGACATGTTTTTTGTCTGTCGCCCTTTGAGGTCGGCCTGAGGGGCGATCATCTTCGATACCGCGTAGTCCTTCTGGAAAAAGTTATGCTTAGCGAGAAATTGTGCTTCGATCAAGAGTTCCTTACCCACAAACTTCTTGCAAGGCAGTTTGAATCTGCGTTGCAGTTTTTCTCCGCAGAGTTTCTGCTTTTACGTACGAGTGCTGGTCTAACGCTGTGACTCAACCTGAGGAGCTGCAAGCTCCCAATTCCAAACCCTCCCACATCCACACAGCAAATGATAGCATATTATTCTGAAACCACTGCGTTGCTGAGATTCGGATCTTGACATGAAGTAATTATTTTCCCGAATAAAACATGCTCTTTCTTTATAGAACAACGTGTGCAGAACTTTTGTTATGACCTTCGTAGACCACTTGAAGAAGGGAACATGAAAAAAACAGAGACCTCTGAAAGAATTGCGCAATAGCTACAGATAAACATTTCGTATGTCTGCAGTTTTTGATATGATTCGATTGCATAGCAGAGGAGACATCCTAAATGTATGTTATGTATGCCTGTAAAATGTGTATGTTGACTTCAGTTCAACGAAGTGTATTGCAATCTGATATGTACTAAACATTCACCCCCATGTCTGTCTCTTTACGCATGTAAAATTTCAATTAAAAATACGTGCATCACTGTTTATCGTGAAACAAAATGAGAAAAAATTGAAAAATAAAAAAATAGCTTTTCTTTGTAACCTAAGAAAGCCGATCAAACTCCGTAATGTTCATATACATTCAAACATGTTAGTGCGTCTTCTTTATTTTAGAAACAACTGGATATTATGTTAAATAACGGCGACCAAATTTATTTTTATTTAAATCTGTAAGGATACAGAGCGTCACTTCTAACGAAGAATGTCTCTTCCTGAAGATCACAGAATGGGATCGCAAGTGAAACGTCTGGTATTAATTATACATCATTCCAGTATTGCCATTCTAGTGATGTATCAGTAGATTTACTGATTTTGACTCCTGTCTGCTAATTGACTTTCGTAATCTACTGATTTTTCGGTTTGAAGACCAAGTACACACTCAGGGAAATGCTGTCTAAGAATGTCTACATTCTTTCAGTATTCATCGTCTACTTATCCAATGGACAAGACTCAACTCTTAATTTGTCTGAAGAGAAAACGAATACTAAAACTATTCAGCCCCTGCTACCACTTATTTTTTAAATTCGTATCGGGTCTCATGAAATATTTTTTTTATTTTAGATAAAAAAGTATTTTAAGATGCCAGATGCTTCTTTCGGGTGGAGAGGGCAAAACAGAATCTAACAATTCCATGAAAGTGAAGATATCTCCATGTGATCTTTGACATTCTTGGAACCTTTTTTGATTAAAAACATATCTTAAAGTTGTCGAACAAACTATTATGTACCATGTGATGTCTTTTATTGTGAAACAGTGTGTTTTTATCTATAACTGATTTCAGAGGGACGACATCTTATTTATTTCTATTTTTTGAGAAACACTTGTTAACATGATTGTCGGCAACACCTCCCTACATGGTTCAGATAACCGTCCCCGTACTTTTTTTTGGAAGTAGTTAATCCACACAATGGCGCTCAAAATGCATTCTTGGTCTGAGGACAGCTTCAGAGTGAAACCGAAAGATCTAAACATTTGTAAATAGTTTTAATTAAATGGGCTTTAAATCGTTAATTCTTGATCGCAGCGTTATGTTTAACGAGTTCTGATCGTGCTGGAGAGGTAATGTGAGTTTATAAGGAATTTTTGCTTTCACGAATAACCTCTTTTTAACTAATTAATTAGTCCGTTGTACAAAGATGTTCCCTAGTTTTCTTAGAATGCAGAACATCAGGAAAATATCTGTTATACATTACCTTTACTTATATTACCTTTTCGAGTACAGTACTTCTTTTAGGAACTTTGAGAACATCTGAGTATCTTTTATTAAGTGTAAGTACATAACTCTCTTTTTTTAGGAATACAAATGGGTTTGTGATTTAGCTGTGTCTACATTAAAAGGCAAACGCTAAAATTATGTACACCAACATTAATTTTAATGGACTGCATTATTTTATAAAACTGATCATTAATAATATCTTGTGAAAGTGTGAGACACAATTGTATCTATTTGAATTTTCTTTCTGTTGTTTAATAGTAGCTTTTGGAGCACTGGTATATTTGACATGCCAGTTGCTTTAAGTATACTTTGGTTTTGGTATTACAGCCAATACTACATTATATTTGTGAGGTTTTGCATATTTCACGCTAAAAAATCTTATCAATTGATTTCAGTTAAAAGGATCTGGCAACACGGAATCCTTGTGTCTTGAAATTATTTTTCTTTCAGTATGTAATCATACAGATATTATATTTAAGTGAATTGTTAAAAGGGTCATTCTCGTCTTGAAGGCTTCAATTCGTTAGGCAGACCTTAAATGGTCTGTGTGCTATAACGAAGAACGCGTATCACTGTTAATGTGCAAAGATTTGTTAAAGCCGTTATTAAAGGGAGGACAAGAAGCAGTTTCCTAAATTTCGAAACGAAGCAATGAAATGGTCGGTATAATTTCTTACACAGAATGTGTCGCGAAAGCATTTCAGATGGGTTGTCTTCAAACCCGATTCGAGGAATTGGTGCGATAACGGCCACTTAGAGCCCCACTCGGCTGGTGAAAAGAATGGTGTCCCAAGCAAAGTGTGGATTCTTCAGTGCTTTATTGTATCTGACAGAAATCAGACTACTGGTATGTGTACGTGTGAATTAAATATTGACATTTGCTAAATGTAGGGGTCAGCCTGAGTTAATTTGCTCACATTGTTCCTCTTACGATTTGATCAAACGATATATATCTCAGTTTGTGCATTTTACATTTCCATAGCGTCCATACTCCCTGGTAAAATGCCATTCCTCTCTCACATTTCACATTTTGGGCTATAAATATTGTAGATGTCGAACGCCTTCGTTAATCATTGATTCTCGCCGGGACTTCTTGTTTTGTGGGCATTTTTAATTCATATCTTTTAGCTGTTTTTAAATCGTTCTGAAATGGGTAAAATGTTCATGAGAAAATTGTTATATTTCAAATCAAAGAGATTGCTCTTTGATCTAGCCAGATTATTTTTCACTTTTCCAAACTTAATTAACAGAAAACTAGGAGACATATTAAGCAATAAACGCCGCCCCGGTGGCGCAGTGGTCTAAGCGATGGCCTCTGATCATTCGTCCGTGAGGGGTCCGGGTTCGAATCCTGGTGAGGCATGGATGTTGTGTTTGTCTTACGGCACTGGCTCTCTCCCTTCCCTGGAACCAGTGACCCTAAATTAGGGACGGGCGACTGCTTATAGCCCATTGACTTGGTCACGGTGGTCGTTAAACCTATAATCAAAAAAAAAAAAAAAGCAATAAACAAAAACTAATGGGATCTGAAACACTCCGGATTTCTATAGAGACATTTAAAAGTGGAAAGAATAAAATTTTAAGAAAATCTTTGTTCTATTAGTTTTAGTAGGTAAATGAAAAGCATGGATTTCTTATAAAAACTCTTATAAGTTTTACATAAAAAGCTCCTTGAAAAACATGAAGTTTTTAATGCTAAACTCCATATCTATATATAAATTTATAAAGTTGCTCTTGTAAACAAGATTTCCGATATAGTATGGCTGGTTTCATAAATTTAAAATTCCAAAAGTTTCGTGAAATGTAGTTAGATTTTGCGTAACAATCAACAGGTTCATATTTTTTAAAACTTTGATGTGCAAAATGATTTCCCCCAAAAAACCCATACCTTTATTTATTTATATTTCTTTTGAGATGCATGAAGCACTATATTCAATCAACTTCTGGTGAAATAATCAACAGCTAATTACAGCCTGTCCGAAGTTCAAGTTAATACGAAAGCTCCAGAAAGTTGAGGAAATCTCTCGAGTTGAAAATTTTGTGGGAGAAAGATTTGAAGAAGTGAAAGTCCTACTTTTGGATGACGGAACGTGTGGCAGGAATGGAATGGAGAATAGAACAAACGACAAACCTGCTCACAGGCTGTCGATCATTTTCCTTACATTGCATGCTCTAATCGATTACACTGTAACAGCAGACCCACTTAATGTGTATTATTAGTGTTAGGTGTGCACACAGGGCTTTCTGAAATCGTTATGCAATAGATATATTTAGTTTTGAAAATATGTGTAGTATTATGTTTTATGTGTTCCTCTACGTTCGAATTCAATGTTGTCTAGTGGCGACGGAAGCGTTGTGAGACTATCTTGAAGTTACTCCGGTTGCTTTTTACTCCAGTTACATCACTCTTAAAAAATAATTGATATTTTGTTTATAAATGCAATTCTATGAGCTGTTGTTTTCTTAGGATTATTGCACGGTGGGCGATTAGGTGAATTTTGCTTAGGAATTTCTCTTTACATATGCGGTGTGTGTGTGTCTTTCAGATGTTTGCGAGTTCGTTGGGGGTCCCACATGCGTAGGCAGCTTAACTACACCCCTGTCTCGAAACAGATGAGTGCGGAACACAGAATACTCCCTACGGAAGGATACAATGAGAAACGAAAAAAATATATAATAAGCAACGGTAAAATTTCGGACAATCCTAACGGTCTTGGATCACGTTTGGTTGGAATGTTTTTCTCACATCACTGTCGGTTAACTTTTAGAAAAAATAAATATCACTGATTAATATAATACTTTCAAAGCGCTCAAGATTTCAGAGCTGTTAGATCTATTTAAGGTGGGGCTCAAGCGATTTTGGTGCCTATATATATAATGAAAAAAATTTGAACTGATTTCCTCATAGAAGAAAGATTTTTTGTACACCAAATTTGATTCACTGAAGAAACGTATTAATTTAGATTGAACAATTGATGTTTTTTGCAAAATTCTTTCCCGAACAATAACAATAGTAAAACAATACGTTTTACTTCGATGTAGTCAATAACGTTTTAAAAATCAGTAACTTACTTTGATGTAGCTATGATACATCTTTACAGATGTCGCCGCTTCCTTACCACTACATCGAAGTAACGTCATTGAATTTTAATATATTTCAAGAACGTTTTTTGTAAAAAACACCGATTTTACAATCTAAGTTAGGATGCTTTTTATTAGTGGGCCAATTTTGATGAATGGGAAATCTTTCTTCGCTGAGGAAATATGGTCGAAATGTTTTTCCATTGGAGGTATAGGGAGCAAAATGACTAGATGTCCACCTTTATAAAACTGTCAGTAAATATCTCATCAACGTTAGATCTTTCTATATCTAAATACGTTCGCGCTACAGGGTCTCACCTCCATTGAATTAAAAGTGATTCAGGCTTCCTGACTTATAGGTTTCTCTTGGAAAAACAGCTGACTGAATAGTAGAAATAGAGTTTTCTAAAGCAACTTCACTTATAGAAAAAGTAAGTCTGCACCCAAAGTGCAGTGTCCTACGAAGTAACTTTGCTGATACAAAAAGGAAGTCAGCACACGTGGTAATAACAGTGAAGAACAACGATAAACTCGGTCGTTTTAATGTCATAGATAGCCTTTCAGGAAATGCGAAAAAAATGGAATCATTTATCATTTTATTATGTTTTTCTGGGTGAAAACCTCAAGGAAGCGTGCACAGCGGGGAAGTAAACATAATAATTTCTAAGTTAATGCCAACTCATTGGGCTATAATGGGAACTCAATGGATTTTAACGGGAACTCAATGGGTTATAAGCAGTCGCCCGTCCCTAATTTAGGGTCACTTATTCCAGGGAAGGGAAAGAGAAAGTGCCGTAAGACAAACTAAAGAACCTTGCCTTACCAGGATTGTAATCCTGTAGGGAGTGTAATCCTCACCAGGAGAGCATTACACTCCCTAAAATTCATGCTGTGTTCTACTGGCAACATAAAGAACTGTAAATAATTTAATCCCCTACATCTCAGGAAGACGAGTTGCTAAGTTACAGGGCTTGTTTCCAATTCTTTCTAGACATACTGATTCCGACGAATAATAAATTGTTACGTTCAGTAAAATGAGTCCATTCCACTTACAAGACAACAACACACAAACACTGTTCAAGGTGTTTGCGTAAAAGTTCTGTTCTTCTCGATCTTCGGATGTAAGAACACTAGATTTTTCATTCCAAAAGATTTCAGGTTAAGAATGCCTATCACATTTTATATTTGACAGCAATTATCTATTATGTTCCTTGAGTTAAAGAGGACTTTCAAAACACATGTATAGTAATCGAAATATTCAGAGCTTAAATGTCAACTAAGATATGTACTATTTCAAATATAATTGTTAAAGTTTATCGCCCTGTGTCCTGCTTTCTGATATAAATGTTGATGTGCAAACTGAAGCAATGAAAGTTCACCATTACCAAATCTCAGTGATTCATTTAAAACGAAATCCCTCCAATAAACGGAACTAGTGCAGTTTTGTATTAATATTTCTGCTTAATCGGTATGGGGGTTTCATTCATCCTGCGGAGAAAAAATGATATAATGATTTCTCGGATGTGTGTGAATGTTATTTCAAGGAAATGAAAAACTAACAGCCAAATTATGCAAAGTATTGTGCAGGGCTGTTCACCAAATGTTTGAAACCACCGCTTTAAATTTCATTCAATGTAAGTTTCTAAAATATTCTATGAGATGATGGTGTAACATTTGGTTTCGTACACATAGAACAACATCCTACATCAGAGGTGCTAGTCAAAAAAGATAAAATTAAACATGTTTAAATGTGAAGAATTCAGGAGAATAACTTTCGAAGTATCTTGTACGGAATCGAAGGCATGAGATAAAATGTAAAGAAACATCTTGATCTTACTTCAAAGTCTGTCTTACTTTCTTATTCCAAGAAAGTGAGACAGAGTTTATTTCAAAATTTGTTGCCTAACATAAAACAAAATCGACGTAGGCTATAAAAGGAAACAGAGAAATGTAAATTAACTCATGATGACAGAAACGGCAACAGGAATTTCATCAAACTTTATTGCAACAGCAACTCTAAATATATTCCGATTAGTAGCCACTTGTGTCTGTCCAACAAAAGAAGCATTATATCTTTTATTTGAAAATATCTCATTGACTCCGATCGGGGAATTGAAAATATGGCTTATTTTGAATAAAATTCACTTTAGTGACGATGGTAAGGTAAGAAATTTAAGAATCAACTCTGACAAGCAGAATATAAAAATGATGGACATATTCAACCTAATGGTAGGATGAAAAGCTAATGGCGAATGATGAAACCGAATTTTTCAGTTGTTAAAATCACGTCTTTTGAATCCTTTCCGATGAAAATAATTTTTTAAAAAATGTTTCCTAGTCAATGGAACCAGTTAGTGAACAAACTCGTCAGAATTTCTATAATCGATAAAATATACAGATATGAAAGTAACAACTTGTTCCCAGCAGTAGATAAAAAGTACGTTATCAGACTTACTAAATTGTGCACAAATTTTTTCTCATTGCAAAAAGAAGAGATTTAAGACAAATAAATAATAAGGTGCATATGGCAGCACAGTGATTCAATGATAGGCAGGAACTGATGGATTGACAACGCGGTATGTGGTCTTGCGTTATCATGGACCAAGAACCAATTTCCGGATTCCCGTAACTGGAGACGACGATTAAGAATACTGCTGTGTAAACGTCGTAAAACTTGCTGGAAAAATTCTTGATTTACCGTTTCACTAACTTGCACAAATATAATGTGGACCAAAACTTTCCAATCAAAAAGACAATTCGTTTAGTCTCTTTCTTTGACGGCTGCATTCGGACTTTCGTAGTCAATGGTGAGTAGATACCACTCCATTCAGTGCTTTGTGGCTTGGTTTGTGGATCACACTGCAGGCTCAATGTTTCATCTCCTGCCAAAACTATGGAGCAAAACGTATGATCCTCAGCTGCAGTGCCCAGCAAATAGGAACAGACCGATGAGCAAGCCTACTTTTGGTCATCATGCAAAATGTGGTGTACCAATCTGGCATGAGAGATATATTTCCTGACGCCCACAGACTTAGCGAAACGTAACAGGTCTTTATAGAAATATTACGTCTTTGAGTAGGTTTACTTTAAAATTAATGTACAAGTACTGGGGAGGGGACTGTCGTTCCTTTTGTGTCTAGTAGTATTCGTGTACGTCTGACTAAAATGTACGGTTTATGAATTATCTTGTTTGGCACTGACAAATAAAGGTCAATTAGGGAATATCAGATACGTCATACTTTGATTAACAAAAATTGAAATGAATTCATTCAATTGTGGTAGTTTTTGTTCGCAACTCTACACATTATTTCGGTAAGTGGATAGAAAACAGAAGTTATCATTTACAGCTATTATACACAGAAGATGCCATACGGCCGAGGAAATTAATTAATTTTCGAAAAATGAATTTAAAATATATGAGTAAATATTTAATATGTTCCATTAGATGAAATATGCAAGAATTCAGTATTTCTTAAAACTGAAACCTTTTAACGACACTATTAAGAAACTTCGTAGCATCGGTTAAATGAATGCGAATGACGGTTCCGCTTTAATAAAACGTAACGTAAATATAGTGAAAGGAGAGCATTTGTTAAAACAACTAATCTGCAAAAAAGTAGAATTTAAATTTTTCTATTACTTAATATAAATTCATATAATTATAAAACGTTAATAGCAGTGGCACAGTAGTACACATTATTTTCTATGTTTAGTAGAAATATATATTTCCAATCAAAATGAAGAGCCGAAGATTTTCTAGTCAACATGTAAACATAATACAAGAATACAACGCTTAAAGTTTTGTATTCCTAAAATACAAAACTGTTATATATATACACTGACGGAAAAAAAAATCCCAACACCAAGAAGGGGTTGTGTTAGATAAACGACAGTTGGTAGGCGGTGAGAGTACATCTGTAAGATGACGTCTATGCAAATTTCGCGCTCGGCGCATACGTGTGGCGCTAGTAGCGCCGCTCGGAACATGCAAAGCAGGTTTGCTGTAAATACGCGCTGTAACGTTCGTGAGCGTTAGTTATCGTTGAGATTCGACGTAGGGTGTTGATGTTAGTAAAGAATGCCTTTAAGAAGACAAAGAAGCCATTATCAACAGCTCACGGAGTTTGAACGAGGTCGTGTAATTGGGCTGCGAGAAGGTGGATTTTCTTTCTGCAAAATTGCAGAACGACTTGGCAGGAATGTAGCCAATGTGCGTGATTGTTGGCAGCGGTGGTCAAGGGTAGACACTGCCTCAAGAAGATCGGGTTCAGGCCGGCCACGTGGCACTAATGGAAAGGAAGACCGCTGTGTACGGCGTATGGCCGTGGCGCATCGTACTGCGTCTGCGGCAGCAATTCGGGCTGCAGTTGCCACCACAATGACACAACGAACTGTTACAAATCGATTACTTGAAGGACCGCTCCGAGCCAGACGCCCTGTAGCGTGCATTCCACTTACTTCAAACCACTGCTGTTTGCGACGTCAGTGGTGTCAAGCTAGAGCTCATTGGAGGACGGAGTGGAGATCTGTTGTGTTTTGTGATGAAAGCCGGTTCTGCCTGGGTGCCCGTGATGGCCGTGTGTTGGTTAGAAAGAGGCCAGGTGGGCGCCTGTAACCAACCTGTCTGCGGCCGAGACACACTGGTCCTACACCTGGAGTTATGGTCTGCGGAGAAATTTCCTATGACAGCAGGAGCACTCTTGTGGTTATCCCACGCACCCTGACGGCACAGTTGTACGCCGGTCTAGTGATTCAACCTGTTGTGCTACCATTCATGAACAGCATTCCAGGGGGTGTTTTCCAACAGGATAACGCTCGCCCGCATACCGCTGTTGTAACCCAACATGCTCTACAGAGTGTCGACATGTTGCCGTGGCCTGCTAGATCACCAGATCTTTCTCCAGTCGATCACGTATGAGACATCATTGGACGACAACTCCAGCGTCACCCCCAACCATCATTAACGGTCCCTGTATTGACCGACCAAGTGCAACAGGCATGGAACTCCATCCCACAAACTGACATCCAGCACCTGTACGACACAACGCATGAACGTTTGCATGCTTGCATTTAACATTCTGGCGGTTACACCGGTTCTTAATGTACCAGCATTTCACATTTAAAATGGCACTTCTCGCGCTTACATTAAGCTGCGATCTTGAAACCTTAATCGATTACATATATTACCTATACAAATGTATTGCCGCCATTTCATTCCTCTACAACTACTTTTTTGTGGTGTTGGGATTTTTTTCCGTCAATGTATTTATCACAGTTTTTCTCATACAAAACAATTTTTAAAAAGGTCAAAACAATAAGTTTGAATAAGATTCAGTATTCTGATCAAAACACTTTTGTGTAGCAGATGGCTTTTGGGTAATTTTTTAAAATTCTTTTGCTTGCGCAGACTCTGTCATTTATTATAACAGTGCGACTAAATTGAGTAAGATGTCCCTACGATTTAACAGTGATTGTGAGTGAAATGCAGGAAGGAAGGGGAAAAACTGGAAAATTTAAAGCCACAGAATATTTCATTTAACTTTTCTTCTCCAATGCGATAAAACAACAAAAGGTGTAAAAGAAAATCACCATTATTATCAACAATTATCAATCAATGCTGGATGTAGGTCTCTGTAAATTTCCTCTACAAAGGTCTATTTTGTCCTTGCCTCCTTTATGTTACTCCCGAATGCTTTCGAAATTTATCCACCCATCTACCATGTGGTCTTCTGAGTTTTTTCCGGTACTTTGGAATCCACTCAAAAATTTCCGTTGTCCATCTGGCAATTATGAGAGCTAACATCTGCACTTCTAATCACAAAAGTATCAACAACTAAGTGCTTCATACCTTTATCGTTAACAACAAAATTTATCATATCCTTTTGTCCCAGAGTGCGGCATTCCCAAGTGTATGTGTGGATATATTTGTGATGGAAAAATGTACTGGATACCCACAATCTATTTCGATGCAGAGCTCAACTATAATGTTCACCATTATTATTCACGCCTGGCATTTGAATCCCATGCCATTATAGCTTTCTCCTTAGTACCAAGCTGGCTCAAAAACAGCGTTTACCTAATTCCAAAGATTTTCCTTCTTTTCAGAACGTCCGAGTCACAAGGAGCATACATTACAATAATTACTATTCTCTGAAGATTCATTTTCAGATGTTTCCAAAGAATTATCTCGCTAATGTAGCTGTAATGAATCAAGTTGTTCTTCATAAATATTTCACCAAAATATCACATTATCCAACACTCCAGACCACACACGCCCACCATTCCATTCATCTCTTCAATCCCAATTTTTTTTTAAAGTTTCACTTACACACAGCACATCCAATTGATACTTATCGATTTCTTCAAACACCTCATTTATCTCTCCATTTATACCCCTAGTATTCCATACACCAATCGTACACTCCCTGAACCGAGATCTCATTCTCATGTGCCTTTTGCCAGTTCTGAAACGTTTCCCTGGTGGACCATCCTGCTCAAGTGTGGTAGGTCCACCATATCCCCTACTTGAGCCCGTTTCATTCTTACTGAGAGTCATAAAAAAGCATGAAGGTGCGGATGATAAGGGCACAGCTAACGGTTCGAGTTGGTCGTTTCACCTAAGGATCATGAAACATAAACCTGTGAGTTGGGTTCTTTTCGCCAATGCCACACAGAACTAGCTCGTACCCCTCCAAGACTCACAACAGGCCCTTGTGTACGTACTGTGTGCCTTTGTTGCCACAGGAGTCCCCCGAGGAAACAAACCGATCTCTCACTAAGACCGCTCACACCTTGTCTAACCGATGACCCAATTAAACGGAATCCACTGTACATGCTCAAAAACAATTAATGATTTCTCTCAAGGTTTGTGAAGACTAGGTAAGCTTATTTATTCAAGAGCTTGTTCTGCGCCTAATTTTCTAATACGTACCTAATCTTCAGATAGATGTCCATCTTTAAAATCTGTTTGCCTCCTATCTGTGATCTAGCTGATGTCCTAATAGCGTCAATGTGTTTTCCATACTTAAAACAAAGTATACCTGTCTAAATACGGTAACAACTCACCAGATACTAAATAAAATATGTTCTTTATTTAATTATCAAAACTACACACACGTAATTTTAAACAACAGCGATAGCGAGATCTTTAGAAAGTACTATAACTCCATCTTGAGGCCTAGCGTGCAAATATGGAACTTTCCCGAGCATAAATAGACTCACAAGCAATACCATCATGCCCCATTCGAGGAAAGTACATTGCCAACTGAAAAAAACAGTATTATAGAAAATAGAAAGTAACGTCAGAGTTATGAGGTATTCATGAGGTACATCCGAATCATCAGGTAAGCAGTTCTTCAGAAGAAAACTCCAGGTTGAAAGCACAGATAACGGTAACTCGTCGTTGGAATAGGAAGACAAGTAGGATGGTATACACAAGCTTTCTGAAAATAACAGAGAATTTATCAGAAGCGACAGCAAGAATGCAGGATTTATTCTATTCCGGATAAAATTCTCCCTCAGCAACAGTCCATCCTAAAGCAGTTGAAAAATGCCCTGAACGAATATCATGTTTATGTTTTGAGAGTCTGTCTTTCTATGACCTCAAAGTGGAGACAATGTAGATCTTCTTCACATTCCCCGTTGAGTGAGCAGTCAGAGGAAAGAAGTACACATCATGTTTACTAAGAGTATCAAGAGGGTTTAGATCACAGTGGATAAGGGAAAGGACAGAAGTACGAATACCAAAACCTAAGTGAAAACATCTACACTTCTACAGAAGTTTTTCAACACATTTACAACTTGAGGGAGAAAGTTAATAGCGCCAACATTACGACGAATCGTTTGAACACATTGCAGAATGGTGCAACTACATCTGCAAAAATCTCCTGAAGAAAACGTCAAATATAACGTTTGGCGAAATACCAGAAGAAACGGCAAAATTTAAAATTTTAGAAAGCTCAATCCGTTGTAAGTGTCTCAAAGAGGAGTGGGTAAAAGAACGTTTAACCAGAAACCGGAAGCAGCAATTTTATGATTCCAAGGCTGGGCGGCATCATATGGTATTATGGAAGGGCAAAAGGTAAGGTTACGTAAAACAGAAAACTGTAAAGCATTAGAATTATTTTTCTAAGACAGCATGAAATCAAGAAACGGGATGGTTACCTGTTTCTCCAGTTCAACAGTAAATTTAATAGAAGCAAATTTAGAAGACAGGATACGGTGTATAAATGAAGTTGTGCGAGAGAATAACGCCAAAATATGAGGATGTTGTCCACATGGCGAACATACAGAGAATGTTTTAATAGGCAATTTGAAAAAGCAAGATCCGCCAGCTCCTGTATTAAAATTTCAGCAAGGTTAGGGAAAAGTGGGGATCCCATAGGAGTCCCCTCTAATTGTTGGTAGATGACACCATTAAGGCGCAAATACGTTCTGCACGCTGTTAACCTTAAGGCCAACATAATAGCCTCCATCTCACCAGAAGAAAGACCTGAATCGGAGGAGAGTGTTTTCTCAATAATAGAATGGATGACTGTAATAGGACACTGAGGAACGGGGATACGACAACCAAAGAAGCCATAAGGAAGGAGCCGTCCCATTTATGCTCCCGTATTCTCCGCAGAGTTATTTGTCAGTTTGTAACAGCGATGAAAATGACACGAACGGGCGCCTGGTGTTGTACCTCTTTGCGCCAATGTACAGAAGTCTGACTTTAGTGAAATTCTTCTTTCGATTCTGCCGTTTTACTGCGCGGGGTCTTTACAAAGGGAGGCCGTCTGTTGCTTTATACAATCGTCACCAACAGCAATAACTTTTCAAAAGCAATTGCCTAGACGTCCAATCGTTTCCGACGAATGGAAGTCTGCTGACTGCTTGCCTTGTTCTTTGCGCACGACTCAAGTGCACACTCTATGCATTTGCAGTTGAACAGCCGAGATAGACAACTCTTTTCTTAAATGCGCCTAGCTTGCAGTTTTCTGAGTCTTCCGAAGACGCTTTAATCATGAGCCGTTCCCATACCTACACTCCGTGCTCTTGGTACACATAAGAATCTTTCGCAACGAGGTGTTTTAAAGCCATCTCACCGTCGTTGTTGCCTTCGTATTGAGAATGTGACGTTTCGGATAGCTGCTTACTATTCGTGATGGTTAAATATTTCACTATATGGTGAATTGTTTCTTGAGAAACGCTATAAATATTTTTAAAATCTAAACGTCCTCACGATTTACGTCATCCACGATTTGTACCAGAAAATCCGAATTTGGGACTCAAAGCTGCCTGTAATTCCACATGATCGTAAAAGGTTTTGGTATTTGGTATCATTTATTTAAGAGTGTTATAACTTCAAGCCATTTAGGAGAAATATTTTGTTCTATGTAAATTACGAGATAAAGGCCTGTCGGCGTTAAATAAAGTAGAAAATTAATAATAAAAAACGAACAGGTGTTACATAGTAAATTTTTTACTAAGACGTACTAAATTTAGCACGTGTGTTATTTGAGTTATGACCAAACAAATATTTCAAAGATTACGTTTTGCCTGAATCCTAAGCAACAATTCCATTAGGCAATTAAACAGGAGTTTGATTTGACTCACATTGCATTGCATCATTTCATTTCAAGTTTTAATGAACTTTCATTAAATAATAGTGACATGCATCTTTAATCATAGAATGGAAAAAGTTTGAAGATCCTTTTCAGTTTACAAACGGAAAAAATGGGTATTAATATTATTTTAAGTTTATTTCAATGGTTCTAAATCCTCTCCTAATAAAAACCACTTTTCGCCTTTTATTAGGCTTTTTGTTCTTAAGAGAGATACTTACCATTATATCTTAGTTTCTGTTTTCGGTCGTTTGTGCTGTAAACTTAGATAATCACATGCTTATTATTGAAAGCTTCAGGGTCTCCTTTATAAAAAAAGTCAAAACACGTCTAACAGCCAGTTGCTGTGATAATGGAACCTCACATTGCGTGGACTTCATAATTAGAAGTAGGACTTTTGTCTTCCTTGCTGATTTTGTATTTCCAGACAACAAACTTAAAAACGTTTTATTTGAAGCATAATAACTTATTGACAGAACTATTTTTCTTCGCTGAAGCGATTGGTAAAAGTACAGTTCAATGTATTATGTCCTAATTAGTTTTAATGTCCGTTCCGAAATATCACTTGTTGCTTTTCCCTTAAAATTATTTGATATGATTTGACGGGTTAGCAGTTTTGGTGGATCATGGTTGTAGCAGAAATGAGATTGTAAAGTAATGGAAGCATTAGTGTCCACGTACAGGTTTGCCTTGCTTCAAAGGAAAATGTAATTTTTTTTTCATTTCAAGAATAACGTGTTTAACATTATTCCGCCATTCTTCTAAATGTTGACAAACCTCAATAAGGAGTGTATTTAATAGAACACATACAATTTTGTGTCCAAATAGAACTTCATATATTTTCAATACTTAAGAGAATACTTTATTCTTCAGTATCCTGCAGAAGATAAATATGTCATGAAGAAAAATGCTACGTTGTAAAATACGTGTACCGAAATTCTGTAAAAATATTGATCAAAGTAATGAATAAATCTGAGACTTAGAAAAACACAGAAATATTCATGAAATCGTAATGTAATTTTTCTGATGAAAAAATGTATAAAAAATTGTACCATAATTTAAAGGACATTAATAAGCTTAAATTTTCCGTTTACTGAAATCAAAATAAATTATTTCTATAAAAACGCATAGTTTCAGATCTACTAATGGCGTCACTAACAGAGTTTATCACAGGCAATACATTTACTGTTGACATAAGGTTGAAGTTGTTTCCGTTACACGTGCACAAAGGGTTTGACCAATAAATACAAGGATTACCAGTTTTTCAAAACGATGCTCTTACGTAAATTCACCAATAGAGGCATTAAAACTGTAACATACAACAATTGCACTTTTACAGCAGCGCAGACTTTCATTCAATTATACATAAGCACATTTGAAGCTTCCTAATCAAAAGCAGAAAATAATTATTGTTTATTTCTCAAGTTTCCACGAATGTAACAAAAGAAGTTGAAACATCAGTTTCACAACAGTCGTAAACATGTACAATCATGTCTTCCAATGTCTAGACACTTCCAAGCACAAACACGTTTTGTAAAGGTTAGTGAAGATATGCTCATGAATAGAAAGAAAGTCATATTAAAACCGCAAGTTTCGAATTTCAGACTACAGTGAAATTCGTTTCCTGCCGCAGCTTGTCTTTTCAGCCATGCTCTGGCGGCAAGTTTCAAAGCACTTAAAAAGCATCATTATTGATCTTCAAGGAACTTTGTTAATGTCTGCCTTTCCAAAGAAGAAGTAGTAAATATCCGACTAAAACCTCAATTGTAAAACATAACTGCCAGACGCAGAAGACTTAGACGACTTGACGCAGCTTGACCATTGAAGTTTTCTTCATACCTGTGTTGTAGTGTAATGCAAATTGAAAAAGCAGAGAGCATGGGATACCCGATTGCGAAGCAAAGCATTGGTGTCATCCCTCTTTCCAGTTAACAAGTTCACAGTTTCGCAACTATATTCGTAGGAAGACATCCATGTAGACGATAATTCAAAGTGAAAATTAATGAACATGTCGACGATAATTCAAAGTGAAAATGGATGAACATGTAGACAATAATTCAAAGAGAAAATGGATGAACAGCGTGAATTTACAGAATTTGAAAAGAAGATGATAGCTGGTGTCCGACTCATGAGTCACTCTAAAGCAGAAGTTTTACAGTAGTTGCAGTATTTACGTAACACATCCACTAAGACCACCAGGAAATTACTAGCTGCAGTAGTGTATCAGAACCACCGATCCACCGGGGTCTCATTTCTAACGCCACATCCCAAAACTGTGCAACTCCACTGGTCGAATAAACAACAGCACTAAATTTGAATGATTGGGAACTGGTCTTCTCATTGGACTGAAGAAATTTGTTAGAAATTTCGTTAGCCTTTAGTTGTCTTCCACTCAATGAAGTACATCGCCGCGCAATGTTGCACTGGTGACACATCAACTACGTGGTGGGCCAAATGGAACCGTGTCATATTCAGCGGCGAGCCTCGGTCCTGTATGGCACGTGACAATCGCCAATTGGCATTCTATAGACAAAGTGGTCACCAGAATCATCCCCCTCCTATCAGTGGGAATCGCACGGTTCCTCATCCTGATGTCATTTTTTGTATGGCTGTACATAGAAAGTACAATGAAAACATGATTATATGTTAACAAAGTGCTGCATCCCGTTTTGCTGCCGTATCTCATTGGTATTTTTGTCGCAATGTCTCAAAAATATAACATGCTCTCTCACTCTGCCAAATTCTCCAGATGCTGCCTGGGCCAGTGCGATCACCCAGACTTCTCCCAAGTACAGAATGTGTGGGTAGTAATTTCCAAGAGTATAAAAGCCACTCCAAGACCCGGTTCGCAGTGTCGATTAATTTTCTTTATATGTTTACCGCCAGTGAACTCCGATATATATATATATATATATTCGGGCATTATTCCACTCGACGGAACTCTGTATTGCCAACAGTGGTTTAACCAGAACTGTTCGGTGAAAGCCTTCCGGGAAAAGATACAGAAAGTGGAAAGAGGCCTACAATTTTTTAAATCAAAATATTAAAAAAAAAACATTGTTGAGAAAAAACTTTTTTTAACACATATAAACATATAAATATCGCTTTAAATTCGTACTCAATTCTCCTCAAAATGACTATGGAAGGAACCTCCCCTTGGCTACGTCTCTGATTACCGAATGTAGTGGTCCTCATGCGGTCACACGAGGTGCCGGCACAGTAGACGTTATGTGTTGCATTGTGCATTGCATTTAGGTTACTCCACACAAATTTCATTACTTTCTTCCTACGTAAATGTGAAGTAAGATTCTTCTTGCTTCGTGCATTCCATCGTGGTGGCATTTCCTATATAAAATAGTTTACTTCTCAGGAAACATTCACAAAACAGATGCTTTTTAGCCCCTGTACCCAGTCCAGGTTTCCAATTAGATATTGTCTCAGCTCCCACAGTGTGGAGCCCACGTTCCTCGCTAACACCTGGTCTTTGAACTCTGAAATTCTAGGATAAGGTATGCTGCTTGAAGGGAGAGAGCATGATTAGCAGAGAAACTTTTCAATACATATTACAACTGTTCACAGATAGGTAAAAGATGAAGTAAACAAGTTTACACTTACTGTGCAACCTGATGCAATAGATGCAACAGAGAATGAAAAGAAAAAGAAAGATAACACATTGCTAGGTTGTCAGTGCTTTGGTTGCCTTTGTTTTG
Organism: Macrothele yani; assembly: GCA_039090855.1. NCBI lineage: Eukaryota > Metazoa > Arthropoda > Arachnida > Araneae > Macrothelidae > Macrothele > Macrothele yani. Next base: position 74,359,383 of record CM077034.1, on the reverse strand, counting down.
TTGCTTTACGTACACTGTTCAGAACTCTAAGATTTTTAAGGAGTCGCACGTCACAAATCTGGGACCATAATATGAACGGTGATGAATTTCGAGATCATTCGAACGGAAAACAGCCGTAAGAATACTGCACTACCAGTCCGACAAAGTTTCTTAAGCATCTTCTCGCAATCTATCATGCATGAACTACTATTAACTTTGCAGAATTATTTATATCAAGGTTAGATTTCGAAACCTTCTCCACGAATTATAAAAATAAATTCATATCTTAAAGAGGGTAGCCTTAAAATTTCAGGATGAATTATTCTATGAACCTGCCTCTTGCAGTCCATCAATTAGAATAAATGAAAATAGCAATACCAAACGCTCAGATTTATGTTAAACGCAAAAGCATATGTTTCCTATTCATTTCTTGAAATTCTTGATTCTTTATTTCCTTTGTAAAGGTGAATTCCCTCAATTTTCAGCATCTTTCATGAGCTTTAGTTACTGGAAAACTGTTCACAATTGTTAGAAATCTCACATGGAAATTTATTTTTTGGATTAAATTAAATTCCATGCTTAGAAAGTAAGCACTTGCTACCTTCTTATCATGTAGTATGACTGTAAGTAAATTTTTAAGCATAAGATGCTTTAGTTTTGTTCTAATTTTGCATTCTGATATGGAAAATGATTATAGTTGGAAGGCCTTGTATTTACATAATATGTGTGAAAATACAAAAAGAAATGGAGAAGCTAATACTTCATCTTCGAGAACAGGGAAATTATAAAAGCTGCATAACTTTTTAATGAATTAATTGAACAATTCTGTTTATGTACTACAACATACTCAGGTAATATTCGTTAGCATAACAGATACTTTATTATGCTTCAGTGACGGGATATACCTTCGGAGCCGCATGACATATACACTCTCTACCAACAAGTAATTGGACACCTGTGATTGCAAAGGAAAACGAAGTTTATTCACTTCCAATGGGTGGTGGAGCCTCCACGAACGGCGATTACAACTGCGAACCCCCGGGACATACTCTCAACCAGGCGTTGTACGACGGTTAGCAGTATATTCTTCCACTCGGCTTGGAGAAGAGAGGTCAGTTCCTTCACCGATTTCGGACGGTGGGTCACCCCTTAAGTCGGCACTCCACTTCGTCCCAGAGGTGCTCGATAGGGTTAAGGTCCGGGCTCTGCGCAGGCCAGTACATTCGATTAACAATATTGTCACCATAATAAGCCATGGTGGACCTCGCAACATGACAGGCGGCATTCTCACCGTGAAAGTAACTTGGGTCCACCCCGTAAAACTGCCACAACGTAGGAAGCGCATGGTCATCCAAAATGGTGCAGTAGGTCTCGGCGTTGAGTCTACCAGGAATTGCGACCAAGGGTCCCGTGCCATACCCGGAGAAACATCCCCATAGCATAATTCCACGGCCGCCGAACTTCACAGTTGGCGCAATACATTCCGGCAGGATGCGTTCTCCAGGCAGCTGCCAAACCCAGACCTTGCCATCCGAACGGTGGTGGGTGAATCTTGATTCGTCGTTCCAGAGAACCTTTTTCCACTGTTCAACGGTCCACTGTCGACGTTCTTTGCACCACGTTAGCCGAGCAGCGCTATTGGACTTGGTGATCAAAGGCTTGTGGGCTGCAGCACGTCCATGACAACCGAGCAGATGGGCTTCTTTACGAATGGTATTCATCAAACGAACACTCCCAAATGCCTGTTGAAACACCTCGCGGATGTGGCCCATCGATTTGGTGTGGTTCTTCAGAATTTTTCTGGCCAGCACCCGTCTGTCTCTAACTCCCAGTTTTTTGTGTCTGCCGGGTCGGGGCACATTCCGACAGTCACCTCTCATCCTTCACTTGCCAATCACTTAGGCCACTGTCGATTTTGGCTACTTCAACTCACTAGATATGTCACGTATGGATCGGCCATTTCTGTGATACCCGACGATTACACCTTTCTCGAAATCGGAGAGCTCCGAACCGCGTGGCACCTTGCATGCGACTGGTTGCGTTGTTGTTTCCCACACGATATTTAATGTTGGCGGTCGTGACGTGTAGCATGACCGCAGATATCGTCGATTGCAGGGGTGTTAATTACTTGTTGGTAGATAGTGTACATAGCAGTTGCATTGCTGGGTCCAATTTTACTGTATTTTTCTCTAGCGTTTAATTTAGTTTCGTATTTATAATTATTATTTCCGCTTGAGATATGAACGAAAATTTGCTAAAAAATGGATCATGTGTGCATATGACAGTGTCTGCAAAATCATGTACATTACGTTCCGTTGCTCTGTTCAATTTTATTAACCCTTCAGCTTCATGAACGTAATAATTGTTGAGAATATCGACATTCGCCGGACGAGCAGGAAGTGGAGTCGTCATCTTCCTTCCTTAAAAATAAACACCAGTATGTTACTTTTTATTCGCTAGCTTTTTCTCACTTTTCTAACATGGAAAGCTGAAGTTAGATTTTAGTTGTATTTGTAATTATTGTGTCAATAGGTCACGTATGTTCGGCGGCAAGGTATGTAAAATATACATAACATTCCGCACTTGCGTGGTGGTTACTTTAATGACGGAACATTCCCTCTCTCGTCGAACCTAATAATAAAACATTAATGGAAATGATTTGTGCACCAACTCTGCTCGAAAAATGGTTTAGTTACATTAGTAATCTGGATTTCTTGGCGTAGAGTAGGAATCACGGTTTCCAAACTTCCGTACAACAACCACATGGCTTTTTCGAGGAAGGTAGATACCAAACTGGATAATAGAATGCTCTGAAAATGAGAGCGCTGTGACTTGAATTAACAATAAACTAACAAATCTAAATGTAATTATTCATTCAAAGACTTGAGGCGTCATGTCCGTTTAGCACCAAAGATCTTGGTAGGAAAACGAAAGGCATTCACTATTTGTAGAACTGTCTCCAAATTCGTGGAAACTATAGCGAGACCCTACCATTACAATGTTGGTAATGATCTCCACAGTTTCTCGTGTGGCAGTGGATGTATGGTTGGAGTACGAAGCTAATTCGATTATGTCATCTCACATATGAGTAGCGGAATAAAAAAAGGCAAAACATTCAACATTTTCACTTACTCATATCGATAACGATATATATGACATTTTTTTATGACTAGGTCCCTTAATTTGCCTTTTAGTCTCCCAATGCCGTTTCAAGCATTCATAATGCTTAATACAGTACAACTGTATTATGGATCCCTATTTATTATCGCAGAATAGAAAACAAAGTTCCCAAGCTTTCGGACTACAACCAGATGGCTTTCTGAAGGAAAGGACAGTAAACTGCAAACTGGATAATAGAACGCTCCGAAAATCTGAATGCGGTAACTTGACTTAAAAATTAACGAGGAGATGCGTATGTAATCGTTCTTTTAAAGATCCGAGTGGTCAGGTTCGTTTAGCACGAGGAATCATGGAGAGAAAACAAAAGGAATTCCCTATCTGAAAAACTGGTTCCAAACTTGTGTCAACTCCAGCGTGACGCTGGTATTCCTTGACTTGATGTCGCAATGATCTCCACAGTTTCGCGAGTGGCTACTAGTCTTGGTGTGGAGTAGGAAGCTAACTTCTTTACGACATCACTTATAGGAACAGCGGTTTTTAACTACAGTTCTCTGCATTGGTCCGTTCTTACTTTACAGTTTTCTTATATCCTATTCATCTTCGTTGGCTCTAGTTCTAAAAGAACGTTTGGTCATTCGAATGTAGTGTCACTTGGAGCAGACGAAACATTGTAGAATAATGGAATAAACACCTGCATCATTGGAATTTGGGGGCTTCTCAGTGTTTCCTTTCCTTTAAGCATAGCACACAAGGATGTCGGAGACCTGACGCTGAAACCAAGGTTCATTATTTGGGCGCTTTCATGAGCTGATAGAGAACGTTTGGAATGTAGGGAATTCAGACGAGAAAGCGTAGCTGTGGCATAGAAATATTAATATGACTGATTCGGTCTAATTTTTGTTTTAGCTATGTAAAATGTTTGGAGGTTTATTCTTCTTCAGAGGCCAATTCGAAAACGTTCTTTAAATCACACTCTCTAGAAGTAATATCGGCGGAGACTGCAAAGGCTCATATTATCATTTTCGTTTACATCTTTCATACTTTCAATAGTTATTATAGTAAAACACTTATCCATGGTCTTCGGTTTCCCCTTTTCTCTGGCAATTTCAATTTTTTGGGTTTAATTTGAATAACGTTTTACTAATTTTTCCCACTCATACTAACATTGCATTAAGGTCTCACTTAAGCTGACTACTTCGATTGAAAACATTTATTTATATCAACATTTTTATGTTGTGTTTTTTTCTGAAATATTTTCCATCCATGAAACTATGGTCATTCTAATTTTTCTTTTTCTTCCTTTCCAAGTTTATCAAGTTTAGGTAGCGCACTCAGGAGCGGTTCATAAAGCTGTAATTTTTTTTTCTGGATTAATTTTATTGGAACTGTCAGATTGCATTGTGCATCCTTTTTTTCATTTAGCACATCCTGCTCAATAAAGCTTTCTTCCTGCAAACACACAACCGCAAAGATTTGTATGATTTAAGACAAACACTTAAAAGGTACTATCAAGGATAGAAATTCTCTGTGAGGTGTCAACACTTCTCTTTGTGCCCATATGATGCCCGTCGAGTCACATTATTTTGACCACAAGCTAATATCCAGAGTAATCGCCGTGTGCAGCGCGGACAGCAGCTATACGGGCTGGGAGTGACTCAATAATGTGCTGGAAGGTGTTCACAGGTATGCGTAACCATGCTAACTGCAGTGCATCAGACACCTGATTCAGGTTGCATGCTGGAGGATCTGTAGAGCGAACAACAGCATCAAGGGTGTTCCACATATACTAAATTGGTTTAAAGTCTGGGGAATTAGGGGGCCACGGAAGAACTTTGAAATCTTCATCGTTCTCTTCCAACCACTCTCGAACATTGCTAGTCATGTGACTCATCGCATTGTCCTCCTGGAAATTCGTATCAGCCCAGGGAAGACAATCAGCATGTATAGGTGTACATGGTCTGCAGTGATGGATTCATAACGCATTCGAACCACAGTGTCTTCCACAGGTATGAGTGGACCTAGGAAATGCCACGAAAACATTTCCAAGATCATAACGTTGTACCCACCAGCTTGTGTTCTGCCAGCAATGGTTGAACAGTGTTTGTTCTCCGATGCTATTTGCCTTATACGCCAACGACCATCCTTCCGATAAAGCAAAAAATGTGACTCATCGGAGGAGGCAGTCCTTTGCGAAACAGCGGATGTCCAATTCCGATGCTCCCGGCAAATGTAAGCCTTTTCTACCGACGCACCTGCATTTGGATAGGAGCAGTGACTATCCGTCAACATCGGAGCTCCATAAGTAGCCGGAGTCGCTAAGTTGTTGTTTAAGGCACACTACCGGTAGCCCCAGGTATATTCGGCCAGTAAGTTGTTCCACTGTAGTGTGTCGATTGGACCTCACACACCTTCGAAGCCGACGTTTACCTGTGACATCACTGGCACGTGGTGTTCGGCAGTTTCCACGTCGCTTATTCGCAGTGGCGCCAATTCTCCAATCACGATACACTTTAACCACAGAAGCACGCGAACAGTTCACAAAGTGCACTATTTCAGAAATACTGCCACTGTGGTCCGAAAGAAAATAATCATCGCTTTTTGCAAATCTGATAAATCGCTCCTTTTATCCATGACAGCAACGAGTGACATGTTTTGATGTAGTGTATAACACACCTTATATACTCTCCAAGCCAATTCCAGACACGTGCCTTCTTTCACTGGCTACGAGCTGTTGACGTCAAAAGTAGGAGGTGGTCACAATATTGTGACTCGACTGTATATTAAATACACAGCACCTGTGTACAGAACTAACCAACGTCTGCAATTTGGCGACGTTTCATCCACACAGAAAGAAAATTATTCTTAATGGATTACCAGTATCAGGCAAAACCAGCCCGATTTTCAGCAGTAATAGCCGATGCAAATCATATTTCTCTCTGCACGTTTAGAATTTGGACAACTTCAATAGGAACTGTATTTGCGAAATGAAATAATCTGTCATTGAGTGTATTTTAGTTTGTAGCATTTGGGGGTATTAACGTTCTTCTCCTACGACTCGGAAGTCATTGTAACAATTCTTTGGAATTGATTTGAGTGATTATTGTTTTAGAACATTTTAAATTCAATGATTTAGGTATCGATGATTAATGTCATTTTGTCTTGCGTTACAGGCGTAAATCTTCGAACTGTTAATTATAGCGGAAAGTGGAATAATTATATTTGTTGAATTATCTGATTTGGATAAAGTTTGGAGCACTTATTCTTTTAAAAATCGGTACCCTCCGTATAAAGAAATTACAGTTTTTTGTATATTATGGAAAAACATTGTTACATATATAATTCAAATAAAAATTTCCATTTTAATCAAGCAATTTCTGTTTAGAGTACGCTTTTTTAGGCTTCGTAAGTAAAGATTTATTGATGTGTAAATATTTATATATTAGAGAATAAATCTTTGGCTAGAATTACTGCAGTTAAAGCAATGCTAAGCATTTAATATTAAATCGAATTTTTCTTCCTACTTTAAAACTAATGAATAGAATATGTATCCATATTAATTCAGAGTTTCATGAGAAACCAATTTTTAGGTTATTGGAGGGAAGGCTTTTCCCCATACCTCTGTGTGTTTTAAAATTTCTTTCATGTGTGTTTTCTATACCCACTTTGGGGGTGCTCTAAATCCAAGTTCCCTCGCAGGATGTGCTTGCCTATTTTACGAGTACCCAAGGAGACAGATCGATAGGGTCTTTTTAATAAGCGTAAATCAATTGGAATGAAACATCATGCGTAGTATAAAAGAGGGGGAAATGGTTGCTCTAAAGTAGATGAACGAATTTTTTTCCAAAATTGACCCTCAAAGCCGTTCTGTGTGTTGAAGGGTGTAGAGGGTTTTATAATGTTTTCTGTGGATTAATCTCTCTGACCCCCTCGCCTTCGGGGGAGAGGAACACAGGGACTTCTGAGAATCCCAGCGTAGCACACTCTGTAGTGTAGTCCAAGGGGGGCGCCTTAATCTTTAAAGACAAGGCTTCGTAAATGTAGGTATTTTTAATGGGAATTCAGGGCTATCTTCTTTTTAACTCTTTGAAGAGCGGATTTTGCCACAGAATTCATCACAAAAGTACAGTCGATCTCAGAAGTACGATCGGAAAGTGGCTTAGACAATTTGGCCACAGAACCGAGGAATTTCGAAATATATTATACTCAAAATAAAATCAATTTTTGTTCTCTGTTTTATTTATTAGAATTCGGAGAATTATATTGACTATAATAAAGTGTAGCCCACCAGTAGGATTAAGGCCATGCTGCCCTACTTGTGACATTAGAACAAAACGCCATTCAAACCATTTTATTTTTAACTCTTTTTCAATTTAGATAGCTGTTCTTGGCAATGTAGGAATGTAGACTGTTATTGTGGATTTAAATTAAGAGAGTTAACATATGTAATCTAATTTATTTTTCCTTTTTGATAATTTCTGGAATTGTACATTTGCCGGTGTTCTGGAAAAAAAGCGTGATAAATTATTATCTAAAAAGAGTCTGCTCTAATCTTTCCGAATTTTATTTCATAAAATTATTTCATCTAAATATCATCCTGAGATTTTCATGGTTGAGCTTCGATTTTATAAGGATACATGCTTGCTGTTGTGAAAACAATGCCCAAGGGATTATAGAAAATGACCAATAAAATCTAAAGAAATATATCTCAATTTGAGGTATTTTAAAATTTTTGAAATATTTGTTTTGCCAGCGCATACCTTCAAAATTTTGCCGATGAGGTTCATTCTCGAAATCGGAGTCGTACTGAGAAAAATAACTGGTGATGCTTCAGCAGATAGTTGTTAACCAACATCGGGCCTTCCTCACGAAGATTGAAAATATATGTACAGTCAGATAGCATCGCTACAGAAAATATGCAACAGAATATACTATGGAAGTATCTAAAAAGTCTACAACTGAACAAATCTTACGGTAGTATATCTCTGGATTTGACATTCATTAAATATTGCAGCGCATCAAAACGCGATTTTATACCAGAATATTGTGAGAAAATATATTGCAAAGCGAAAACATAATTATTGTATATTAAAATTATTTTATGAACATTAAACTAAAAGCGATAGCAAAATCTTTCATGGTGTTACCTGAAAATAATATGCTTCGACTTAATTACACTTTATATTCATGTCTTGAAGATATCGTTTCTCAAAAGTAGTGCTTTTAAATGCAGTAGCAAAATTCTCATATTTGAGACATATCATGTCCATCAGGCAGTGTATAAGAGCCGAAACTTTCATCGGAGAAATCGTGAGGCAACGAAACAGTTATAAGACATTCAAACTATAATGGAACAATGATTTGTTGTGCAGTTCAACAGTCTGGTCTACACGTGTTGCTTAAAACAAGTAGAAATATTTGTACATTAGCAAGGTGAAACTTTGTCTTAAATACTAAAATCGGTTAAAAATAGCCAAAATCTTTTTTTGTTAATTCTAAAAATAATACGTGATCAACTCGATACATAACAATGTATGAAGAAGCTACACTTTGAAAATATTTTTACATATCATATTATTTGGGAATTATTAAGCAAATAATGGAGGAAACATCGCGGTGGGACGTTTTGTAACATCTGAAGAAATAGTCCATTATTTCTGCGATGGAGTGTTCTTCACAGAGAAAAACTAAAAATATGGTAACAATCAAGTCAGATCTACGCTAATGTAATTGAAACTAAATTGTTCCAGTCGACTTACAATTTCAACTGCTCAGTTCAATTTACTTAGGCTACCACAATATATCATTACTGAATGCAAGTGAGGTATCACAACTGATAGGGAATACGAAAACAAGTCCACCGCAATGGCAGATATATCCAGTTCTATGACAAATCGCATTATGGTCAGAACTGATGATTACAGGTAAAAACATGGGACTTTAAGGAGCACTGTGACCAGGAACCAATAGATTATAAATCGCAGTAATGGTCAGAACTGAAGATTACAACTAAATACATAGATGACAAATCGCAGTAATAATTAGAACTGATGATTACAACTAAAAACGAAGATGACTAATTGAAGTAATGGTCAACTGAAGATTAGAACTAACAAGAACGATGACACTGAATTTTCGGGTGTAATAAGCTTGTCTTTTGAATTCCGTTCTGACGCCAATAAATTTATCAAAGCTATTCAAAGTCAATGGAATCGGTATGGAAAACAATAGTATCGGACGGAAGAAAGAAGTTTTTCAATCGAGTTTTTGATCCCTCAGATATTGCTGTAAACGGAATCGTGAGCTTAAACCCTCTGGTTAAAGACGTATGCGTTAAGATAAACATGAATTTATGTGAGAAACATTTCGCACCAGAAACCCTCTCCAACACCGAAATAATTTTTCAAATTGGACTCTTAGAAACAGAGATATCGACAAATATAAGATGTGACTTTACGTGCTCTGGTGAGAAAACCATGCATTATTTTAGGAAGAAAGTATTCTGAAAAGGTTTTTCCATATGAGCGGTATCGGTCCAAGAAAAAAAAAATTAGTCGAATTTAAAGGAGCCTAGATCTTGCTACAAATACATCAGAAGCAGAAATTTTAAGTCCTACGCCCCGTGGTGGTAAAACCGTTATTTACAAAACATTAGAAATTATGTGAAAAATGTTTTCCACGACGTTTTGTATCGATATAGGAAGAATTTTTCAAATTGGAGTTTTAGAAACAGAAATGACACAGAAAACGCAATTTCCTTTTAAGCCCCCTAGCGGAAAGTCTATGGTATACTTGAAAATTTTGAATTTATAGGAAAAATATTTCGCATTGGAAACACTATCCAACAAAGAAGGAATTTTTCAAATCGCATTTCTAGAAGAAGAGATATTGACAAAAATAAGACATGCATCTACGCTCCCAGGCGTAGAAACCATGCAATATTTCTAGAAGAAAATGTTCCTAAAAGGTTTGTCGACATGAGTAGTATCGGTCAACAAACGACTTTATTTGCAATGGAGATTATAGAAGCTCATATTTTGCTGCAAATACATCACAAGCGGAAATTAAGACTTACGGCACCTGATGGCCAAACCATATTTTACAAAAACTAGAAATTACGTGCAAAGGATTTCGCATCAGGAGCTGTATCCGGTTGATAAAGAAGTTTTCAAATCGGAGATTTAGAAGCAGAGATATAGGAGGGAAATCAATTTACTTTTACGCCACCTAGCGGAAAGTCTACGAATTACTAATTTTTTTTAATTTTATGCAAAACATGTCACACTGGAAACACTATGCAACAAAGAAGAACGATTTTAAATCAGACCCCTAGAAGTAGAGATATTGACAAAAATAAGATATACGTCTACGCCCCCTGGCGTAGAAACCATGCAATATTTTAAGAAGAAAATGTTTGTAAAAGTTTTGCCGACATGAGTAGAATCGGTCTACAAACGACGTTTTTTTTAATTGAGAATTTAGAAGCTCATATTTTGCTGCAAATACATCAGAAGCAGAAATTAAGATTTACGCCCCCTGGTGGCTAAACCATTTTTTCAAAAATTGAAAATTAGGTGCAAACGATTTCCCATGATGAGCTGTATCCGGTGCAGAAAGAATTTTTTCAAATCTGAGATTTAGATGCAGGATATAGAGGGAAACGCAATTTACCTCAACGCCCCCTAGCGGAAAGTCTATGAACTACTTGAAAATTTTGAAATTATATAAAAAACATGTCACACGGAAAACACTATTCAACAAAGAAGGAATTTTTCAAATCGGACTCCTAGAAGTACAGATATTGACAAAAATAAGATGTACATCTACGCCCCCTGGCGGAGAAACTGTGGAATATTTTAAGAAGAAAATATTCCGAAAAGGTTTATCCATGTGAGTGGCATCAGTCCGCGAAAAACTTTTTCAATCATTATTTTAGTAGCACAAAAAACATTGTTCGCGAAAAAGGATCTTTGGGTTGCAATGTATTCAACCAAGAACGAAGGTTTTCGATGAAATTTTCATTATTAATGATACACAGAATAACCTAAATATGATGGCCGAAGGCATTCGCATTTATCACAACCTCCGGCAAGAATGTGCATCGAAAAAAGATATAAATGGTTTAGATATTTGTTCTCACAGTATGAGATTTTGGGCGGTGAAGAAGTTCCTGCATTCGTTCTTCCACATGCAGGTGTCTGTTTTTTTTATACGCAGACGTGCGAACAGACATGTGCTCCATGTTAGGCGACAGAGAGTGGATAACTTTTATGGATACTCTAAACACTAATGCTTTCCAGAATTCCGTTCGGTGAGAAAAATGTAATTAGTATAGACATTTAACGTGGACCAGGAACCTTAAACAAAGACCTTCGCTCTTTCCACGTTTATGTATAAGTTAGCGTGTGTGAGTCTGGAGGAGTTCGAGGCCGCTGTGGTGTAGCGGAAGCATATCGGGAGCGTAACTGGAAGACCCTGGGTTCGTCTCCCAGTGGCGGCCAATGAGAATTTTTCCGTGACTCAATGATAAACGTGGAAAGAGCAAAGATCTATGTTTGATGAGAAAAATGTATATCAAATATCCCTGAGTACGCGTACAGTAAAATATTTTTCTTGTGAGATTAGGGTGTAATTTACTTTGCAGATTTCCTTTTTTATTTGTCAGGAAGATGCCCTCCAAATGAAAAAAAAAATATGGAACTGAAATGGAAATTTTTTTTGTTAAAATTAGCACGAGAATCAAAATAATGAATATTAACTCCAGCCTTATGATGCTCCTGTGTGTGGGTCGAGTATGATTACTGAGCAGGACATCTCAGGGAAGTACCCCAAACTTCCAGACTTGCTATAAGGTTTTTTATTGCTGACGCGCAATACAGTGCTTTCGCTGGGAAGTACTTCAACACCTGGAATATAGTGCTGACCTATTGCCCAGCAATTTTCTCATCTTTGGACATGTAAAAAAATTTCTCAAAGGCAAGCATTTCACTTTGGATGATCAGGTGCGTGAAGTTGTAGATATCTGGTTGCAACATCAGCCTGCCTCCTTCTATGCCTCAAGAATACAACGACTTGGGAAATCATGGAACTGGTGTCTAAATGCAATAAAATGTCATAACCCACTGTTCATTTATTGTTGTAAATTGGCACACTCCACATGCGACAACCAATTTATTCATCCCTTATAAACATTTTCAAGAGCTCATCACCTTGTTATGCTGCGAATAAGGAGTCATTCACCTCTAGTATATCGAATAAAAACTAGGTTTTACAGCTTTCTTCTTATGTTTTTCCTTCTTAACTTGCCTACGTAAAATAGATACGTGAAATCACCAATGCGATCATCCTAAACACACAGAAAAAAATGTTTTTTTTTTCAAGAAAAACAAAGAGTAAACCAGGTATAAATATATGCTGATCTTTTTTTTATAAATATACTTGGATACTTGGATAAATATTGGTGTGGTTAGACTCGGCGTTAAGTTTGATTATTTCAAAAGTAATTACTTTTTGAACAAAGAGAGAGATACAATAGTTCTGCTGGACGGGGCTCAAACCATGTGAGCAGCCCACGTGGCGCCGCTCCAGCTGCGTCTTTTTTTCATGCACATCGGAAGAATAACTGTACTATGTCTCCTGACTTTTCCGAAAAACACAAAAAAATATGGTCGCCAAAATCTGCGGTGTGTTGTTAGGAAGCGATACAGAAACTTTATATTTTCTTTAGAACCTTTGTCAAATATCTATCGTACACATCTTTGTTTTGAGGTACTCTCATTTGATCTTTCGAATTTCATCTATCAATCTTCAACCTGATTTCCCTGTTCTGAATTTACTGGTCGATAACAGCCTACATAAAACAATAATTTCACTTGTTGTAAGTAAAACGAGTAGGCGTGTATCAGATTTAAGTGGTTGAATAAATGTTTCGTTACAGTAAACTAGAATCTGTTCATAATATAACTGACTTAACATCAATTTAAAAAGAATTACCAAGTAAAATCATCTGTAATTAGAATTGAACAATCATATATATTCCTGTGGATATCTTTCATTCACAGTGGAGTTAATAAACAAACACACATTTTAAATAAATGACACAAAATCCTGATATTTCTCAGATTGTTTATTTTATTTATTGCAGTGTAACCACCAGTGCTAAATATTCATCAATTAATTTGAAATTCCACAGACAACAGCTATCTTCCTGTTTGTCACCTCTATGTTGCTATGAAATCCAACCCCCTATTATCTTAGAATTACTTGAGCTTTTGATTCATTTCATGGACTGAAGTGAGTAATTGATTTGCGCATCAGATGGTGCTTTAGTTGCATTTATTCGAGAAATCAGTTACTCTACTCCGCATATTTTGTAAAATTGATGTAATAATCCTTGATCTAATGTTTGAGAATGAACAATATATACAAAGTTTTATCTGCTTTAGACTTAAATGGTTTTTGTATTAGTATATGGACATCATTTCGATATATCCCTGATCAGAAACATACATTAGATCTACTACGTTCTTTTAACAGGAATACATAATATTATTTTCAATTTTATGCTCATTTCATCAAAATAGTCAATATAAAGTAGAGCTTTCCTGTGTAGGTTTCTTTTAATCAATTAATATTTATACCGGAAACTAACAAATATTGACACCTTTACAAAACACCGAGTGCAGCACTATTTATTTTTCAACGAAAATTGAAACCTTCACAAATGTTTTCATGTAAAATCAATCTGATGTCCGCAGAGCAAAGTTCCACATTGAGCTGTCAATAACAAAAGTGCCTTATACTTTCACTGCAGCCCGGTTGCTCAGTAGTCTACATGTTCGTTTTTGTGCTTTCGACCGAGATGGGTCGGTTTTCGAGTTTCGGTGAGGAACAGATGTGATTGTCTTACGACACTAGTTGTTACCATTCCCTGGAGCCAGTATCACTAAATTTGGGACAGGCTAATGCTTATATACCACTGGGTTACTCATGGTCTGTGTTAAACCATCAAAAAAAAAAGGGGGGGGGATATTACATCCACAGCTGTAGACCCAATTGAACAACAATATATCATATCGCATGAATTTCGTCCTCCACTGAAATGTTTCAGTACAGTTTTTTGTGCTTGTTACGCTGTATCCAGAAATAGTGTTTTTTATGAGATTTTCCTTCTGTTTGCTCATCTTAAAAAAAGCCTGTCCAAAGGCTTCTTAGAGTTCTGAAGCTAAAAGTACCCACAAAATTGTTTCTATGAAAACTTTATCCGTAAATAATTTTACGAGTTATAAACTGACAAGTTACGGATACATAAACTTCCTCAACATAGAGTTACAATTTCAGTAAAGACAAAACTTCCTTTTCTTAAGAAGCGAATACTGTTTTAGTGAAATGCATTTTCGAAATAAGAAGATTAAATTTAAATTTGGGAAATCAATTTGTTGAACAACAGGATCTTATAATAAACCTTATTTTTAGGAATAGAATGTAAGATTCCATATTTCTGACAAAACAAAATGTTACAGTGCACTTAAGTTCTTTGTCAAAGACGCAGCAGCTCATCAACAATACTCTCGTTAGTATAAGTGGGGAGCATGTTAAATGAAAGAAGATTTTAGTATGCAAATATGATACACATTTAAGACACGATATCGAATCCACAACATATTTTCTTAATTATTAAAACTAACGGAAACCTGCAAATTTTTATAACTTCGTTAAGAGAAATATAAAATGTAACATGAAAAATGTAATAAAGAAATACTGAAATTTTGAAATGTTATGACATATGTAATAAAGAAATATTTTAATTTTGAAATGTTATGAAATATGTAATGAAGAAATACTTTAATTATATACGATCATGGACACATATTGAGGAAAAATCTGTTTTCAGGCAATACTCCAATTTGCCCTTCCCTGATTCCGCTAGTGGCAGAGTCAAAATGTTTGTCTTAACACAGACGATGGATCGTCGTTCACGCAGCAAAACATGCTCTATGCCAATCAACACTGCATCCACCAGATTTCATAGCCTCTGCCATGAATGAAGGCTGTGCTGCTCATATTCCTGCTATCAAATACGCACTCAACTATAGGCTAAATGGAGAACATACAGTGAATTTACAGATCAGCAACCTTCCTTCTAAATATCCAGCGTCTAAACCGTATGATCCTCAAACCTGTTGAATCGTTTACGGTCGTTCACATCTAAAATTAATTTTTTCCGACTTCCATAGTTGTATGTTTGATTCATTATCTTCTCATTTTGGCTTAAATGGGATGCACTTAAAGTCGTTAAACTCATTTAAGAGACAATATATTGATTTCATATTTCAGCCTACGAAAAAAAAAGAAGGTACAACTAAATTTGAATATAATGTTCGATTTGTATGTTATGTACATATCGAGATTTTCACGTCGAAATCTTTTACAAAAATATGCAAAGCCAATGATTTTTACCATGGCGGAAAATGATAAAAGAACACCAAGAAGAAGATGTCTGGTACCAACGAAATTTATACAACATAATAAGGGAATTCAGTGGATAACTTGATCAAAACATTATGGCAAAATACAGCTGTATTTGCTGGTAAACTGAAAAATAACATTTCCATGTAACATGGCTAGTACGAGGTTGAACTGCCATGATTTGCGTCACACTGTGCAATTCTGGCATGGAGTCTGTAGTACAGATGTTGGATGTAAGTTTTGGGTATTGTGTTCCAAGCATCCTAAACCTGGACGCGTAAATCGGGGATGGTCGTAGCAGGCCGTGGAGATCGAATAAGTCGTTGTCCCATAAAATCCCACACGTGCTCAATTAGGTAAAAATTTGGTGAACGTGCAGGCCATGGAAAATGTCTCACACCCTGAAGTGCATGTTGCGTTGCACGTGCCGTGTGTGGGCGTGCGTTATCTTGCTGTAAAACACCGCGATGGACCGACCTTACAAATGGCACAACAACGGGCTGAATGATGTTGTTGATGTAGGAGGTGCTGTTTAACGTACCCGGTACAAACACTATTTATGTACGGGAGTGATAGCTGATCGCTACCCACACCAGGAGACCAGGTGTAGGCCCTGTGGGTCGCTGGCGGATGCAAGAAGGGTGGAGACGCTCCCCTGTGCGTCTGCGAACACACATACGGTCATCGGAGGCTCCCGAGCAGAATCTGCTTTCATAGCTGAACACCACACATCGACATTGCGTTTCCCAGTGCAGGCGTTGGCGACACTACTGCAGCCGTTCCTGACGGTGGGCTGCAGTCAGGGGTACACATGCCAGAGGCAAACGTGCACGTAGTCCTGTGTCCAGTAGACGGTTGCGGCTTGTTCGCACAATCACCTCATGTGCAACGGCAGCTCGGATTTGCGTAGCAGTGGATGTTCTGCTTGACAACGCCGCTCTTCTTATGCGTCGATCGGTCCGCTCATTAGTCCGTTTGTGACTCTCGGTTCCACGTCTACTCGTGTGGGAATGTTTCTCGGACCATCTACGCCACCATCGTACCGCCACTAATACTTCCCGTCCAATTCGCTCCGCAATACGACGATACGACCACCCGGCCTCGCGTAGTCCGAATAGGCGACCTCGCTCAAAGTCCGATAACTGCTGAAATCGTACACGTCTTCCATGTCCAGGCATTGCAGCTTCTTCAGGGTCTTCGCACGTGTCCGTACGCCGACGACTGATTACATTTACTTTGCAGTACTCCTTAAAGACCACCGACGATAATTTGAATATTATGCCATGCTGTGGCGTAAGCGCTAACCGGTTGGTACCGAAATTAACATCACAACTACGTAAACTTGTCCCCATTAACATATGTAAATTTCATGATCGTCCGCCAATTCCTTCTTGGTGTTCTATTTTCACTTTCCGCCAGTGTATTTCTTGAAAGTCGTGATGTCAAAAATACATTCAAATCAATTTCCTTACCAACAAATTCAAACAATGCATATAATCCACATCGTATATTGATTACCGAAAGAAGAAATGGAGACAGTTGGTTCCTAGAAATTGTTCGTTCATTTTTATTACTCTTGTACCACAAACGTTCAATTGACTTCGATCTGGTAAATAAAAAAAACACAATTCAGTGATAAAGGGCTTATAAAAACAGCCTTGATATGTCCAACTGTTTATTGCATACATACCCCGAAATATCATTCCTATAATATGTTTTTTAAATGAAATCCTTTTTTTTTCTTCGTCTAATAAAATCCACTAATGGTGCCGCTTAATTTACTTTTCTATTAAAACTGAAATAAACATATCTCATAAGCGACTAGGTATGTTTTAAACTATGTCTGGAAAAGTGCGACCTACGTATATTTTTAAATAAGGGACATGCACATGCCTAATTTGCTTTCTGTGTGGAAAGTTTCAGTCAACTTAGCGACATACTTATTTTTCTTAATCTCTGTTTTTGGGGAAATTTGCATCATTTGTTTAATGTAAGGAATCACATGGGAGTTGTATCTTTTTCAAAAACGCTAGGAAAAATGTTTTTTTAAATACGAACTGCAACAATACAAATTTTAAACTAGTTTAAGTTAAAGAAGCAAATCTGTAGAAAAAAGGGAACGTTTCCAACCTTCTTTGTAAAGCAGCACGATAAACTCTGCTATAAAGTTCCCGCTCTTAATAATATTTAAATCCCACATATACGTCTTCAACTGTAGGATGTTGATCAGCAATAGATTCATTCCGGAACAGGTACTTTTCTAAACATGTTTATGTTGAAGTGAGTTCCTCTTCGTAAATAGGATACCAAAAGGAAATACACATGTATATTGAGGTTGTTATGATACATAAAAATCCAAGAATCTCCTAATAAACAATAACAACATATTTATACATCCCAGTTCGTTTGACTCTCTAAATACACTGACGTCCGAAATTAAGCACCGAAAGCCATTCCCAGGAATAAAAACTAAACATGTAACGGCACGTTCCTACCTGACGTTACGTGTTTCAATTTATCAGTTTGGGATATAAGGAGACAAAACAAGTAGTGAAATAAACATTTTATAGCAACAGAGATGTGTGTGCATATTATGCCTTAAAAGTGCCACGTCCGCAACCTAAAAATGTCTTAAGAAAGAATGTGATCACCTCGTTCGGGAAGACAACTCTCACAACGGCGATTAATTTTCATCATGAACTTGGACACATAAAACATTGTTATTGCAAATTCTCCAGTAAATAGGAAATTTCGTTAAAAATGTCTTAAGAAAGAATGTGATCACCTCGTTCGGGAAGACAACTCTCACAACGGCGATTCATTTTCATCATGAACTTGGACACATAAAACATTGTTATTGCAAATTCTCCAGTAAACAGGAAAGTTCATTAAAAAGGTCTTAAGAAAGAATGTGATCACCTCGTTCGGGAAGACAACTCTCACAACGGCGATTCATTTTCATCATGAACTTCGACACATAAAACATTGTTTTTGCAAATTCTCCAGTAAACAGGAAAGTTCGTTAAAAATGCCTTAAGTAAGAATGTGATCACCTCGTTCGGAAAGACAACTCTCACAACGGCGATTCATTTTCATGATGAACTCGGACACAAAACATTGTTATTGCAAATTCTCCAGTAAACAGGAAATTTCGTTAAAAATGTCTTAAGAATGAATGTGATCACCTCGTTTGGGAAGACAACTCTCACAACGGCGATTTATTTTCATCATGGACTTGGACACATAAAACATTGTTATTGCAAATTCTCCAGTACACAGGAAAGTTCGTTAAATCATGAGAAATTATAAGCTATTGGTAATTAGTTTGTTTCATAACAAATGGAGTTCTTTGTGCAGGAAACTTAAATTTCATTTAAGGAATTTGGATTAGAAAATTATATTAAGATTAGCAAAATATATTTTCCCTACATAACACATCAAAAGCCGCTCAAAACGAGAAGTTCGGGACCGACGAAAATACTCGTTAAACCTGTGGTAGCTACGTAGATTTTAGTTTGCTGTCTACCTTCCGTGAAAAAGCCATCTGTTTGATGTGAGATAGCTTGGAAACTTCGATTTTATCTACGCCAATAAATTCGGATAATTAGTATAGTTATACTATCTTACGTAGATTTTAGTTGGGAATTCGCAACAGGTAAAAATATGCGTACACAACAATATGCACATACGTATATATTATGCATACCTACAGCCAAGGGCCAAAACATCATGGCCAGCGTTCCTCTGTGCAGATCGAAGGAACTGTATGCAAACGACCCACCGTGTGATTCACGGGAAATGGTACAAATAACATCTGTTACTGATATATGTCAAAGTTATTCTTGTTCTTCAGATGGAAAAGACAACTGACTTAATTTAGCTTGACAAAGTACAGATTGAAATGGTCAGACGACTGGTTCAGAGCATTACTGAGACGCAAGGCATGGAAGTGCTTATCGTCACAGCGGTTGTATGTACCTTTAAAAAGGAGTCCGAGGAGATAAAGACCACAACCCGCTGATATCGTGTGATCTGACTAAGTCTCATCGATTCTAGAAGGCTATCCCGTGTGCTACAAGCCTAGAGAAGTAATACCGTGACGCAACTCAGAGGTTTTTAAAATGCTAATTACGGCAGTAATGTGTTACAAAACACATTACGCCAAGCCATGCTGAAAGTGGGGCTCCGTAGCAGTGAGCCGCAGCGATCCCATCCTAACGTCGATTTATGCTTACAGCGGAAGGGGTGCTGCTGTTTTATTTGAAAAATTTAGAGACAAAATGTTTCTTTAATCTCGAATCAGGAACTCTGTACTAAACCAGTAGAAGAACTGTGAACCCAGAACAAAGAGATCTATATTAAACATTTAAAGAATTCTGTGCCCTGAAAAGTCAGCTTTAATTCCAATTTGCTGGTACTTCCAAGTCAGACGCAACCATGTGCTTCAAAACGATTGTCACTGGAGCTTTCGTTTAAAATTCCGAAAAAATAAAATTGATGAAAATTGTTCTTTTTATAAAACTCTTTTGTTTATCCACCCTCTTCGTAGCTCCTAATTAATATTGAGCGGTACCATTCCGCCAGTCACGATACACTTTAACCACAGAACAGCTCACAAACTGCGGTGTTTCAGAAATACTGTCACCCATCACGTGAAAGCCGATAATCATCCTTTTTTGCAAATCTCTCTTTTTATCATAAATGTCTCTTTTTATCCATGACAGCAACGAGTGATATGTGTTCAGAATGCTTTCAGCACGCCTGATATACCCTCAAAGACAGCTCGCGACACATGTCTTTTTTCTTTGGCTACGCCTTATGGACGTCAAAAGTAGGAGGTGCTCACAACTTTGTTTATTGATTGTGTATAATTAAAACATTTATAAATAATATACTGACAGTATTATTTGAAAATAATAAATAAAATATAACTCTAAAAAATTGAAAAAATATTATTTTCAGCATTATCTTGGAATAAAACATTTGTAATATTGTAATATATCTCTTTTTTTGACATGCACCATTCTTTAATGTATCGCTTGCTCCATGAGCTAAAGAATTGCAAATATACAAAGGCAGTTTCACGAAAAACTAAAAGTATTTGATTTTGTGTTGGAAACAGTTGAAGTCAAAGAATAAACAAGCAGACAACTACTGGATTAAGGAAGTATCTTTGGTACCAGTTATTAGCAGTGGTAGACGAATCTGGATTTGTTATTGCGCAGTTTTTAAAGGTATATCTGTGTTCCGCCATACAGCTATGGAGGGAATCTGTTAAAGGTATATCTTCATTTCGCCATACAGCTATTCAGAGTTAAGAAGTGAAATGCGTTGTGCGATGAAATTTTGCTATCATATGGGTAACACAGGTACAGAAACAGTTGATTTAATAAAAAAAAAGGCTTACGCAGATAAATATTTGGGGAATCAATGATTTTAAGATAGCACCATGATTTCAAAAAAGAGCGTTTGTCGGCATAACTCCCACTGAGGCCTTCTCGACCAGAAAGTGTTGTTACGGAGCGTATTGTTAACACTCTTTTGGCAATCCTGCAAGAAGATCAACGAATGACGTGTACAGACACAGCGACGTCCACTAATATTTCAAAACTTCGGAATTCGGCATTCTACGCGACAAATTAGTGACGTATCGTGTGCGTTCCAGATGGGTATATCACCTGATGAGAGAACAATTGTTAGCCAGAATTCGGGTTTGTCGTGAGTAGAAAAATATGTTTTACAAAGATCCAAACTTTCAAAGCGCAGTAATAACGGCCACATAAATATGGGTACACTATTTCGGGTCCCTCAGCAAGCGGGCAACGAGTGTTTGGAAACACAAAGGATTGCATCCTCCGAAAAAAGACCCCCAAACCATAGCAGCTGGGCAGGTGATGATGATAATTTCTTGAATCATAAAAGTGTAGTCTGTCAGCATGTCGTTCCTCCACAAATAAATGTCAATGCTAAGTATTACATTTCAGGCTTGAAGCTTCTGCGACGACTTATGTAGATTAAGGAACAGGAACTGGTGGACAAGTGAACCCTACATCATGATAACTCCCGCCCACATATGGCTGCGTGTGTTCAACCGTTTATTACGAAGTACAGTACTGAAAGTATGCCACAGCGTGTATACAATTCTGATTTCGCCCCGTGCAATTTCTGGTTGGTTCCAACGATGAAGGAGAAGTCCAGTGGCGCAACATTTCGTACAGATGCTAACGCCATTCAAGCTGCACATGGGTCACGAAAGCACCTTCTACAAAATGCTTTCGCCACATGCTTTGGAACTTGGACTGAACAATGGGACGTTGTATATCATCCGAAAGAAGATATTTGAGAAAGAATAAAATCATTTCTCATATATCTATATTTTTCAATTTCTGTGATTTTACTCTCAATTTTTATGAAACGGCAGTTATAAGGTTCCATCGAAACGTGTACATCCATAACAGATTTATTACAGCTGAACATGCTTAGGTGTACTTTTCTCGGTACCCATAACTTATTGATATCATTTTCATCCAGGATTGAAAACTTTAGAACAACTCACTTCGAATATAAACCAGTAATGCACAAATTATCACTCTTAGTGGAAAAGGCGCCTCTAGAGTAGAAAAAGAAATGAAAACAAGAAAACTGACACCCAGTTTTCGGGTATAATGAGCACGTTACTTCAATCTGTTCCGACGCGAGTTCAATTTATCAAAGCTTTTCAAAGTCCATCTAACCGGTATGGAAACAAATAGTATCTGGCCAAAGAAAGAAGTGTTTCAATCGGGTTTTTATCCGGCAGATATTTCTGTAAACGGAATCGTGAACTTACGCCTTTTGGTTGCAGACTTATGAGGTAAGAAAATTTGAATTTATATGAGAAACAGTTTGCAGCGGAAACACTAGGCAACGAAAAACTATTTTTTTCAAATCGAACTCTTCGAAACAGAGATATGGACAAATATAAAACAAGCATCTACGCCCCCTAGCGGGAAACTATGCATGCATTTAGGAAGAAAGTGTACTGAACATGTTTTTCGATGTGAGCGGTATCGGTGGTATTGAATACTTTTGAATGAAGTCAGCTGGAAAATATTGTTTACTTTTGAACACATGGACATGAACATTAAAAACAGAAGATGCGAAAATATTAGATAATCGTGTTTTAATGAGTTTTATTCTAATCTTGCGGGAAAATTATACATAATTCAGAGTTCCAAGTCCTTCAACGTACTATCAGTAAATGGTTCTGCATCTTATGCACTTTCTGCTATACAATACCTACAATGAAGAGGATGGTATGTAATTTTTCGACATGACATCCATTCTACCGTATTTTTGAACATTATTTTGTTACTGGATGTCATGATTCAGGATTATTTGCAAATGGCTATAAGTATGTTCAATCACTGCGTGAATATTTCTTTTCTAATGTGTAGCATTTTATAAAGAAGTTTAAACATCAAATTTTAGTAAAATGACGAAGAATGTGTTTAAATGGCATCAATCGTGATATTGTACATAATATCTCTATAATTCCATGATTTCCGAATTCAAGTGAATGCTGTTTAGTAGTGTAACCACTATTCTCTTGCATTCCGCCTATCGAACTTACCAAACATTTTCATAGGTTTAGAGGTATTTTTAAATGCATCAGATCATCAATTTTTCATTAATAATATTTAAGAAAACCTTCAGTCAATATCACAAAGCTATGCATTAAAAGTCCATAACAAGCGCAGCTTTCAATATGAACTATATGTACTAGGTTAATAAAATTTCTTGGAAAAAATTTAAACGAAAAACGTTTATATGATATAACATGTAATAACTTCAATAGTCGAAAAGTTTATAAATTTCTCTGAAAAATAAGTTATATAAGTTATACAATGAAAGAGTTTTTAGGGTTCTTGATATCAATTCTCATTTCCTGTTATGAAGTTTTCGAGCTTCATTTTGTTAAAATCTTGGAATATTTAATAAGTTTAAACATTATTCAATAAAATTATACTAGCAGTTCAACTAAGAGTGTGAATATTTGAAAAAGAAAATGTGAAGAAAACGCTGAAATTACGATGGAAACAGAAGAAACCAGATAAGTGTATCTGAGGTTATTTTCTGAGCATATATTTATTTTCCTGTCAAGAATTTTGCACTTAAAGCTTGAAACGAAAATTGGTTGCCGGATTTTAGGAAACTAATATTTCGAGATTTATGCACTCACAGCGGTGGAAATATTTTGTTTATTAAATCAAAACATAGTTGGGATTATCTAAATTTTTGTAATTGGTTCCATTGACTGCTCAAATTTAGAACACTTATTAGTGGTAATTCTTCTTAAGAAATATTGTATTGCGTTTGTTAGAAACGTCACGTGAGAAACGTGTCTGAGATAACTTCAGGTAATCGTTAACACCCAGGTTAGGGAATTAAGACTGTTAAGCGTCATCAACCTTAATTACTCTCACTAGATTTGCCACTAATATTTAGTTGAAAACGTGATTTCAGTTCCTGTTACAAAAGTCCTGTATAAAAGAAGCCATACAGATTAAATAGCAGGTTTTTTGCTCATACAGGAAAATTCATAACGATTGTGATAAATTAGTCCGTGATTTTCAACTTTCTTTACTTTGCTAATAATGATTCTTATTTTACATACCTACAGGATTTCATGATGTTTTCTTAAGAAATGTCGCTTTGTATTCCGAAAAAAAAATGTACTTTTGTCATCCGTTGAATCATACTCTCCATTAACGAAACATTTCTGTAGGTTATTTAAAAAACCCGTATGTGTTATTTTACTTCATCGCATGTTGAAGGAAATCGAGTATCCCTACATCTAGTGTCGTGTCGCTCAGACGAAAGCAATGTGACTCATTAGATAAATGAACCATTTTGCATCCGAAATATCAGCTTATGCCGCCGTTTCTTTATTTCATCCGATTGTTGGAAAAAACCTGCAATGGGGTTTGCATAATTTATAATTAATATGGAGTAGGGTAGTCAAAGTTCTCGAAAGATAAGTTTGATTTTCATAAGCTTTAAAATTTTAGAAATACAACAAAATTTATTAAAACTTGTAAATATTTTTATTATTTCACCGCAAATTTGACTTCAAATAAATCAGTATTAATATTATTCGTCCCTGACATATATAACTGTGAAATGTTTTTTGAACAAATCCTAAATTTTGCAATTTAAGTTTAGATACTCTTAGATGATTACTAGAATCCTGGGATGTGTGTTACATTATATTGTATGTTTTGCAAGGTAAGTTCTCTAGAAAAGCGTGCAATCTAGTGTCCACTGCATTTGCATGAGGAATGCCGAACCAAATATAAGAGTCAAACGACAAAAGTTATTACAATTATGTTGGGATATTTATTAGTCAGTTTGGATTACTAATATCAGTACCTAATTCTTTGTCGAAGCTCTCTGTCATTAAAGGGTTGCCATTCTTTACTTTCAGTTGAAAGTTTGAGGAATTTTAGAACTTTTTTCAGAAAATATATGCTGAAAAAGTATATATCAAAATCAACACGACATAAAGAAACATCTGCATTGGGTTAAATTGATACCAAAATCAAATTTAAAATAATTCTCCATGCGCAGAGGGTTACTTTTAATAATAAAAATGATATTATAGTTGAAACCTCAAGAATTTGTTCATGAAAATTTATATTTGGTATCAGAGTTCCTAGTTTTTTAACTTTTTCGTATGTTTTACTGTATTACGTTATCGCGAACTATAATTCGTTTTCCTCTTTTTCAGGTATTTAAGTTTAAGTTTACGGTTAATGCATATGCAATTTATATAATAAAAGAAATTTTAAATATTATTCGTCAATGAAATTTATAACTGTGAAACCGAGAAAAAAACGTCGGCGTGCCAAGAGAATGTGTTTTCTTAAATAGAATCTCCACATAATGGTCAATCGATAGCCTTAAGAGGACACGAAAAACATACATAATAATAATAATATGTAACATTCTTTGGGGGAATTTTTCAAGTAATTTTATTCATAATATTGCCAAAAAACATTCTAGGTCATTTCTACTCTTTATTTACATATTTTCGGAACATTTTTGTTCATTATACATGGTAAAGTTAAAGAGCAATATAAAAAAGAACTGAAATAAAAACTTATAAGTTTACATGGATTTTACTGTTCAATTTACAGTTAATTATTGCAAAATTGAGATTTATAAACATTTTCATAAGTGTGAACATTATATTTCTACTGCTGGGAATTCAAAACGAGTTTCTGTTTTTGTGCAGCTGCAGTTACCCGATTTTTTAATTAATATTTAATACAGTTTGATATACGATTTTTATTTACTTTTTACAACTGGAGCTGGTTGCATCAAATTAATTCGTCTTGGATCAGTAAACGGTTGCTACAATCCATTCTTTTCATAAGACAAGCAGAATGGTTCTAGCACTACTTAGATTAAGTGGTAATTTTGTAATATAGTAAAATGTTTTGGTAATTGCTGTGTATTATGAATGAGAAAAATTGTAGAAATACTTTCTTTTTTAAATTTTTTCAATCAAACCAACCGTATGTTTTTAGTTTTGTCCTACATTCGTAAACTTCATAGTGTTTACATTATTGGATGATCATGAAATTCTTATTTGAGATTTCATTAATGGCTGTAAAGCACAGGTGACTACTAAAGGTATTCTGCCATCGTAGGAGCCACTTCGTAGGTTAGCCGAACGCCCATGTTAGTCCACTGTTGCATCGTCACGGCCTAAAGTAATATCGATAACATTATTCGAACTGTTGTGTTGCCATTCCTTTCGGAATAACACTAAGCAGCTTTTTTAACTGGATAATGCCCGGCAACTTAAAGCACGGCTTTCCCAGCCTGCCTCAGTGAGGTGAATACCATTCCATGGCCGGAATGATCGTCAGACCTCTCACCGATAGATATAACGGGGCGCCACCTACGCCCATACTGGGATATCGGCGTACTGGCTTGCAATTTTTACACCATTGGCATGCTATACCTGAGGAAGGTATAGATGAACTGCTTACTTCCTTTCCGGGCGACAATTCAAGACAGACAACGAGGTGGTTCAACGTGCAGTGGATGACTTCTTCGTTTCCCAGCTACAAGACGTTTTCTCTCCGGTCTTGCCGGACAGTAGGTAAAAATGTGTCGATACCGAAAGGGATTATTTTATGTAGGTAAGTTGTCATACCTTTCCGTTCTCGCAGTCAAAGTGTGGTGGTTTTTTGCCGGACATTTCATTCGCACCAAACCAATACTTCACTGATTTTCACAAATCAACCGCTTCATTTGCATCCTTTACACATTTAGCTAGGCTAAAATTTTGCAAAATATATTTTTTTATGAAATATCAATACCACCAATAAATTTATTTTATTCAGAACACAGATATTTTCATTTACTCACTGTTCATTTATAATTGTGTTTCTCCGTAACTGGTGTCACTCAGCGTCTGATTCATGTTCCGTGTGATTTAGATCTTAAGAGGGCGGTAGAAAATCTCTCCGCCAGGTATCTAGGACAGGCACTACTTTATCAGCAAGTATTGTACAGTGAGGACATGCATTGAAGTGCCAGATATCATGGGATGAAAGTAAGCAATTTTTAACTGGCCCTGCCCTCGTATAAAAGCTTCGACGCATGACAAAATTTTTATCAGTCACAAGGTGCAATCTCGTGAGTCAGGTTGCACAACTGCCTGTAGAATTATTGCTAGCTGTCGCAAAATATCGAAGTTTGAACGAGGCACGGGAATGGGAGCAAGACGAATGAGACATTCAGTTTCCGAAGTTTTGCGTACATTCAACGTTCTTCGATCCAAGGTGTCAAATGTGTGCCTAGAATACCTCATGGAAGGCATTATCACCCACTGTAGACAGTGCATTGGCCGACCACTGGTTCTGAATGACAGTGACCAGCGGCGACTGGCAAGGATTGTCCATGCTAACAGACGAGCGACTTTGCCTCAAATAAAATCCATATTCAATGCAGAATATACCGGACATATATCAATCATATCAGTGCAGCGTAATGTAACGTCCATGGGACACGTGATTAGAAGACCTATCAGAATACCTTTTCTAACCACGAAATTAGGCACAGCGCCTTACTGGTCTCTTGAACACGGTAATTGAACTCTGGGAGATTGAAAATATGTGGCATGTCCCGATGAGTCAGGAAACACATTTTTACGAGCAGTTGGTAGGGTTCGTGTGTGGCGCAGATACTATGAGGCCACGTAGCACTGTGCAAGTTGTTGGTGGTTCCATAAATGTATGGAGTATCTCTACGCATTGTGTGTGTCCTATGATCCTCGTAAACATGTCATTAACAGGCAATAGCTTTGTTGCTCCTTTGGGCGACCATTTGCAGCCCTTCATGCTTTAATGTTCCCCAACAACTATGGAATTTTCCAGGAGGACAATGCACCATACCATTTGGCCCAAGTTTCCAGCAGGACAGTGCACCATGTTATTTGTCCCAAGTTTCCAGGAGGACAATGCACCATACCATTTGGCCCAAGTTTCCAGAAGGATAATCCACCATGTCATTTGGCCCAAGTTTCAGGAGGACAATGCACCATGTCATTTGGCCCAAGTTTCCAGGAGGATAATGCATCATGTTATTTGGCCCAAGTTTCTAGGAGGACAATGCACCATGATATTTGGCCCAAGTTTCCAGGAGGACAATGCACCATGTTATTTCGCCCAAGTTTCCAGGAGGACAATGCACCATGCCATTTGACCCAAGTTTCCAGAAGGACAATGCACCATGCCATTTGGCCCAAGTTTCCAGGAGGACAATGCACCATGTTATTTGGCCCAAGTTTCCAGGAGGACAATGCACCATGCCATTTGGCCCAAGTTTCCAGGAAGATAATGCACCATGACATTTGGCCCAAGTTTCCAGGAGGACAATGCACCATGCCATTTGGGCCAAGTCGTCCAAAGTTCGTTCGAGGAGTATTCTGCACAGTACCAAAGTGTGGTTTGGCTACCACGTTCACCCGACATGAACCCAATATAACACTTATGGGACGTGGTGGAAAGGTCCATTCACAACCAAACTCCTGCACCTAGAAATACCAGCCAATTGTGGACATTTGTTGAGACGACATGGTTCATCTCTTGAGAAGTCTTTCGGCCACTTGTGAAATCGATGCCACGTCGAGGTGCTGTACTTCGAAAGTCTTGAGGAAGTCCTCCCCGATACTACTCTCGCATTCCATGACTTTTAGCAGTTTAGTGTACATATATGGTAAAAATAAATCTGCGTAAACACCTCCACGTGACAATCGAAAGAGTGGAGTAATGATATCTTTAGAGTAATACGGGTACAATGTGCTTTTTTGTTTCATAACTCCTATATCTATGATCATAAAAAAAATACATGAGAGAATTCGAGCTACGAGTTTGAGTTTTACAGAATGTGCTCAGTATACAGTGCAGAACGAATTATTTGCATATCGGTGTCATACGTGTCCAGTTCGACTCCATGTGTTAAAGTAGCTTGACGACTACAGGTGATGATATCGGTGGCAAATGATCGAAATTTCAACAAATTAAACAGAGTTCATCCTCAAAATTGAAAATTTCATCACTGAACATTTTATTATTTTTGCATTGAGCAGCTGTAACGTTCTTTGTGTGAATGATAGAACTAACCATTAGTAGGCTAAGCATTGGAAATTATCGTTCATATATAACATATATTTAACATAAAAACCTAAAAGAAGGCGAAAGAATGCTGTAGAAGGCTAGTTATTCACTTCATCCTAAAATCTGCAAATTGTTGTGTTGCAACGTATTTCACTTTATCCTCAAATTTGTGAATTGTTGTGTTGCAACTTAGTCTAGAAAGATAATATTTTTCTAAAGGTTATAAGCAGTGAAGTGTTACAGAAGTTATTCATTAAGTGTCAAGAACGAAATCAATGGATGGGATATTTGATAAACCGCAAGTATTGTTTCTCTATAATGTTCGGTATCCTTTAGGATACATACCGGCTACACATTTTTTTAAATTACTGATTAAGAAAGTTCTTTTGTTTTGCACATCAGTGTTTCTTCGGGGTTTCACTATTATAAATTTCTGTACTCCAGTGCAAGAATCTTTTTACTGTAAATACCCGGAGAGAATATTTCCGAGTAAGACCTGTATTTAGAGTTGAGAAGAAATTCAAAAACATAGGTTCTGTGAACAGAAAGAAACAAATAAGAACCATGACCGTATTCATTGCGGGAACAGTCTGTGTCATCCAGAATAGACTGAACAACTCTCCACGAGAGTAAATACTGGGCTCATGAGCGGAAACTGGTGTTTGGATCTTCCTGTTCATCGACCCACAAATTTTAAGCTGGCGGCCGTATCGAATGCAATCTCTGCAGCAGCATCTTGGTCGCGATAAAGAGAAACTAATAGAATATTGCCATTGGTGGCGTAATTTTGAGCGTGAACGGATTCAGGGGATACATGGTTGTATTTTAACGGCTAGGTTAATACACAAAACAGCAGGACTTGCAGTGACGAAAGTCCACACGTATAGCGTAAAGCCGTTGCACCTTCGGAGCATTGGTGTTTAGTGCTGGTTGTCTCCTAAAGAAATTATTGGTCCTCTCGTTTTAGAAGACACCATTAATGCCGAATGGTACCAGCGTCTCTTGATACAGAATGTTACAGTCTTCGAAGTGGACGAACGAAGCTGTTGGAAGCAACGCAACCTCCGCTTTCTTGAAGGAATTGTTCAGCGATCGCGTCATTGGTCCTGATTTATGGGCACCCAGATCTCCCGACGTCTTTCCGCCGGATGATTCTCTTAGGTTACCTCAAATAGAATGTTTATTAAAAAAACCAGCGAAATTTGAAGCAACTAAAGGTCAACACTGAGCAAGCTATATCAATTATCCGTCCCGAAGCTTTAATGGTATTTAGCAAAAAAAGCAGAGAAAATGGTGAATGCCTGTATTCAGGGAGATCGTGGACATTTGCTGCAATTTGTCAAAATTTTACGTGGATATGCTTTTATTCATGCATTCATATTTTTTACACTTACCTGCTTCTTATACACTGCTGGACAATTGCTAAGGACGGATCATAAACGGCTATATAGCGCAAAAAAAAGTACGTGTGGTTCGATTCCAAGTGAAATAAAATAATGTCAGAATGCCAGGACATTACAAGAAAGACAATTTATTGTGCTCTGAAATCCAGAAGGCTTTGGACCGTGATCAAGGGACAAACAGGCCATTTTGTGCAGAATACGTAAACGTGAAAAAAATGCAATTACCGTCCGCAGGCGTTCCGGCGTAAGATGTCATTACAAAATATGGCCACCATGGAGATTGATGCAAGATTCCACACGTCGTGTCATGCTTTGCACAACATTATCAAGCAACCGTTGGGGTAATTTATCCCATTCCTCTGTCAGTGCACGGATGAGGGTGTCCTTGTTTGTTGGAGGGCATTGGCGACCAGCAACACTCCTCCCTAAAGCATCCCACACATTTTGAATGGAATTCAGATCTGGAGAACGTGCTGGCCATACGAGGCGTTGAATATCCTCGCTCTCAAGACACTCCTGGACAGCGAATGTTCGATGACATGTTGCGTTGTCGTCCATGAAAATGAATCTATCACCGACAGCACCACGGAACATGCGAACATGAGGTAGCAGAACATCATTAATGTATCTTTGACAAGTCATAGTCCCAGCTGGAAGCACATAGATGGACGTACGGCCATTGATCATGATGCCAGCACATACCATGACACTACATGTCGGATATCGGTCCCTTTCCTGTATGTTTGTTGGACAATATGCAGTACCACTATCACGCCAGATCAGTTGTCGTCGACAATCAGACGATAGACTGTATGTACTCTCATCTGAGAAGAGAACAGCAAGCCAGTCGTTATCAGTCCAATTGCGATGTTGATGGCATCTTTGCAAACGGGTGGTACGGTGATGTCCGGACAATGGGATGCACACAATAGGACGGCGTGCGTATAGTCCTCCTTCATGCAAACGTCTGGCGACAGTTTTTCTGGAGATCCGCTTGCCAATAGCAGCCATAAACTGATTTGATGCCTCACTAGCTGTGCTGCGCCGGTGTCTTTTTGTTGATAACACTATATACCGATCTTCTGCAGGTGTCGTACTGCGAACACGACCTCCTCCGTGACGTTTGCTACACTCTCCATTTGTGTGAAAAGATTTCCAAAGCCTT
Organism: Macrothele yani; assembly: GCA_039090855.1. Classification (NCBI taxonomy): domain Eukaryota; kingdom Metazoa; phylum Arthropoda; class Arachnida; order Araneae; family Macrothelidae; genus Macrothele; species Macrothele yani. Next base: position 74,327,578 of record CM077034.1, on the reverse strand, counting down.
GAAGCAACACTGTGGCTGACGTCGACCTCCCTGGCAACATCTGTTATTTTTCGCCCTTCTTCAATCTTGCCAATAATACGGCCACACGTAAAATCATCTAGGTGATGTCGGGAAGACATACTGAAAATTGCAAGTTCGTCAATTGTATCTTTCCCTTTCAACTTTGCGTTTGAACAACAACGGTCAATACTCGTCAAATCTTTTATATCTCTTATCAGCGCTCTGACGTCAAGAACAAGGTCGGCAATCCAAAATTTGCATACGCACAACACGTCTTACTGTATCCCGCACTAATGCTAATTTCCACATTTTCCTGCCTTCCATTGTATGGTTGCTATCGTTGCTATTGTCATCCGTCCTTAGCAATTGTCCGGCAGTGTATTATAATACTAATTAATGTGCTTTTTGTTCTTAATATAGGCTTGTGTCTTATATATCACACATGTATGTAGTCTTAAATTATACATTACGCATGTTTCAATAATTTATCAAAGAAATTATATATTTATATAATCTAAGAGAGATAGTTTGTATAGAAGTTTTCGTTATAAAGTTTACAAACACCGGACTTTAAGTGTCATCCATACGTTGTGAAAAATAGCTCGAAAAACGCATTTGCAGAACGAAATTACATATATAAAGAAACAATTTAGAAATCCGGTTTTTATTTCACATGTAGAATAAACATTGAGCCATCTTTCTGCGTTACTGTATTAGCATCACTTTGCGGAGTAATATTTTAATTATTATCGCAGAAGTGTAAAATAATGGGAAGATTGACAATGTTTTTTTAAAAGTTCTAATTTTGATATCAGCTAGGTTAAAAAGCAGAATAATAGTTTGAATTTATGAACACATACGAGTGATATGATATATTGATTTTTTCATCTGCATGATGCTATATTTGTTTCAATTTCCCATTCGGCGGAATCGCAACAATACGGGGTATGGAAGACCCTAAACCTCTCGAAAAGAAGCTTTACTTAATGTCACATTAAACCAGTCGTTGTAGAAAAAACGCCAGTCTTAATCGCGTGGTTAAATTTTCTTTATAATAACTGTGATAAAAATAAATTAGGTTCAGCAAAGTGAGTTCGATAGTATTGAGACAGTCGGAGCGAATTAGATGGAGTGCTCCGGCTCCGCCGCTGCATAAAATTGGGAATTCGCCAGTAAAACCAACACCCATAAGTACCAACACTACGTAAAAACTGGTAGCCATCGTGAAAAATATAACTTCATAAGTGATCCATTGAATTTGGAGGCGAAGACTTTTAAAAGAAAGTGGGATGCTTAGACTTTCACACATGAAACGTTAAAAGAACTGAGTGTCATAAGAGACATTGCCGTTTGCTAACTTATAGTGAGATTTAGCAACGAAATTTAATTTAGGGCTGTTTATTTTCTTGCTGCTGCTCATGACATCTCTACTCATTTTAATACTTCAATATAAACACAACTTAATTCCATTAGCTGTGGAAAGGTACTGTAAAAAGTACTTTTTTCTCCGTGAATATACGGCAAATTCCATTGCCTCTACTTGCACATACTTCTAAAGAAAATAAGTAAGACGGCATAACTACAGTAACTTCATTTGACGGATTCTATGCTAGCGCCGCATGTTTTGTGTGATAACGTAGGCCTAATACGCAGTCTAGCACGGAAACACGGTATCACCAAAAATTATGAATGGTATATTTCATATCAGAGATAATGTGTAAACAATGAGAAAGTTAAGCGCTTGTCCTTTTTACGGGAAATTCGAAAGGTTATATAGCTATGAACGGTACATTTCATACTAAAGAAATAAGAACTTTTCCACAGGAATGACACCGAAACACGTTACTATACGTGAATTTTAATTTTCCATAATGACCATTGTTCTTGATCACGCAAGATTTATTCTTGCAACATGAACAGGGTGAAAGAAGTTAAAGGGTATCCCCATTTCTTGACACCGATATTCGGAAAAGGAATATGAATCTTAATAGACGTGAAGCAAGTTAGCGAAAAGAAAGTCAAATAGCTCTTAACCAGCTGGAAAAATTTATTGCGAATGCTACACAAACTACGACGAAAATGGAAACCTTAGAGCTTTAAACCCGGTGTAGATTTCCTTAGGGACGAATTAACTCAAATTTATTTAATGATAGTTGTGTAAAACGTATTATTTTGCTTTTTAATTATGAAAAAACACCATTCCTTTATCGCTGGAGCATGTTTAACATAAAACCTAATTCTTGGAAAAGAACCTTCACTGTTCTTGGAAAATAAAAATAGTGATGTTCGTCTAAATATCAAATATTTTTTCCTTTGTATCGATTTATCATATCTTCTAGACAGATTTAGAGAACATTATATTTACCTTTTCGCCATTTAGCTGATACAAAAGCTAACACGAAATCACTATAAACTGCTAGCGTGTCACAAGCAGAAAGGACATCTAAAGTTGTGACACGTCGCTTTTACAAGCGTTTCTAATAGTTTTGGAGCAAAGTAGTACATCGTCAGAGTGAAAATGCTTTATGATTTATATAATTATTTTGACAATGTAAATATTGTTATCAATGATGAGGATAAACGATTTCCATTTTAAAGCCGGATCCTTGAAAAGAAGGATATCAATAATAAATACAAACATATTTTTCACAGAAGAATTACAATTTTTTTTCCGTTTCTTATAATTCTATTTGTTATTGTAAAGAACAACTGAACAGATGAGAGAAATTCTAAATATACTTACGAAATATGGCTTAAAAACTAATGCACCTATTTAAAGGTTTGTCGTAATAATGATATGCTTTAGTAGCGACGCGCTCCGTAATTCGCCTTTCTGCCACCTGCGTGAAAATATCTCAGTCTGATACTTACCTGTGTATATGTGGTTGGAAAAAAACTAACGACCGATGGCGAGGAACCCGAAGTCGAAGCCCAGAACACGGCGCACTTGGGCCACAGAGATTAGGCAGCACACCGGCATGATATGAGCAGCAAGGTGAATTAAGTCAGAGGCAGTTAGCCTCTGACTTAAGTCACCTACCTGCTGATATCATGCCGGTGTGCTGAGCATACTCGAAGAGTGTAAGCGTCAGCCAACATGGAATTGGCCAAGAAGCACACCCGCCATTGCATGCTGTATGAAATTTGTGGCGGTAGGACCTACGCACCGCGCAAGTGTTGTATGGAACATTACCAGTGTGTACACCAATACCACATCACATCGTCCTAACTGTCGTTGGGGAACATTTTCGAGAGGGAAATTTTGACCAGTCAGACTGTCTCAAAGGCAGGAGAACAACAACAATGGATATGGACATGGTAAAGACCTTAGTGGAGACCGACCTACTTGTGACCATGCAGACATTGGCCGAACAACTGAAGTCTACTCACACGAGCATTACCACGCATTTACGTCAACTTAGGAGTGTGAAAGAACAGGAACATTCGGTACCCCATTATCTCACATTTGCGCTCAAAGCAAATTCGATGAGGGCATGGGTTTCCCTGCTTGAACATGATTAAGTTGAACTGTTCTTAACCACATTGTAACAGGTGAAGAGCAGTGCAAGTGGGTGAAAATACCATCGCTTGGATTGAAAACAGAGGCACACGGCGCCTCCCCCTCACCAAAACGTCTCGCACATACGTAAGGACCTGCTGTCGGTTTGGTGGAATATGTTGGGTGTGGTGTGTCTTGAGATGCTGCCAGATAACATCACTATAACCGCCGATGTGTACTGTCCTCAACTTGACAATCTGCATACATCGCACACATCGAAACGACCATCACTGCTGATTCCAAGGAAGTCCTTCTACAGGAGAATGGAGGGAAACGTAACATAGCACGGATATCTGTCACACGATCAAGGACCTGGTCTATGAGCTGTTGTTGCAACAAATGTACACTATCTACCAACAAGTAATTGGATATCCCTGCAATCGACGATATCTGCGGTCCTGATACACGTCACGGCCGCCGCCGTTAAATATCGTGTGGGAAACAACAACGCAACCAGTCGCATGCAAGAAGCCACGCAGTTCGGAGTTCTCTGATTTCGAGAATGGTTTAATCGTCGGGTATCACAGAAACGGCCGATCCATACGTGACATATCCAGCAAGTTGAATTACCCAAAATCAACAGTGGCCTATGTGATTGGCAAGTGGAAGATGAGAGGTGACTTTCAGAGTGTTACCCGACCCGGCAGACCCATAAAACTGGGAGATAGAGACCGACGGATGCTGGCCAGAGAAATTCGGAAGAACCGCACCAAACTGATGGGCCACATCCTCGAGGAGTTTCAACAGGCATCCGCGAGTGTTCTTTCGATGAATACCATCCGTAAGGAAGCCCATCTGCTCGGTTATCATGGACGTGCTGCCGCCCACAAGCCTTTGATCACCAAGTCCAATAGCGTTGCTCGGCTAGCGTGGTGCAAAGAACGTCGACAGTGGACCGTTGAACAGTGTAAACAGGTTCCATGGAGTGACGTATCAAGGTTCACCCTCTACCGTTCGGATGGCAGGATCTGGGTTTGGCGTCTGCCTGGAGAACGCCTCCTGCCGGAATGTATTGGGCCAACTGTGAAGTTCGGCGGCGGTGGAATTATACTATGGGGGTGTTTCTCCTGTTATGGCACGGGACACTTGGGCTCGCAATTCCTGGCGGACTCATTGCCGAGACCTACTGCACCATTTTGGATGACCATGTGCTTCCTACGCTGTGGCAGTTTTACGGGTTGGACCCATGTTACTTTCAGGATGACAATGACACCTGTCATTTTGCGAGGTCCACCCTGGCTTTGTATGGTGACAATGGGGTTAATCGAATGGACCGGTCGGCGCACAGCCCGGGTCTTAACCCTATCGATCACGTCTGGGACGAGTTGAAGTGTCGACTTAAGGGGTATTCCTACTGTCCGAAATCGGTGAAGGAACTGACCTGTCTTCTCCAAGCCGAGTGGAAGAAAATACCGCCAGCCGTCGCACAACGCCTGGTTGAGAGTATGCCCCGGAGGGTCGCAACTGTAATCGCCGCTCGTGGAGGCTCCACCAAATATTGAAGGTGAATAAACTTTGTTTTTCTTTACTATAACAGGTGTCCAATTACTTGTTGGTAGATAGTGCATTTCCCGGACATTGCTCCAAACGATTGCCACCTCTTCCGGTTATTGCAGAATTTCGTGGACAGACAGCGCTTCACCAAACGGGCCGATGCCAAACGCTCGCTTATACACTTCTTTGTGTCCGAGCCGACACAGTTCTATAGGGACGGTATCCAACATCTGTCTAGGAGATAGGAGTAGGTCGTGACAAACGAGGGCGTCTACATTTTAGACTGATGTTGTGCCTGCGGTAAAATTACCACTATTCGGCTGCCTTGTGTTTGCAGACGCTACTTTCTTTCCCACTCTATACTAAAAACATGTCTGGATGAAATAACGTAACAAACTGAGACAACCTAGGTCAAATACCTCAATTCATTTATTAGTAGAAAGCTTCATTATAAAAAAGCTGTGGGTGAGAGGAAAATTCACATTAGATTGCATATTTGAATTCAGCGAAAAGGTTTATGTTAGAAACGCCTTCATAATTCCATGTACCAAAAATCATGTTGACGGGATAATTGTATGAACGCTTAATATTTTGTGTGTTCGTTTCAATTTTGCACTTATGGCCTTTTCTAGAGGGGAAAATTCAACACCTCATTTACGGAACGTTCACGTAGTCGGCGCCTATGAAAAACAGAAAGCGAATTATTTAATTATTGGTGATAAAATACAGAAACTAAACATTTGACTAGTAAACGCAGAGAAAAAATGGGAAATTAAATGGAAGGAGGAATGAATAAAATACCGTTGGGTCAGCAAAATAAGAATTCATTCATTAATAAACATGGCTATTGAAAGCAGTTTCGGCTGCACACCACATCTAGAAAAATAGCAAAGAGAGAAGCATTAGTACAGTTTCTGTAGGCAAAACCTTGCATCAGATTCTAAAGAAAAAACACTGATCAAAATCAGTATAAAGATAAATGGATAAATCAAGAAGAGAATTACTGTTATCAGAGAGACAAGAGGCCTGAATGTTACATTGTGATTAAAATTTTCACCGATTCACCCTTTCATGATGTACATTGTCGGAGATTTGTTTCAATTCATTTATAGTGACAAACTGACAATGAAGGACAGAGGCCCCTTGAGATATATCAAATATGGCATCAGCCATCTTGATTGAAGTCCATGAAAAAGTAAGGTTTAGAAATTACCAGATGATTATATTTATATTTGGTGTTTTCACTAACACGCAGCAAATTTTTTTATTGGATTTTGCCTTTTTAATGCGGGGGGGGCAAGTTTGATCTTTGGAAAAAATTCTCTTATCAGGAATTCAGGGTGTTATTTTGGGTTCTGTATTAGGATTACAATTTATCTGTGGTTGACTTTATTACTATATATATATACAGCTCAAAACAATTAGGGAATAGGGAATATCGTAGTTTTGTATTAAACCTGAGTGACAGAAAATTTAGAGGTTGGAATAGGAACTACAGACACTTAGTACGCTATGCAAAAAGAAAAATATGGCCAAAACAATTAGCAAATTTAAATTGAATAATTTTTGAGGAGACAAATGTGCAAAGGCATATTTATGATCATATCGTAAAAATGAAAATAAAGGTAAATTTCTCACTGAAAAACATGTACATCAATTTGCATTGTATAAGCCACGAATAAACGATTAAAAAAAGTAAAATAAAAAAAGTTTTTGCTGCCGTTCAATTTGAAAAATAATCTGCAGGGTAATTGTGCTGGAGAGGGGCTATATAATTGGAAAAGGAACTCTCTCGGAAAAAAATTTCAGTCCAGGATTTGCACAAAGTAAAGAGGACGGAAAAGGGATGTCATAATGAAAGACCGGGAAAGCTTTAGGAAGGGGCGACGGGAGTTATTTTGTCTTTGTATTGTTGGGAAAGACAAAACGCTGACTGTGCTTGTGCCCTCTCCTCATCACTTGGCCAATAAAAATGTATGCACAGTGCTTGCTGCAGGAACATAAACATGCACGCCTCATTTCAAAGTCCCATGTTCTGAATCTCGTGTACACTGTGCCTTGTGTTTTAGTTTGTCCTTTGCGACTTTGACCAAAGTCTTTGTTTCATTTCTTCGGACTCCGGGGTCTTTATGTGCCTAACCTTTCTGTCGAAAATTCCGCTTCTGGATCAACATTTGTGATATACAAGATCATATGGCTATTTTTTTCTTTTTCTTCTGAATGTCACAATCTGTGAATTATACGCCGGCACAGATTATACGAAAATTAAAAAAAAAGTGCGATTTCCAGGGTCTGAGGATAAACGACGAAAATTATGATAATTCAGGAATTTGCGAGCCCCAGATGAAAAACAAAACAATAAAACGAGTACCTTTTTTTTGCCAGGGCTGAGGGCAGAACATTTTTGGACAGAAGTGTACGACTTCGACATTATATATAGCCCCTCCTCCCCGCAGGTTCAATGTCTGGCCACTAAAAAATTTAGCTCCCACCAGATTTCAGAATATTTTTCTACCTCTGGTAGTTACAAATACCATGTTCCCTCAAAATAATCAGGATGTACAGTAAAGCAAGACACGTCTGAGAAGAGAACGTTGCTCCATTAATTTCTTCTCTAATCAGCAGAGTCATGTGCTCAAAATCTGCAGGCAGCACAGTGGCATGCGGTTAAAGAAACACATACCATAGGTTGTCGAGCATACAGACCAACACCGTGTAGTCGGGTGCGAACAGTTTGAGTCGAAACATTTGTGTCAGTAGCCGTATGGAGTTTGCATTGCAGAAGAGGGGCGCTCATACTCTGGTTTCTCCTGGCAGTCAGTGATAAGAAACGATTATCATTTCTTGACATTGCTTTCCTGTGACCTTGCCCTGGTCTTTGCCTTAAATTTTCGGTATCTGAAAACCAATTCCAAAATCTGGAAATCATGCTTCGAGACACTCCACTGGCGTCCGCTACTTGCGATTGGGTTTGACCAGCTTCTAAGTGACCGATAGCCCTCAGGCTACAGATTCGGGTAAATCACGTTCGGACATCACATTCAAAGCACGAGTCATTTTTATATTGGACTAAACGATCATAAGATACAATTCACTTTTTATTCGTTGACAGAAACATACCCTTTTTAACGTCCCACAATCCATTTTGCATACTAAGGTGTTTGGAAGTATGCAAAAGTTTCATTGTAATAACTTTCCTTCAATTTCTCTTAGCATACAAACAGTTGATGTCAGTTCATATCTAAACCACGATATCTCCTAATAGTTTTGAGCAGTGTATTTTCAGCTAACGGGGGGGGGGGTAACAATGATGTTTAGCATTGGTGCTAATGCAGAGTTTGACTAAGGAATTTCTTACATTTAAGCTTGGAAAAGAATGGCAACTCTGCCTAGAAAAAAAGAGGAATTTGCCAGGCTATTTGAGATAGCTATTGGCTGGAAAACAATGGCATCAACTTTAACTGAGCAACAACTTATGTGTTTTTACAGTAATAAAATTTGACCACCCATAGAAATAAAGTGTTCGAAGTTGGGCCGCATCCCAGCGATTAAAAAATATTATCTACCATCCTGGCATTTAATACATTTTAAACCCGTCACAGACTATGTAAAGAAATTAGGATGAAAACACAAATTTTAACACAAAAATCAGCAAATGAAATTCTTAATGGATTAAGTTGACGAATGATTAGCAGCTGGGAGAGGAAAGATATAGGAGGCAGGAGTATGGTGTCAGAATTCTTGTTAAATCACCTACAATTGTAACAGTGCTAGCTAAATAATTTTCTGGCGCCCATGTGGTCTGCAGGTGAAATTGATCATTCCACGACTTGTGCCTCGTTCTCCAAAACCAGTTGTCAGAGCAGGGGTGTTTGGTGGGCTAAAGGAGGTTGGAGTATTTGGAACTTCTTGGTCACCAACAAAACTAGTATAGCCCACACCTGTTTTACTGAGGACTGAAAACTTCGTGTGGGTAAAAAAGTTCCGAAAAGCGCAAATTGAAGAAATAATTTGCATTATTCATATTAAATTTAGGACTTCCATTGTCTGGAAATCCTAAATCTTTTCTTCTACCTACAGAGATTGGATGTTTTTTCTTCAAGTTTCTCTCATAAATTTGAATCTATTTTCATGTGTGCTCTTTGGCATATTTTAGAAAGATGTGATAAAGTTGGTACTAAATTACAAAAGCCATCACTAGATTTGTTAACTGAACGTAACCTTCTGTCATTATCCCATTTCATTGCCAATGAAAGAAATAATTTTGAAAAATATGAAAAAATAGATAAAACATTAAGTGAAAAATCTCCTGGAAGTTTTGTCAAATCACAATAAAAAAATATGCACATGGTAATAACCGTAATGAAACTATTCTTCAAGGACAGAAAAAATGTGAAGTAGAAATATTTAATGTGATTATTGATCAGTTGGATAGCAAGCTTAACAAATGTCTGTTAGCTTATAAAAAATTCAATTTCCATTTCAGTTCTAAGTTAACTGCCAACTAAATTTCTCTAAATAACTGTTTAGATTTTTACATTGAGGATTTGGATGAATCTTTATATAGTAACATTTCACAGTTCTATGACTTTATCAAGTGTGAATGTAGCCACTGCACAAAAAAATGTTCTTGACAAGACTTTGCAACACACACACACACACACACACACACACACACACACATATATAGATATATGATAATTTGATATTTTCCCAAATGTATATTTACCATATTAAAACTACACTTGGTAAAAAATAACTTGTGATTGACAATGCTTCAACAAAGACTTAACAGTCTTGCTATCATGTCATTAGAGCATGATATTGCTCAGCAGTTAGTTTGACGATGTTGTGCACTTCTTCACAAACCTCAAAGCAAGAAAAGACATTTTAAAGACGAACACCTGAACTTTTTTTTTATTGGAGGTTTAACGACCACCTTGAGCAACTCAATGGGCTATAAGCAGTCGCCCGTCGCTAATTTAGGGTCACTGGTACCAGGGAAGGGAAAGAGCCAGTGCCGTAAGACAAACACAACATCCATGCCTCGCCGGGATTCGAACTCTGACCCCTTCCGGACGAATGATCAGAGGCCATCGCTTAGACCACTGCGCCACCGGGGCGGCCTTGTTGGAGGTTTAACGACCACCGTGAGCAACTCAATGGGCTATAAGCGGTCGCCCGTCCCTAATGTAGGGTCACTGGTTCCAGGGAAGGGAAAGAGATAGTGCCATAAGACAAACACAACATCCATGCCTCACCGGGATCTGAACCCAGACCCCTTTCGGACGAATGATCAGAGGTCATCGCTTAGACCACTGCGCAACCGGGGCGGCAAACTTTTGTTTTTGTGCATTCATTTTTTATTTATGTTGTCTACACTTGATTCAATGTTTGAATTTTCTTTAGTATAAAATTTTTGTAAGATATGTCGACACTTGAGATTTTGGGGTATACTAGCAATGTTCATTTCTTACACAGTACATACACCTGAAGAGATTTTTGAGGGGTTTTTCTTAGCTCACGAAGCAGTTCTAATGTAATTACTGCCTAGCATCAGTGACCTGTTTGTACAACTTTCTACGTGCAATTGTGTTTGCATTGCAATACACCTTTTGGGGTACTCATTTTGAAAATAAAACAAACAGATGTTGGTACTGCTATTAAGTTTACGCGACGCGCCTCGAGTTGTGCGTTGGGCAATTTTTCTCCCATTCTTTTTTGTAATTTTACTGAAAAAACTAGCAGTTCAGCAAGTATTACTGAACTAAGACCTGTGTACTGATACATTTCACCTCATTTTTAAGAAATTTAATGGTTCTGATAAATTCCTATCTTACCAGAGATGGAGCATGCACACTGTTCACACAAGTTTCTCTAGTTATGCATTGGGCGATATTTCTCTCATTTTTTGCTAATTTACAGCAAACACTGGCAGTAAAGCAAGTATTACTGAACTCAGACCTGTGTATTGATATATTTAATATAATTGTTAAGAAATTGAATATTTCTCATAAATTCCCATCTTACCGCAGATTGGGCACACATACACTGCTCACAAGCGAGTTCTTCAATTTGTTGGTTTGTAGAAAAAATGCTTAAACATCTTTAAACAAACATTTTAAAGATAAACTCCTGAACTATGTGTGAACTTTTGTTCCTGTGCATTCATTTCTAATTTTTTGGTGTCTATACTTGATTCAATGTTTCTTTAGAAATAAATATTAAAAATGATAATTCAATGCATCTCTTCATGTCTGCAAACACATAATATGCATTTTACACAGCCTTAATATATTAAGGACAGGTATCTTACATATGTATATGACGTACATATCTTTCTTATATGACAAAGGTATTTTACGAGCACTTGTGCCCAGAATTAGGGGCCTCAAAAAAGCTTAGTCCTGCATTGTTTTACTTATTTGTAGGTAATCAGTAATCACCAATGCTTAACAAATAATTTGAACGAAATACATTAAATAAAAATCAATTGTTTAAATTCTCATGTCTGCCAGATGTTAACAAAAACACCTAATACTAATATTCTCATCATAATGCCCTGTAACTTACACAAAGCAAAAAGATACTTACCAAAAATAAATGCTATGGGGCACGTGCTTCTTCGGATAACTTTCACGTGTTGCCTGTAGAGTAGAGGTGCTGTCCAAAATGGTGGTGTCAGTCGACTGATTGAACGTGAAAAAACAGGTGCACAACCGCTTTCAGAAGAATGTTGCCAGATTGTTAAGGTTAAAATACCGTAACCGTTAAAACAGTTTAAACACCGTGAACATGTAGTTTATTTACCGAACATTTACGGTTGATCGCCAGGTGGCGTGTTTACGATCTGTAAACCGTCTTAATCCGGGTGAAACACCGTAAATTCACCGCAATTTTTTACAGTGTAAGTTCGTTTACGCACATGCATATGCCCGGATATGAATCGAGAACTTGCCCCTGATGAAGAAGGGAATAACTGTTTTCTGTACTACTCGGTAAATTTGTGTCCGTCTAATATTATAAGAATTATCTGCCTGAGCTTTTCCTTCAATAATGTGTGAAAAATGCAAAACATTGTCGTCCTGGTGGCGGAGTAGTCTAAGTGATGGCCTCTGATGATTCGTCCGAAAGGGGCAGGAATTTTAAAATGAACGAAATCGAATGATTATCTGACATTCTCTTTCAAAAGGAAGACAACGTTAAAATTTTCTTTTTATTAATTCGAATGAAGGATTCTTCCAATAAAATTCAATTGTATTATTGCCATGATAGAAATTAACGAATTGTTCCTGCTGAGAAAATGTATAGATATTTTCGAATTTCACTACAACCTAGTACAATTTCCTGGATGTGAAATTGATATATGTGCTGGCTGCGGTGCACGGCAAAGAGGAACAATGCCACTTTTGTTCCTTCAATTACGTTTCGAATTAAAGTTTTGAGGATTAAGATGCATTGTATGCATTTGAAATTGCACCATTCGCTAGACAGATGCTTCTTACTTCAGCAAAATACATGACATTTAAAAGTTTCTACCAATCACAATATTCGCTACCTCGGAATATATATATATATTTTTTTTAATTTCATACTTTTTCTATTGAAACGATATTTCAAATATGGGAAATACTACATTAGTTTAAATTGGTGATCTACATTTTTATGCCTACTGAAAGGCGAAATGTAAAGGTGCTATGCCTCTAATTTCAAACCAAAAAATTATTTAAATACATATATATAATAATATTTTCAAATAAAATAACTAAACCTTAAAAGTTTTTATTTGTTGCAGTTAAAATTACTTTGACATGGTAAATCCCAAATTCACTGGCGGAAAGTGAAAAAAGAACACCTAGAAGGAGACGTCTAATACCAACGAAATTTATTCAGCATAAAAACGGAATACAGAGAAAAACGTGATCAAAACATTTTGGCAAAATACAGCTGTATTTGCTGGTAAACTGAAGAATAACATTTCCATGTAACATGGTTAGTACGAGGTTGAACCGCCATGAACTGCGTCACAATGTTCAATTCTGGCATGGAGTCTGTCGTACTGATGTTGGATGTAAGTTTGAGGTATTGAGTTATAAGCATCCTCAATCTGGACCCGTAAATCGGGGATGGTCGTGGCTGGCCGTGGAGACTGGACAAGTCACTGTCCCATTAAATCCCACACGTGCTCAATGGGGGAAAAATCCGGTGAACGCGCAGGCCATGGAAGTTGTCTCACACCCTGAAGATATGCATTATGCGTTGCACGATCCGTGTGTGGGCGTGCGTTATCTTGCTGGAAAACACAACGATGGACCGACCTTACAAATGGCACAACAACGGGCTGAATGATGTAGGAGGTGCTTTTTAATGTACACGGTACAAACACTAATTGTGTACGGGAGTGATAGCTGATCGCTCCCCACACTAGGAGTCCAGGTGTAGGTCCTGTGTGTCGCTGGCGGATGCAAGAAGGATGGAGACGCTCCCCTGTGCGTGTGCGAACACGCATACTGCCATCGGATGCTTTCTAGCAGAATCTGTTTTCATCGCTGAATAGGACAGATCGTCATTGCGTTCTCCAGTGCAGATGTTGGCGACACCACTGCAGCCGTTTCGGATGGTGGGCTGAAGTCAGAGGAATACATGCCAGAGGTACACGTGCACGTAGTCTTGCATCCAGGATACGGTTGCGTTTGTTCGCACAGTCACCTCAGGTGCAACGGCAGCTCGGATTCGCGTCTCAGTGTATGTTCTGCTTGGACAAATCCGCTCTTCTTATGCGTCGATCGGTCCGCTCATCAGTCCGTTTGTGACTCCCGGTTCCACGTCTTCTCGTGTGGGAATGTTCCGTGGTCCATCTACGCCACCATCGTACCAACACCGATACTTCCCGTCCAATTCGCTCCGCAATACGACGATACGACCACCCGGCCTCGCGGAGTCCGATTAGACGACTTCGCTCAAAGTCGGATAACTACTGAAACCGTACACGTCTTCCATGTCTAGGCATTGGGGCTTCTTCAGGGTCTTCGCACGTGTTCGTACGCCGACGACTGATTACATTCACTTCGCCGTCTTCCCTAAATACCGCCGACTATAATGTGCATATTATGCCGTGCTGTGGCGTAAGCGCTCACCGGTTGGTTTCGAAATTAACATCACACCTACGTAAACTCGACACCAATAACATATGTAAATTTCATGATCGTCCGCCAATTCCTTGTTGGTGTTCTTTTTTCTCTTTCCGACAGTGTATATGATTAAGAAATTGAAAACTACACGCCGTTTTGATAAATAGTAATATGTTTAACACTGTACACTGTAAAAAATTGCCGTGAATTGTCGGTGTTTCAACCGTATTAAAACGGTTTACGGATCGTAAGCACGGCAGCGGGCGATGAACCGTACATTTTCGGTAGATAAACTACATGTTCACGGTGTTTAAACTGTTTTAACCATTACGGTATAATACCTGTTTTTTTACGTGCTGTCGAATGGCAACATCTCACTGGCCGCCATATTGGCTTAAAGCGATGGAAGCATGGAAGTCTCTACGTAAAGTACAGGTAACTCGTGGCATGTGACTATGATTTATAGTTAAGCACCGCAGCATTTATTTTCGGTAAGTATTTTTTTGTTTAGTTTAGGTTACAGTGCATTATGATGAGAATGCTAGTATTAAGTGGTTTTGGTAACATCTAGCAGGCATAAGAATTAAAACAAGTCTGATTAATATTTCATGTATTTCGTTCAAATTATTTGTTAGGCCGCACAAGTTAAGTAAACGAATGCAGTAGATAACTAGTTTTCCTCGCTTTTCCTGTGATTAGGGTGACAACTAGTTTTGGCGAACGAGGCACAAATTGTATAATGGTCAATTTCACCCAGATCACGTTGGGGCCAGGAAATTTTTATTTAGCACACAATCGTAGGTGCTAAAAATTCTAACACCATGCTTCCTTCATCTCTTATATATATGTTAAGGCCTTGTAAAATACTTCTTATGTGTTTGCAGACATAAAGAGATGTATTATTTTTAATATTTGTTCCTAAAGAAATGCAAACATTGAATCAAGTATAGATAACAAAAATTAGAAATGAATGCAAAAAAACAGAAGTTCACACCTAGTTCAGGAGTTTGTCTTTAAAATGTATGTTTGAAGATGTTGAAACATTTTTTTCTGCAAACCAACACATTGAAGAAATCTCGTGTGAGCAGTGTGTGTACCTCATCTGTGCTAAGATAGAAATTTATCAGAACCATTCAATTTCTTAAAAATTAGGTGAAATATATCAATTCAATACACAGGTATTTGTGTAGTAATAACTCCCAGTGTTTTCTGTAAAATTACAAAAAAAATGACAGAAATATCACTCGCTCATAACTCAAGACATTTATTTCTGTGTGTATGCTCCATCTGTGGTAAGACTAAAATTTATCGGAGCCATTCAATTTCTTAAAAATTAGGTGAAATGTTTCGGCACCCCGATCTTTGTGTAGTAATACTTGCTTAACTCCCAGTGTTTTTGTAAAATTTCAAAAAAATGACAGAAATATCACCCAACACATTACTCGACACATGTCAGGTAAACTACCGATGCTCTTAATAGCAGTAGCAATATGTTTACTTTATTTATAAAATGAGTACCCAAAAAGGTTTCTTTCAGTGTAAACCCAGTTGTGTAGAAAGTTTACAAACGTGTCACGCAAGGCAGTAATTACATTAGAACTGCTAAGTGAGCTAAGAAAATCTCTTCGACTGTACTCTGTGTAGAATATAAACATTGCTAGTATACTTCAAAAGTGCCCTAAAATCTTTTCAAATGTAAACATATTTTACAAAAATTTTATACCAAAAGAACACGAATATTGAATCAAGTATAGACAACAAAAATTAGAAATGAATGCACAAAAACAAAAGTTTACACATAGTTCAGGAGTTTAAGTTTATCTTTAAAATGTCTTTTTCCTGGCTTTAAGGTTTACCAAGGAGTGCACAACATTGTCGAACGATAACTGCTTGGCAATATTATGTACTAATGACATGATAGCCAGACCATTAAGTCTTTGTTGAAGCACTGTCTTTCGCAAGTTAATTTTTACCAATGGCATTTTTGAAAAAGAACGCATTACTTGACAGTTGGTTATTGGTACAGTAAAACCTTAACAGACACTCCCGAATAGCAGACACCTCCATTTAACGGACAGTTTTGTAGTTCCCAAAGTATAGGCGGTTCTGTGTTTTTACCTCTGAATAGCGGACAGCAATTTCAGTCGAAAAAGCTAAAAATGCGTTCACTGAAGGGAAAAAGGTATGCGAAATTTTATAGCGATGCCAAGCACACTGTATTGAAATCATTCCTAGCTATTGTTTACCATCTATTTCACGTTAATGCTCTCCATGCCGTCACTTGAGTAACCTCCGCAATCAAAGACTAATCGCAGTCCGTTAATCGTTTCCAAGAAGCAGGGTTTGTCTCGGTAGACAAAGAGTATGTACTTTCAATACAGATGATCTGCGCTCGATTTCTGAACTCGTGACTTGTTTAAACTGTGAGGGAAATGAAATGATTTTATTACAGTGGATGATGAACTGTGTTTTAAACAGACGTTAGATGCAAGATTTCATTTCTTGACACAAACCCAACATGAACGACATGGTCGAAGAGACAGCAAAGTTCCTCAAGAAGAGGCAGTGGACGGAGCTGCAGAAAAGGTGTTCAATATTACGAACTTCACAGCCAGGGAAAAATTTACTGAAAAACTACAAATTTTTTTATTAACAAAAGTGATTGTTAGGGACTAACACTTTTGATGAATTTGAAAATTCATATTGAAAAAGGGGCTGTAAACGGTGAAAGAAAAAAATGAAACACTGTTGTCGGTTTTTTTTTGTTTGAAGGAAGGATGCTAACAGATAAATTGATGAATTAGCTGTAAGTACTTTATCTATGTTTTAAAACATTGGTTAATCAGAAACATACATTGAATTATGTATATACAAATGTACGCAAATTGCATTTTCTCTCATGTTTGAAATACTCAAATATTTAAGTTTCTACCTACATATATTCAATTTTCGTGTACATATATTCAATTTCGTGTCCAGTATTACTAATGTGGTTTCGGAATTTATTACTACATAAATATGTACACATAAAGTATGTATATTTATAGATGTAACTTTATTTTTAACAGCAAAAGAATACCGGCCACAAAGTTCGTATTGCGCGATGGCTTTAGGAGACGGGCGTGTACCTCCCAATAGCGGACAGATTATCTGGTCCAGAGGTGTCTGCTATTTAGAGGTTTTACTGTAATACCAAATATAGTTTCAATATAGTGAATAAATGTAGGAAAACAATCAAATTATTATATATATCAATAACTCATCAATAATCACATTAAATGTGTCTACTTCAAATTGTTTCATTACAGCTATTGTCTTCTGCATATTTTTATTTGATCGTGATTTGACACACCTTCCAGGAGATTTTTCTCTTAATGTTTTAACTATTTCTTCCTATTTTTAAAAAATTATTTCTTTCATTGCCAATGAAAACGAAATGGGATAGTGACCGAAGAAGGTTACATCCAATTAACAAATCTAGTGATGGCTTTTGTAATTTAGTACTAACTGTATCGCATCTTTCCAAAATATCATGCCAAAGAACACACATAAGAACAGATTCGAATTTCATAAACTTTTTTGTAAGGATTTTGCTTTCTGCCGAGGTTCTAGTTTTTTTTATTAAATTCTCAGATACACTATCTGGGGCACTCAAAATATTGTCATAGTCGGTGAACACTAAACAGTGCTCTTACTCATTAATAATGACCATACCATCTAGTCTTACTCAAGCTTTTTAAGTAAAATAATTTATTATTCATAGTTTGGTTCAAATTGCTGGAAAATATGGCCCATTTAAGAGGGGAACTTGAGGGGAAAAAACATAGCAATGTCTGTAGGTAGGAAAAAAATGATTTAGGGCCTCCAGACAATGGAAGCTGTAAATTTAATATGAATAACTGAAATTATTTCTTCGATTTACGCATTTTGGAACTTTTTTACCCAAATGAAGTTTTCAGCCCTCAATAAAATGGGTGTTGGCACACTCATTTTGTTGGTGACCAAAAACTTACGAAAAATCCGGGCCCCTGTCAGACTATGAAGTGGGCTCCTGAACTGACCGTGGCCCTTTAGCCTCCTCCCCCTTTAATCTGTCTCTGATCTTTCCTGTCCCAGCTGCTATCATTTATCAATGTAATCCATTAAAAATTTCATTTGCTGGTTTTTGTGTTAAAATTTGTTCTTTCATCCTAATTGTTTTATAGTCTGTGACGAGCATAAATTTTATTACATGCTGGGATGGTAAATAATATTAACTGCTGGGATGCCATCTCGGCCAACTTCGAACACTGATTTTTATAAGTGGTCAAATTTTAATTTTATTTCTGTAAAAACATAGCAATTGTTACTCAGGGTTGGATTCTCCATTGTTCTTAACCCAATAGCTATCAAATAATAGCCTGGCAAATTTCCTTTTTCAGGCGGAGTTGTCATTGTGTTCCAAGTTTAAATTTAAGAAATTCCTTAGTCAAACTCCGCATTAGCACCAATGGTAAACATAATTGTGACTCCCCTTAACCTTGTTTGCTTAATATATACACTGAGTGGCCACTTTATTATGGCCACCCCCTCAGTACTTCATTGGGCCACCTTTTGCCTTTAATACTGTGTCGATTCTTCGTGGCATGGACTCCACGAGATGTTGATAGATGGTGCGTGGAATCTGAGACCATGCTTGATGAATGGCACTTTCCAGGAGTGTGAGATTTCAGGGTTGTGGATCCAGCTGTCTGATGGCTCGTTCAACTTCATCCCACAAATTCTCAATGGGGTTGAGATCTGGAGATTGTAGGGGGCCACCTAAGCAAAGTAAACTCACTGGCATGTTCCTTAAACCAATCCTGTACAATACGAGCACTATGGCAAGACGCATTATCTTGTTGAAAATAGCCATCGCCATTGGGATAAACCATCCACGTGACAGGATGCACTTGGTCCACAACAATGTTTAGATATGATGTGCCAGTCAGACGTTGATCAACACGAATTAAAGGGCCCAAATCATGTCAGGAAAACATTCCCCAAACCATAACGTTGCCTCCACCATCTTGAAGATTTGTAGCAATGCAATTGGGGTCCATGCTTTCGTGCTTTTTCAGCCAAATTCTCACCCGGCCATCGCCATGGTGCAACTGAAAACGTGATTCATCGGACCACATAATTTGTTTCCAAATATAGACTGTCCAATCCTTGTGCGAACTGGAGATGTTTTCTCTTGTTAACTGTAGACAGCAAAGGTGTTCGAACAGGCCTTCGGCTCCCATATCTCATCCGATACAGTGTACGGCGAACAGTGCTTGCAGAGATCATGTAAGGGGATCCTTCATTAAGATGGTCTGTAATTTGCTGCACTGTTGCCCTTCTGTTGTCTGTTACAAGTCTGGACACTCCGTTTCGCCCGAGCAGTCACTAGTCGATAACGACCACACGTTGCACGTAGAGACCCAATTTTTTGTCAGACAGTCCAGCCTTTAAACACTTTAACAACAGTTGCTCTGGAACATTTCACGTATGCAGCGGTTTCGGTGATACTCGCTCCATGGCTCCGAGCTCCTACAATCATCCCACGTTGAAAGTCCGTCAAATCGCATTTTTTACCCATCTCGTCATCTAAAAGTCACTTCTACTACTGTCGCAAGCACTAAGCTTTCCCTTTTTATACTAGCCTCGCTCTCTGGCTCCAACAACATGCAGCCATAGCTTATTTGCTTAAAACTGTCAGGTGGTCAAAATAAAGTCGCTACTCAGTGTATACATATAAAAATACTCAAGCTTTCCGTGCAGGGAGAGAAATAACTGATTTTTGCGGGGGAGCAATTTTTCTCCTCAGATTTAGCGTTGCAGAGCAATTGAGTAATTACATGGAGCACTTTTTCAACTTACTTTTATTTAAATCATTTATTATAAAAAATTACTAACTCTCCTTTCAATATCTATCAATAATACTATAATCAGTAACGCAAAGAAAAATCTAAAAATATTTTAGTAGATATGGAAAATCATAGACTGCTGTCTGACTTAGACCACATCATCACTGCAAAGTGGGGCTACATGAGGAAGCTTTTTCTGGCTGAAAGCAAACACGATTAAGTTATGAATAGATATTTATTTTTAATGCGTAAGTAAAATCGTATACAATGACTCATTAGCGGAGAAAATCCACGTAAGGATTGTGGGATCTGGGTATGTTTCCCTTCCACAACTTAACAGGGTCAATAACGTGTATGCTACGTAAACAAATCCCAGTAAAGAAAAGGAAGGTCCCTTGCAATCAGGAGGAAAAGGTCACAGGTTGAACATTTTTATATACGTCTTTTTAGGCCTAATTTTTTTAGATACTAGAGGCTGCACTGTGAACCATCCCTGTGAAAAACTGAACTTAAATGAGTACCACAATGCCAAACTTGCTACAAGGTACACTGTTCAAACCCAGAAGATGGAATTGTAAAATATAGATAAAAAAATGGCAGCGATCTATATGAAAACATCGCCAGCGTGTAGAAAATGATGTACTGAATAAGATATGACAAAAAAGAGCGTTGGAGATAGGCCAAGAAATATGCATTGGCTGCAGTTTATCATTACAAACAATAGCGTTTTGCCATACCCTACTTTTTTAAAAAATAGAGATATTAATGGAAATTTCCATATTAAACTTTAAACAGGGCTTTGTAATTCAAATATGAGTTTGATATATGAGAAGATGGAATTGTAAAATATACATAAAAATTATGTATAACCTTCCATCGCTAACTGCTATTCTTGCATCGCAAATCTTGAAGCGATACTGCATATTTTCCCCCCTGTTCCTGTGTCAATCGTGCAAGTTTCAGGAATTCTGTTGTTACTGTAATTTGTCATCCTTCTCTTGCTGCCAAGAACAAACATCTTGCTTTAATGATTGATGATTGGGTGTTTTGTAATCCCTGCCAGAAACTATTTATGCTACACAAAGAGCTAAATATTCCAGATTTAAGCCTCAAGCAATGGTGGTTACACATGTTTATAACCAGTACCCTATTTGGAATGGGGGGCAAACGGGCTATAGCCAGAGGTGAATTTTCCCACTGATTTGTGCAATTATACGACTGCACAATTTGGTAAAAATTAAACATTATTATTTTGCAGTACTATATTTATAACCAAACAATAGATATAAGTCCAGTGGTATGTAGTTTAATATTTCTTGATCTTTATTTGAGAAATGCTGTAGCTTGTCACCTCATCCGAACACCTGCGATTCGTTTCCTTTCCATTGCTAACAAAATTCCAATACTCTGAGGGGGAGTCAAAGATACAAGTTCAGATTTGAACATAAATCTCACCTCTGTCATGATTACGTTCGTTTTAAAATTTCATAAATAATCAATAATAAAAATAAAGGCACTTTTTAAAGATTTTATCAAAATAAAATACCAAAATTTGATTTTTGAATCATCTAAAAATTGCTAACAAAATATCAATATACACTGGCGGAAAGTGAAAAAAAAACACCAAAAAGGAGACATCTGATACCAACGAAATTTATAACGCATAATAACGGAATACAGAGGATAACGTGATCAAAACATTATAGCAAAATACAGCTGTATTTGCAGGTGAACTGAAAAATAACATTTCCATTTAACATGTTTAGTACAAGGTTGAACCGCCAAGAACTGCGTCACACTGTGCAATTCCATCATGGAGTCTGTCGTACAGATGTTGGATGTAAGTTTGGGGCATTGAGTTCCAAGCATCCTCAACCTGGACGCGTAAATCGGGGATGGTCGTGGCTGGCCGTGGATACCGGATAAGTGGTCCCATAAAATCCCACACGTGCTCAATGGGGGACAAATCCGGTGAACATGCAGGCCACGGAAGTTGTCTCACACCCTGAAATGGGAATGTTCCTCGGACCATCTACGCCACCATCGTACCACCACCGATATTTCACGTCCAATTCGCTCCGCAATACTACGATACGACCACCCGGCCTCGCGGAGTCCGAAAAGACGACCTTATCAAAGTCCGATAACTGCTGAAATCGTACACGTCTTCCATGTCCAGGCATTGCAGCTTCTTCAGGGTCTTCGCACGTGTCCGTACGCCGACGACTGATTACATTCACTTCGCCGCCCTCCTTAAATACCACCGACGATAATTTGCATAATAAGCCGTGCTGTGGCGTAAGCACTCACCGGTTGGTCCCGAAACTAACATCACACCTACGTAAACTCGACCCCATTAGCATACGTAAATTTCATGATCGTCCGCCAATTCCTTCTTGGTCTTCTTTTTTCACTTTCCGCCAGTGTATATTAAAAGAAAAAATAATGAGTAGCGGGGGGGGGGCACATTTCTTCTTAATCTGGCCTTGTTTATAACAAGGAGGTCCATCTGTTTAGGAGGACGTCTGAGCCACGACTGATCTTTAGTGGTCAGCTGGACTTAAACCAGCATTTGTGCCAAGTCTCAAGTTGAGCACACTAACATTAGGCCACCATGACCCTTTGCCATTAAGAGATGGTAAGTGGTTAACTGGTTTTGGCAAGTGAAATGCAAGGTATGAAATCTATGTAGGAATTTATGAAGCAGCAGACTAGTGAAAATTGGAATCGGGAACAATAAAGCCCTAACATAACATTGAGTTGTGCTGCACCTCGCTTTTTCCCCCCTTTCTTTTTCCAGCATTAAAAAACAGACAAAATCCAATTACTTTTGCAGCGTGTTAATAAAAACACCAAATATGTATACATAAGCATCAGGTAATTTCAAAATGTTATTTTACCTTGGACTTCAATGTTAAATCAAGATGGCTGATGCCATATTTGGTATATCTCAACTGTCCCATGTTGTCAGTTTGTCACAATAAATGAATTGAAATAATTCCCATAGAACATGCATCATGAAAGGTTGAATCAGTGAACATTTTAACCTGAGAGGCCTCTACCATGTTGCCATTTTGATTGAATATCACCAGTGAAGTCACATCATCAGTGAAGCATTATGCTGTACCCACCCTCCATCAGTGCTAAATAAATGAGGCAGAAGGCAAAAGTTCCTAGAAATGAAAATCTTATATTTTTTTAAAGAGAAAAATAGGTTATACATCTATCAGACTTATTTAAAAATAGAAAGTAGTCATGACTAGACTTTTTTGTGCAAAGTTCATCACAACTCGTATTTCCTTTAACATAGTCGAATTTTTTATTATTATAATACACTACTTTCTCATATTAATGTTCAGGGTCGGGTTTCCAACTAGGCGCGCCTAGGTCTCCAGAGCTTGAGGAGCCCTAAAAGCGTATAATTCGATTTCCAGTTTCAATGTGGTTTTCACGGACAAACAAACCAATCCTTAAAGCCACCACTTTGTATTGTTAATTGATATTTTGCTTTCTGATATTAGTAACATGTATTTTTTCTTGCTGTTGCTGCTAGCCTGAATTTTCGAGTTCTTATTAATGTACTAATTTTTTTGAAAAGAATGGTTAAAATCATTTAGCTTTGGTTTTAGTGGTAGGTGACAAAAGTATTTGCACTTCCCATGCTTTTTATATTTTAAGGCAAATTCTTAACTGGCCTGATGTGCTATAAATTGCTTTCATGCTACTTCCAGCCAAGGGAAAATCCCCCCCCTGCATTGCGATGAGGAATGTTTGTATTGGATTGGTGCAAATGAAATGTCCGGAAAGGACCATCACACTTGGACGGTGAGAACGGGAAAGTAGGACAACGTAGTGTACGTTTATGCTGCAACCTCGCTCCTGGCACGTAGATGATCGCCCAGGCACCCACTGCTTGCATGTAGCTGCGATGCTCACCATGGCGCATTTACCCTGCAACTGTTCATATCGCTTTTACTATTATAGGAATCACGACTATCTGTTATTGTCAAACAGACTTTACCAGTGTTATGGGAAGTTTTACAACCACTGCATATAAAGCCACCAACTAAAGAATAATTCTTTAGCTGCTCAGCAAATATGACGTGATTCTTAATCAGTTGATAGAAAAGAAAATGAAATATTTCAGTTCAATGATACAAAACTATATGTTCAAGCTTTTGGCTACTGAAATTAAGAAGGAAATTATAATGGAAATTAAAGAGGCACAGTTCTACTCTACCATTCTAGATACAACGCAAGACGTAAGAAAAGATTAACAAATGGGCCAAATATTTAGATAAGTCACCGTCATATACAACGAAAATGGAACTCCAGTGGAAATTGAAATTAACGAAAGATTTTTAGGTTTTGAAATGTCAAAGACCAAAGTGCAGTGGGACTGACAGAGAAAAAATGAAAGATGATAAACAAAAACGAACTGTTCCTTGAAAATTGTAAAGGACAAGCTTATGATGGAGCCAACAATGTGGGTAGACACTATTCTGTTGTTAAAAAGAATTAGAAAAAAGATGGGAATTATTAGGAAAATCGTACTGTAACCTACCTGGGAAAACGTTGTGCTTGATACGATGCCCTACGTGCCATTAGTTTCAGGTATAATGGCATTTTAGAAGTTTTGACCTAAATCATACTAAAATTGCATAGCTGCGAAGAGAGGGCTAAAGCTTTCTCATCGCAGCTATAAGATTTTAAAAATGTTTGGAGACCTTTTGATTTTGTTGTGATTGTTCTCATAGAACACAAAATATTGGAAATAGTTAGCAATGTGTCAAAACTTCTGCAGTCAAAGGACGTTGAATTATTAAATGCAGCTGACATGCTACAATCAGCGAGTGAAAAACTCTGATTTAAGAGGAGAATTCAAAGATATTAAAAGCACTTCATCTATTCTTGCAAACACATGGAGTGTTGAAGATAAATTTAGCGAAAAAAGGATCCAATCACTCAAAAAAGTTATTTGATTAAATAAATCAAGACAGTAGGTTACACACCCCCGAAGAGAAATTCAAAATTAATTAATGTCGTTTTTGCAACTATAGACATCACCATTTCTCAAATAAAATTCCATTTTGAAGGACTAAGTTCGGTAGCAAATAAATTTCCTTTCTTGCAGTCATCTGATTTGTTAAATACAAATGAAAGTGAATTATTCCAGTCAGCTGAGTCGTGAAGGTTGCAGTACAGAGATTATTTATCTAGTGATTTTTTGTCACAAGTACTTTCATTTAGAAATGCTATGAGCAACCAGTTAAAAAATATTTCTGGTGGCTCTGTAAAAGACCTTATGGAGCTCATATATTTCAAAAACAGTACAATATTACCCAGTGTTCTGGACCTTGTGACAGCATTGAAATTTTTTTTGACAATCCCAGGGACTGTGGGTACAGCAGAAAGGTCGTTCTCGAAGTTGAAGTTAATCAAAAACTACCTTCGGTCATCGCACACTGTAACGTATACTCTATATTCACTTTCCTTTTGATTTTACTATCTCTGGTTATTCTATTTTTCTATGTAAATTATCTTCTTACTGAACGAAATATTATTTCACCCGATGAATGAGATCTGGCAATGAGTGTAAGTCATGACCTGGTGGTAGCTAGTATATATAGGCGCGTTCATCGATAGCGGAGGAGAGATTTTGTTGTTATAAGGAGAGATTTTGTTGTTATAAGGAGAGATTTTGTTGTTATAGGGAGATCGTTTGTTGTTATACTAGAGGAGAGAGTTTCGTTCTATGTGATTAGTGATTCTTCATTATTGTAAAACAAGTTGTGTGTGTGTGCTTTGGATGATCAAGCGTACTGAATAAAAAAGCTTGTAGTAAGTACGTCTTTCTCAATACATAGTTTCTGTCAGACCTCTGTCTGGCTGTTAGGTTTATATCATTAGTTTATTACCATTAATAACCAGCGTTAAGACTTTATTCATGTTCTTAATTAACTAGTAACAACAACCATTTGAATTCACTATTTGAAGCTTAGTACAAGTATATCATTCAGTAGCAGAAGCATTATACTTAAGCTCAGTAGGAAAACTTCATTATTATCATTAGCTAGCTGGTAGGAAGAGCTTATTCATTATAATTAGCTTAGCGGAAAGCAAAATAAAGCTAATTCATTATAATTGGCGCCCGAACTTTTCTCGAACACGAGATCTTGACGATTATTACCCATGTCTTCCTTACCTGAGACAACTTCAATTTTCCACCCCAAGGCAAGTTCCGAGGGTAATGGTGTCTTTTTTGACAATTTGCAAGAAGCCTGTGGCTCTAACTTTGATATGAATGATCTACACGTACCCAGGCATTCTTCACAATTTCGTAATACACCAGCTTCCTATTACTCTGAGTCGCGGGTCGTACCTGAGGGAGTTCAATCCTCTCAGCGAAGCAGAATGCTTGCCCATTTCGTGCCGCATGCAGGAACAATTCATTTCAATGGTTTGGAGGGGTCCTTAAAGTTCCTCGAAGATCTGGAAGATCATTTTGATCTATATAATATTCCTGAAGACTGCAAAGTCCAAATCGCCGGCACTTGCTTGAGGGATACCGCTAAGACCTGGTTTCGGCAGTGGAGAGTGTCGAACCCGGATTCTCATTATGAGAATTTCCGTGCAGAATTTTTGGAGGTCTTTCCTTTCGGCCTCAGTCGAGCTAGCCTTGCTCAACAGCTTTTTTCTCGTCAGCAAGGTCCCAATGATAGCCCTGTTGCATTTGCTTTGGAAACTACACGCTTATATAACCTATGGGATCCACATGCCAGTCATGTTGACATGTTGGATACCCTCGTGCAGCAGCTCGACCCATTCTTACAAGATTTTCTTGAGGTTCGACACTCTGCCACAATTCATGAATGCCTTCGCCTTATACGCACGTATGAAGAGCGACATGGCAGACATGGTTCAACTCACCATGCTCGGGCACCCCGCGAGGCTTATAACGAAAACCATCAGCGGCATAATAGGCTTAATAACTTTCAGCGCGAGCATACACAAGTGCACACCCAAGCTTCATACGTTCCACCACACAGAAGAGTGGCAAACCAACAGCGAGTTTCTGAACAAGCTTCGGGATATCGTACAAATGCACAGTATGCTCGACCCCGTTTCAATCAGCAGCATTCGGAACGTTTTCATGCTCAGGGCAATGATAATTTTTCTGCCCGTGCTGAGGGCAGACGTAACGGATATGAAAATGTCAACAGACACGCGAAGTTCCCCACGCAAGTTTCACGCAGTTTTCCTCATCGTGAAAATTTTCCCGATACCCGGCAGGGTCGAGGTTTCAGACCACATGATAATCCAACCAGGATTCCTTTAAACTTAAAAGTGAAGTAGAATAAGGGTCGGTCCTGCTTCCTGATAATAAGCATTCTGACCCTAAAACAGTATTGGTGACTGTTCCAACTCCTCAGTTGCCTGATGTCTTCTTGACAATTGAAGATATTATTGTCGAGACAAAGTTCGACACTGGTTCTGAAATATCAGCCCTAAATACAAAGTTTTGCACTGACAATTTTCCTGAAATACTCGTTCAGCCTGCGACGCAGTATTTGCGAGGTGCAAATAACGAAATCTTCAGTATCACAGGAACTGTCACATTATCTTTAGGGCTGGGAAAAGCTCGTTTTACGCATTCTTTCCTGCTTATAGACGAACTACCTGTGAAATGTTTAATGGGCATGGATTTTATTCATACCTTTTAAATAACTTTGAATTTCGTACAACATGTGATTTCCTTTCCGGAACCTGTCGAAATGATTCCTACGGTTCCTGTAGATATAAAGAGTTTGTTATTGAGTAACCAATTGAATGAGGGACAACGAAACCAGCTTTCTCTCCTTTTACAGGAAAGCCCTGGTTTATTTTCGGATCAACCTGGTTTCACACAGGTGGTTTATCATGTCATTGACACTGATGGTTCGAAATCAATTGCGACGAAACCTTACCCTTGTGCTCCACATAAAAAACAGGAAATGCAACTTCAAATTTCTGAAATGATTAAGCAGGGCATAATCAGGGAATCAACAAGCGCCTGGACTGCTCCTGCTTTTTTGGTTCCAAAGAAACAACCCAATGAATTTCGTTTCGTGACAGATTTCCGCAAGCTCAACCAAGTCACAAAAACGATCAATTATCCACTACCTGTCATGTCGCATATTTTAAATGACCTGTCGTCAACCAAATGGATGTCAACCTTGGATTTGGCGAGTGGATATTGGCAGGTGGCAGTACATCCGGACTCTGTCGATAAAACTGGCTTTGTGACTCCTTTTGGGGCTTATGAATACTTACGTATGTCCTTTGGACTAGCTTCTGCACCTGCTACTTTCCAAAAGCTTATGGATACGGTTCTCAGACCTGTCCTGGGTCCCCATGTGCATGTATATTTGGATGATATTATTATTACATCCGAGACTTTTGACGAGCACCTTTCTCTGCTCAAACAGGTGTTCCAACTCATATACAATGCTGGCTTGACGTTAAAACCTAGTAAATGCCAGATAGCGAGGGACGAGATTGTATATCTGGGGTTGAAAATTACTCCCCACGGCTTATTTACTGATAATGAAAAAATTAGGCCTATTGTTGACTTTCCTCGGCCTAAAACAGCAAAAGAACTATCACGCTTTCTGGGAATGACCGGATGGTATCAGCAGTTCGTCCCCGCTTATGCTACAATCTGTGAGCCATTGTATGCTTTGAAACGTAAATACAAGAAGTTTGTTTGGACACCTGAGGCTAACGCTGCTTTTGAAACACTGAAGTCTGCGTTGACTCAGCCTCCTGTGTTGGCTTTCCCGGATCATACTAAGGAATTTGATATTTATACTGACGCATCCGGAGTTGGTCTTGGTTGCGTTTTGTCACAAGCTGGGCATCCAATAGCTTTTGCGTCTCGTACTTTAGCCAAAGCTGAACGCAATTATTCAGCTACGGAACGTGAATGTCTTGCTGTTGTGTATGCGCTGAATAAATTTCAATGTAATCTTAATGAATTGACAGTTAACATAATTACGGATCATTCTGCCCTTCAGTATTTGAATTCTGCTAAGCACCTATCTCAAAGACTTATGAAGTGGGCTCTGAAGTTACAAGAGAGCAATATCAAAATTTCGTATCAGCCAGGTAATAAGAATCAATTACCGGACATATTGTCTCGCGTTCCGATTAGTGGGGTCCCCACTGAAGCTACTCCTGGATGTCAGCCTTTACTTCTAATAGCTGATATAACATCCAGAGAGCAGATAATGGCAGAATTAATAAATGATCCAGATTTTGGGGATATCTATAATTTTTTGCTTGCGGGTTCGCCCCCACAAAGTGATCCTTCTCTGGCTGGAAGGTCACAGCATTTTGAAGTCATAGAGGGTCTTCTTTACTATACGAAATCTAGGACTACTAGGGCAGAGTTTCGCCCATGTATTCCGCGAACCCTTCGAATGGCCCTTTTAAACGAATTTCATGTCAAACCTCTTGCAGGCCATTTAGGTATTCGCAAGACCCGTTGTAAATTGCGGGATGTTGCCTATTGGCCTGGCATGTACCAAAGTGTGCTCGCATACAATCAATCATGTCACTTGTGTCAGATTAATAATTACCGTAATGTAAGACCGGCCGGCCACTTGAAATCTAGTTCAAGTTCTCATGTTTTTGACATTATTTCAATAGATTTATTGGGACCTTATCCTTTATCTGTTAAAAGCAAAGCTCGTTACGTTTTAGTACTAACTGATAGTTTTTCTAAATGGGTTGAAGTTTTTCCCATTAAAGCCGCTACGGCAGAAGTTATTTGTAATGTATTAGTTAATAAAGTATTCTCTAGATATGGTGCACCTAATAAAGTAGTTTCGGATAATGGTCCTCAATTTATTTCTGACATTTTTGAAAGAATATGTGCGAGACTACACATTAAACATAAATTCATTTCCCCATATCATCCCCAGAGTAATCCTGCTGAACGCGTGAACCGCACGCTAGTGAAAATGATTGCTACATTTGTAATGGATCATCATGAAAGATGGGATGATCATTTGGGGTTTTTTCGTTCGCCCTCCGCTCGTCTGTCCACGAATCTACTAAAATTACTCCTGCAGTACTTTTTCTGGGTCGCAAAATTAAAACTCCTTTTGAAAATTTAACGGGGATTATCGACGAACTAAACCAGCGACCAACTCCGCAATCAGTACGAATCATGGCAGAAAAAGCTCGTGTTGCAATGCTAGGAGCACAAGCGGCTCAAGCAAGACATTATAATACTAGGCGTAGGAAACCAGATCTTGTCGTTGGAGATCTCACTCTCGTGGAAACACACTTCCAGTCTTCTGTTTCGCATATTTTAGCGAAGAAATTTGCACCCAGCTACGAAAGTCCATATCGGGTGGCAAATGTGTTTGAAAATAACATTGTTCTTGAAAAACCTGACAATCAATTTCAATACGTACACGTTGATCAGTGTCGCAAGTATCATGAACGAAATATCGATTTCATAATCAACCCTACTGAACCTTCTGTTCCACAGACTCAAGAGTCTATATCTCACGATCAACCTCCAGAAATTTTGGACGAACCAACAAACATTTTTAAAGAATCTCCAGTGATTTTTTCTTCACCCTCCCTCCTCAAGACGGGTTTCCAAACACGCAACCTGATTCTCCCATGAGACCAAGGCTCGAATCGAGTTCTTCGAATACTAGTATCGTTCCTTTTCCTCCAACCATTGCCAAGACTATTGCTGCGCCGTTTCCTGATAACTCTGCACCAACGCAGGCTCCTACTTCTTTGAATACCTCGTCAGAAAGTATTCCTATAGGCAAATATAAACATCGCCCTGCACGACCACTGAATTACAGGAGCGACTCAGAGGCTTCGGACATTTCTGATTTATCAGTTATGAACAATAATGTAAATATTAAAAACCGTCCAGAACCACCAAAAGCTGGGCGCAAACGTAACTTGTCTCCCCAATCTGCTTCGCCGCAACAGCGACGAAGGCAGAAATCATTGCATCCGCCCGGGTTTCGCCCCTGGAACCTACGCTCAGGGCAAACAGGGCCGATGCCTACTGCTACTCTCATGCCACGCTGGCGTAAGCGAAAGCAAACGATGTGGCCGGAGCCTCGTCCGACCAAGAGAATACTGGAAGGACACAACGGGCCCCAGCACAAAGGGACTCCATATCACAAGCCTGAGGGAGCCCGTTCCTATCAGCCGCAAGGATTTCCGGACCACCAGACTTCGGCCGTTCCTGATCGACGGACTTCAGCCATTCCTGACCGTTCTTCTCAGCCGCAGGGATTTCCGGAATGCCAGACTTCAGACGTTCCTGACCGTTCTTCTCAGCCGCAGGGATTTCCGAACCCACAGACTTCAGCCGTTCCGGACCGAAGGATTTCCGCCATTCCTGACCGTTCCCGTCAGCCGCCGGGATTTCCTGACCGACAGCAGACCGATGTTCCAGATCCATTAAAGTCCCTGAAGAGATCTAAGCCACCTGATTTTACCAGTCCGATTAGGCCTGGAAAACGTTATCGTACAAGAGTTTTTTATGCGTCCTCGAGATAAGTAAGTTCTCGTGGACAGGTTCTTTTCTCAGTTTGTTGTTTTTCCTGCACGACCAGTTGGCGTGTCAGAATTTCTTTTTTCGTGTGGGCCTATGCATTCTTTTTTGTGTATATATGTGTGTGTTTTTTTTTTTTTATATTTCTTCTATGTCCATCTACTAATCCAAATTTTATTATATATCTATGTGCTTAGGGGTAAAATAATAAAATTGTTACTGTTAGGCAGCTCCAGGCAATCTTTACTGCTGATACAGTTGGTGTGTATTCAACGAATAATGAGAACGTCATTTGAAATTAAAAAAGTGATTCCTGCTAGACAAAATAAAAGGAAGGTATGCCGATGCAGGTTTGTTTTGTTCAACAATACAAGTTTCACAGACGAATACAGATTTCTTAATTTTGTCATGCCAAGTTTGATAATGTAAATACTGCTGCCACCAAACAACAAATCAAAAAAGAGGTCGAGAAACGTCAATCAACGAAGTGTAAGACTTACACTCCAAAATTGATAGGTTTATCGAAAAAAAAAAAAAAAAAGAAAGAAAATAAAAGGAAAAAAAGAAAAATTAAGGGGGAGATGATGTAACGTATACTCTATATTCACTTTCCTTTTGATTTTACTATCTCTGGTTATTTTATTTTTCTATGTAAATTATCTTCTTACTGAACGAAATATTATTTCACCCGATGAATGAGATCTGGCAATAAGTGTAAGTCATGACGTGGTGGTAGCTAGTATATATAGGCGCGTTCATCGATAGCGGAGGAGAGATTTTGTTGTTATAAGGAGAGATTTTGTTGTTATAAGGAGAGATTTTGTTGTTATAAGGAGAGATTTTGTTGTTATAAGGAGAGATTTTGTTGTTATAAGGAGAGATTTTGTTGTTATAAGGAGAGATTTTGTTGTTATAGGGAGATCGTTTGTTGTTATACTAGAGGAGAGAGTTTCGTTCTATGTGATTAGTGATTCTTCATTGTTGTGAAACAAGTTGTGTGTGTGTGCTTTGGATGATCAAGCGTACCGAATAAAAAAGCTTGTAGTAAGTACGTCTTTCTCAATACATAGTTTCTGTCAGACCTCTGTCTGGCTGTTAGGTTTATATCATTAGTTTATTACCATTAATAACCAGCGTTAAGACTTTATTCATGTTCTTAATTAACTAGTAACAACAACCATTTGAATTCACTATTTGAAGCTTAGTACAAGTATATCATTCAGTAGCAGAAGCATTATACTTAAGCTCAGTAGGAAAGCTTCATTATTATCATTAGCTAGCTGGTAGGAAGAGCTTTTTCATTATAATTAGCTTAGCGGAAAGCAAAGTAAAGGTAATTCATTATAACACTTAAAGTAGGCTTGATCGACTTGCGATGATAAAAGCATTTAGAATGACCGAGCCAGTAAACTAGACGTAAAGAAACTGATTGAAATATTCGCTAAGTTAGAAGGGAATCCACAGTTTAGTAATGTAATTTTTTTTCATTTTGTGAAGTATGTTTGCTCCTTGAATGTGAAAGATATGACACTAAAAAGAAACAATATCGCTGAAGTATTTAAATCTAGAAAAATGCAAACACTCGTTTTTCCTCTTTCTCAAAAGTTATTGTATTAAAGAATTAAACAGCTTTTAGGGAAGTTCGAAACCATACACTCGAAGATCAGTATTTGTTTTTATTTGATTTGATATCGTGAGCATTTGCAATTTAAAGATTTTGCCCTTTTTTCCCTGAGTACTAAGTTTATCAAGGATACTTACCGGAATAAGTGATCACATAATTAAAGCAATACTAAAATGATCATGGAATCAATATTTATGCCACCCTGGTGGCGCAGTGGTCTAAGCGATGGCCTCTGATCATTCGTCCAAAAGGGATCATTGTTGAATCCCGGTGAGGCATGGATGTTGTGTTTGTCTTATGGCACTGGCTCTCTCCCTTCCCTAGAACCAATGAGTTGCTCATTGTGGTCGTTAAACCTCCAATGAAACAAAAAGAATCAATATTTTTACTACAGCAAAGTTAAATATTTACCCTCAATTTTTGCATTAATTATTAAAATGTTCTTGGGGGCCTGTTAGGAAAATTTTGCGCGGGGGTTGTGCAGATATTTTGCGTTACTCCACTGGTGATCAGATAATTTTTTTGCCTACAAACTTGTTCTCTTCGTAAGTTATTGGAAGTGTTTATTTTGGCATAAATTAGCCTAGTGCAAATTTTGCTATGCTATCAAGTCTCAACCTTTGTTGTGGTATTTTCTTCCTAATCTGTCAATAACTGTACACAATTCAGAAAATAAAAATTCCACTTGTCATGTGTGACTGCATTACAAAAATAAACAGGCCACATCTGGTCACCACTTGCAGTGTGGTGACTCATACTTGTTACCATGACAGATCAATATTTCCTGGTGAATTTCAATTATTGTCATCTTTAATTAGGCTTCTTTCTAAGCTGCAAAACAAGAATGCCATGACAGACAGCGATACATTTCCATAAAGGGGTTGGTGCTAAAATTTGTTAGGTTTCCCTATTTTTTACCTGCTGACTATTTTTACAGTTCGCATGTTAGGGTGTGTGACGTACCTGCCAGCAGGACGCACACGACATAAAGGCAGATAGTAGTCAGAACAAACGTCCGCGTAGCTCAATTGGTAGAGTGACTTATTCCGGAATGATGGGATCCGGGTTCGAATCCTGGCGTGGACAGAAATGACGGAGAAATTTACTTCGTTATAATGGCGCCCAAACTATCCGGATGACCCGACAGTTCAAAATCTCGCAATGGTGTGATGTTATTTCTACACCGCGAGATAGGAAAAATAAGAGAATCCCTTCTCCAGCGCTTGGAAAAATAAAAATGTGTGACGTTTCATTCCACACACCACATTGACTGGGAGTTCTCAAGTGCACGTTCTACAGTGGATGGCTGCCTGCAACGATTCATGGTCACGGATGACCCGTCGGCCATGCCCCCGGCCCTCTTTCGGGGGTAGGGGGAGATGTGACGTACCTGCCAGCAGGAGGCACACGACATAAAGGCAGATAGTAGTCAGAACCAACGTCCGCGTAGCTCAATTGGTAGAGTGACTTATTCCGGAATGAGGGGATCCGGGTTGGAATCCTGGAGTGGACAGAAATGACGGAGAAATTTACTTCGTTATAGGTGGAAAGACAGTGGCCTGGGAATATCTCGCCTGTTTCCCAAGGGTTGTTACCTAGTTTTTTATATCATGGTTGCCTTGCCCTGTGACAACCCTACAGATTATTTTGCAGCACTGTGATATCAGTTTCTCAGTCTTAATGAACTTCACCACACCTGAGTCTTCCGTACAGTATTCATGAAGATACTTATTATTATTGTGTGTGAATATATATATATATATATATATTTCATTTTTTTAGAAGCCAGAATTTTTATGAAATATTTCATTGTGGTAATGTCTCACTTTAATCACAGCTACTTTGTGGGAATAAATCCTTTGTGTCAATCTAAGGAAGAAAGGGAAGAAACTATGCTGAAGTGAACCCAAAAATTACGAAGCTATGTTACAGTGAAAGAGCACAACAGTCGCTTGAAGGATGTAAAGCTATAAGTGACACATAATTAAAGAAGAACAAAATCATTGTCACTATGTGTATATTTATAAATAACATTGGCTATGAAATAAGTTGATCCATATAATAGTTGAAAAAATGTACTTCACACAATCAAATGGTTTTTTTTTTTGAAAAAATAAAGAATGAAATCTAGTTAATTCAGTACGTTTTCCATCATATTTAAGTTGATACATATACATATTTATGTATCAGTTATTTTGGTAATGGTAGTCCTAAATCTTAAGAAGCAGGTATGTTATTATAATTTTTTTTTTGTCCGAGCACATGGAAAAATATGTGTTGGTAAATGTTTTCTAGTTCTCAGCATATGTATGATTTATTTAAAAAATTACTAATGATTCACCATTGTCCTAAAACCAACTGCTATACACCATTATCTCTGTAGTTCTGGCATCCGTTTGTTATACTTGCGAACAACCAGCACTTTGGTTTTGCAACTTACCCAAAATAAACTGCGATTCTCACACCAGAAGTTGTGTATTTTGTAGGGACAAAAAATATTTAAAATGTGGTTAACATTGCGTTGTCATGCAGAAATTAACTGTTTTAGTTGTCCTTTGGAAAGTTCCAAGGAAGCTAAAGCATTATAATTTGTTCTTGATTTTCAGTGACGTGAATGGTTTTAATATTTTGCACAGGACTTAATGCTCACTCACTCTGTGGCAGCAGATGGACCAACATTGCTAATGCTTCCAGAGGATGGCCATGGAGATGGCAGAAAGCGCTTGAGGCAATCTGTTGGGGGAAACGCAGAGGTGTGGTAAAGAAATTAGCCAGCACGTGTCGTGAGCATTGAGTTGAGGCGAGATGTACGAATGAGATAGAATGGCATAAATAACAATAATAGCAGGTTTGATGTACATAATGTAAATGGGTTTTTACAGTTGAGTTACAATTGTTTGTCTTTTAGTACCTGGTTGGGATGTGTGTGAATTTAGTGGTATGTCATAGGTTTGTGAAGTGCATGTTTGTTTAATAGGTTTCCTGAGTTGCCTAAGTTTGGATTTAAGTGTTAGTAAAAGAATTCAAGTTCAGTGTAAAATATTTTTCAAGTTATGGTGAACTTCGGACTATCACAAGAATGCTTTGTGTCGCTTAATTTGCTTGTTTCACAAGTGTGAAGAACAACAATGGTGAAATGAGGGGGTGGGGAGGACCACACCCAGCTGGAACCTCTACACAGGAAACCCAGAATCCTGACGTGCAAGAAAATGTTCAACAGACGGTAACCTAACAGGGTAAGCTGATATTTATTACTATAGGATTTAACAATTTCATTTCCTTCAAGTTGTCATAAACCCCAGTGATCTTTAGAGCTGCCATTACATTGTTATCAAGCTGGGTCCTGGAGACCCATAGATTTTTAAAAAGTGGCTACTTTGTGAGATATTCTGAGTCCTTTGAAAAATCAGAAGAATCAAGCGAGAATGAATATTTATACTTACATAAACAAATTAAAGATAAAAAGTAATGTACATTGTTTGACACTTTAATTTATGCTCTTT
This sequence comes from Macrothele yani, assembly GCA_039090855.1. Lineage (NCBI taxonomy): Eukaryota > Metazoa > Arthropoda > Arachnida > Araneae > Macrothelidae > Macrothele > Macrothele yani. Next base: position 74,290,819 of record CM077034.1, on the reverse strand, counting down.
GAAAACAATTAAAAAAAATCAAGTGCTGACCATTAAATTTCATCATTTTCAACTACATTACTAAATTTTATCATAATGGAACAACTACCCAAAGACTCATTTTAAGTCAGCTCAGAACACCAGAGCGACTTCTATTTTTCAAAACACAGGAACTGTGTGGTGACTACTCTTGAACAGTTCTGACTTTTAACGTACAATCATTGAACTAGACGTACAACTTTCAGTAAATTATAATTGTTCAGTGTTCTCATTAAATGTAATTTTTTTTGTTTTTCATATTTTAAATTTTAGCTATTCCAATATTGATTAAGTGAGCTGAAAGATTTAATAAATTAATCAGGACATTTGTTATATTTACATTTAACCTTATATTATATACTTACATAATCTTGAGCAGTGTTCGAATTACCCTGTGGTCCGCTGGCCATTGGCCCACTGAACTTATTGAATTTACGGGCCCAGAAGACCAGTAAGTTTATTTTTTTCCCCTCACAAGTTCAAAAATTATTTTTCTTTTACCTTGCTGTATGGTTTTCTTTTCAGGCTGCAAACTAATGATAGGTTTAAAAACAAATATTGGATAATTCCATTGAAATGATACGCTATTTTCTACATATATTGTACATATCTTAATTTTTATTTTTTTACCGACCAGTAGGTGGTTTGCAAATTCTAGTGGTCCGCTGGGCCAGTAGAAGATCTAGTTCTAATTCTAACACTGATCTTGAGGGATGGTGCCTTTCTGGCTGTTTTCGTTCTTTCCCTAATCCTCATGAATTTGACTTTTGCCAAATGGCATGTTAAAAAAATACAAATTAAATGTGGAGTCCCAAAAGATGCGTAGAATTTGTAATTATGTGTGTGTTTTTTTTTGTCTTTTTTTTGGGTAAATCCACTGGGGGTCAGGACCCCCCCCAGATTTTCAGAGTCGGGGATCCTCGTATATATATATATAATGTGTGTATGTGTGATCGTACTCCCCAGATTTTAAAACGTGGTTACGCCGCTGCTACATAGTAAATAATGCATAATTGTTTATCAGGTGAAAATGAATTCACAGTATGGGATAATATACTTACCCATTTATAAGCAAGTTTAGTGGTATTTGTATTTTGACCATTTTGTTAGATTGAGTTGCCCCCTAGTGATGACCGCATTCAAAATCTTCATATAAATGTACATCGATCAGCCACAACAATAAAACTACCTTATGGCAACTGTATACCTGGCGGAGATGGTGCCTTTTAACAAGACTGCTCTGTGCCACATTGTATAGAAATCCTGGAATGGTTCCAAGTACATAACGAGGAATTTCCTTTAATGCCACGGCCCCCAAATTTGCCAGACATGAATCAACGAAGAATTCCCTATACTTGCCATGGCCCCCAATCCTATTGAACACTTATGGTTTCAGTTGGAGAAAGGAGTTCGAGCAGCATCACCTGAACCACAATTTACGGGAACTGGGATCTTCTGTTGCAGTCATGATACCAAGAGAGACCTATCAACATCTCGTCGAGTCTGTCTCATCAGGTGGGAGGAGAATATACATTATATTCGGTAGGTGATTTTAATGTTTTGTCCGATTGGTGTATATAATTACACTGTATAGAGTTTGTACAAATTATGAACACAAAAAACTCAAATAACAAATGCACATTATAGATAAGGGAAAACATTAAAACATGAAATTTTGGAAAAATAAGAGGGGGAAATGTAACTGAACAGCTTTGAGTTAGTAGTTGAAAGAGTGAACTGTTTCTATATGCATAATATGCATGTTAGCAGGCAAATTGGGCGTGTGAAGCCGTAATTAGACCAAAAAATTATTTATTAAACAATGATCAAAAACAGTCATTAAACAAAATCTAAAAAACTGTGGTTTAACATTTTTGGAAATAAATGGTCTTTGCACCGTATTTAACATCCTTTGCCATGTTTTTTCTTAAAAATACGGTTTATCTACCGTAATAAATTTTTGGTTGATCTACTGTATTAAGCCACATTTTCTCGTAGTTTGACCGTTTTTTATTCCCCGGTCATTTGACTGTTAAAACAGGCTTTGCCATGTTTTTTGTTTAAAATACGGTTTATCTACCGTATTAAATTAACGGTTGATCTACCGTGTTAGGCCACATTTTCTGGTAATTTGACCGTTTTTTTATTTCCCGGTCATTAGACCTTTAATGAACATTACAGTATGGTACTGTAAAATTACGGTTATTGACTGGCCACTCAGCTGCCGGTGTATGTACCGTAATTTGACCATGAAATTTTTTACAATGAACTTTAAAACGAATGACTGCATTTTTATCCAAAATACATTTAAAATAAAATACAAGAAACAATAATTTAAAAACACGTTTTAGGTGCATTACTTCTGTTGATGTAATAAACGATATTTTTCTAGGACGTTTACCGACAACTCGAAGGGCTCTGAGGAGTCACCCATCTTTCATTTTCGCCCCTGGTTCAATGGAAGGCGGGTGCCAGTGCCTTGAAGGGAAGACAGCATCCTAACATTTTCGGAATTCGAACTAGAATACCTCTCGAACGAATGATCAGAAACCAGCTCCCAGACCACTGAGCCACCGAGGCGGTACATAACAATTTCAATAACCAATACTAAAGAAAAAAAGACGTCGTGACCTAAAATCTGTTGGTGATAAGAAACTATTTATTGCAATTTAGATTTCAGAGTAAACATTCACGCTAGAAAAAAGAGGAAATGCTGTGCGGGACAAAAAGTGTATTACGAGTGTGATCCGAATGCTAGTCGACAAGAGTTATTCCTTTGTCAGGCGCAATTCATAAACTCTTAAGTTTCCATGCGAAATGCGTCCAGATGCACGCTGAAGCTGCAGTACAAGCCCCGAGTTCAGTTCATTTGCGCCCTTAAAGAAACGCCCATGGCTTTTGGTCTCAGCTTGTGTGTTAATACAGAGGATAATAACACGTGGACGAGCTGAACTTGTATTAGCCACCGAAATGGTAAAAGAAAACTCTTTGACGGATGGACATTCGCTTAAAGAGACGGTTTTACGCGAGAAAGAAGAGTTGAATACAACTTAAAAGGTTCTGAGAAACTAAAGGGTGCACACGAGATATGATCATGATGATCATGAGTAGAGGATTTTAGGAAAGGAGTGTCTGACCCCAGGTCTTGAAGAACCCTTAGAAATAGGAAACTAGGAGATTTGGGCTAGAGCGCCCGATTTGAAAGTGACACGGAAGCGAAGTAGAAAGAGGGAGGAAGACGCCCTTATTTATTACCGGGGAGCCAGTACCCGGGGTCCGACGACTTAACGTGCCCATCCGACGCACGGCAGGTATTTATTGGATCGAGCGTTTGTACGTGCTTGGGATCGAACCCGAAGCCCTTCCCGTGGCAGTCACAAACGTTTGCCCACTCGGCCACAGGCGGCCACACACATGAGATATCGGTTAACTTCCAGTTATTATACTTTCCATTTCCGTGCTTAGTAATTGCACAGAATGTAAAAAAACTGAACTCTTGAAAGAATAAATGGAGAATTACATTATTCCACTCACAAAATTTTCACTTTCCCATTTCAGTTAAAATGCACGACAGGTGGCAATTGAAATAGAAAGTAAGTACTATCCTTAGGATTACCCGTTTACATTGCAGTGCCTTACATGAAATGAAATATAATGCATTATGCACACTAATACGTTCATAGACTTGTATGTGTCCTAAGGCGTTTCGAGTTCAAATGCACAACAACATGTGAAGTATACGATTGATTTTTTCTGGAAGCTGGTCGGGACGCAAAAAAAAACGTAATAATTTATCCACATCGAAAGAAGAAGCGAGAGTGAAAAGCTTCCAACATCTTTCGTTCGTATTAAAAGGATCTCATTCCTGCTATTTATCAAAGGATCCGGGCACTCATGTATTCCATGAAATAAAGAGTATTTTTCATTTAAATAATAAGCATAACGTTCTGGGTTTCTTAAAATAGAATCAGCAAGAATAACCATATTTTCTAAATGAATTATATAAATGTTTCTAATACATATTGATTTATATATATTTTTAATAACGTACACTGTAATGATTTTATCCTTGTGGTGATAACATATTAATAATATTATTTGATGTAGACATTTCGTGACAAGTTCGATTGCACTACCAGTTGCATTAATTAATTTTGTTGTTTTAAGAAATGTACAATATTTGACGTTGCAAGAATATGTAACATTTTATTAGTTTACATCATCATGTTGCGGTTTATGATACGTTCGTAAATGTGAATCCGTAGCAAGTGGTAATATTTTTTTGTTGCTTTCAGGATATATTATTTTCAGTAAAAAAAGTTAAACATTTATTTAAATAAAGTTTTCAACATCCTTGAATTACATTTTGCAGTTGATCCCATTGAATTCGTACGTAAGCATGGGTTAGACACGTATTATTCTCGCGTACCATGTAAAATGGATGCCCATATGTGCAAGAAGGTACATGATGAGTTATTGATGTGTTCCGGAAAATAATCTAATACTTTTGTTGGGTATGTGAAGTCAGCTAGCGAAACTCCTAAGGATGGAGGTGAAAAGAGCAACAGGATACTACCTTTGAAATAAAAAATGGAATTCTCCATGAGGACTCCATTAGGTCTGTTCATTTTGAAACATTGTATTCCCGTCTTGCTCATTATTTAAGCGTGGAAGGCAATGATCGTATAAATCATTCCTTCTTGGAAGTTCTTTCATCATTCACGAAAAAGGAATTATTAAAGAATGGTAATTCAAATGAATAGTAGTTAAATTTTCACTTCTCCTGGGTGTCCCTTTACACTTACTAGATACTCGTACATTATTCCATGCGGGGATCCGTCTTTGTGCCTTAATCAGAAGTTGTGAGCTGCCAAAAAGTGCTCGAGCATAGTTGCAAGCCATTCACTGTTCACGAATGATGTTCCATCACTATAAAAATCCTTGTGCATCCAATCGCAAGGCCAGTGTGTAAATCAGCAAACTCCAAAATTAGCGAGAGCTAAGAACGTATTTGCCTTTAACCAACGGATCTCAGCTCGCCAAGAAATTACTGTTAAAATGAATTCTTCCATTTTAAATCCGATTCCTAAATCTTGATAACATTTCCTATCTGTTACTTATTTAAAAAGGAAATATTCATACTGATTCTTATGTTAAGAGAAAAAATGTTTGATTTTAAATCAGTAGTAACATAAATAGATCAATCGTGAAACTGCCAGTATGCGGATAGCCCCGGTTCTAAATATAAAAACAATTAATACCATTCAAAAATGTACAGCATGGAGAACAATAATTTTAAGTTTCTCCTTACAACGCAAATGTCAGATTGAATGATCCGTCACAATGGTGAGACCGAATTTTTCTTTGGGGGAGGGGGAGCACCATGAGCAACTCAGTGGTTCATAACCAGTTGCCCGTTCCTAATCTGAGTAACTGGACCCAGGAAAGGGAAATTGTAAAACAAACGCATTCATGCTTCCCCAGAATTCGAACCTGGAACGATCTCCGAAGAATTGTCACATGCCGAACTGTATAATTTCTCTCTGAAATCCAATTTCATGCCGGGCGCAATATTTTGTATGCTGCGTTTACCATGAGATCTACAAATAGCTTTCTTTATCAGTAACATAAACATTGTCACTGCAGTATGCCGTTACCTTCAGAAAAAATGGTATTTTGTACCAAAAAAAAACTATTTTATTTTATTTTACCTATTGCTGCCTAATATGTTCAAATAGTTTATATAAAGGTCATTCAGCTGCTTTCCGATGATGTAACGTTTTATTGATTTCATGAAATGTGCGTACCAGAAATATTTCATCAGTCACTTTTTAATTTTTCTCAAACTGATATGTTTTGCACAATTACCTGCATACCTAAATTTACGTATTTTAAAATATATCGTCATTACATCTTCCTTTCTTTGCCAAATCTAGAAGAACCGCAGTTACACTAAATATCTTTTCCTCATAAATGCAAATTTACTTCTGACGTACACCCCACGATTTAACATTACTTTACCGATTCGCTAGTACCAAAAAATACGGAATTTACTATGACAAATAGGCACATGACAGGTATCGAATTAGGTAAGAACTATATTTAAAAACGATTTTCAGTATTGTGTCAGGGCAAGCGGCTTCGTAATTTAAATCAGACTTGTTAATAACCACCACAAGCCTAGAGAACTGAGCGCGTCTGTGGACGGAACAGTAGCGCAGGTGAAGTTTACTATGAGGACCGGCTTTCAGTAAGTAGAGTGTTTGAAGTCAGAATGGGAAAAGCCTTCGATTTATAGGAGTTAGATAAAAGGTAAATTGTGATGGCATGGCGCCTCCGAACTACGATCTCGGAAACGGCGTGTCTTGTGGGTTGCCCACATGCCACTGTAGTGAGTGAGCGTCAAACGACGTACTGTCGTCTAGCCGTGTGTCGTCAGTAGTTCACTCATTCCAGAGGGGAGCTGAGACTGTTGCGCATTGTTTACTGTGCCACAGTGCGATAAATCACCCGTAGCTACAACAGTGGTGATCAGGGCAATGTGTCACAACACACAGTTCATCGCAGCCTTCTGTGCATGGTCCTGCGTAGCCGAAGACCCAGTCGGGTCTTCATTCTCATTGCACCTCATCGTCAACAACGCATTTAACGGGCCCAAGGTCATTAAAATTTGACCATGGATGATTCGAAGAAAGTGGCCTAGTCTGACAGATCAAGATTCCTGGTGCATCACATAGACGACCATGTGCGGATACTCCGATTACCAACGGAGGCTGTGGCATCAGGATGCACTGTTCCGAGGAGACATGCCGGCGGCGGCGATGTTTTGCTCTGGGCGATGTTTTCTTGGAACACTTTAGGTCCCATTATCCTAACAGCCTAATCCCTGACAGCTGTTAGGTATCTGAGAGCTGGTTGCACGCAATGCTGTTCGGAGCAAAGACTACCAGTTTATATCCCTTTCTACTGATTGCTTTGCGCGACTTCAACTAGATTAAACACGTGACATAACTGCCGCAGCATGTGCGTTTATGCAAATATTCCCAAACCTTCGACTCACCCTCTGCATTTAACAATACCAGTGTGTACATTATTTTTAGATAAATGTTCGCTGCAAAACCAGTTAAAATCAGCAAAATATTGCTTTAGTCATCCAGAACAGTCATGGAATCGGATTTAATAAAACAGCACATTGTCCCAAAAATGTTAATTAAAAAGAATCATAAATATTCAAACGCAAGGGACGAATTACTTTCATTATTTTCAGAGTTGAATCAGTTTCTTTGTATAATTAAATCAGTGCTTTCGGTGGTACTTTCTTTAAAGTTAGCTTTCTACGTAGCTCACGTCTTGTTTATTCTTCCTTTTTGAATGATATATAGATAAAACTCTGTCCTGCCATTCAAAATCATGAAAGACTTAAGGCCATTTATAAAAATTTCTAATTCTGGGTAGCTATTTATTTGGAATAAGTTTTGCAGAATAGAACAAATCGGGACTACACTCATTGTCATAAAAATCCGCGGACCAAGAGAAAACCTTGCGATTGACGCGAAACTCGGTGAATATCTACGGGGAGGGTAGACATTTAGATGCTTAAAGTTTGGTACAATTCCGCAAGACCGACGCTGCAATCGCAATCCTTGGGGCTTATAAGGCGCCGCGTACGGGACTCCATATTCGTGCTGAAGTGCGCAGTAAGGGTTAGGTGAGATCCCTGAGCGATAGACTTGCCGAGGAGCTGCCGTAGATGTGCCTACGGGCAGCTGACGGAGTTTGAACGAGGACGTATGGTCGGCATGTTAGAGGCAGGATTGTCGGCCCGCCGAATCTGCAGCCGTTTGGTAGGACAGTACGGTGCGATCGTGTTTACGAGCAGTGGACAAGAGAAGGCACTCATACACGACGGACTGGCTCTGAACGATCCAGATATACTACCAGAAGAGAAACCGTAGAATCGTAAGACCGGCACGTACATATGCAACGACGTTCTTGTCCAATACACAGAGACATGTGGCGACTTTACAAGGGGCTCTTGTTTCTGCCAGAACCGCTTCCAGATATCTGGCAAAGGCGAACCTGCTTTCTGAACGGCCCTTACGTGTTCTGCCATTAACCCCTGACCATCTTAGGCGTCTATTGCAGTGGTGTCCGTAGCGAGTAACGTGGAATGGTGCGTACTGGTGACGTATAGTGTTCAACAAGTAATCGCGCTTCTGTATAGGAATGGACGACCACTGTGTCATAGTATGGAGGACCGCAGGTGCTCGCTATAATCCCAACTTCAATCTACAGCGATAGACGTCCCAAACCGCAGGCTTGATGGTCTGACGGGCCATCGCAAATGACAGCCGAACTCCCCTCGCAGTGATTCTAGGGACGTTAACAACATACGTTGCGTACAGGTTATCCTGCGGCCCCATGTGCTGCTTTTCCTCTCGATTCTGCCCGGAGCCATTTCCCAACACGATAACTCCCGTCCGCACACAGGTCTGGTCTCCCAGGACTGTCTACGTCATGCTTCGACGCTTCTTGGGCCTGCCAGATCTCCTGATCTCTCGCCCACGGAGCATCTGTGGAACCAGATGAGACGCCACTTTCTCCATGTTCCAGTCTTCGTGTATTAGAGCGTTAGTTGCAATAAGAGTGGGCCAATCTGCCCCAGGAAAACATACGAAATCTACTTTGACTCCATGCCGGACCGAATCAAAGCAGATATATATAGCGGTCCGACTTGGTACTAACGCTGACCGTGATATGTACTGTTTATTCCCGGGAAATCGTCTTGCTGCTGTGGAATTTGGAATCACTTCTGCCCTTTGGTATGTACCATCTCACTACTAAAATTTCATGTCGATTCGACCCCGCCTTCTTGGTACGCGGATTTTTATGAGAATGAGCGCATATTCAAAATTTGCTTTTCTTATTTGGGCCGCCGCGGGATTTACAGGTACAGATGCTGTAGAAGGCCCACATCTAACGAGAGGTTTAGAGATCATTGCTTGAATCCGTTAACACCAAATCGCACAACAACGAAGGCGCAAAGCTGCTGCCTCCGATGGCTAGAGAATATGCTTTTGTTCAGTACAGATCCTCGTCTTGGGTGTTAATGTAAAGGTGATGACATTTTCATCCTAAGAAGGGTAACACATAGTGGTAAATGATTTTCCGTTGTTTTGTAAGACCTATGCCACTATGTTATGAAAAGGTAGAATGTTAGTGATAAAATCTCCTTAGTAGACCAAATGAGGTTTGAAGTTAATTTGTAGAGCTTTCTTATTCCATGCATAGCAAACTAAATCTCTGGAGTTGAATATTTTTAATGAATTAAAATTGCTATTTGCAAAGGAGAACTTCAAATGTGAATGTTGAAAAGAAAAAAAAATGCTGCTAGCTCGAAAAACTGAAAATATTTGGCTATGGATTAGGTGTCATGTGTAAGAGCTGAATGACTTTATAGTGTTATAAGATCAACTGCTAGGAAAAAAGGCAAAAACTTTCCAGTGGTGCGCTTGTGGATTCAGCTTTTTAATATAAACAGTTGACTATTTAAAAAATGAATTACTAAAATGAAAGCTGAAGAGTGGTTTAAATTTCATGTTTCGAGAATTCGTCAATCTGTTAAACACCCGTTCAGACATACGCATTTGAACAGGACGAAAAGTATTTCTTAGATGTGCACATTATTTGTTTGATGTTTTATCCTATAACCGACTTGATTCAGTCCCGGTATTTTTAGAGCTTTTAATGAGGTCGTATATTAAAATTTCTAATTTGAATTTCAGTGTATCTATAATTCATAAATTGATTACCTTCTGTTTTTTTCAATTTCCTCATTGCTAAAATTTCTTACCATTAAAAAAAAGTAAGGGAAAAATAAAGACGCAAAGAGGTTCCATTTTAACTGCGATGTAAGTGTCTTCTTTCACCAGTGTTTGACTTTTGGTACTGGACGAGGTTGGCTTGGAATTTCAGTACGAATAAGATTTTCCGCGTTAACTATTCTTAGATTCTTTCAGACCTACATTACAGTCTTAAGCAGGAAGCAGAAGTACTATGAAAAAAGAGATTTAACTGCCAACTAACAATTTCAGATGCAAAGTTTATAGGTATTTCAATGATTTTATAATTTTCATATTTTCCGTAGAATTATGTACGAGATCTTACTGAGAATGAACCTCAAACTCATGAACCCGAAGGATAGATTGGAGTGAAGTTTCAATCAACAAGAATTTCAGTCAACCGCACTGCATTTGTTTTCTAGATTAATTTGTTTCCAGTGCAATAGAAATACGAAGCTGACGTATCTTATCAAGAGCTTTCTCAATCTTCAAAAGTTACTTCAGAATTTCGAACAAAATTTTCTAAGTTATTATCCATGTAACACGCGATAATCGTAAAAGCATCAATAAATTCACAATTTAAGTAACATTTGTTCAAATTTAAAAGCACTTCTTTCAAAATGTACAAAAAAAGAGATCAAATCCATTGAGAAGTTAATGTTAGCAGTTATTTATCTACAAAATGAATTACATTAATCATGTACAAACCATTTTCCCAAATAAGAAACTAATCCAAAATGTATCTGAGCCGCCTCTCTTCTTCGACGTGATGATAGGCCATAAACTTTAAAAGGACAAAAATTGTGGAACGAGGAATAGAAATACAGTAAGTATAGAGTCAAGCTACTGAGAAACTATTAGATTTCACTAATGTTCTGTTTATTTTTACAACCATAATAGTTTAAAATTTAACAGCATATTTGCCTACATCCGAATCGTTGTACATTTTTGTCGAAGACGACAAAAGAGGATGCAATTTTTTAAAGACAAAAGAGCATGCTATTGTTTACTTAAAAAACTATGACGAAGTTAATTTCTCCATCATGTCTATGTCAGGGGCGGGGCTTGAACCCACAACTGTCGGCTCCCAAGCTCCGAGTGCTATCCACTATACTACACTGGAATGTACTCTCACTGATATTTGTCTTTATCTCATGTCCGTCCTGTGGGGCAGGTAACTCACATTCCTCCCTCCCCACACACACACACACACCCGAACGAGGGCCGGAAGCAGGGCCCACGGATTTGCCGGAACTGGTGTTGCTGTAGCCTCTCATCTAACGAAGAATGTGTGTTTGAGAAATCCTAGACAATTTAATGTGTCGAACGTAACATTACATTGATTTATTCTTTTTGAAGCACTGAAGAAGAGATTATCATTTTTCCTGTCTTGAGGTGTGGAAAGAACATTACACCATTGCGAGAAAATTAACGGTTAAGTCATCCTGGAAGTTTGGACGCCAATATGACGAAGTAAATTTCTCCATCACTTTTATTAAATGGGCGGGATTTGAACTCACAACTCGCGTCTCAGGAGCTCCGAGTGCTATCCATTATACTACACTGGCATGCGCCCTCACTGCTATCTGCCTTAATCTCACGTGTGTCCTGCGGTGCAGGCACGTCACCAAAAATACATATATCAATATAGCTATAGTCGAAGTAAATATATTTCTCAGTTACGGTTAAATCTCACCCATGGAAATCTTAATCATCAGTTCTTGTAAAAGCATGGCTCAAGAATTTAAAAATGATTGTTCACATTATTTTCTGCATTGCGGTCAAATGTATCAACTGTGTTTTGTTTTTCTTTTCTTCTGTATTTCAGTTTTAAAGGTTTACAAATTATCCCTTCTCGGTAGGTGATACAACTCTCTTTCTTGCGGGTTTGGCCTTGTTTTCTACCACTTCCACCATGTATGTTGCAATTACCTTATTTAAAATCATTTATGCAGCTTACGTAAATTTATTTATTCAGCTTATACGCATACACACACGGACACACACAGATATATATATACCTTTTCTTAGCTATGTTTATTTCCTTTGTCCATCAACATTTTAAGCTTTGTGGTTACTCCGTACATGTACCGTTCTTTTTTAACAACTTGCAATACATGTGGCTGTATTATAATTACTGAATCTTTGTATATCATTTCTCGGTGAATATGTTTAGCAATGACCAAAATGTATCATGAGGATTAAAGAATTTTTCCATATTTCTGAAAAACATTTCCGCCTGTGATACCATTACTTGTTTAAAATGTTTTAGGAAATTAATATTGCTCGTATCCATAAGTGAACCTAATTCACTCTAAAGAACTGTACAACCTTTTCGTGCAAAAACAGAAATGCGTTTGAAAATTTCGCTGATATTTGGTAAATTTAAATCAGAGTAACAGCCAAATTCTAATCTTCTGAATTTCTGTTATTAATATTTTTTGTACGGCAAACTTTTTTGTGGTTTTTTTTTTGCTTCCATTAAAATTTCGATGCTAAGCCGGACGACAGTCCTAGCTAGTGAAGATTAACTGAGGCTGGTCTAAAGCGTATTATAGATCTTCTTTACTTCTCATCTTGATTTGCCATTGGATGAATTCCAGTACCTTGCATTCTTCGCTTCAATATCCAGACATGGGATACAGTTGAGCGTCCTAGGCTTGCGGTAGCCTTACTAACATGTAATCGTGTGTCACACACACAGCCCTTAAGGTTCCGTTTTCAAAAGCCTTAAAAGTTTCAGATAATTATATTTCAGTTAAAACAAAAGAGCTATGAAGTGATTTATTTACAGTTTGTTCTCAACGGAAGATCATACACAATAGAATTAAGACCTCTATCTTTCCCTTTGATCATAAGCGTGAAAAAATCATGCAGCCACTGTTTGCAGTTCGTTAAAATAGGATTGAGTACACGATCTATTCTACTACTGCCCTCAAGAAGTTGGTTGCTTTTCCTTATTATAAAGATCCTTCCATTTTTTCCAAAGTTTTCAGAAATTGATTGTATTCATCACCTGCTGTATTAGAACAGCATGAAAAGAAAATGGAAATACCCCACAATTTTCTTTCTTTTCAATACTGGCAATGCATCACAAAGCAAAACTTTTTCCAGAGGGTTTATATCACTGGAACTTACCTTAGTTCCATAAAAATCTGCTGTTATTGTATCATCATCATCATCATTGTCAACCATTATCAATCCACTGCTGGACGAAGGTCTCCCCAAGTTTCCTCCACAACGGTCTGTCTTGTGCCAGTCTCCTCCATGTCACTCCCGCATATTTACGAATTTCATCCACCCATCTCCCATGTGGTCTTTTTCTGGGTCTTTTCCTGTCCCTTGGAATCCAATCTAAAATTTCGGCTGTATATCTATGGTCTGTCCTTCTGGCAGTATGTCCAGCCCATTGCCATTTCAGGGATTTAACTCTGATCATGATGTCTTCCAATCTCGTCATTTTTCGGATCTACGAGTTCCTCTTCTTATCTCTCCTGGTTATACCAAGCATGCACCTCTCCATGCTTCTTTGAGTTGTCTGCAGCCTTTGTATGTCTCTTTTAGTTAAGGTCCACGTCTCTGCACCATACGTAAGCACTGGAAGGATGCATTGATCAAACACTTTTCTTTTAAGACATAATGGCATATTGCTCTTGAAAATTATGCTGTTTCTTCCAAAAGCTCTCCAGGCAAGTTTTGTACGCCGATTAATTTCTTCATCAATGTGACCCTCACTTGATATCTGCTGTCCAAGATAAACATACGTATCTGTTATCTCCAGTTTTTCTCCATCAATCGATAAATCTTTATTTCTTGTAAAAGCATTGAACATCACTTTTGTCTTCTGAAAGTTCATTTTTAATCCCACTTCTTTACTCTTGTCAGCAAGCTCCTGGATCATACTCTGCAGCTCTGATGGGGTAGTTGCAAAAATGACTACGTCATCAGCAAAACGAAGGTGGGTTAGATAATCTCCATTAATCTTTATCCCTTTGTTTTCCCAGTTCAGTGATTGAAAGACATTTTCCAATGTTACATTAAAGAGCTTCGGAGATATGGTGTCACCTTGTCTCACTCCCTTTCCAATTTTTATGTGTGTTGTATTTTCAAACAGCCGAATCTTTGCACTTGCATTTTCATAGATGTTATTAATAATATTAATGTATGCATCTTCAATACCGCAGGATTTCAGAGCCGTGGTAACTGCTGATGGTTTCACCGAATCAAAGGCTTTTTCATAATCGATAAAAGCCATGCACAATGGAAGTTCATATTCCCTCGCTCTTTCAATTAGTTCTCTCAGTACGTGGATATGATCTATTGTGCTGTAGCCACTCCTGAATCCAGCTTGTTCTCTCGGTTGAGCCATGTCCAGTGTTATTTTCAAGCGGTGTGAAAGAACTTTAGTGAAGATTTTATAAACCACTGATAGGAGGCTGATAGGTCTGTAGTTCCTGAGATCCTCAATGTCACCTTTTTTATGTAGCAGGATCATTGTAGCATTGTTCCAATCCTCAGGAATCTTCCCTTCATTAAGGCATCGAGTGAAAATTTGGGCGAGTACTGTTTCAATTTCTCCACTTGCTTCTTGTATGATGTCTATAGTAATTCCATCTTCTCCTGGAGCTTTCCCCCGCTTCATGTTCTTGATTGCATGAGCAACTTCTGCTGGGAGGACTGGAAGAACTCTGGTACCTTTCATGATGTCTGGAGTACATGTATCATCCCTTTCATATAATTTGGAGTAGAAATCTTTCACTCTTGTCAAAATTTCGCCTCTATTTCTTGTTATAGAACCATCTTCTTTTCTCAGAGCCATAATCTATTTTCTTCCCTTACTGAGATGTCCCTTTGCTATCTTTAGGCTTTGGTTGTTTTCAATTGCTTTCCTCACTAGCTCACAGTTGAATTTCCTTACGTCTTCAGTGATACTTTTTCGTGCTGTCTTGCATAGCTCTATATATTCCACTTTGGAAGTCACATCTTTTTTAGTTGTCCTCATCTCTCTTCTTTTTTGCATCAACATTTTGGTTTTTCCTGATAATTTGTTTACATGCAACTTGTTCTTAGACCCAGCTAATTTTGTTGCTGTTTCCATAAGAGCTTTGGTTACTTTTCTGTTAACTTCCGAAATATCCACTTCTTCCGATGTTAGGGTTTCTAAAGCAGAGAATCTGTTCTTCAGTTCCAACTTGAAAGTATTATGGTGTTTTTTAAGGTTGGTTATGTCAATACATTTTGTTTGTCTTATGAGCTTGCCACGTTCCAGTTTAGTGTTGAGGTGCATCTTACATCTCACCAATCTATGGTCACTACCTGTGTTGAACTTGTTTAGCACACTGCAGTCTTCTATGACGAATTTTTTGTTACACATAATAAAATCAATTTCACTTGTCGTCCCAATTGGATGTCTCCATGTCCATTTCCTGTGTGGCTTTTTCTTGAAAAAGGAATTCAAGATGAAAAATCCTTCTGCCTCTGCAAACTCAACGAGAGTATTTCCACGCTGGTTTCTGTTGCCGTGACCGAATTTACCTACTGAAGTTTCATTCTGTTGCCGGTGCCCTATTTTTGCATTGAAATCTCCCATAATTATCTTCAAGTGCTGCTTACCTTTATTATTTAGATTACGAATTTCCTCATAAAATTCTTCAATTTCTTCTTCAGGATGACTTGTGGTGGGTGCATAAGTTTGAATTATCTGAGCCTGGTATCTTCTCGATAGTTGGATAACGAGTCGTGCAGCTCTGTCAGAGGAACTTTCAACTTCTACCACTTTATCCTTCAGTTTCTTGTTTATTATAAATCCAACACCACTAGTTCTGCCAGTATCTGTCCCACGATAATAGAAGAGATGTCCACTTTTCAGTTCAATGAGATCTTCTCCTTTTCTCCTTACCTCACTCAGCCCGACGATGTCCCACTTGATCCTTTGTAGTTCCTCTTCCAATTCAAGAAGCCTTGAATCAGAAGATAGGGAGCGTCCGTTGTAGGTAGCCAAGGTCAGCATCAAATGGCAGGCTAGTCCGGTCCTCCGGGGATTCTTAGCACCCTCTGCCTTCATGTCGCACTGGCCGCTGCCTTGGCCAGGTACATTCCAGCTGCCGGAGACTGAGGGCCAAGATTTAAGTTGTAGAGTCATTTTGGAGGTGTTTGGCCATAACTCACCACGCTGGCCAAGCGGGTTGGTGAGTGTGGGATAGCATTTCCTCTGATCCCGATGGTATAGTTATACCGCTATTTGCGGTCGTCAGAGCCCCTTTAGTGGGAACAGGATGCACCACGAGAAGGCGGGGTTGACATTTGTCAAGGAGAGGCTGTGATGTTACGCATCACCTGACCTTACATCCCTGTTATTGTATATAAAAACATAAATCAAATACCTTTCCTTTTTTTTTTTTTTTTTTTTTTTTTTTTTTTTAGATTGGAGGTTTAACGACCACCGTGAGCAACTCAATGGGCTATAAGCAGTCGCCCGTCCCTAATTTAGGGTCACTGGTTCCAGGGAAGGGAGAGAACCGGTGCCGTAAGACAAACACAACATCCATGCCTGACCGGGATTCGAACCCGGACCCCTTACGGACGAACGATCAGAGGCCAACGCCTTAGACCACTGCGCCACCGAGGCGGCCCTTTCCTTTTCATCAATCTTGTACGGAGAATGTTCCGTTCTACAGCAAGTACAAACAAAAATGTAAAATCACTAAATTAAATTGTCACTGATAAACAGACGCTTGCCATCCTTACAAAGCCCTGATAAAAATTTAGCTCCCCACACGTTGTTTCTATAAAAAAAATAGAAAAATTGCAAGGAGTGAAGTTTAACGAAGATACGGGTAAGATACCGTGCTGCTCTCTTCTTATACACTGACGGAAAAAAATCCCAACACCACGAAAAAATAGTTGTAGAGGAATGAAATGGCGGCAATACATTTGTATAGGTAACATATTTAATCGATTAAGGTTTCAAGACCACAGCTTAATGTAAGCGCGAGAAAAGCCATTTTAAACGTGAAATGCTGGTACATTAATAACCGGTGTAACCGCCAAAATGTTAAATGCAAGCATGCAAACGTTCATGCATTGTGTCGTACAGGTGCTGGATGTCAGTTTGTGGGATGGAGTTCCATGCCGGTTGCACTTGGTCGGTCAATACAGGGACGGTTAATGCTGGTTGGGGGTGACGCTGGAGTTGTCGTCCAATGATGTCCCATACGTGCTCAATTGGAGAAAGATCTGGTGATCTATCAGGCCACGGTAACATGTCGACACTCTGTAGAGCATGTTGGGTTACAACAGCGCTACGCAGGCGAGTGTTATCCTGTTGGAAAATACCTCCTGGAATGCTGTTCGTGAATGGCAGCATAACAGGTGGAATCACCAGACCGACGTACAACTGTGCTGTCAGGGTGCGTGGGATAACCACGAGAGTGCTCCTGCTGTCATAGGAAATTGCTCCCAAGACCATAACTCCAGGTGTAGGTCCAGTGTGTCTCGGCCGCAGACAGGTGGGTTGCAGGCGCTCACATGGTCTCCTTCTAACCAACACACGGTCATCACTGGCACACAGGCAGAACCGGCTTTCATCAGAAAACACAACAGATTTCCATTCCGTCATCCAATGAGCTCTAGCTTGAAACCACTGACGTCGCAAACGACAGTGGTTTGGAGTAAGTTGAATGCACGCTACAGGGTGTCTGGCTCGGAGCTGTCCTTCAAGTAACCGATTTGTAACAGTTCGTTGTGTCACTGTGGTGGCAACTGCAGCTCAAATTGCTGCCGCAGACGCAGTACGATGCGCCACGGCCATACGCCGTACACGGAGGTCTCCCCTCTCAGTAGTGCCACGTGGCCGGCCGGAACCCGGTCTTCTTGAGGCAGTACCTTCCCTTGACCACCGCTGCCAACAATCATGCACAGTGGCTACATTCCTACCAAGTCGTTCTGCAATTTTGCGGAAAGAAAATCCACCTTCTCGTAACCCTATTACCCGACCTCGTTCAAACTCCGTGAGCTGTTGATATTGGCTTCTTCGACTTCTTAAAAGCATTCTTGACTAACATCAACTCCCTACGTCGAATCTCAACGATAACTAACGCTCACGAACGTTACAGTGCGTATTTACAGCAAATCTGCTTTGCATGTTCCGAGGGGAGCTACTAGCGCCACACGTATGCGCCGAGCGCGAAATTTGCTTAGACGTCATCTTACAGATGTACTCTCACCGCCTCCCAACTGTCGTTTATCTAACACAACCTCTTCTTGGTGTTGGGTTTTTTTCCGTCAGTGTATCATTGATGTAGCCAAAATCTGAAGCGTACCAAACTTTGAACGAAGTACTATCGGAATCTCAACATGCATCACACTACCATTAATAATGAACGCTTGTAGGTCTACAAATATTCCTAATTTTATAAAAGGAAATATTGTGTGATTAACGATGATCCTATAGACGGCTTCAATTCTTCATGAAATATTCTCCAGAACTTGTACATAAATGTCCTGCCATATATTCCACCTTTAAAGAAGTGATATTTTTTTTCATTTATGTTGTCCCACCTCTTCTTCTTCACACCCGACCATTGAATTTGTCAAAGAGTCTCTGCAAACTTTATCTCAGGAATAGGTTGGCCAGTGTAACATTGCATCGCCCATGAACTAAAATTAATACCTAACAATGCGAGAAGAATGGCAAGGAGGCCTGCCCTGCTACCAGAGATATAGACTTTCCTTGAAGTAGTGCCACAAATTTTGTAACGTAGAATAATTATCCGGGTACTTAAGGAAAAGCTTAACATTTATTGCTTTGTGTAAATCAAATGACGGGCCTGCGCCAAGGAACAAAAAATCTGTATGTATCACCACAGTACCTCCATCAGTTTTTCTTTTCAGGGCAACACAGCTTGAGAGGTACCTTCCTTGCTGCATCCGACATAACCAAGAATGGAATAAGAGGGATGTGTACTGTGATTCCTTAGTCAAAACGCAGTTATGAGGGACCTTCCTTCCTACCTGCGCAATACCCAAGAATTACAACAAAATAAAGTTTGTAATATGAATCATTTAGCACTGGGTTTCTACTATTTGCATATCAATTCGCAATCCGTTTACCTAAGACTTTTCAATTCCGATGAAAGTCACTTACGAAGCGATGGTTGATGTGTTCCTCTACTTTCAAACAGCGCTGGAATTCAGGTCACTATGTTAATCGAGGCATCCTGAAGTTACCTCACTACATCCCTACGAACATATATATTGTTGATTCTGTAACGAAGACTTTGCATAAAACCTAGTTTGCAATGAATTCAAGGGTGTCGGGGTAAAAGCGCTAGGATGATGTATTTTTAGGTATCACAGGAAATTACTTCGGGGACTTTCCCATCTCATAGTGTAGTATATCTTCCCTCCGATATTATACCCTTATATGCATTTAATGTATTTATAACGCGGAATGAGAAATTTTCGCTGGAAATTAGTGATAAATTGGTCAGTAAAACAGAATACGTTTGGCAAAAGTATTTTCAAAGGGACTGCTGCTTTTTATTCTTCGATGATATCAAAAAAGATCTTGACTACAAATTCGCAAAAATCACAGTAAATAACATAGTTCGAGAGGAAGAGCATTTTTAAAGAATATTGTTATCAAAAATTTCCAAGACATGCTTCTCAAAATACTTTCAAGATTTGTTGTTTTCATATCATAATTTTTATTAAAAGATCATAGAGATGTGTAATTTAAAGGGGTTGCAACTAATCACAAACACCGAAATTATTACAAGTGAAAAATGTATAGTTATATTTCACAGTAATATATTGAGAAGGGATGTAAGGTCAGGTGATGCGTAACATCACAGCCTCTCCTTGACAAATGTCAACCCTGCCTTCTGGTGTTGCATCGTGTTCCCACAAAAGGGGTTCTGACGACCGCCAACAGCGGTATAACTATACCATCGGGATTAGAGGAAATGTTATCCCACACTCACCAACCCGCTTGGCCAGCTTGGTGAGTTATGGCCAAATCCCTCCAAAATGACTCCACAACTTAAATCTTGGCCCTCAGTCTCCGGCAGTTGGAATGTACCTGGCCAAGGCAGCGGCCAGTGCGACATGAAGGCAGAGGGTGCTAAGAATCACCGGAGGACCGTACTAGGCTGCCATCTGATGCTGACCTTGGCTACCTGTAACGGACGCTCCCTACCTTCTGATTCAAGGCTTCTTGAATTGGAAGAGGAACTACAAAGGATCAAGTGGGACTTCGTCGGGCTAAGTGAGGTAAGGAGAAAAGAGAAGATCACATTAAACTGAAAAGTGGACATCTCTTCTACTATCGTGGGACAGATACTGGCCGAACTACTGGCGTTGGATTTATAATAAACAAGAAACTGAAGGATAAAGTTGTAGAAGTTGAAAGTTCCTCTGACAGAGGTGCACGACTCCTTATATAACTCTCAAGAAGGTACCAGGCTCAGATTATTCAAACTTATGCACCCACCACAAGTCATCCTGAAGAAGAAATTGAAGAATTTTATGAGGAAATTTGTCATCTAAATAATAAAGGTAAGCAGCACTTGAAGATAATTATGGGCGATTTCAATGCAAAAATAGGGCAACGGCAGCAGAATGAAACTTCAGTAGGTAAATTCGGTCACGGCAACAGAAACCATCGTGGAAATACTCTTGTTGAGTTTGCAGAGGCAGAAAGTTTTTTCATCTTGAACTCTTTTTTAAGAAAAGGCCGCACAGGAAATGGACATGGAGACATCCAAACGGGACAACAAGTGAAATTGATTTTATTATGTGTACCAAAAATTCATCATAGAAGACTGCAGTGTGCTAAACATGTTCAACACAGGTAGTGACCATAGATTGGTGAGATGTAAGATGCACCTCAACACTAAACTCGAACGTGGCAAGCTCATAAGACAAACAAAATGTATTAACATAACCAACCTTAAAAAACACCAAAATACCTTCAAGTTAGAACTGAAGAACAGATTCTCTGCTTTAGAAGGCCTAACATCGGAAGAAGCGGATATTTCTGAAGTTAACAGAAAAGTAACCAAAGCTCTTATGGAAACAGTAACAAAATTAGCTGGGTCTAAGAACAAGTTGCATGTGAACAAACTATCAGGAAAAACGAAAATGTTGATGCAAAGAAGAAGAGAGATGAGGACAACTAAAGAAGATGTGACTTCCAAAGTGGAATACCTAGAGCTATGCAAGACAGTACGAAAAAGTAACACTGAAGACGTAAGGAAATTCAACTGTGAACTAGTAAGGAAAGCAATTGAAAATAACCAAAGCCTAAAGATAGCAAAGGGACATCTCAGTAAGGGAAGAAAACAGATTATGGCACTGAGAAAAGAAGAGGGTTCTGTAACAAGAAATAGAGCTGAAATTTTGACAAGAGTGAAAGATTTCTACTCCAAGTTATATGAAAGGGATGATGCATGTACTCCAGACATCATGGAAGGTACCAGTACCAGAGTTCTTCCTGTCCTCCCAGCAGAATTTGCTCATGCAATCAGGAACATGAAGCGAGGAAAAGCTCCAGGAGAAGATGGAAATACTGTAGACATCATACAAGAAGCAATTATAGAAATCGAAAAAGTACTCGCCCAAAATTTCACTCGATGCCTTAATGAAGAGAAAATTCCTGAGGTTTGGAACAACGCTACAATAATCATGCTACATAAAAAAAGTGACGTTGAGGATTTCAGGAACAACAGACCTATCAGCATCCTATCAGTGGTTTATAAAATCTTCACTAAAGTTCTTTCACACCGCTCGATGGGGACACTAGACATGGCTCAACCGAGAGAACAAGATGGATTCAGAGTGGCTGCAGCACAATAGATCATATCCACGTACTGAGAGAACTGATTGAAACAGCGAGGGAATATGAACTTCCATTGTGCATGGCTTTTATCGATTATGAAAAAGCCTTTGATTCAGTGAAACCTTCAGCAGTTACAGTGGCTCTGAAATCCTGCGGTATTGAAGATGCATACATTAATATTAATAATAACATCTATGAAAATGCATTTGCAAATATTCGGCTGTTTGAAAATACAACACACATAAAAATTGGAAACGGAGTGAGACAAGGTGACACCATATCTCCGAAGCTCTTTAACGCCACATTGGAAAAAGTCTTTCAATCACTGAACTGGGAAAACAAAGGTATAAAGATTAATGGAGATTATCTAACCCACCTTCGTTTTGCTGATGACATAGTCATTTTTGCAACTACCCCATCAGAGCTGCAGTGTATGATCCAGGAACTTACTGACAAGAGTAAAGAAGTGGGATTAAAAATGAACTTTCAGAAGACAAAAGTGATGTTCAACGCTTTTACAAGAAATGAAGATTTATCGATTGATGGAGAAAAGCTGGAGATAACAGACTAGTACGCTTATCTTGGACAGCAGATATCAAGTGAGGGTCACATTGATGAAGAAATTAATCGGCGTACAAAACTTGCCTGCAGAGCTTTTGGAAGAAACAGCATAATTTTCAAGAGCAATATGTCATTATGTCTTAAAAGAAAAGTGTTTAATCAATGCATCCTTCCGGTGCTTATGTATGGTGCAGAGACGTGAACCTTAACTAAAAGAGACGTACAAAGGCTGCAGACATCTCAAAGCGGCATGGAGAGGTGCATGTTTGGTGTAACCAGAAGTTATAAGAAGAGGAACTCGTGGATCCGAAAATTGACAAGAGTGGAAGACATCACGATCAGAGTTAAATCCCTGAAATGGCAATGGGCTAGACATACTGCCAGAAGGACAGACCATCGATTGACAGCCGAAATTTTAGATTGGATTCCAAGGGACAGGAAAAGACCCAGAAGAAGACCACGTGGGCGATGGGTGGATGAAATTCGAAAGTATGCGGGAGTTACATGGAGGAGACTGGCACAAGACAGACCGTTGTGGAGGAAACTTGGGGAGGCCTTCGTCCAGCAGTGGATTTATAATGGTTGATAATAATCATGATGATGATGATATTGAGAAACTGCCTTTTAATAATCTATTAAGAGTTTCAAAGCTGTAGCTGCTGGTCGAAAACTTTTCAATAATTGTTTTCACAGCAAGTTTTGATTTGCTAAATATCCGTTGTGATTAAAGTGAACCCGAAAATGAAATATTTAAAACTCAGGAATTAGTTCTCATAAAAAGGAAAACATTTTCACAAGAACCTTTCAGGATAAAATGACGTTATAAGGAGGTAAACAAGTTAAGGCTCTGCCATGAGAGAGAGTGAACAAATATGCAAGGTAGCTTTGGCTCCTGTGTTCAGCTACACGTTTGATGAAAAGCACAAAGGTACCGTAAGCACCAAACAAGATTTGTTTCGTTTAATTCTTCCCAGCAATGAATCATAAATTGCAAATAAACTGAAAGTCATAAATGATGAATCACACTATTCACTTTGAATACCAGAAAGTGAATGAACCACACACACATGCGTTCTCTGAACGACTTAAAAATGGAATTTTCAGAAACGTCCGAGTAAAAAACCTAAGGCAATCATGATTTTAAAAATGCCAATTTTAAAACAATTGCTATGAAATATGTGCATATAATGTCATTAATTTACAAGAATACGATTGTGAGAAATTAGATCTAGCAATGGAATCGCACTTCTGGCCAAAATGTAATAGATGTCGCAATGGAATCATACTTCTGGTCAAAATGATGTAGATATATCAAGGCATTCATACTTCTGGCCAAAATGCAGTTGATTTATCAATGGAATCATAATTCTGGCCAAAATAAAGTAGAATTCTGCAAAACTCACCGATGCTCCAAAGAACGAAAACTGTAGACAAATCACGACACAGTGCATAAATTGTGCAGCATTGAGTAATGTAATAGCAGTTTTGAAACTCCCTCGTCTTTCTAGAAATTCTGAACCCAATCCTACTCTCATCAGAGGGTCGATGTAGACAACTGATCGTAAGATGTTCCAGTTACGCTGATTTTCAAAATGCTGAAATCAAATTAATTTCAAAAGGAAACGGCGATTTTCTGTGAGCGTGTTAGATTAAGTAGGACGCAAGAGAATTTCTCCACATTTCTTTGTTATATATAAATAATCACTGATTCTTAGAGTGCTTCAGGCTATCGCATATTAGAAGTTTTGTAGTCCTGAAACTGAAATAATTTTAAAATATTGCAAATACTTGGAACGTTTCTTAAAAGAAGGAGTTACGCAATTTATAATAGAAAACATAAGTTGCTTTTTCGTTGCATACTGTCTTCCATGCGAGTTCTCGGTAATTAATAATCACATTTCTCGAATGCCCATAACGTATCCTAAGAGCAACGAATAAAGAAATAAAAACAACACTTGATAACATCCGATGCATGTTTTTAGAAATGCCTGACTGAATGTTCAAGGAAATTTAAATGTGTCTTATTACAGCAAAGAGATTTAATTTTTAAAGCAGGGAACAAGAAAAAAGTGGACACTCCAAAACATAAAGTGACCCGCATTTTCTGAGCAGTGCGAGTCATCGTGGTTTGCTAAGTTGTATCATAAAAAATATGCATTACAAGTGAGCAAAAATGATTATCTTTATCATATGTATGTATTTATTTAATAAAATGTAAAAAGAAATGTTACCTGAACATATCTTATTGTTAATGATTCATGCTTTGTCTAGAGATTAGAGTATTTGTTTCAGAAACAAAACCAAATTTTCTAACTGCAAATCCATTCAAAGCTAAAAAATATCACGTCATTGAATTGTTTTAGTTCTTTTATTAGCTTTATGAAATCAAATGGAAAATTACTAGAACTCGAAGCAAAGTAAATGTTTTGAGTTAGGCAATATTGTTCATCTGTTGCGATCATACAAACGAGAATACCTTTCTTAAATTTGCATATAAGAACTGTTGTACTTGTTTTTTCAAAGTGCTCAATAAAGTTCATGTAAAATCTTTCCCACTGATTGACAACATCAGCAGTTTACAGTTTCTTTTCCGATGTATTTTCTTGTTTTCTTCTGTTTCCCCCTTTCCCGGAACTGAGTTGAAATGCTTGCCTAACGGATTTGACCTTCGCGTCAACGACACGTGGAGTTCACAATTTGTTGAAACATTATCATTTACCGTAACACGATTATAGCAGTATCTTTTCTCACTGAGTGATAATGGATTATGCACTTCATGCAAAAATTCTGCTTTGGTTATTTTGTTGATTTGGTCTCTCTGAACCAGCACATACTCATAGCTTAATGCTGCACGGATAGTTTCCTTTCTGTTGGAATGTTGTTCATCAGCTTTTTAATTATACGCTCTACCGTTTGTCTAAAACATCTCGCCCTACCTGTTAAGACGAATAAAAACTCCCATCTTCGGTATTAAATGATTCATGCTTTGTTCCTATCTTTGGTTGTTAATGATTCATTCTTTGTTCAGGGATACAGTACTTTCTTAGAAACAAGAAAAATGGAAATGCAAAGCACAGAACTACTTGGCATTTGATTTTTGCAAAATCCAAATGCGAAGTGCAATAGAGATCCAAATGCAAAGTGCAATTTCTCAGGAGTGCGAAAACAAAAAAAATATAAAAATTAAAATCCATTGAAAGCAAAAAAATATAAACTCCTAGAATTTTTTGCGTTCTTTTATCAATATTATGAAATAGAAAGGAAAATCACTACAGTGCAAAATAAAACAAATGTTTTTGTGATTTTAATCTAGATTAGTTGACCTTAACTTTCTATAAAAATGCCCTAAATCGAAATATTTGACCACAAATCCTGAAAGAAATGAAGTACAATATATTTAAGTCTGGAAAGGGGACATATATTGAGGTTCAGATTCATGCAACCTGTACTGAAAATAGAAAAACGTGCTTCAAAAATGATTCCCAGCAACAAAAATTATATATGCCTAAAAGGCTATTAGC
This sequence comes from Macrothele yani, assembly GCA_039090855.1. Taxonomy (NCBI): domain Eukaryota; kingdom Metazoa; phylum Arthropoda; class Arachnida; order Araneae; family Macrothelidae; genus Macrothele; species Macrothele yani. The sequence goes on along the minus strand of CM077034.1, from coordinate 74,265,038 downwards.
GTAGAATAAATCCGCTTTATCGCCAACTTACGAATGTTTTTTTCTTTTTAAGGGTTAAGGACCTTCATACGTTGAAAGCATTTCCGTATTGACAAAAACCAGAACTATTAATAAACCGCTATCACGCAGAGCAACGGAAAGCAACTCACACAATTCCTAATTAAACCAATTTTAAATTTTCAAAAGCTTATAAAGCAAATGACTCTACCCCAAAGTAAAGCAGAGCACTATTTGTCATTGTTGCTCTTTAAATGTAAAAGCCAACATGGATGATTAGCATTATACGAGTATATGCACCTACTCACTGTAAACATAAAGTTTGTTCCATAAAGGACAACATACATTAAACAAGTCTTACGCCAGAAGGTTTATTTATTTTACATTTGCAACAAAATAGTATGATATTTTATTACAATATTTAAAGTGTTAATGTTAATAAGAATTCTATAATGAACAGCAGAGATATTTATAGCCTATTTGACTGTTATTAATTAAAGTAAAGCAAAGGGGTAAATATTGAGTAAATGACAACTTACATTAACTTGATACTTTGTTTATATTTAGGCGTATATATTTTATTACTTTAGCCTATTGTTATTAAATAAAGTTAAGGAACATGCATATACCTCGTTTAATTTGATCTTAATATTTGCATGAATTTCCATCTAAAGATAAAAGCCAAAGTTCTTTTCATTGTGTGGAAATCCTAACACAATGTAAGCATCTATTACTATTGAATGTGATAAAACTGCCAAATTTTTTTCAGGAATGATACTAGGCGTTTTCAATAAGTAATACCTCCACGCAAGTGTCTAGCGCATGATTTGTTGCCTAGCAACTAGTCATACGCTAAGGGATTCTTTGCGCCATTAGCTTCATCTCATTGCTTAATAGAACTCTCTGCATCTATTTGTTGGTGTTTAATTGTGTTCAAAATGGATGATTCTTCTTCAACTGTGTTGACGGGTGTCCAGCAGCAATCAGATTTCGGGATTTTAACCCATGAACATGTATTTTCTCAAAACCTCATGCTTGATTAGTGGCATTTTATCGGTTGGAAACTTTGAACTTAGGAACTGCTCATCGTTGTGTAAGAAAATCAAAGAACGGTGGATGAATGCTGTTCGTAAAGATCAAAAACTGAAACAGAGGCCTGAAATCGAAATTTGCGATTTGAACCGGCAAAACGTCGATGAGTACATTATGACAAATCAAAGAATCACTCAGAAAACCATTGCAGGTAAGCTAAATATCATGTTACAATGAAATTTAAACAACCATCCAAAAAACATTTCCAGGAGCGTTGTGACAGTACTCTCGAAAAGTCCGATAACTGCAGCAGCAAGACAACGCACCATTACATACTGTTACCATTGTTATGAATTGTTTCAGAACATGAAATTTAAACATATCGCAAAACAGTGTAGGTCTGACAATTCGTCCGAGCTGTGCCCTGATTTTCCTCTTGTAAATGTGTCGGGAGCAGGGTGTTGAACAGTTATATGTGTGGTACTCGGAGTCTACCCCGAAATGGAAGTAGTGATATATGTTTGAGATTTTAGACAAGTTGGACCGGCTTTAGATAACAGTCTGAGGTACGGGTTGTGTGCTTGGCCCACAGCGATGGGTTTGTCACATCCCAGGAATAGGTGGGACGAAATAAAAAAACGGAGACTGTTTGTGTAGTTGCGATTTGTTATTGGTCGTCGATATACATCGATACCCGGAAGTAAGACAATAAACGATTCCGTTGCGTTTTCGAATACTTAGAATTACCATAACTACAATCATAATGGATTTCCTATGATTCTCAGCAATCCACTAAACAATGATGCTGAGTGACGCTTTGATATTGACGACTGAAATACGAGCTGTAAGCGTCAAGATAATGCATCCCATATGCTGAATGGTTCCTATATAATACTTATTTCCTAACTCACATTTTCATTTGTAATTAACATGTTCTAAATTTAAAGGAATATTATCAATCTTTCAAAAGTGTAAAAAAACTTAAAATTGGAAAATCTGGATAAATACTTAACACCAATGTTTAACTTAAGATGTATACTGAAGTGCCAGAAAAACTATTACACCAGTCTAATACTTGGTAGGTTCCCCACGGGAGCGCAGGACTGCAGAAATACGACGGGGCATGGACTCCACTAGCTTCTGGAAATATGCTGTAGGCAATGCACCCCATACTTCCTGTACAGCGTTCCACAATCCGGATGTATTCCGAGGTCACGGATTCCTTGGTTCCATAGGGCTTTGCATGGCATCCCAAAAGTGTTCTATCACGTTCAGATATGGGAACTTGGGTGAGAATGGCAACACCCCAAACTCACATAAATGCCCTGCTAACCATTATGTAGAGTCCCGACACTTGTGTGGAGGTGCATTGTCCTCTTGGAACAGGCCCAATCCATCAGCATAAATGCAGGACATGAACGGGTGTACCTCGTCAGAAAGGATAGGTACATAGAGTTGGCCAGTCACAGATGTCTGTAAACGTTCTAGCAGTCCCAGTGAAGTCCAGCTAAGCACACCCCATACCATTACGGACCCCCCCCCCATCAGCCGGTACAGTTCCCTGTTAACAGGAGGGATCCATGGCTTCATGGGGTTTGCGCCACACACGGATCCTTCCATATCCCCGATACATTGGGAAAAGTGACTCGTCAGACCAGACTACTTATTTCCAGTCGTCCAATGGCGGTGTTGCCGTGACCAAGCGAGGCTCATATCGCTGTGTCGTGCACCCATTAAGGGAATTCGAGTTGGGTGTCGGCTCCGAAATCCCATGTCGTGCAGGGTACGTCGCACAGTCCGGACTCTGATGCTTATTGATGCTCCAGCATTGAATTCCGATGATACCTGCGAGAGTGTTGCACTCTAATCGCGTGAAACGATTCTTGACAGCCGACGATGGACACATTCACCCAATATCTTTTTACGGCCACAAGGTTATCGTAGCCTGGAGGTTTTGCCGGAATTCTTGTAGTCACAGTACACCCTTGCAATGGTCGTCCGTGAAAATCCGAACTTCGTTTCTACCTTCGAAATACTATGGCCATCTCACGAGCGCCAACTAAGACACAGCTATGAAAATCCCTTAAATCCTTATTACTTGTCATTCGCATGCCGAAAACAGCTCTGATAGCTGGTAATGATGTCTATCCCTTTATATACGCACTGACGGACGCAACCGAGTACGCGCATAGGTGACGTCGGTATATATTTTACATAAGCTCGTCTGTACCAGTTTTTCTGGCACTTCAGTGTATTTATGAAGTCTCAGTTTTTATAATTGCGGTTTCGGTGAAAATGGAGATTTGTCCCTTTCAGTACGTATTTTTTTCTTTTTGACCAAAAAAATTGAATTTTTGGCTGTGTTGTCAATTGCATCCAAATAACCATTGCAGAAAATTTGGAATTAATTTAATAATTAGATAATTACTTAAGTAGTGTCAAATATATTCGACACTGTGACTCAAAGGAGTACAATAAGTAATCATAAACTGAAAATCTTTATTTAAATTTTGAAGGTTCATTTAATACACAATGCGCAAACAAATACCAATATTAGCTCGAAATAAATGTTACAAACCTTCATTTCACGTGAAACTTGACTAAACAATTCCTATCACGAACTATACATAAGTAAACGTAACATTTCAAACATTTAAATCGTGTTTGGCCGTTGCATCCTTCAAGTTTGCATCTTTGAGAAGGAGTGTTTGCTAGTTCCTGCAAATGCCCAAACTTGTCGTACCGTACATGTAATATTGGGCGGATAGCAGACCCCTGAACAATCTCTCACAGTTCACGAAGATTTGATGGAGGGGGTCAGAGCCTCGAACACCTCTCTCGATGGTTTCTTCTATTTTTTTGTCAAAGTCTCATCGGATGGCCTCACACGCTTTCGAATGAAACTGCTTGCGGAATTTACTTGAAGTAGGCATTTGGCTATTTCCATACGGAATTCCATCAACCGTTTCCCTCCTTTCTAGGTAGCTTGTTCATTCTTGTAGCAAACATGTACACTAATCAAGAGTTACACACAGCAAGATCTACAAAGTGGAAAATAACTCGCAGGGACCACTTTTTAGAACGATGGTGTATCCTGTACAGGGACGTAAAGTTATCCATATTATCAACTCCTCCTATTCAGGCATTACATACACTGAAGAGCAATTAAATTAGAGATATCTGTCTAGTAACCTGTAGCACCACCTTTCGCCCTGATGGCGGCGGCGATTCGTCTCGGCATGAACTCGACAAGACACCGGAAGCGTTGCGAAGCCATACGAATCCACGACTCTTGAACAAGCTCCCACAGTTCACGAAGATTTGATGGAGGGGGTCAGAGCCTCGAACACCTCTCTCGATGGCATCCCAGATGTGCTCCATGGGATTGTGGTCAGGGGACCTAGCTGGCCAAGGAAGCGAGGTCACGGCGGTGGAGTGTTTATCCAACCATTCGGATACAATTCGGGATCGATGGTACGGTGCATTGTCTCAAATAGGACCACTTGTTGCAGGATGAGGTCCCCAGTGGGATGTTGAACACGCACAAATGAGAGCGAATGGTCGTCCAGCAGATCCCGGTAATATTGAACTGTGAAGGACGATGTCACACGTACCAGTCGTCCTATTTGAGTCCACGTAAACATTCCCCGGACGAGAATACCACCCTCACCAGCTTGAAGAGTATCCTGCTGGAAAGAAGGATCCATCACTTCATGTGGTTTGCGCCGTACTCGTATCCTGCTGTCCGCATGTACCAACGTGAATCTCGACTCATCCCTCCAGGCAATATTTTTCCACATGTCTAGGATCCAGTGGCGATGTTCCCGCGCCCATGCTAATCTTTGCACACTGTGATGTGCGGTCAGCAGCAGTACCCTCGTGGGACGAAGGCTACTGTACCCCATAGCAAGGAGATGGTTCTGGATGGTGTGTCTGCTTACAAGTTTTTGTGCACCAGCGTTAAATTGCCGAGTGATTTATTGCATTGTGGTCAGTCTATCCGCTGGTACAATGCGAGCTAGCCGACGATGACCACTCTCATCCACACGCTGTTGTCCACGGCAGTTGAACCTTGTAGGGATGGTTTTACCGGATTCGATGGGCTCACGGTGCACCCGTGACACTGTAGCTCGTGAAAATCCCAGTGCCTGCACGATTTCCGAGATGGAGTGACCCATTCGTCAGGCACCCACAATTTGCCCACGATAAAATGAGCTTAGATCCTTCGTTTTACCCATACTGCGTACGACTCTTACTGATTCCCGTCTCATCAATCATAATATTGTCGGATCGCTGCATACGTCATGCCGTTTCCGTTTACATTGCCTATCACAGCACCACATTTGCATAACGCCAGCTGTCTCTAATTCAATTGCTCTTCAGTGTAGTTTTCTTACTTGAGGACGACGGACAGAAATGTGATCCTTTGGTTTCGTGTCCCAGCACTGGACATTATCTTCTGAACCGATTCCCGTAAAATTGAATGCTAGTAATACGTATTTGTTATCATTCCCAGCAACAACTGATACATGATCTTTCACATTCACAATTTCATCACTATTAATACAGTGATTGCCTTTCATTTTTGTTTCAGTCATAATCGTGCAGTCTTGTATCCTACTTTTTCTAATGGTGCCTGCAGCATGTATTCCTTGGAGATGTAACTGACTCAAAAGTTTCAAAGTTAAAGTATTTGCCAAAAAATAACTCATGATTGTGGTGAAGTAGGATGCGTTTTACTAGAATCAGCACCACCTCACCGCCCAGATTGAAATCCTTCATAAGGCTTTCAGTTATTCGAGTTCATTTTCCTTGATACACGAGGAATCGCAAACTATTCCTGACTGACCACAAAGAAGAAAAAAACTTTTATTCCCCAATGTGTAGGCTTTCCTTGATGTATTGCTTGAATCCTAGGTAACCCTTCAAAGGAATCACTTGTTCTTCGAAGCATAAGTGCTCTACAAGTGGATGTTGGTGACATCGTTTGTGAAAGATTTCACAAATGGGCATAACTTTCCACAGTCTGTCGGCATCGTTTTGGTCATGGCATAATTTGCCTACCAAGTGGAGAACTGATCTAAGTTTGAAAAATATTTTAGCAGTCATTGCTTCCGCAGTTTCCGGTATACGTGTTGCAGTTTACCAATACAGTCTGATCGTAGGAAATTTCAAAGTACCCATCATGATATGTATATCAAAGAATGCTTTCATCTCATTAAAAATGATGAGAATGCTTTCATCATCAAGTAACGCCCAATTCAAATAACACATGAGCAAATACAATTGGGAGAAATGAATAAGTATCTCCTGAACAAAAGACATATTGAAGCATAACAAAAACACAAGGCACGCAAATGCAAGTTCCAATACATAAAACAATATTCTGTTATTTTGTAAAACGAAAGAAAAAGAACATCTGAAAACGCAAAAACACAACACAGCAACATAGCATTGAAATCAGGAAGACACGGCATGCTGCCCTGTGTGTCCTAACCTTTCAGTACTTTTGTCGAACACGTTAAACAGTAATATTCAGTGAACTAGAACTAAAACAAATACATTTGAATGTCAGCTAAAAAGCATTGTTACATCATTTACAATGTCAATCTTCTAATATCACACTGAAATGTGAAAGACTTCACCTATTATTGTAGAACTTGTTGAAACACGTGCAGAAGCGTCATTCCCGTGTGAATCAATCTTTCTTGAAAAATGTTGAAACACGGTATCACCCCGCTTCTTGTCGGCCGAAATATAAATCAGAGACAGTAGAAAGTCTGTATTTTAGATTAGACACAGGTACTCAAGAAATAAAAATGTGCTGGACTTGGAGCTTGCCCTAAAGTTCAGGTATAACAGGTTCGACACGGGGACTGAAAGTGATAAAATAAAAGTTGTTTTTCGAAACTGAAAGCAATGATATTCTTTTTGAGAATATGTGTTTAGTAAATTATCCAAAACAAAACTTACATATATAAAGCCAAGAAAGTAAACTTTCATAAATTCGGAACTTTGGTTTCCTTAAAGCGATGCAAATCACTTCGAAAATAGAAATAGTGATCTTCATGGAACTCTTGAAAATCAGTTAGTGTTCGTTATTTCATTCGCCGGTAGTGTTGGGTCATGCAGTCAGGATGTAGATTGTCGCTTCAAAATAGGGAAGGAATTATTTGACGCACAGTTCTGCGGAAATGCTCTATGCATCTTGCTTACTTTAGACTGCAGGAAATTGCATAATTATTGAACAGACGGGAAAAGTTCTTGCCTAAGAGCCATCAGCGCGGTCACTCCATTTAGGAATCTGAAATGCGCCTGTGTGCAGTAGCTCCTAAAGATATGGTAACTGAAGATTCCGCGCGGTCTCAACCTGAAACTATATTGAGTTGTAAATTCCCCCATGGAAAGAGCTAATCAGTTTTCTTTTGTTTCCTTTTTAGGTGGTTTTCGAAACATAATCGCAATGACTAGTTCATTACTTCGCGTGTATTTCACCACCACGATTTAATAAACCCTCACGAAGGGCAAAGTAAGTAGCTCGGCCTACCTTCTTTTGTCTAGGAAAACCACAGTTTCTTACTTTACCGCGAAAGACGTTGACAATTTTTGGACCTGAGACAGTTAGATTTTCAGCTGTGCCCTCTTTCGTAGTGGGGAATAGTTATGGACAATAAACAGCATCAGTGATTAGTTCATTACTGCTGGTCGTAAAAGTATCGGTGATTGGCATTTTGGAATCATAATATATCAGACATGCACATTTGTTACCGCAGAATTCTTGCCTTTTGAGAAATTAGATTGGGATGAATAGGTACGAGGTGGCAACCACAGAACACTGATGGAATATAATCGCGTAGTTGATCAGAGGCAGTCGGTATGACGGGGAAAAAAGTTAAGTTTTGTTGGAATTTTGGATTTTCTCCATCCAAAAGAATTTGAATTTTTGGAACAAAAAAGTAACTGTTATTACCCCGTTCGAATAATTTTTCTTTAAAAATAACAGGGTGCTATTTCTGTTGTTTCTTCATGGTAGGTGTGAGCTGGTTGTAGGCACGTTTACCGTTCAGTTACACGCGGTCATGCTCGGAAGTCCGTTTATCTTATTTTTATTATTTGTTTTAACATAATGTTGTAATATTTATCGGAACACTATGTTCTTTTAACTTCAAGGTTACACATACCCGATTTACTTTGTAAAGGAAAACTTTATTTTTTTCAAAATCAAACATATTTTATGAAAAGAAAGAAGCAGTTCTACCAAAAAAAACTTTTGCTAAACCAAATAGGAGTCGCATGACCTTTGGTTTCAAATAAATGGAAATTTCCTTCTGCTGAACTTCGTTAAAAAGTTCAGCTGTCTGCACACCGATTGAATGAGGACACAATTAAAATCTAAATTTTATAATATTATAAAATTTTATTTTAAATTTTTACTGAAAAGAAATTGTGCGCTACATGATTATGAAAATATATTAAACAAAGATCTTCGCTCTTTCCACGGTTATAAGTGAGTCATGGAAAAATTCTCATTGGCCGCCACCGGAAGTCGAACCCAGGGTCTTCCAGTTACGCGCCGGATATGCTTCCGCTCACCACAGCAGCCTCGAATTCCTCCAGACTCACACACGCTAACTGCCAAGCCAATTCAGCAGGTTACTTCTTGGAGCCCCGCACAATGCTGGGGATTCCCCAAAGATGGTAAGCAGCAACTGAAGAAATAAGGCTATGTACCTGTTATTCAATTATGTTGAGGTACGTTGTAGAAGATATTGTGACGTGCACATAAATGACCAGAAACAGTATTTTCCAGAAAAACATTTTTTAAAGTATTTCACTTTCTTCACAACTGTATTTTCATCCTACGGTGCTACCTGGTGCAACCACGTTCAAAAGTGATTGATGCACTCAATGCAAGTAGACGCAGGTGGAACTAGAAAATAGATTTATCTGACCAGAAGACCTTTTCCACATGATGTTTAGTCCAGTTTTGTTGCTCGAGTACGTTTTGGAGGTACATTCGATGATGAACTGAGTTTAGCAAGGGCAATCACAGCTGTGTGCGTCTACGCAGCACCATTCAAGAAGGATTCGATGTATTGTGCATTGTCATTCCTTCTGTCACCAGCATTTAAATTAGCAGCAGATTGAGCCACAGTGTCGTAGCTATTGGTCCATACCATATGGGATAACATGCCTTCACTTCTAGCATCAAGGACCAGTGGCCGGTCTGCACCTCGTTGGCGGTTCGTAGATTTTTACGCTTCGGGCGATTTGTTGACGGTACTAACCACTGTTCAGCGCGAGCCTTTTGAAATTTTGCGGTCTCGGAAATGCTCCGACTCGGTTGAATAGCCTTCACAATTTGACCTTAGTCAAACCCGACGAAATCCGCTGCCATACCCATCTGAAGAACAAAAATAACCCTGAATGACGGAGCTGATTATGGGGTGTTATTTATAGTATCATGAATTTTTTACCCTCGGTCGTTTACCACCAATTGCTTTGACATGAATATATACGTTGCAGTCATAATGTTTTAGCTCTTCCAGTCAGAACGGACCAAAAGACCACTCAGGAGATAGAGTAGATACCGGTACGGTAAGGCATGCGCACATATGCAGCTTGTCGTAGGGGGAGGGGGAGTGTCGGAAGGGTATAAAACACACGGGAAGGTGTACGCTCAGAAATCCAGTGAAAGCTATTGCACGGTGTACATCGGTTTAAACGACGTCGAGTTGCTGCCACCGTGCGATATGGCCAACAGGCAAACCAGTAGACGACATCTGGATAACTTTAACCGAGATAGCGTCATTGGGAAGTTTGAAGAAAGTCGAAGTGTGACTAGTGTGGCCGAGGAGTTCGGGATCGCTCTCAGCATCGTTTCACGAGCTTGAAGATCATTTCAAACGACAGGAACAGTTGTCCGAGAGTTTAGCAGTAGTCGTCCATGAGCAACCATGGCGGCGAACAACCGGTATATTGTCCTACAGGCGCGAAGAGACAGACGCGGCATACAACGGGATAAACCGCAAGACACATGCAACAGGCAACTGAAAGTCCGCTATCGCGTTTTACCGTGGCCAGGAGGCTGCACAAAGGGGGTCTGTTTGCACGACGACCAGTACGGTGTGTGCCATGAACGCCTGCTCATCGGATACGGCGGTTTCTGTGGTGCCAGGAACATAAGAACTGGACACATCAGCAATGGAGTCGAGGTCTCTTTGCGGATGAGAGGAGATTTAGTCTGACGAGCAGTTCTGGACGTATACACATCTAGAGGGAGCAAGGAACCCGCAATCAAACCTAGAACATCATCGAAAGGGACCGGTTTGGAGGTGGCGGAGTTCTTGTTTGGGGTGGTATCATGCTTGGCAGCCTCACCTCCACATCTTCCAAGGAGGTTGAGTTACTGGTGTCCGCCATTGCACCCAGATTCTCCTGCCTCACGTGCGTCTGTTTAGAGGTTCTTCGGGTCCTGAGTTATTCTTCATGGACGACAACGCTACACCTCATCGTACAGTGGCTGTCGCAGAGCTGTTGGGGAGTGAAGATATTCAACGCATGGATTGGCCCGCAAGGTCCCCTGACATAAATCCAATCGGACACTTGCGGGACCTTCTCGGGAGACGCTTGGCAGCACGTCACCAGCCGCCAGCAACGATTCCTCAGCTGCGATTGCTCCTTGCCAATCTCGACATCAGTATGGGCAGACGTTGTAAGTCCTACAACGCAGTCAGAGGTGGTCGTATCCCCTACTAAAGGCTGGTTTTTTCTAGGCAGTCGCCTGTCACATGGACGTTTCTGTCTTCAGTTCAGTTGTGCTCGAAGCTACCTTTTAAAAAAGTGCCTTTGTATCCTTTGGATTCCTTGTTCGGATGGTTTTACTCACTTGTCCCATATTCTTACATCTTGGGGATCTTATGGTATGATTTGAGACGACGTGGAGCACTTCTGCCCGACGTTACATTCGAAAACCGTCTCGTCCTTATTTTTTGCTCGCCAGTGTATGTTTTTTTACTTATTTTTGCTTACGATCTAGCAACCGTATTGCAAATCAAATGGAGTCCAACCTTTATTATGGTGAAAAAAACCCCTATAATTTTGCTAAATGTTGTACAAAATCATTGCTTTGTACAAAATGTAAGAAGCTGAACTGACCACAAAAACTGAGAATTTGGCTTCGGACTTAAAAGAAACAAACTAAATGAGATTTACAAATTCCATGCCACTCACTTTCATAATTCTTTGGCACCACAAAGGAAAAAGCTGCCCTCCCGACAGTTAAACTAAATTAGATAACCTTCAATTTTAATTTATAGTTTTTGTGATATCTTTAATTTCGGATTCACCGGAATTGTGTTCTTTTCGAAAAACATCCCACTCTGTTTTTTATGTATTGCATCCACAGTTGATATATAGAAAAGCATGCAGCATTTGAGTAATTGGATTTTAACCATGGCTACTGTGTCCCGTGGCGAGGTACGGAATGAAATATAAAATAATATACTGTATTTTTATTGATATAATCCTCGAATTATCTGTTAAAAGTGGTATAATAAAAAAAACGGATTTTAGACACTGTAAAGAAAAACATTTTTTAGCAATTCGAATTTTAAAACATCGGGTTTGTATTCGTCAGAATACGTCGAATATTCAAAAAATTCTCCGCAATGCGTTCATAACTGGAAAACATAAGGCTGTACCAGGGTGTAGGTCTTCTAACCGTGGAAAGAAGTGATATTTTTTCACTTACCAGTTCTTCGACAGAAAAACTATTCATCGAAGACTACACAATTGTTACGTTATCCATAACTCTGGTAGAAAATCTGTTCAATTAAGTCACCTCCCGGATGCTGAAAATGCGTAGCTTTGGTAACATACCTTTTACTGGACTTCCAACGTGGTACGTGAATACGGCTATGATATTTGCTGTCCGGTTTGTTTACTTTTATGTTGTGGTTCTGCGGATGACGCTCTGCGATAGTTTCTGACCATTTGTCAGGTACATCTTCGTATTTTCCTGCCACGTTTGTGGCACAGCTATGAATAATAATTTTCCAGCATGTTACCTTAACCCATAAACCATCGTAGATAAATGCCACATCTTTCATCAACCAAAAGAATAAGTGCGCTTCAGCAAGAGACATTTTATTAACTCCAAAGATATAGGAAAATTGCGAATACCGAGGTACTTCACATTATATTCTATGTATTGTACCGGTTTTCGTATGAATTCCTTCACGTATTATTTAAGAAAAGAAAGAATGCATTTTGATTTGCTTTTCGTTGTGGAGCTGTTTATATCGCGCAATGGCACAGTCATAGCCGTGGTCTCAAACGTAAACTTGCTTGTCAGCAATTGCCGCAAATGGACTTACATAACACTTGGGAAGTATGTCCTATTTAGTGGGTTGCCAGATAAAAATACGGCATTTTCCAATGTTATTTGAAGGAACACGAACAATATTTTTATCATAGTGGTATATGTTTTTTGCAGCGCTGTTCTTCCTGTAAAAGCTTTTATTCATTGATTTCGATATTATATTTGGTCTAATGTTTTTTAGCCATATGAACTTGTAGTGCCAAGTAAACAGAAATTAGCAGTTTCGACACTTGCTTCTCTTCGGTTTCAGTCAAGGTTCCAAAGCTGCTCGAGACATTTCTGCTGTGCACGGAGATGGCGCTATTACTGACAGAACTGCAGGGAAATGGTGTTCACGCTTCAAGAAGGAGAAATTCGACCTCATATACTCTACTCTTAGCGGCAGACCTGTTCGGTTTTATGAGGATGGATTGAATGACCTCATCCACAAGGATCCCCGTCAATCCACTAGTAAGTTAGCTCAGAAGATAGGAGTTCTCATGATACCGTCGCCTTCACTTTAATTCGATGGGTAAGGTCCTAAAATTTGGTGCATGGGTGCCACATTTTCTAAGCGCAAGAGACAACTACAGCGCTCCGCTATCGCCGCCAGTTTGCTCGCTCGGCAACAAGCTACTATTCGACACAGATATTTATTCACCGCATCGTCACCAGCGATGAAAAATTGTGTCTCTATGTCAATATCAAACAGAGCAAAGGATGTCCGTGTCCTCAAAAGCAAGCAAGACCTCGAGGCAACGCCGAGCTGCATACAGGCAAAACCGTGATATGCGGTTTTGCCTGGATGCAGCACATTACTAGAAAAAATAAACACGTTTAATGCACAGATTTACGTTCAGCAAATGCACCGGCTTAACGAGGCATTTGCAACTGATACGACTCAACAGGCGGCACGGTATGTTTCTTCAACAATACAAGACTCGCCCTGACGTCGCTTATCTGAATCAAACTGCTATTCAAGTTCTCGTTTTGAAAGTTCTACCGATCCCACCGTATTTTCCTCATCTAGCGCTTTCGGATTATAACCTTTTTCGATCACTCTACAACAGTCTACTAGGCGTATTGTTTAACAAAGACGTCGAGCTGAAACGGTGGCTCGATTACTTCTTCTAGTCAAAACGACGGGATTTCTACCGTCGAAGCATTGACAGCCTAGTGGAACGTATGCAAGAGATCGTGAACAATGAAGGGTAGCATGTTATTGACCGATATGTGAAAACTTTTTCCTGAAAAACAAGAATTCCAATAATTAGAAAAACAATGGACGAACTACTCTGGCAACCCCATATTTGACACCCAACTTGTCAAGATTTCACGGCTATGGCGATTTAAAAACTTACAAGTGTCTTCACTCCTATCTAAAGAGCAAAATGATATTTTAAAATTATGAGCTCTGTGAGTGAAGACATAGCCTGAAGAAAAAGCGACATTTTTACATTCTCAAATTCATTACATTCAAAACCATTTATAACGAAGACGGATGCATTAAATTATAATATCAAACTTCAGAAATTCACCTGGAAAATTAATTTAGCAAATGCAGAGAACAGAAACTTTAACGAAACAAAATACAAGAGTAATAATGTATGTATCGAATATTTGATACCACGAATGCTTTCCGCCATTCTAAGAATCGGATTTTAAATTGCACCGTACCTTTTTTCCAATACCACGCTTCAGGTGCATAAACACATGGTGAACAAATCCTAAATATTAGGGAACTAGCTGTTTTGCATGTACTATATACCTATATATGCCTATATTTGAGCTATTTCAAAAAATAAGAGCGAATGATGAAGTATTTGGATAAAGAAAGCTGTAGGAGTGAAACCATTTGGAATTCTTTTCAAGTTTACCTATATTCTTGAATGAATAACTGATCACAAAAACAGTTCCCAGTTTCCTACTGAAATTTCGTCAGTTTCCAATATGTTTTAATATACCGGGTGATCCAAAAATCTTGCACGTTTCGAAACCCTAATAACTCGCGGAGTTTTGAGAGCAAGGCAACGCGATTTGCGTAGAAATGATCAGAATGACATCAGGTTTTTTATGAAATCACATGAATTTTTACTCATTTTACTTACATTTTCATTGCCAGATGGCGCCATAGGCGAACATGTCTAAAATAGTGGGTATAAAAGCAGCAGCTGGGAAGTAACCACAAGTCACAGGGCCGCGGGTGGCTGAGTGAACAACGTTCATGACTGCCACGGGAGGGGCCTCAGGTTCGATCCCAGGCAGGCACGAACGCTCGATCCACTAAATACCCGCCATGCGTCGGGTGGCCACCTTAAGCCGTCGGACCTCGGGTACTGGCCCCCAGGTAAAAAATAAGGGTGTCTTCTTTCCCCTTTCTACTTCGCTTCCGTGTCACTTTCCTATCAGGCGCTCTAGCCCAAATTTCCTATTTCTAAGTGTTGTTTAAGACCTCGGGTCAGACACTCCCTTCCTAAAATCCTCTACATCATGATCAACCACAAGTCACAGTGGTCTGTTTCAGTATGATGTCATTACCTGACAAAGCGCTCTTGGTGAAATTGTTTCTTCACTAAAAATGAATTAAGCCATTCTTCAAAAACTACAGTTTCCTTTTTAGAACATAGTGTCATCCGACATCATTTTGATCATTTGAGAAGGGTAGCTATAAAAAGTTTTGCTAAAGATAAAACGACTGACTATTCTACCTAGAAAGTTGAAATTTCAGTAATTCACTGTTATCACTGCTAATCTGTGGGTTAAAAGGTTTTGCAAAAAAACAAAACAAAAAAAAAACAAAGAAACAACAGGAATGGGTGTTTTTTTGTAAAAAAAAAAAAGTTGTTGAGAACACCCAAATAATAATTAAATGATCATAGATGAATGTTTGAATTTCGAATAAAGACTTTTCTTTTGTAACACCAGTTTTCATAAGCACTAATGCAAGACATTTTCTTAGAAATGTCAGTTATTTTAAAAAATGCATTTACAGCAGTAAATAGAAGTAATAATTACCCTCTTTCTGTACTTTTGAAATATATTTCGTACGAAAGAAATACAGAGGAACCTCTGCTTTTAGAAAAGGAATCTTTTACACTCTTGTTAAAAAAATGAAATATTTTTCAGGCATGAACTGGTGGGTTTGTTTACTGATTTACGTTTTATTAGAAATTAGGAAAAGATGAACGACTGACATTGTTTAAAAACACCAGTCAATTTCATTTCCTTACAGTGCCATCGTTCTTCAGAAATGAATACGACACAAAGACTTTTCCATTTTTTTTCCATCCGATGTCCCTTTTGACTCGCGTATGTACATTATAACGATGTCCCTTTGGCGAGTATATGAAGTTAGAGATATTTTCACGTCGCACACCTATTTTTTTTACAAGTCACAATACTGTATTTTCTTTACAACGGTTCATCTTTCGGCATTGGGAATTAGTGAAATCGTAGTTCTCTTTGACTCAGATTTGCTGTGCTTGATCAGGCAGTTCTACTTTCATTTTGTTACGTAGGTTTGGTTTTGAAATTTTCGTACATCATTTCAAAAGAGTATCAGGTATATGAGCAAAACGGAAATATTATATTGCATGTTAAAATTTCACCGTGCATAGTATTATCTTTGATTTTTGAGGTTTCACAGTTTTTTTTATCTTTTGTTCTCTAAAGTATGGTTCGAAATTGAAATGTCTAGTCAAAGAAATGGAAATCGAGCAAGCATCCCCAACAAACAACTCTCTCCCTGGGCTTTAAACGCAAAGCCACTTCAAGAGTTTATCGAACTCGTTGGGCATGCCATATTATTCTAGTATAGGGTAACTCCATGACAATATCAGCTGGTGGACAAAAATGGCTGTATGCTGACTGTCCGCTGTTACAGATAATTCAATATACTGTCTTGTATGTGATATCTTCGTAGATGAATTTCTATAAACTAGTGTTGAATTTCTAAGTGATTTGTAAATTTGAAGTCAGTAAGTAAGGTGACTGGCGCAATTGCTCTTATTGCAACGGTCAACATAAGAAGCTAAAATATACGGAAAGTTACATTTGACAAATTATTAAAATGACAGCTTAAAGTAGAAAAAAATATGTTAATTGCATTTTAAAGAGATGATTTAGAGGATGACTAAATGTTCAAATTACTGATGATTACATTTAACTTGGACAGCAAAGTGCTATATCCAAGAGAAAGCGTATAAATCCTCTGTGCAGTGCAGACGGAAGAAAACCGTAAAATTTTTATGTGAAACGAAACAGTTCATCTTAAGAGAATAAAGCTTAATCAAAGAATCCTTGTTGTAATAATGAATCCTAAATTACAAATTGTAAAATGAAGACATGCAGAAACTATTTCGTAACTCCAAGAAGCATTCAATGAATCATGCTTTTTGGACCTAAGGATGGTTGAAACAGAAACTCCTGGAGGAAGACAATGCCAAGATGTAATACCATCACTATGAAATTTAAGACATTCAACTAGAAATAGGATGTGCATATTTCCAGAACTGACCACAGCTGGACAACCGAAGTATTTGGCTGAATACGGAGAAACAAAAAAGTACGAAGAAAAATTTCACGTCCAAAATGGCTATCTTACGCTGCAAGTTATATCACTGCTTTCCATTCTGGCATCACGAATAGTTACTCAGTTAATAAATTTATGACTTTTTTCATCATTCTGCGTTGAAATAAATGAATGAGTCAGGATTTTATAGTTTTTTAAAATTTTAGATATTTTCCTCTCATTCCTGATTTCTAAGTAAAACAATTATTGGAAATGAAGTTTTGACTAATATAAAAGGGTGTCGAAATACATGTTAGATAAAGAGCAAAATGACAAACTTAACACCTGTTACATGATTACATGCGCTTACCCCCAAAAAATTCTGACACCTCCAATACCCTAGTTAATCCCTCAAATTGCTTGTTCAAAAAACACTACATTACTAAAGCAATTCATGTAGGAAATACTTATCATAAGTACTAAAGCATTTGAATACACATCAAATTCATTTATTTTAATGTTCAAAAATATAATATTGATAATCCTGCATGTTTGATTCAGATATGATTAACATAAGTAAACTATCTTACAGAACTGATTTTACGTTTAACAATTTATTGCTAATTTTCTGGCAGTGATTTCTAATATTTGGTTCAAGATGTGAATTAAGCTCTTCACTATTTTTCACATTCGATTTCAAAAATATATTTTTGCTCAATCAAATGAACACAAGAGCAGCTAGTAAAATACTCACTAACCATCGCTACCATTCCAGAAATAGAAGCACATCATGTAATTTTCTTGAATTTCTGTATCTTTCGTGAAATTCAATTTCCTTTTCTGTAAATGGGATGCATTTTCGAAAACCTTGATAAACGCGCAAGCCGTTACATAGAAATTAAGAATGCTGTGTTTAATTATAATCTGAAAATTGATTTATATGTATTTTTCATTGCTTGTGTTCCTGTTCTTTGTTTACACTCGCCTGTTTCCATGAAAGTGGTACAAACCACTTCAATGAGAGAGTAATGAAACAGTAAAACAGTTGCTGGGGACAAAACGGAAAACATTTCAAACAAGGTGCGTAAAGAAACAGAGAATCCGGAAGAAACACAGATTTCACCTCATAAAATTGAATCTGAAAACATACATTTGACGTCAACTTGTGAAAGAATGTTTGCTTTTGTTCATAAACTGTATGGAACAATAAATATAATCTTCACCAAATGATAAATTTACGCATTATTAAAATGTTCAATGTAGAAACAGCGTAGTTTTGACCACTAGAAAACGAAATGACTCACGCGCAAGATAAAAGAAACTGTGATCATAAGGAGATGTTTTGTGAACAGTTTTTTGCAAACTCTCATGGTGATGTGACAGGGAAAGCTATCCCCCGACAATGGCATACAATCTTGCTGAACTTCTGTCACAAATGCCTGTACAGTGGAGATAAAAATTTCGGAATCCCCAGAGTGTGTGTTAATAAATATTATGAACAACGTGGATTGCAATACACTCTTGGACGAAGAAAATATTATTTATTTGAGCGTGATGCAAATGCCTGAAACGAATTTTCGAAAATTATTTATCGTCGTTTTTAATTGCGTATTTAAAAATCACTATTGCCTACCATAATTCTTGTGCAGTTCCAGTTTTTAGCATTTCTTAATCATACAATGAAATGAGTTAAAAAAAAAGTACCTTTTAGCAGCTTTGATATTAAGTGTTCCTAGGACATTTTTCTACAAAGAACATTTCAGGCAAAACCGTTTTTTGTTCTGGAACATATTAGTGCTACCTTCTATAAACTTCCTATTAAATGCCGTATGACAGTGTGAACAACCAAAGAGATATTGCAGATCTGGCAAAAACATTTAATTACTAAGTTTCCGGTCCGGAAATGCCCCACTTTTTGTTCATAAATGTAATGTTTCAGTACTTATTTCTCAGCCATCTTAATATTCTCTCTCAAGATAGGCTTGTGACGTGAACTGTGAATGAATATTTCATGGCAGCTCAGTGGAAATAAGGTATCAAATGTAATGTTTTCTTTTTCAGGATGAGATAAGAGGTAATCGACGAACGAGGAACGCTGAGGTCGGTCCCATAGTATGCTGCGGCCGGTCTCTAATTTGGGGCCACTGCCTCTAGTTATGGGGCACATTCAATACGATGGAACAAGTGCATCACCCATGTCTAATTATTGCACGAGCCTAGGTTCAGTTCGAATGTGTAGTAAATAGCTGGCCTCTAGGCAAAGATAGCAGCTAATTACAATGGAACCTCGGTTATCTGGTTCTCAGGTATACGATTTCCACTTTTAAACGTAGTTCTACATTACACCCGATATTTTGTTGTATATTCTATCGTTTTCTCTCTCAGTTGTACGAAAGTCAATTTTAAGCTTTTGCGATTTTACTTTCAAATATGAATTTCAGATTATTAAAAGTACACAATACTTTGATTCTTTTATTAGCAATCCGGTATGTTACAACTTCTAGGTCATTGGGACAGCGCTGTTATTTTATTTCTTGTTGCAGCTGAAGAGGAACGTTGATCACATCAGCGAAGGGTATGTAATTTACTCTCGGTTTAGCTGAAAAGTTTGTTTCTCATTTTATAACACACACACAAATACAGTATATGCGTTATTCATATATCGATAAATATCCGGATTTTAACTTTTTTGCTCAAATACTTCGTGTCGTAGCAGAATAGATTCAGATACGTGCCATCAATATCAAACATTCTGATTCAAATAATGCATTCTAGATCCGCATAAAAAGATATTAATTCATAAGTTCCACACTGAAGCAATGGTTTCAGACACCTAGTTGTGGGGATTTTACTTTGTCTAGAACATACCTTTTATAAAACGAAAATCGACACAAGAAAATTTTCGTTATTAGAGGCTTTAATGGTATTTGCTATGCGATAAAACATATTAAATTTTGTAACGCTTTTTTCTTTCACCCCCAAATCGGCATTTTATAAATCATCATCTTTCGCCGCCAAATAGACTTAAATGAATCATTTAAGGGTTTTAAAGGGAATCTCTTTAAATCATAAATTTCGCAATAGTATTTAGCAAATTGAAATTTTCTTTGTACGTTCCTCAGTTTATACATCTTTAAAGATATCCCGTAGGGAAACATATAATCCGGAGTTCTCACTGTAATTAGTTATGAAACTATATAAAAATACTATCTTGAACACGATCTGATATTTTTCATGTCGGAGATGAGACAAGAAACAGTTTTGTAGTTGGTGTATTTAGTTGCACAGGAAAATCCATGCTCATTTTGTCCTTGCAACAAGGATGAAAAGCAGGTGGTTTTAGAGTACAATAGCAAATACACTTCATGAAGGTTCTTATCTAATAAATCGCACACAGAAACATTATCAGCTTTTAAAAAAAATGTCAATACAACTAATGCTATTAATAACGGCTAGTCCGTAATCCGTGCCATTCAAGGTTGAAAAGGCTGAGACTGAATTTTTTCTTGTCATATGGGTCACCAGCAACAAAATTTTCGTAATATTCTGATATTTTTTTATTTCTTCGACGACTCGTTTACGAATTTCACGATGACATTCCTCGTTATTATATAAACACTGAGAAACAGCACGCAACAAACCGTTGCCTTCACCGAGAATAGGAATAATATATGACACTGCCTGACAAATCAGTATATAAGAGTAAGCTCAAATGAATAAACATAGAAAGCAAAGTCCAAGGCGCCGCTGTTCCGTTTGACTTTGAACTTCGATTACAACTACGTATTATAGTTGATACCGCAGGGCTTAGTTCCGATTCCGACCACCGCAGAAAAGCAGATGGCGCTGCAAGTAAAGAAGCGAGGACAAAGGCCAGAATGGCGAACTGCGGATTGCTGGCGGACTGTAGAAATATATGGCCTTCTGTTTTAAATAGACTAATCCGTAACCTGTGCCATTCACAGTTGAAAAAGCTGTGATTATTTTTTTTTCTTATCATAAAACGCGAATCGTAATAAAATGCATAACTACGAATAATAAACGGTTGTATTATTAATGAGCATTGTATAGGATGAGTCACCAACACATAAATTTTCGTAATATTCCCGGTAAATAATATTTTTTCCAACTATTCGTATACGAATTTAAGGATGACTTTCCTCATTATTTTATAAACACGTGCTTTACCGTCGTTGACGGGATTGCGTTGGAGTATTGAGGCATTCTTTCAGTGACCTGAAATGATATCGTGTAGAGATAACTACGCAGTGTTTTTAAAATGTGTTTTATTTTGCCAGTTTGGTTTTAACAACTTTTTTTTTTGGTGTAATTATATAATCTGTACTAACAGATAAAGTGAGAAATTTTGCTTGTGTGTTTGAGGTAATTTCGAAAACTACTGAACCGATATGAATAATTCTTTCACCGTTGGGGAACTTATTTCTTTCCGGTGGACATAGGCTATTTCGTTTATTACTTACATAATTTTTATTATTTTTAAATTGTTTTACTATTTTTTATTGTTTTTGACTGTATTTCCGAATCAGACAGCTTTCAAGTACTTCCTGGTTTCCCGCGTATCATTCCGCTTTATTTACATTCAACCTGAAAGAAAGTAGTTCACGATAAAATACGGATGTTTTTTTACTTATCATGAAAACTACTTAATCGTTTCGGATAATTCTTTCACCGTTGGAAAGCTTACTTCTTTCCGGTGGACATCGGCATTTTCTTATATATAAAAAGATAAACTTTATTTGTGTTTGAAATAATCACAAAAGCTACAGAACGTTTTTTTACAATTCTTTCACGATGGGAACGTTATTTCTTTCAATTGTGAAATATATTATTTCGTTTATTTCCCGTAATTTTTTATATTTTTTTATTTTATTTTTGGCTGTACTGACGAATCCGATTGCTTTCAGGTAAATCCCAATTTCTCATGTACCGTTCCGCATTGTTTACATACACCCTAATCACACCCAAAATGAAAGAAAGTAGTTATGATAATATACGGAATTTTTTTTTACTAATCTCAAAAGGACTGAACCGATTTATATAATACTTTCACCGTTGGAAAGCTTACTTCTTCCTTGTGAACATTTGCTATTTCGTTTACTTTTTATTATTTTTGGCTGTACTACCAAGTCAGGATGCTTTCAATTAGTTCCCGATTTCCCGTGTACCGTTCAGCTTTGCTTGAATATAACCTAATAAAAAGTATTCACATTTTTATTTCACGTCAGAAACTAACTGCCGACCATTTAATCTTTCGGTTAATTTCCTCCATCGGTTGCTATGAAATTCAACAACAATCCTTTTGGATGGATCGGATTACACGTGTTATCATAGCCATGCTTTTCAATGATATCTTCCACGCGAGGGAAGCCGTTGGTACAGCCATTACTAATATATGGGGAAAACGTGTCAAAAGAGGTTCCCTACTTCAATTTTTGGAAAATATACTCACATGTCAAGCACCTTCTAAATACTCCTATAACCTTTTGGCACTATTTGAACTATCAAATCGTCGAACGATCGCACTCGACACATCGCTAGATACAACTTCGGTTACAACTACGTAGATGATAGCAGAGAGCCACCGCAGAAAGGCAAGTCCTACCGCAACTGAAAGGCAGATGGCGCTGCAAGTACGAAAGAGAGAGAACAAAACACCGAAATAAGGAACAGTGGATTGTACAAAATATATCATGGTAACATTAAAAAGAATTCATAACTACAGAAATTTGTGATGACACATTTATTTCTATAGTTACGAATATAGAAATTTGTCATCGCAAATTTCGATGTGTGTCTGTAGCTTGCATTAAAAAATCATGAAAATCGCTCCAATAAGTGGCGTTGTCGGATTGTAGACATAAACGAACTTGGGTTCAAAATACATAGATTGTAAGTTAAGGAATCTACAGTCGTGTATGCGATCATGGATTGAAATACGCATTGCACTTCATTTTCCTTTCTGTTGTTTTTTCGTTTCGCGGTTTACCTGCAAGTGTGAGTAATTCTAACAACAAAATACTTTCACTCTTATCTAATATAATGACATACATTCCAGGGAAGGGTCAGAATTAGCGCAATTTGAATGACACCTACCCGTGCTTCATACAAGACCTGACCCCGGACGCAATTTGACGAGTGTTCAGAAACATATACGGGTAATACGTAAGCTACCGGGGCGATTTGCGAATTGTACAATACTGAATGGTTATGGTTTTAGCTTTCAATCATTGAGACCACTCCGATTAATTCTAGGACCATCTGAAAAAGATTAAGACCAGCTGTTCCAGTTTTAATACTTCTCCCACTATCTACGTAGATATAAAAACAAGAAAGATGACACCGAATTTTCGGGTGTAATAAATACGTCTTTTAAATCCGTTCCGACGCAAATTAAATTTATGAAAGCTATTCAAAATTCAAACAGGTATGGAAAACAACAGTATCTGACGGAAGAAAGACGTTTTTCAATCGGGTTTTTAATCACTCAGATACTGTTGTAAACGGAATAGTGAGCTTTCACCCACCGGTTGCAGGCTTGTGCATCAAGAAAAATATGAATTTGTATGAGAAATATTTTGCACCGGGAACGCTCTCCAACGCAGAAATTATATTTCAAATTGCATTCTTAGAAACAGAGATATCGAAAAAATATAAGATGTGACTTTACGCTCCCTGGTGGGAAGACCATGCATTATTTTAGGAGGAAACTATTCTCAAAAGGTATTTCGATATGAACAGTATCGGTCCAAAGAAAATAAATTTTTAAATGAGCTTTCAGGAGCACAGATTTTGCTGCAAATACATCGGAACCAAAAACTAACACTTATGCCACTGGTGGCCAAGCCATTCTTTACCAAACATTAGAAATTGTATAAAAAATATTTTCCATCAGGTGTTGTATGCGATAAAGGAAGAATTTTTCAAATCGGAGTTTTAGAAACAGAAATAACGCAAAAAACACCATTTACCTCTTCGCTCCCTAGCGGAAAATCTATGAATTACTTGAAAATTTGAATTTATATGAATAACATTTCGCATCGGAAACACTATCCAACAAAGAAGGAATATTTCAAATTGGACTCCTACAAGTAGAGATATTGGAAAAACCAAGATATACTTCTACGCCCGCTAGCGTATAAACCCTGCATTATTTTAAGAAGAAAATGTTCCTAAAAGGTTTATCGACATGAGTTGTATGGGTCTACAAACGACTTTTTTCAATCAAGGTTTTAAAAGCCCATATTTTGCTGCAAATACATCAGAATCGGAAATTAAGGCTTACGCACCCTGGTGGCCAAACTATTTTTTTACAAAAATCGAAAATTGTGTGCAAAGTATTTCCCATTAGGAACTATATGCTGTGCAGAAAGAATTTTTCAAATAGGAAATTTAGAAGCAGAAATACTGTCGGAAACGCAATTTACCATGACGCCCCATAGCGGAAAATCTATAAATTACTTGAAAATTTTGAAATCATATGAAAATCATGTCACACTGAAAACACTAACCAGCAAAGAAGGAATATTTCAAATCGGCATCCTAGAAATAGAGATATTGACAAAAATAAGATATACATCTACTGCCCCTGGCGGAAGAAACCATGGAATATTTTAAGAAAAAAATATTCGGAAAGGTTTATCGACGTGAGTGGCATCGGTCCACGAAAGAAGTGATACAATCGATATTTTAGAAGCTAAGATTTTATGGCAAATACATCAGCATCAAAATTTAACCATTACGCTCCCTGGTGGTCCAAGTATTGTTTACCAATCATTAGAAAATATATGCAAAAGATTTTCCATCATGAGCTGTATCCGCTAAAGAAAACATTTTTCAGATTTGAGTTTTAGAAGAAAAGATATTGGGTGAAACGTAATTTGCTTTTACGCCCCTAGCGGAAAATCTATGCGTAATTTAAAAAAAAGTAACTTTACCTAAAATACTCTTCGACATAAATGGAATCGATAGGTCAATGGATTTTTAATCCGACGTTTAGAAGCAAATATGTAGAATAAAACGTATTTTTGAATTCGAGATCATCTGCGTGTACACCCTGTAGCGGCGAAATTACACATCGTAACAAAAACGAAATGAAGGATCATCATTCGGATATTTCAAGCTTCCCAAAGAAAAAGAAATTCAAATCAGGCTAAGAGCTGCACAGATATCGTGTCTGCAGACGGACAGACGGAAAAATCGATAACATAAGCACGATCTTTTTTTTATAAAAGACATGCTGAAATACCATATTGGAAGGTATGAAGCAAAAACAACACAAAAAAACTCCGATGACATATAAGAAAGAAAATGGTAACTTCCGTTCTTTTTTTATTTTTCCAGTTTCCGTCAACATTATAAAAAAAGTCATTGGTTTTTGTTATATTCCGTCTATGTTGCGTTTCTAAATATCATTACGCCAGTGAGAGACACACTGTTTTTTTATACCTCTACACTATTTCGCACAGGATCATGAGTGGAGTGTGCCAAAGATCCTTTTTTTTTCCAGGATTACGATTATGTTCCAGGGTATTTCTTCAATATGGCAAGTACGAAACAAGGGAAAGTGATCTGATTTTTTTTTTACTGTAGCATATTCCATTTGTAAGTGATCTAATTAAAATTTAATTTCCAGCCATAAATAATCATAACTCAGCCAACACGAGTGCTTACTTCTATGTTTTTTTATTTTATTTTATCTTACTATCGGTGTATTCCTTGTATGCTAAAGAAACGTTCGCAACAGCAACATTTCAAAAATTTCATCTTGGGAAATATGCATTATTTTTAACCTTATCAGAGGGCAGTTGTGCGTGGATAAGAACAACTCCTATAAATACATTATTTCTCCATATATATTGCTTTGTATGGCTTCAAAATTAGATTTAATAAAAAATTTGGCTGTTCAGAATTATTTCTTCAACAATAATATATAAAAATTTATTCTAAGAAACATTTCTTTGCTTGCAGTATAATCTCTTTACAATATATTTTAATATTATTGGCAACTTAAAATTGTTTTATAATATTAATTTCACAGGATACATATCTTTTACACCCGTGTCATCTGTGGCACTGTGTATGAGCAATTGCGAAGACACCTATTTGGCTTGGTAAGCTCCATATCTTAAAATTTCCTACAATATCAGGTAACCAAAATGTTTCTTCAATTTTAGTAGCGACAGAGAGGTTATATTCCTTTTTCAGGCGTTCCCTCCTGTCCGGGTCAAACCGCTCCCGTTGCACCCCACACCCCGTTGCTGCGCCTGGCAATACCTCGCAAGAGGCTCAGGTTTTCCGACCACCTGGGCAGAAGGGGCCTTGCCAGGATCTCCGCTTTCCTGCATCCTACCCAAATCGCTACAATTTCTTTCGTGAGACAACTAAAACAATCGTTCAAGTCATCTGTCTCATCCAGATCCGCTGCATTCCTTGCTCCTAACAAATATAAGCGGCCTTTGAGTTCTGACCAGTAGAGGTACTGAGCTGTGAACCTCGATCTGTGTTTTTTGACAGTTCTCCCTAAACCTGTCTTGAAGGATACTGCCATGTGGTTGCAGTAGCTCATATCGTCCAGAACCTGCCAGTCCTGGAGGAAAGAAAGGACAGGGGTCCTCGTGATTGTGAGGTCGATGCACGTCCTCCCACGCGCACCTTGGAACGTGGGTACACTATCGGGATCGTTCCGGATTGTCAGATCTGAAGAAATGACAAAGTCCAGAATTTCACTACCTCGCCCGCCTTCAGTCTGATCTCCCCACCTGGGACTTTTCGCTTGGAAATCTCCAGAAAAGATAGCTTCGTGCTGCAGGTGGGACTCCAGCAGCCGAGAGATGGGATCAAGTACGTCCAAGAGTGATCACAAAGGTGAGCAGTATGCGTTAAGTAGCAGAATTTTCTCGTTACCCCTCCCGATGCCCAAGGGCACGACATTAATCGTGCATTCGAAATCCAAGACACCGAGGTCTGAGTCAAGAATGGCTCTAGCTACAATTGGTTTCTCGCATCGACAGTGATACCTCCGTGAGAAGTTGGGAAACCCCGTAATCCTACCAATGGGAATGGTAGTGTTCCTAAAGGAGCAGGATTTTCTTAGCAACGTCCCTGGAAATCTTATGAATCTGTGCTGTTGCGGATCTTGCATGATGGCCGTTGAGTTGCATACTCTATTAACTGAACTACGTCAGTTAACCATAGTTAATTCAACTTTTCTGCTGTTCTAATTCACTTGCCAGAGTTTGACACGTCTTGCAGAAACTGCAAAGTGTCGTTTCTAGTTTCAGATTGAATTTAATGTTTGCATCAGAGCAGTTGCTGCATTTGGGTGCTGTCGTGCACTTCTTGTGTCGGTGACACACCCCACCGCACTTTCCACACTTGTTCTCTCTTCCTTGGACATGAACTTAAAATGGCTAAAGCCATTGCAGCGGACGTCTCGCAAAAACTGACTTAAGGCAAAGACAGACGAGCCTAAATTAAGTCTGCCTCGCTTTACGTACGTTTTGAAAGCCATGGGATTGGCCTACACCAACCAGCGTGCTTTGCCCCTTTTGAATTTTTTGGCGAATTTTGCCATCAAAAGGGGTGTTATATATATATATATATATATATATATATATATATATATATATATATATATATAACACCCCTTTGCAAGTTCATTATAGCTGAAAACAAATCTTTTTCAGCTATAATGGATATGTAAAGTGGTGTTTAGGCTCTTTAGCCAGCTATGGCTAAGAGTAAATTTTCTTGTGATCATGATAGTGGAATATCACAACTATTATTTCATCTGTCTTGTACAGAGTAACGGTTTGTCAGACTTTTTGAAAAATTAGCATAGACGCATGTGCTGTGGCGGGTATGTCACGTGTTCAAACTAGTTCATGTTGCGCACTGCAGTCGGTCGAGAGGGATATAAATGGTAGTCGTTGCTGTGAACGGCATTGTATATAATTGCTCTGTCTGTGGTAAGGAGGCCTAAAAATTGAACAGCCACAACCGGATAATTTGGTTAATTTAGGAACTTTTGCTTTACGAGTTTGAATTCGGCCATAACGCTGCTCAAGCAACACGAAACATTTGTGATCCGAAAGGGGGAAAATAAGTGGACCACAGCACCGTAAGCAGACTTTTCAAGAAATTTTGCTCAGGTGAAAGAAACCTCGACGACCAGTCGTGATCAGACAGGCCGAGAACCGAGGATTCGTAGGTCGTGCGCAAGGCCGCAGAGAAAATCCGACAACCAGCCCTCGGATATTATCAGGCGAGTTGGGCATATCGGAGACTACGGTTGTTCGTTACCTTCAGGAACTCAGCAAGATCTACAGGAGCTATCGCCTGATAATATCGCCTGATATATCTACAGGAGCGGTCTACAGGAGCTGTCGCATTGTCCCTCACGAACTGATGCCAGCTGAAGCTAACCGCCTAGTGGAAGTGTGCACGAAACTCCTAGAAAATCCGCGCAATCTACCTTTCATCAAGAGAATTCTTACGTGCGATGAAAAGTGGGTCCTTTTCCGTAATGCTAACAAACAACGACAGTGGCTAAGCGCTGATCAGCTTCCTGAGCCTGTTGTCGAACGTGGGCGCTTTGATCACAAGATGATGATCTGCATCTGGTGGAATTTCGATGGGATAATCCATTATGAATTAGTTTCAAACGGTTGGATCATCTGCGCCAACTTTACCATGAACAGCTGGAGCGGATGTGTGCCGTATTGGAGAAAAAGCATCAGGCACTGGTTGACAGAAAGCGCGCTCTTCTACGGCAGGACAACGTTCAGCCTCATACCGCAGGAGCGACCCGCGCAAAACAGTAGGAACTAGAGAGCACTGAACTAATATTAACACACCACATACACCGAATCTTGCCCCATCTGATTATTACTTGTTCCTGTCCATGTCCCACTTCCTTCGCGGGTGGTACTTCAACTATCTGGAAGAGGTGGCACCTGGGTCAGTGAGTTATTCCCCTCGAAGAACATGTAGTAATACCGCAGCGTAATCGAAAAACTGGATGACGGATGGCTAACGACTGTGCAACACGATGACCTATACTTTGAATGCTAGTCAGCTTTCGTCGTAAAGGTACGTATTAAGAAATAAAGAGATCCAAATATCGCAAAACGTTCGACTCACCCTCTGTAACAAAGAAAAAGTTGAGTTATCAATTTATAAATTTTTATTTTAAATAAAAAACGCCCATAATAAGAAGAGATCCATAATTTAATTTTTCATGTACAATGGGCTAAACACAAACAAAAGTACTTCAAATGGCACGGGGTATTTTCCATTTTGGGTTTAAAACTGTTTTGTATCACCCTGCTGGAATCTTATCCACTAGTATAAAAAGATTACAAATCGTTGTAACTTCTGTGAATTTTTTATTTTTTTTAGACACTAACTCTTTAATGAATATCAAGTAATTTATGAATAAAACTGAATAGTATATTAATATCTATTAAAACTGCTAATGAGTATTTTTTGCTTGCACATTAGAAATATTTTAAAGGAATTACAGAAGTTAGTGTTTGCACATGTAACGTTCCTTACAAGAAGAAAATAATATAGTCCAGACAGATTGAACAGATTTGCTTGTCTAAGCTCTAAAAAGTATAATCGCTAAAAGACAAGAATTTAAGACATAACATGTGCACCGGGGCCTGTTAAACGAAGCACTTCTGAAAGTAAAGGAATATTCATTGCACATTACTTTTATTGCCAAATCTCAATCGATAAACAAATCCTACACAATCACACTGAAAAAACAACTAAGTATCTGCCGCAATCGTTTATTTTTTATTTATTTTTTTTTCAAATCCATGTAAAAGGCATCATTTCTAAGTGTCTAAAAATGGAGATCAAGGGAGCGTACAGATTCCAGTCTCTACGCATATTAAGCGGCTTGATGATGATTATGCTACGTTATATAGCTTGATCAGGTGGAGTTACCTAAAACTCAGTGGCTCTCTACCAGAGCAGCTACCGCAGCCATAAGTGTTGTCTCATTTTAAGATGCATACAGCAAATTCATGCACGAAAAATGCTTGCAAAAAACCCTATGGGGAAATCATTTATTTACAACCAAAATTACTATTAATTTTGGTCTGATTTTTGCCGATTATTGTGCAGATTATGTATTATTCATATGACTTAGAGTTACAATCTGTTCGGGCTTAGTAATTGGTGTTAAGTGTAATGTTGATATAATTTCCTATGTATCATAAAAATGTTATGTATGAAAGCATGCTTGTGTATTTAAACTTCATATTTATCAATATTTTATAATTTTTCTTAAATTGCTCAATGTAAATGCAAGTCGAGAGAATTTTAACTATTACTTAAATTATTGTTACTGCTACATCTTCTGGACTACTCATTTATACCAGTAGCAATGATAAAATATTGATTTCCATCGTTATAAAAATCTATTCCATAAACAAATGAGTCCAACTGAGGACATTTGAAATTAAATACCCTCAATTTTGATAGCAAGCTGATTGGTTAAAGAGCATTATTTAAAAAAAGTAATCTTTGTGAGTGTTTGATTCCACGTCGGTACTTTGTTTCCGTTTGTACTATCATTCGGAAGGCATTCTCTGAGTGACAAAACAAATTTCATATTCTCGTAAGGAACGTGACAAATAACATTTCGTCTAGTTAAATATTTAAAAAGTTTTAGATAAAAAATTATATGTTCTTTATGTGTGGCAGCTCTACCCAACCGTATTAATAGTATCTCGCAAACAGCGAGGGTGCTTGATGAAAAAAGATATCGTTTCATTGGATGATCAGGTATGCTATTTTTTTTATCTGGTCAGATAAGTTGAAGGTCATAGTCGAGGTGAGGCGATTACGAGGAAACCTTTTTCAGGGTCAGTTTCGTAGATAGATGGATATACGTGACTGTTCTACTGCTACTGCTTATTAGTAATCCGAAAATATAATTATTTCGGTGAATGGAAAGTATAGCTTTTCTTGATCTGAAATTTCTAGCATGTACTTCGAGCAATTCTGGACATATAGGAAATAATTAGCATAAGAATAAAAGCTGCATGTCATAGGTCGTGCATGTTTTACGGATAAATTTGGGGAATGTTCGAAATGATATCTGCCGTACCAATAGCAAGAATTATGCTGTCATTATTGTTACCAGAGTCAAATGTCTGTTGAGATTTTACTTACCTTACAGTTCGAGAGACGGCGTCAACTGTTTGAAAGAAGTACATTTTAGAGTCAAAACTGTTAGTTTATTATTACCAGATATCCTAAAAATTAAATGACCAACACTCGACCGGTACACTTAACCATTGTTATTGGTATGGTTTATTTCTTATAACTAATAGTAATGTAGGTAAAACTTCCAAATATGTGCTCGGTGTAAAGGCATGCCTTAGACTTCAGCCTTTATCACATAGAATTATAACGTTCATGATATCCCAAAGTGCTTCCTGTGATTGCATGTGAAAAGAATTATTTTAGCCATGTTTTATATTTCATATTAAATTCCAATCATGGATTAATTAGCTGGATTAGTTAGTCTTTAATTTTTAACGAGTTTTATTTTAAATTATGTAGGATTTATTTATTATTTTTATTTATTCTGTGTATTCACTGTATTTCAAGTATATATGTCTATTGGAGTGACATGTAACCATTATTATTATAGTTATTAATCTTTTTAAATTATTTTATGCTGCTCTTACCAACTTCAATCATTTTGATCAAAAAATACCTATTGCATCCTTTATAAGAACGTTGTCTGATGTGCATCTGACAAAAACGGTCGAAATTTGAAAGATCAAAATTACTTCTTTCAGGAACTCTCTTTTCAGGGAAAGCATTTCGACAATTACATTTCGTTCTTACAGGAGGTTAAAGAAAGTTTGGGGTCTTTGTACAAGAATGTATGAGTTCATACAGTTTCTCGTTTAACATTGAAAAGCCTTCTTGTGAAATAAGGCAAATATAATTTTATTGGAGGAAACAATGCAACTATGTTAATAATCCGAATTTATTGGCGAAGAATAAAAATCCGTTTTCCGAGCTTTCGCACATCAACGAAAAAAGACTTTTTTCAATGATGTAGGCAGAAACTGCATGCCAACAGTGTGCTTTCATTCTGTTTTTCTTTGAAAATGCTTTCTGCTTTATGTGCCTTGAAAACTGATTTTTATTCTACCCGAAAAAATTTGAATTACCTTTATATTTGTACTATTTTCTTCATTGTTAGTGCATAGATCCTCGGTATTAACTTATTTAAATGTGCTGCTCTTTTCTAAGGTGTGACTCAATATCTTAGAATCCACAAACTGTGGCAACCGTTAGCATTTAATTTTACGACTTTTAATTTAGCTCACACGTCGAGATGCACAAAAAGAAATTCTGATATATAATTTTGGGATCCCACGAATTTCTTTTTATCTGAAGTTCATATTGATTCCAGTTTTGAAGAATGAATACGAGGAAATCAGTTATTAGCTTTGTTCAAGTTCTCAGCTGACATTTTGTCCTATTGCTATTAACTGAACATTTTCAGTTTTTTCTAATCACATCATTATTGAATGCCGTGGTTTCTATGTTTAATAAATTCTTATTCTGTTTAATTAGCTTTCAATATCTAAAGGTATTCATTTTAAATCAGCTTTTAGTAAAACGTTTGAGAAAATATTTATATAAAATCCGTTTTATATTAATGTTTTGTCTATGCATTTTTAAAAAAATGCGTTCCGGAAATTCGGATGCCCGATTAAGACCTAATTTTTATTGAGGTCTTCATCAGGAAGAATTAACTTTTCTGATAAAAAAATTGAGATGTGGGAGTTGTAAGTAATAATCCGAAGCACCGTAATCAGTAAATCCTTCATGTAATAATTTTAAGTTAAACATTATTTTAATTTGATATCATGGTTCATAAAGTTTCAAGGTTTACTTGGAAGTCATATAATTACGAGAATGGTTAGTGCCGGCGATGGAGCAGAAGTATAATTGTAAATGGAATTCCGCCATGTTATCTGGTTATTGTTGAATTTTATAAAAAATAATCCCCGAGCACTGAATACAAGCGAAAATCAAAAAGGAGTCGTATCTAAGACAAGAAAGTTTGTAAATATGTCTTAATGTTATGTAGATAATACATATCTTATAGTATGAATATATTGGGAAGTGCCTTTTCTTAAATCCGATTATAAAAGCCAATATATCAAATTCATCATCGTTTTCGTTATCAGCAACATATATTTCATAAATAAATACTTCGATAATGATAAGGGAAAAAGTCGAAATTTGTTGGTCTCTTTAGCTCTTCGAAAAAATGTGCTACTCTGGATGAAGAAACCCATCAAAATGGTCATGAATTTCCTTTGTGTAAGAAACCAGATCGGATCGCAGACGTAATTGCGCGCAAAAGATCGTTCCAAGCGTATGAAATAGCTAATACATTTAATCAATATTTCGTTTACAATATGAATTTTTGTGGTTGTAATATTTTTAAGTAATATATAATAATAAATGTTTATATGAAACTGCTCAATTAATAAAGACGACTTTTAATGTTAAAAATGGTTTTCCTGTAAAGTGGTATTTCCGCTAGAGGCTCATTTAAAATTGTCCTTGGTATGCATTTCTTTTTGAAGAGCACACGTACACTCCTGACCCTATCACGCGGAATGTAAATATATAGAGACTCAAAATTTAAATATTTTCTACAAAATTGTAATTATCTGCTGATGTAAATATATTAATACGCTATAAAGCGGCGAATTTGCATATTTCTCTGTGTGGAATATTATCGCGCACTTACGCTTGCTGCTTGTAGGCCATGCAAATTAGGACTTCATTACAACAGGCGCAAGTCTGTTCGAAACTTGAATTTCTTCTAGAAAATTCGCACTTTTACTTCAATCCCCATGTCCAGCTAATTATGTCAGAAGATTCCTTATATATGATGTTCAGATGCTAAGAGTGATTGACTGAAAGCAAAAACACACGGAAGTTTCCAGATCATTGAATGTTCCATAAAATGACATGTCAACACTTTGAAGACAGGTTGAACTTAGAGGATAATTTGGTCGCCGACCTGGATAAGCCAATAAAATAGCCAAAACAGATGAAGATGACTGCTGTATGAGAATGACTGCCTGACAGGACGGAGATATTTCCATTATGCCATTCTCATTGTAGATTGAAGCAGCTAAAGCAAAGAAAGTTTCAAAGAATAGTGCTTGAGATAGACTTTGTTGGCAAATGCCTTTATGAAAGGACCCCAAGTGTTGTGGTTCTCTCTAGCATCCACCATTCCACGAGCACGTTTATCGTAGTTTTGCAAACATCATGCTTGATTCCAAAGAAGTGGGCAAATTTCCTTTTCACAGATGAATGGAGATTATGCTTAAGTACTGATTCGCGATGTATTCACCTCTGAAGATAATTAAATACCTTCGACAGTTCTTCAAACGTAGTAGTGGCATCATGCCTCGTAGTAGTGGCATGATGATTTAACCAGCATTCCTGATGAGTGGGCAACCCACACACGCACATCATACAGAGTCGCTCCTTTAATGCCCTGAGGATCAGAAGGGTAATCGTGCAGGGAGATGTCAGGACATTCGAAGGAGCCCTTGGTCCAGATTTGTTTCTTAGCTGCACAAGGAAACAGACGTTTCCTCATATTTCCCAACTTCATTAAAACACCTTTTCCAATTTCACATATCACAGCAGCACAGATCGAGAAATAACTTACCTAACATAGGATCACAGATCGAGAAATAACGTACGTAAATGGTAAACAATGGGGATAGGTGCAGAAATACAGTATTTGTATAGAACAGGAAAGCACTTTACCGAAGTATTTACCTGAAAGTACGATAGTTTGGAAATATATGTGCGGAAGGCCTATTACGACGGTGCCGCAAAGGCTTCAAGGTATAGTCCGGTGAATGGAAGCTTCGTTGAGAAAGGCAAATGATGGCGGAAGATTACAACAGGAAGCTGTTGAGCAGTACGTAGTCATCGAAGTGTCTCCTTTACGCAGCCTTGTAAAGTTTTTCAATAGTGTTCGTGGCTTTTTCCAATACTTCATTTCGGATTTCGTCAGGGCTTTAAATTTCATTATCCGGCGCAATACGAAAAGAACGTCTTGGCCTACCTGCTATACTGCGATTTCTAAATTGAACAAACTGCTTTATTCTCAAAAATATCCGTTTGAGAACGAAAAAATGTGTGCTACGATGTACGGAATAACAGCACAACTACAAGTGAAGTTGTTGAAGAAATCACAAACTCTTGTACATCTTCGAAACCATAACCAAAGCTTGGGGTTCAAGCGGAACCAAACTTGTTACTCAACACTTCTATCGTACATTTAAACATTTACATTCTTCATTTCTTTCCATTCGGAGACATTTTAAAACTAATAATAACAACATTCCGCAAATTTCTGTCTCAAAAATTAAGAAAATAGTTTTGAACTACTTCCACTTGCGCTGGATCACAGCGCGCAGCACACTCTTCCGAAGAATATACCCCACTCCTATTGTATTATTCCGAGCATTCATTACGAACTCCTCTCTTTCGACGCACGGAAGTTTCGTGTCGACGACGATAGCATAGCTTAACCCTCCCGCACCAAATACTGAGCACCGTCGTACTCTCAGGTAAATACTTCGGAAAAATCTTTCACGTTCTCTTAAATTACTGTATTTCTGCACCTTTTCCCATTATTTTGCATACTGAAAAAATCGTATGTCGCAATTTCTCCACACAATGATATTTTTCCGAGGAAATAATATAGGGCACTAGAATACACATTTACCTGAATTTTTATTTTGCAGTTAGAAATACACTTTTGATTCCACCAATTGCCAGATACTTTCATGAAATGTTTCTGTACGTGGAAAGAAATCCTAAATCGATCAAATTATTTTTTAGCAAAGATCAACATGTGCTATTAGGTATTGAAATGTACCGTTGTTCCATCATATGCCGCCACCCACATGCGCATGAATATAAATTATATTAAATAAACTTTTTCGCAATATTTCAGCCGGGTGTAGGGTGGCAGGAAGGACGAATTTCGGTAAATGTATACGTTAGCTTCCTAAATTATTTAGTCGGAAAAAGTTCACTGTATGGGGAAAGTGCGACGTACCATATTTTTAGTCATGCAAAATCATGGGGGAAGGTGCAGAAGTACAGTAATTTAAAAGATTGGGAAACAATTTTACCGAAGTATTTACCTTTGAGTAAGATGGTGTGCAGCAGTTGGTGCGGAAGGCTTAAGCGATGTTAACGGCAACGACGTGAAGCTTCCGTAACTCCAAAGGGAGCAGCAGTTCGTAGTGAATGCGCGGAAGAATACAATAAAACCGGGGTGTATTCTTCGGAAGAGTGTGATACGTGCTTTAATCTGGCGCAAGTGGAAGTAGTTCAAAACTGTTTTCTTAATTTTTGAGAAATAAATGTTCGGAATGACGTTATTAGTTTCACGATGTCTCTAAATGGAACGAAATGAGCGAATAGAAACGTTTCCTTGTACGACAGAAATGTTGAGTAAGAACTTTTGGTTCCGGTTGAACTCCAAGTTTTAGTTATGGTTTCAAAGATGTACAGTGGTAGTTAATTTCTTCAAGCACTTCAGTGTAGTTGTGCTCTTATTCCGAACAGCGTTGCTAATATTTTTTGCATCCTGAAACGGATATTTTTGAAAATAAAGGAGTTTCTTCAATTTAGAAGTTGTAGTATGTTAGGGAGGCCAAGAGCTCCCTATTGTATCGTGCCGGATAATGAAATTTTAAGCCCTGAAGAAATCTGAAATGAAGTATGGAGAGTTACGACTTTGTAAAGAGCCACTCACACTGTTGGAAAAGCTATTAAAACCACTTACAATGCTGCGTAGGGCCGACTTCTTTCCTCCAGCGTATTTCTACAAGACGCTTATAAGACTGCGTACTGCGAAACCGATTGTTTTTGTATTCTTCCGGCCGTTACTGGCCCTTCTGAACGAAGCTTACATTCACCGGACTCCACCTTCACCTGTCGTCCTACGCCTACCGCACGTACACCTCCAAACCATCATACTCCCAGGTAAATACTTCGGAAAATGTATTTCCTTTTATCTGAAAATACTATATTTTTGCAACTTTCCCCCTTAATTTGCATGCCTAAAAAATTGTACGTCGCACTTTTCCCTCACAGTTACATTTTTCCGACGAACTAATTTAGGACTCTAATGTACACATTTACCTGAATTTCTACCGTTAGCAAAGATCAACACGTTACATAGAAATAGGCCGTTCCATCGTTTGTCGCCTCGCACATCCCCTGTGAATTTATGTTGTATGGTTAGCGCTTACCACAACACCTGTAATCATCGCATTCCGAGAAAAACTTTCACAACGAGATATTGTTCCTAAAATTATCAATTATCTTCCTTGGTAAAGAAAACACGTCTCTTCTGATATAAACATTTGGCTCTTCCGTTGTTCGTCGTCACCCACATTCTTCTTGACACCACTACTCCAGAGATCCAGCGTCCAGTCCTCCCGATATTAAATCTAGCAACAAATGTATTAAAAAAAGAACTAATAAAAACTAAAACTGAAGTAAAGCGGGATCATTATAGGTGCTAAGGGAAACACTCTTTCAACGAGAAAGATCAAATGACGCACATTTCATATATGGATGTACGGAAACGCTACTGAGAGCACGTGATCGGTTCGCGGACTGCCCGTAGGCGGAGCGTAGAAGCGAGTCACCCAATGGAAACAAACATGTGTCAATCCCTTAGGGACCGTCCATAAAGTACGTCCGTGACCTTTTGCTAATTTTAGACTGTCCCCTCCCCATGTCACACTTTGTCCGATTGTTGACATCCCCGCCCCTGAAAAGTACGTCCTAAATCCCCCTTTATTTTTGACGACTGCTTTTAGAAATCCGTTGAGAAACAGAAAGAAAACATAATTATTTAAAGGAATCTTTCACATATTTACACGTTGGTTTCAGAATATATATATTATTTAGGTATTAATTTATTCCCAAATTCTACCCGAAGTTTATAATTCTGAATTAAAGATCTGCAAATAAACGCACGCATTCAACGTTGCAACACTCCTGATTACACTATCTACGAAATACGATACATTTAGTCGCACAAATACGAGAACCTAATACTAATATTCGTATTTAGCTAAATATCCCCAGGAATATGAAATATTTCATACCTTTTC
Source organism: Macrothele yani (assembly GCA_039090855.1). NCBI lineage: Eukaryota > Metazoa > Arthropoda > Arachnida > Araneae > Macrothelidae > Macrothele > Macrothele yani. Next base: position 74,226,889 of record CM077034.1, on the reverse strand, counting down.
ATAACTATTGAAAGAACGAAAAAACAGAAAACAAAACGATAAATCGCCATCCAATATATTTTTGCCGCTGGGCGTCTGAATTACTAAAACTCCCCCCCCCTTCGCGATGTCACATCTATTCCGGTGGTCAGGAACCCCCTCCCCCTGTAATCTCGGACGTACTTTATGAACGCCCCCTTAGAAGAATCTTCTGTATGGTCGCCTGCGCATCTTTGTAGATGCTAGCCGTATTGGAAAAGGGAGTATTGACTAGTATGCGAAAATTCAAAGCGGAAATGGTAAGTGATAGAGTATGATGAAGCTGCCATTTCTTCTAATAACTGTGTATACTAATAATTGTGCAAGCATCACTTAAAAGAAGATTTAAAAATGTATCAAGAAAGATCGGAGGAAATGCGAGGATAAATACGTCTAAAAAAATTGTATTGAGTATACCTGAAAAGCACATATCCATAGCAAAGAATATCTAACTGAGAAGAAGTTCAGGATCGACGAGACGTAACTAGCACTGCCATGTCTTAAAAGTTAAAATGCAATCCACAGAAGCCAACATACAGTCTGATACCGGAGCAGATTGCGCATGCGCTTTTCTGTTGACTTCAATTATTTGGGTAAAGAACAGTCAGACGAGCTACTCACAGCACTTGATTGTTATCTTCTAGGTAGCATAACCACTTCGCAAATCGGATATGTTAGTTTCGTTACCCCAATCGGTTTAATTAATACTTTTGTTTGTTTTTCAGTTTTTTAGAAACATTTTTAGTAATGCCAAATATCTGGTAATGTCTTCATTTTGTACGGATCCATAGGCCTAACTAAAATATTTGCTAAAATTTAATTTAAATAGTAACACTAACGTCATTGCATATTTTTCTCACCAAAATAAGGGATGCGCAAGATATCAAAAAAACAGCAACAACAAACAAAAAAATGACTTCTCTAAGCAAATAGTCATCAAATCGAAGGAAACCATCGTGGATCAAAGAAAAGCTTCCCTGCCGTTGTCCCCATAACGTCTTTTGCTCCTGAATGTTAACTTTCCCGCAGAGCATATTACCTCTTAAGTATGATGGCGCTGTTGTCTCCTTTTTTACGTTATATCTATGAGAGTTGGCGTTCTCCACGCTTTATATTCGTTGGTACAGGAAACCGGCTTTTGCTTCTAAGGAGATAAGGTGTAGCGCCATCTTTTGGTATATAAAGTAAGTCGAAACTCGAGATATACAGGACTGACGAGAAGATTTCCACCTTATACTTGCGTAAGCTACAATATTAATGCTGCGGATATTATTTAAAATATACAATATTACATACTCCTGTACAAAAATAACCGCGTCTTACAATAGCTTCCCCTCTCTTGTGGTTATTAATTTCTATATTCCCAAAATTGCTCCGTGCGAAACGATTTTAGAAAAAATATTTACAAAAATTTTTCTGTCTTTCTTTAACAGTTAAATAATTTTTAATTTACTAATTAGTGCTTGCTGTAGTACGTTCGATAATATTACCCCATTTACGAATATACCCCAGGAAAAGCTTCGTGTTTAGTTGGTCTGCCATAGAATACAACGTTCCACTTACATCATGCGGTCAAAGTTGGCGCCATATTTCACCGTCTAAAGAAGGAGGAATAAGGGATTACTTTAAGCATACTCCCCATCCTCCATATGCTTTTACTATGCTGAGTTCGTAGAGAGGATCAGTTGTTTAACAGATTTCATAATTGAAAATGAAATTTTTCTGCCAGGTAAAGCCTTCTAAATGCCGTATGATACCACAAAACAAAAGCCTTACGTTGAGCAGTAGTATAAATCACAGAAATAAGAATACTGAGAAATATATCCCATTGAATCTCTCGCTTTGCTCAGATAAGCTGATGGCATTGACTATCTAAAATACACGACTGGACTTGTGTTATTAGGATAATTTTATGGTTAATACTTGGCGGTTGGGGTACCTCCGTTCCTTTTGTGACGCAATATTCTGGTCCATTCGCCGGAATGCGTTAATCGAAAATTGATCCGTAAAACCAGGCGACATCTATGCAGTAATCAATAGTCCAATTTTGATGTCCTCGGGTGAATGTAGACGAATTTCTTGCTTTGCAGCAGAGAGCAGAGGTACATGAATAGGACGTCTGCTGTTGCCGTGTCTTTGCGTGAATATGTGGAGGTTTGTGTCTTCAAAATTTTCCTCTCGTTAGCACTTGCATTACCAGCACAGTTTTACTCTTCTAAATGAAATTTAGGAAACATAAAAAAATGTCCGCTAACAAATTAAAACGCAGAATGTAAATTTTTCCTGAGCGATAGGTGGAATTCAGCGCATGAAGCAAGTGAGGTTTAAAAACGATTGTTTTCCATGCATTCGAATGCCTTATTTTCTTGTTTACTTTAATAGAAAAAAATCTTAAGTTCATATTTCTTCGGATTTCATGTGTTTTACTTTTGGCAATTGAAAATATGCAGGGTGTTCCCAAATTCGTTGAAAAACCAAAAAGGGGTAATTGTACACATAAAGACGAACAACTTTTGCAATGAAACGTATGGTGGCACCCCGTCGCGGTCCTAGTACCCGAAAAAAGTTAAGTTTCATATCCTCGTTGATCCTCCAAAGTTGGGAAAAAACACATCTTACCTAAATTATGGGTTGCAACTTGTCTAAATTATGCATCTGCGTTAGTGAACGAAGTGGTAGGAGAACTCAAAGGAGTGGTTCGGAGTAGCACCCGAGGGCGTTGTCGCAGAGCCCGCACCGACGAATGAAGGGCTGTCGCACTCTATCGTAGCATCCCGATGTGATGTTGATCTGATCCGCAGCGAAAACGAATTCGGCGACAAGATCTTCCGGTGACTCCACAGGCCGTCTCTTACACCAGTGTGCTCAAGTGTCTCTAGAAGAAGAATTCCAGTGGATTCAGGTACGGAGAGCGTGGAGGCCCAGCTACCTGTCCTTCCAGTCTAATCCAGTTGCGGGGAAACGTCGCATTCAAGAATTGCAGCACCGCGGTGGAAAAATGCGCAGGGTCCCCATCATGCATGAACCACTAGTCTCTCCGAGCATTGTCGGGAACACTCTACAACAAACCGGGAAGCACTTGCCCCAGGAACACAAGGTACACGGCACCGGTCAGACGTTGTGGGAAGATGCACGGTACTCAAACCAATCACGAAGAATACATGCCCAGATGTTGACGGCAAACCTCTACTGGTGGTGATGAGTGGAAATGGCGTGTAGATTATCATTAGTCCAAATATTCTGCTTGAGACTGGGTAAAATGCCATCCCGCTTAAACATCGCATCATCATAGAATAACTCTAAGGCTGGAAAGTATGGATTAGCAGTGCTCCTCAGGAGCGGCCACCTGACGAACTGTACCGCGGGGGATAGTCGCAACGCAAGTGTCTAACCCATAGTTTTGGAAAGTTCTGTTTTTTTCCACTGTTGGAGGACATGGAACTTAACGTTTTCGGGCAGTAGGAGTGGAGTGACACCCTGCGTCCTATTGCAAAAGTTTTTCTTCTTTATGTGTACTATCAACCCTCTTTTTTGTCGCATGAATTTGGGAACACCCTGTAAAACTGTTTTTTTCACAGCTCTGTGGGTATGCGATTATACTAAAGAACTCAGGCAATGTGTATGACATACCATATTTGACACTGTAATATCATATCTTCTATGATGCATTGAGCTCCGGAATTTCCTGTTATAGCATCACGTGAACAGATCTTCCAAAGAGCAAGCATTTCTGTCTTAATTCAATTCATTTTTAACAGAAAATGGAGTGAGACATGGCAAAAGCGGGATATTTATAGCAATAAAAACAGATGAGGAGTAACTTAAGTAGTTATTTAAAATGAAACCTATACCGTATAAACAACCAGAATATTAAGGAATCTGAATTTTTTAATTCTGAGAATAAGAAATCACTGATCATTCTGAGTTAATACCGTGATTTTTCCCAAACAAAATAAAAGAATGGTGACTTGTATCATAGCCGGAAAATACAACCAAGAAAATCACCTTGAAATTAAGGTTATAATGAGTACGGCTGGTAAATACTTCCGGCATGAATAAAATAATTTAAGGCTCATTCATAATCAATTGAATATGTTTCAAAACAAAAGACAAAATCAATCGGTTTTCTACTTAAAAAAAAAAAAGATCTAGAAATAGAACAAGCTACTTTCTTTCAATAAATCAGGTAAGGCGAATGGTTTAAACAGAAGATATTGCATTGATATCATTTTACAATTGCCATTCAAAACCATTCCAAACAAAATTCTGCAGATAATGAAAATAGACCGTAAAACGGATTCTGTTGCCAAAATATAGATGTAACAATTCAAATCTGGGCAACACTGATTGATCAGAAGGAAAAGAAAATTCGTACCCTTTCTCTTCCGAGACAAAGAGATTGTGAAAATTTTCTGCAGTTCTGCTTCCAGATGAACAGGTACTTCTCTTTCTAAAGTATTATGTAAACCTTTTTCTCAGTTTTTTACTTAATCATCAGTTTTAATTGTGATTAATTCCAGAAGTATTGTGATAATAAAATACAAATTTAAAGTTTGCAGAAACTTATTGAGAAAATAAATTTCATGTAAGATATATCTAACAATATTTCAGCTAACCTATCTGGGTTTTATTTTCAAAGGCTGTCTTTACTCTCAGAGAATGCGAAAACCTCTGCTGTGGGATGCTAGAACTTTCCGACAAAATTTCTGCACCCCAATAGTATTTGTTCGCCCGGTTGTTAATAAAAATAACAATGTGCCAAATTAAAATATCCCAACACATAAAGTACTGATCATGTCACTTTTTCCAGTAGCTGTGACGGCTCTTAGTTGGAGTGTGTGATGGTGGTGTAATTTACATAAACAAAGAATGCGACGAATTTGGAGAAAGTATTTCTACCCATAATTCTTCTGTTGTTTAATAATAATTCTTTATGTTGATTTAAAGAGACAAAATGGAAATTTAAGGATTTTAAAAATATCATGAAAATGATACATTTCTTGAACACATTATCTGAATATTCAAAATGGTATTTCCAGCGATTTTTAATTTTACTAATCACCATCTGCTTTAGCATTTATGCTAGACCTCAAATGGCGATTCTAGGTTTTAACAAATATTTTCAAATTCAACTAGTTGTGTCCAAAGGAAAATTAGAAAATAAGTTTTTTTTTAAATTACTTGACATTATTGATATACTGTACGTTAAAGTCGTCCAACAAAAATCCTCGGCAAATCTATGAAGCAGAATTTGCATTCACGGCAGAAAATCATAGAACTAATGTAAATGAAGATCAATAACTGTGAGAATTTTAAAATCCAACGATTGTTCAATAATTTGGTGAACATACACATACATATTTCATACACTGTTTGCCCACACTAATATAAAATTTAGGACATTGTGCTGCTTGATAAAACGTACAGCAAAATAGATATATTTGCGCATATAAAATTTCAATAAACAAAAACTTCTTTTTATGTAAAACCGATCCACTGTAGTTTTGAAATGTATACACTAATTTACCATTTGTTTTAAAACATACACTGACTGCGACTGGAGCACACGCGATGCGTCGTATGAAAATCACATGTGACGACGTCACCAACAATATGACTTTATAAGGGGAGTATTTCAATCTCGGTTATCACTTAGCTGGGACATGATCGCAGGTAAAACAGATATTGTAGACCAATTGTCGACTATGTGAGATCTTTGTGACCGCCAAAAAATCATGATGTTTGGTATGCATCTTGTCACAATTTCAGCAACTAGAACGGCAGAAATAGCAGTTGTTACTTGAAGAACTGGATGTAAGATTATGACTACCTGGGGAAAAGGACACGGAATTGCCTCCAAATGTGCAAGTTGTAAAAGTCAGAGGAAGATATGTGTTAAGGATGTGCAAACTTTGGCGCAGTCTGTAAAACGAAAGCACAAGATCATACCACCACAGATAGAAAGCAGCGGAGTTGAACACGAATCATTTCCGACTTGGCAGTTTGTGAGGAACCCCATCATACTAGTCGTTATAATGGTGCTGCATACCACAAAACTCCAATTATCAACATCAGTGGGACAAAACGAGTAAGGTAATGCAAAACGCATATAAACTGCAATGCTAAAGACTGGCAACGTTTCATCTCGTCTAATGAATCCTTCTTTACATTGTTTCCCACCACTGATAGAAGATACGTATTACAAAAAACTTGCATAATCTCACCGCTCCCATGCCCACCAATACCACCAACTGCTTGATACCAGCTCTTAAGCATCGAGGTGACCCTGTACTGTGTCAAATCATGGCATTCCTTAAGGCCATTGTTTATTCTTCAGATTCGCGTCACGCCTGCAACGTACGAACCAATTCTTGGCTACCACCTGCATCCAATGTCACAAGAGTTGTTCGCCGATGATCCTTGCCCGTTTCAAGCATTTAATGCACCCTGGCATTGTGCGATACGTGCCACGTTGTGATATGTAATGTATCACATAAAGTACAAAAGTTACTCTGACAACCACACTCTGCAGACCTGAATATTATTCAACATCTGCTGGAGTATCTGCATCATAAAGTCAGATCAGACACTCTCACCAACAGCCGTTGACGTATAAGGATATGTTTCACAGGAACAATGACCACAGATTCCATTATCGTATGCGCATGACTCACATAAGCTTATTTGACGATGAAGGGCTTCTGTTAACGAAGCTCCAGATCCTCCTAAAATTGATTGAAAAGAAGTTCTACTCTAACCGTAAGCTTTTCCATTATTTTAATATACCCTTGTATATCAACATTTCTGTACCACTTGGAATTAACAGAACCAGAGACTTCGAATGCATTCTGAAAAATCTTTAGAAGGAAGCTGGAACCGTCATACTGCAGTTAGAATTATAAGTTATTGAATCATGCTGCAGATTAAAACTCAAATATTCACTGCTTTGTGTTATGCCTGATCAACTCACACTATGAATTTCATTAGTTTTTAGTTTTACATCATTCTCTGAGAACTATGATGAAGAGCATTTACTTATAATTTTTTTTAATTAACCAATTTTAGTACAAACTTTAAATGCTAAAAACAACATCGTATAAAAAAACACTGCTTACTGATGTTTTACAAAAAACTGACATACCTTCCTAAAGTTTCCTAAAGCCACCAAACAAATATTAAACTTAAATTAGTCCTCTGTATTTTAAAGTTGTGATGTAAAATAAGACGACTATACTGAAAGTCCAATTTCACTGATATGGAATTGCGTCTTAAATGCAACATATCTAAAAGTGATATAGTAATGAAAGGACAGCTCTTGAAACTTTGGATAACTGGTCAAATGATTCCAGATTTATATTTCTGTTGCTACACATTTCTCGTCCAAATTTTCTGTTTACATACTGCATAAGAATAAATGTTTCTTGTTGCAGTCATGTATATTAATGTACGAGTACTTATCTTTATTCGGAGTTAGTATAAAACATTATGTCGTTTAATCTTATTAAAACTTTAAGTTTATAAATAAACTGCTGCTTAAACTAGAGGTTGGAAGAATTTCAGAGAATAACCTTTTCCTTACCTTTCTGTTATTTTACAAGCGAAGTGTAGGGTTTTCTTCCTTTAATATTTAAAGTGCGCTATAGTTTGAAAATTTCCTTTGCACACCCTTAGTCTTTATTTTCATTTTCTTCTCTGTCTCAAAGTTATATTCTTCGATAATTGCCAGAGTTTAGTTTATATTTTCGGCTCACATGCAACTAAAGATTTTCAGTAATATCTAATTCAGTTTTTTTGTTTTCACAACTTCATAAACTTCAGTTGAAAAATAAAATAATATAAAATCGGCTCATCACGGTTTGTGCCTAAATAATATCTCCATTTCATTCACAGAGATCGACTGCTACTTTTACTTGCGATTGCTGTCTTCGTTTGGGCGACTAAATAATCGCGTAATACAAACACTGCTGCGGAGGGCTGGGACGCACTAAACTGTTTAAATAAAACATATATAAAATACTTTTTTCAAAACAATTAGTGAAAATTAGATTTCCTTTTACGTACACCGTTATTTACAAATGCAAAATAGTAGAAATAACATCAGCAAGGAACATTCAAGGATCCTTGAACAGCATTTTGATTCATATAATTTTATTTTTGTCTTAAAAGGAAATCAAAGAGAACAAATCGTTCCAAATTTATTAATTCAAAAACTAGTTTTATTTGCAAATAAAATGCTGTTCCTAATGTTTTTAAAAAAGAAATTACTGTTTTTTTTAACATATCGTCTATAAATGAAACTCTTACATTCTGAACAGCATTCTTCTTTAAGCTTTAATAAAATTGGATAACACGCTGAACCTAGAATACTTGCACTGCGGACGATGAATATCAGAAAATGTATTACAGCACTTTTTGAATGATTGAGGTCACAATGTTCAAGAAATTTCCTATTGTAATTTTGCAAAATGCCCATTACGGAGGGTACGGTGATTAAGCTGAAATTTTAAAAATATCGTTTAAAGAATAACATCTTTTATCACATATCTCACCAGGCTCTTACAGTTACTAGAATACATCGTCAAGATAATGGTCATCATGATGAACCATTATCAGTACATTGCTGGAAGAATGACACGACAAGACTGTTTTCCAATTTCTCTCTTAAGCCAGTCTCTTCAGGGTCACTGAGTCACGCTATAGAATTTTATCCACGTGCTTCTTTCTAGTAAGACACCGAATTTGTTAGCTTTCCTTGGTCCACATGTAAAAACATATTTCTGTCCATTATCATTTTGTCCAGCATTTTGCTCTAGGCCGAGGGAAGGCTGCTGAATAAGTCTGGTCCTTTCCGGTCATGTTGAAATAGACAAGCACCGTGGTTTTCTATAGGTATGGGAAGCATCTCGTCATGAAACATTCATTTAGGAGCACTACGAAGTACTCATGATTGGCATGACGGTATGTTCTAACGATGCTAAAGTCGAACCGAGCATTTCTGGGTGCTGTGCTTGTCCTGAGGGTGTTAAATGCGTCTGCAACCTCTTCCCTCGTGAACTTTAAATCATTCCCTGCGTCAAGGGGGCACGCTATATTGATCCCATTATTCCTTTTGCAATGGAAATTCCACTTGTTCCCTATCGTCTTGAAAGTGGCAATCCAACATAGTTTTCATAGTCTCATCTAGAATGCTCCCGCAGTCCCTTCTGAATGCTTCTGTTTCAAGCTCGGTGTGATCACGGAACCCTTAGTGATCTCATTGGGAAATCCAAATGCATTACCCGAGGCTTGGGTTTCGCGAACATCCCTCCAAAATGCGACATTTGAGAAAGAATGTTTTTCTTTATATGCTGAATGAGCTTCGTTGTATTCCGCAGAAATACAACTCTATTGCGAAATCAATTTCGCTCGCTGCATTTTTGGCCTACAGTGTCTGGACTTGTATCTAAAAGGCCTTAATTTCTCCGACTATCAGGAGTGCAGATTTTTTGGGTCCTTTTCTTGTGATGCTGCAACTTTGGCAAATGGAATTAATAACTTTGGTTAAATCTTCAAAAGGATTATTGATGTTTTTAATGTCCTCAATATCTTCTACCCACTCTCTTCCTTCAGAACGAATATAGTTTCATCTCCAAATCTAACTAATCAAAGATCCAAGAGGTGAACCGTTTCCTTTTAGAGCGAGTAGGCCTATCCGTCCATAGTGCGAAAGTTATTTCTTGTGGTCGTTGGAACTCTCATTATCCAAAACCCTCCAGTTCTGGATTAGGCTTTTAGTAGAAACTCTAGTTAAAGCGATGTCGATCCACGAAGGTCCCTAGCATAATGTAATGCCCGTGGGCTCTTTGGATCGTTCACTACCATCAGGTCTGCGTATAGATAGACCCAGGGCAGAAGGGATGCATTGTACGGCGTTAAAGTTCCGGCCTCTGACCATTCGTCTGCGATGGGTGCATGATGTGACATGGATGTTATTATCTTACTGCCCAAGCTTTCTCCATTTGGTTGAACTAGTGACCCTAAATTAGGACGGGAGACTGCTTATTGCCTACTCAGTTATCACGCTGGTCGTTAAGCACCCTATTAAAAAGACGCATAGTGGAAAGAGATGCATGGCTAAATGTACAGAGACGCATGATGCAGTAGTGTAATGGTGTGGCTGAACGAGACGCATGGTATATAGTATAATGGACTGAAACATAACTGGCATAACAGAAAAACATGCGCCAAGAAATAGAAATTTCAGAAGTGATTGGTATACCATTCTCCCTCTTCGAGTAGGGACGATGAATGTGAAATTGAGTTTCTGGCAAAATTCCGAAGATCAGTGTAACTGTCCTTATTTCATAACATGCATTTTTATTCTTTATTTCAGTTATTACATTAGGGAATATCTGAAAATTGCATCCCTGTTATTAATAATTAACATTAAGTTTGAAGAAAGTGCTGCCACGCTTGTGATGCCTCATTGTGTGCAAAGATATATGCACAGATGTATCACAGTTGACAACCTTAGGTACAGCGGATGGGCAGAAATATGGAAACACCTGGTAAAAGGTATGGGTAAAACGACCAACTTTTCCACGTGAAAATTTAGATGGCGCCAGAGGTCTTGAAAATGAATGTGTGCTACGAAACGTGTCAAACCGGCAGGTAGCCACAGTTGCTGCCTAGACATTGATCTGTGCGTTGCAAGTGAATTATGTCGGGACTTAAATAGTTTCAGAGAGGAAAAATTGTTGGGGCCCGTGTGATGATGCTTTTACGACCAAAGTATCAAGTTTATTGGGTGTATCGCCAGGTACTGCATCGAAAGTTACGACCGCATATTGTGCTTCTGGAAAAACATCATCCAATAAACACCAGCGTGGACAAAGGGTGCGTTGAATGACAGAGAGAGAAGGACATTGCGGAGGACTGTGACCACAAGTAAGAAGACAACAGCTGCAAAAGTTACTGCTCAGCTGAATAACGTGATTTCAAACACTGTCTCTACATAAACAATGCAAGGAAGACTCCACAAGCAGGTAATTTATAGTCGAGCTGCAAACTCTAAACCACTGGTTAATGACGTGAATGCAGCACGCAGGAGAAAGTGGTGAATACTCATTAAACGTTGACTGCTGACGAACGGAATGCTTTCATCTGGTGCTATGTTTCGACCTGTGGGCGAGTTGCATGTGGAGAGCGCTCGCTCGAACTTGCGATCCGGCGTGTCTTTTGCCAACAGTGAAGCATGGCAGTGGTTCTGTAATGGCTTTTCAAGCCATATTATGATATTTTCCAGTCTCCATTATTCATTTGCGAGGTCATGTCACTGCCAAGGATTATTTAAGCATTTTGAGTGACCGCTTCCATTCCAATGGTACAAACAGTGTTTCTGCATGTTTTGCCATTTATCAAGACCATAAGTCCCCAATTCATGCAGCTCATATTGTTTAATCATGCAATGCTGAGCATGCTGATGATTTTTCCCATTTCCCCTGGCCCTCTCAATCGCCAGAGCTCAACATAAAGGAGCCCCTATTGTCCATTTTGGAGGAAATGGTTCGAGCACGGTATCCGCCTCCAACATCTTTACAGGAATTTGAACGCGTGTTGCAGGAAGTATGGTATAACATCCCATTATCCACCACCCCAGGCTTGTATTTGAGGTACATTTCGCCGCCCCCCCCCCCCTTGGCAAATTCAAAATTCAACAGTGCCATTCGTTTGTGCTACATTTGTGCTGGTTTGTGCCGCAAACCGTGTCGTTTGTGCTAGCCTAGTTTTTGAGATATTCAAAATATAAATTGAGGGGCAGTGGAAATAGTCAGCCCCTCACCCCGGCAAATTCAAAATTACACAATGCTATTCGTTTGTGCTACGTTTGTTCTGGTTTGTGCCGCAAACCGTGTCGTTTGTGCTAGCCTAGTTTTTGAGATATTCAAAATATAAATTGAGGGGCTGGGGAAATAGTCAGCCCCTCACTGCGGCAAATTCAAAATTACACAATGCTATTCGTTTGTGCTACGTTTGTTCTGGTTTGTGCCGCAAACCGTGTCGTTTGTGCAAGCATAGTTTTTGAGATATTCTAAATATAAATTGGGGGGTAGGGAAATTGTCAGCCCCCACCCCAGCAAATTCAAAATTCAACAAGGCCATTCATTTGTGCTACGTTTGTGCTGGTTTGTGCCGCAAGCCGTGTCGTTTTTGCTAGCATAGTGTTTGAGATATTCAAAATATAAATTGGGGGGCTGGGGAAATTTGTGAAGCCCCCACCTCGGCAAATTCAAAATCCAACAGTGCCATTCGGTTGTCTTACGTTTGTGCTGGTTTATGCCGCAAACCGTGTGGTTTTTGCTAATATAGTTTTTGAGATATTCAAAACATAAATTGGGGGGATGGTCAGGCCCCCCACCCCGGCAAATTCAAAATTCAACAATGCCATTCGTTTGTGCTACATTTGTGCTGGTTTGGGCAAGCTTAGTTTTTAAAATATTAAAAATATAAATTGGGGTGCTCAGTCCCCCACGCCGGCAAATTCAAAGTTCAACAGTGCCATACGTTTGTCTTACGTTTGTGCTGGTTTGTGACGCAAACCGTGTCGTTTGTGCTAGCTTAGTTTTTGAGATATTCAAAATATAAATTGGGGGTGCTGGGGAAATGGTCAGCCCCTCACCCCGGCAAATTCAAAATTACACAATGCCATTCGTTTGTGCTACGTTTGTTCTGGTTTGTGCCGCAAACCGTGACGTTTTGTGCTAGCATAGTTTTTGAGATATTCAAAATATAAATCGGGGTGGGGCTAGGGAAATTGTCAGTCCCCACCCCAGCAAATTCAAAATTCAACAAGGCCATTCGTTTGTGCTACGTTTGTGCTACGTTTGTGCTGGTTTGTGCCGCAAACCTTGTCATTTTTGCTAGCATAGTGTTAGAGATATTCAAAATAAAAATTGGGGGGCTGGGGAAATTTGAGAAGCCCCTACTCCGGCTAATTCAAAATCCAGCAGTGCCATTCGGTTGTCTTACGTTTGTGCTGGTTTGTGCCGCAAACCGTGTCGTTTTTGCTGGTATAGTTTTTGAGATATTCAAAGCATAAATTGGGGGGATGGTCAAGCCCCCCACACCGGCAAATTCAAAATTCAACAATGCTATTCGTTTGTGCTACATTTGTGCCGGTTTGGGCAAGCTTAGTTTTTGAGATATTAAAAACATAAATTGGGGGGTGATCAGCACCCCACGCCGGCAAATTCAAATTTCAGCAGTGCCATTCGTTTGTGCCAAAAACCGTGTCATTTGTGCTAGCTTAGTTTTTGAGATATTAAAAATATAAATTGGTGGAGCTGGGGAAATGGTCAGCTCCCCACGCCGGCAAATTCAAAATTCAACATTGCCAATCGTTTGCGCTTCGTTTATTCTGGTTTGTGTCGCAAACCGTGTCGTTTGTGCTAGCTTATTTTTTTCAGATATTAAAAATATAAATTGGTGGAGCTGGGGAAACGGTCAGCCCCCCACGCTGGCAAATTCAAAATTCAACATTGCCAATCGTTTGCGCTTCGTTTATGCTGGTTTGTGTCGCAAACCGTGTCGTTTGTGCTAGCTTATTTTTCGAGATATTAAATATCCAAATTTGGGGGTGGACCATTTGCCCAGCCCCCCACCCCTGCACACTCTAAATTCAACAGTGCCATTCGCTTGTGCCACGTTTGTGCTAGCATAGTTTGGAGGTATTTAAAATATAGTTTTGTAGGGATGGGGAAAGGCCCAGCCCCCACTCCCGCAAATTCAAAATTCAACAGTGTCATTCGCTTGTGCTACGTTTGTGCCACAAACCGTGACGTTTATGCTAGCTTAGTTTTCGAGATATTAAACTCCCAAATTTAGGGGTGAACCATTTGCCTAGCCCCCCCCCCCCCCCCCCCCCTTGGGAAATTCAAAATTCAACAGTGCCATTCGTTTGTGCTACGTTTGTGCTGTTTTGTGCAGCAAACCATGTCGTTAGTGCTAGCATGGTTTTGAGATACTTAAAATATAATTTTGGGAAGTTGGGGAAACGCTCAGCCCCCCACCCCCGCAAATTTAAAATCAACAGTGACATTCGTTTTTGTTACGTTTGTTTTGTTTTGTGAGGCAAACCGTGTCGTTTGTGATGGCTTAGTTTTTGAGATATTCAAAATATAATTTGAAGGGCTACGGATTATTTTGCGAATTGGGTAAAATGGAACACAAAATTGTATAGATGTTCATGGAGATTATTTTGAAAAGTCGTAAGTATGTCTTCGTAAATATGTAAATGTACAGATACTTCTTTAAGCAGCTAAAACTTTCGTCCTGCCCCTGGAAAAACCTTCAACTACTGCTGAATGGCCGTTTTAAATCTTTTAATTTGGGTAAGCTCAGAAATGTTAATTTAATCCTTTTTCAGTGGTGTGAAAAGTATTGCATCACCTGCAAAGGTAGTGAATTTTTAAGTTTGACTTTTTTTAACTATCTAATTTTTATTGCAATTTCATCATTTACATGTCATTAGGTGGAAAATTTAGCGGAGATTTAAAAAAAAATGTTTTTGCTTTTCCTGTAGCTACTTCTGTTTTTAAGATACATTTCAAAAAACATGACCGAGTCGAAATTATTTAAAAAATTGAATCGTTTATCCAATACTTAGGTATACAGCAAAAAATTGTTTTTTGTAATTCATAAGGAAAGAAATGACATTTAAATACAGAAATACATATAATACAGCAAAATGATAAAGTGTACCTAATATTTTGTTGCCCAAACTTTAGCTTTAATCACAGGTTTACATCTTGATTGCATACTGTGAACAAGGTTTTGTAAAAGATTGGGTTGAACAATACGATTCCATATTTGAATTACATATTCAATGAATTTTGGTTGTTGGCTTCTTTTTTGATAGTTCATACGGCACTTTGAACCAAACAATTTCGATCGGGTTTAAGTCCGGTTTGTGTAGTGGCCGATCAAGGTGCTGAGCATTTTTTTCCTGAAACCAGTTTTTCACTAGTTTTGCACAATGACAGGGTGCATTGTCCTCTTGAAAAATAAAATAACTATCATAAAGTCTTCTAGGTGATAACAGCATCTTTTTTTCTAATATCCAGATGTATTTTTGGGCATTTGGTGTACCATCGACACTATGGAGGTTCGCATTGCAATGTTCTCACATGCAGCTCCAAGCCATGACCTTCACCGGATGCTTAACCCCGGGCTCTCTAAGCAAATCGGATTGAATTCTTCCTGCTTGAATCTTTTTACATAGGAACTACTCGGATTCCCATTAAGGCAAAATTCTGATTCATCATTGAAAAGAGCATTTTCATATGGCTTAGTTGTTCATGATACATGCTATTTCGCCCACTGAAGTCTATGTTGTCTTTGGTTTGCAGTTAACAGTGGTTTACGCCTGCTTTTACAGCCATGTAAGCGACAATGAAGAAGACTCCACCTACCAGTAGGTATACTAACAGTAACATCAGTCCCTTCATACCATCTTTTTTTCTTTTGATTGGAGGTTTAACGACCACCGTGAGCAACTCAATGGGCTATAAGCAGTTGCCCGTCCTCAATTTAGGGTCACTGGTTTCAGGGATGTGAGAGATCCAGTGCCGTAAGACAAACACAACATCCATGGATCACCGGGATTCGAGACCGTACCCCTTTTGGACGAATGATCAGAGGCCATCGCTTAGACCACTACGCCACAGATGCGGCTCATACCATCTTTAAAGTACTTCAGGTAAATTGAGCTTCCTGTTTGGCAAACTTAGCTTTCTGAGCACATTGTCCTGCCTGTTTATAGTAGTGAATCTGGGACTTCCACTGCAACGCATATTTTTAATATCAGCAGTGTATTTTTTTCTTCAGTAGCCTAATAACTGTAGATTAATTACAGCCCCCTCTTTCAGCGATTTGTCTCGAAGAATACTCCTCTGCATGCAGAACAACTACTTTTACTCTGTCCGCTGATGACTATTTCGCAGTTTTAACCGTTATTGAGAATGTACAAAAATTCTACCCTAATAAAAACAAGAAGCGACTATTATAAAACTCGCGTAGATCATCATCATGTGTCGAGAATTTTCGGAAGGGGAAGTCTGACTCCAGGTCTTAAAACACCCTTAGAAATAGGAAGCTAAGAGATTTGGGCTGGAGTGCCGGATGGGAAAGTGACATACAAGCGAGGTAGAAAGGGGGAGAGAGATGCTCTTATTTATTGCCGGGGGACCAGTATCCATCGGGGTCCGACAACTTAACATGTCCATCATACACACGGCGGATATTTAGTAGTTGGAGCGTTCGTACCTGACCAGGATCAAACCTGAGGTTCCTCCGTGGCAGACACGAAAGTTGACCACGAGGCCATCCGCGGCCCTGAGAATGATGTAGTACGCTACGATACGATAATTCAAGAAGTTTTAGGAAGGGAGTGTCTCACCCCAGGTCTAAAACTACACTTAGAAATAGGAAGCCAGGAGATCTGAGTAAGTGAACTCAATAGGAAAAATAAACAAAAAATTGAGTAAAAAGTACAGGGTGACATGTCTTTCAAACAATGAACCGTGACAGCAGTTCAGGGGAAAGGGGGCAAGGAGAAGTGGAAGGAAAACCAAGCTCCGTACAACATCACAAGGAACCACAACTCCAACTGGCCGACGGCGCACCAGGGAGTGAGTGAAACTTACTGAGAACAAATCCAAGTGACGGGCAGCAATGAATTCTCATCATCTCGATGCTAATCTGAATAAGAACTGTGGGGAAGTTGTCTAACACTCACCATTGATCACATACTTACTCTCTCTGTCAAGGGGGTCAAAAATCATCGCCTTAGTTCTGGGATACCTAAGGAATTCGCTTGGATTGTAATCAACGGCGTCCCTAATAAGTTCATTAGAGTGGGTTTCCGCTTTCTTGAAGAACTTCTTGGAGAGTCTGGTGGAAAACTCATGTACTTTCTCAATTGCAAGTGTGTTTCTCAGGTACCGAAGTGGTGTCAAAACGGGAGCCCCAGTGAGAATACGAAGTGCTCGGATCTTCACCCACCCGATTCTCTCTCGCTGAATAATACTAATACCTAACATGATGGGGGAGGCGTAGGTAGGCACCGACCTGACGACCGTCTTTTAGAGCAGTGCTTTGTTCCGTGATATAAGGAAGCTTCTCCGGTGGGGTAGGGAGCTAGCTGCTTAAGGCATTGTCTAGCTTCATTCGTGTGGTAGCTGGAAATGATCTAGTAGATTACATCAGATCATATGTAGAGTATTTTAGGAAGGGAGTGTCTGATCCCAGGTCTTATACAACCCTTAGAGACAGGAAGCTTGGAGATTTGGGCTAGAGTGCCCGGTAGGAAAGTGACACGGAAGTGAGGAAGAAAGGGGGAGAAAGACGCTCTTATTTATTACCGGGGGGCCAGTACCCGGGAAATGATCTAGTAACTCTGTGTCAACCCTTGTAAAGGCTGGAGTGGGATTAGGAGAGCATTAGGAAGCAGTCAAACAGGTAAAATAATGTCTATGATTGGCAGTAACAACTGATACGCAGCTAACATGAATTTCAATGTATTTTGCAGACCTCATATTTTATGTCATATCTTAAGAACAGAAGTAGCTACAGGAAAAACTAGGACATTTTTGAAATTTCCATTGAATTTTGCATCAAATCACATATAACTGATGAAAAATTACTGTTTGTCTAACATTTCTTTAGAAACCACTGAGATGCGTTTTTGAGAAAATTCATGCTCAAATTTACATCCTTTTACATTGAGATTAAAACAAGAAAGATGAAACAATTTTTGATTTTATTGAGCGCGTCTTTTGAAACCGTTCTGACACGAATTAAATTTAACAAAGCTATTCAATGAAACCGGTATGAAAAACAGTAGTATCTGACCGAAGAAAGAAGTTTTTCAATCTCGCAGATATTGCTGTGAACGGAAACGTGAAATTACGCCCTCTGGTGGCTAACTATTGCGTTAGGAAAAATTATATGAGAAACAGTTAGCAGCAGAAGCGCTCTCCAACAAAGAAAAAATATTTAAAATAGGACTTTTAGAAGCAGAGACATTGACCAATATAAGATACGAAATTACGCCCACCACCCCCCGCCGGGAAAACCATGCATTATTTTAAGAAGAAAGTATTCTCAAAAAGTGTGTTGATGTGAGAGGTATCGGTTCACGAAATAATTTTTTCAGTCAGGTTTTCAGGAGCTCAGATTTTCCTGCAACTACATCAGAAGCAGAAATTAGAACTTACGACCCCTAGTGGCCAAAACATTCTTTGCCAAATTTTAAATATTATTTTTAAAACATTCCCCATGAGGAGCTGTATGCGATACAGGAAGAAATTTTGAAATCGGAGTGTTTGAAGCAGAGATGTAGGGAAAAACGTAGTTTACCTGAACGACCCCTAACGGAAAGTCTATGAATTTCTTAAAAAGTTTGAAATGTATGAAAAATATTTTGCCCTAGAAACGATATCAAACAAAGAAAACTTTTTAAATGGGACTCCTAAAAGCAGGTATGTTGACAAAAATAAGATATACATCTACACCCCCTGGCTGAGAAACAATGCATTATTCTATGAAGAAAATATCCCTAAAATGTTTATCTACGTGAGTAGTATCGGTTCACGAAGGACTTTTTTCAATCGAGATTTTAGATGCTCAGATTTGCTGTAAATTCGTCAGAAGTAGAAATTAGCGCTACCGCCCCCTGGTCGCCAAACTATTCTTACCAAAAATCAGAAATGACATGCAAAAGATTTCTCATCAGGAGCTATATCCCTGTAGAAAGAATTTTTCGAATGTGAGTTTTAGAAGCAGAGATATCGGGAAAAAGGAAGTTTAGTTTTACGCCCGTAGCGTAAAATCTATACGTAACATGGAAAAAGTGGCTATACTTAAAACAGTTTTTAACATAAATGGAATTGAAAGGTAAAACCTTATTTTCAATCGAAAGTTTAGAAACAAATATATGAAGCAAAAGATATTTAGAATTCGATATCATCTGCATTTACGTAAAAATCGTAAAAATCTCACACTGCGAATGTGTGCATCGTAAAGAAAAAAATGAAGGATCATTATTCACACATTTCAAGCTTTCTAACGCAAAAAGAAAAAATCATTTTAAAATCGGACTAATAGTTGCAGAGATAGGATGTCCACAGACGGACGGGCAAACCGGAAACATAAGCAGGATATTATTTACAAAAGACGAGCTGAAAACATACCTGTTGATTTATTTACGCTTACATGCTATGGCGATATTAACGTGTTTGCAAATAAAAGTAATTTGTAGCTGATCATATCATTACATGCTGACCAATATATACTATCAGAGACAATGAAATTTGCACACCTAGAAGAAAACATGATACAACCGTGAAACTTTGCAAATAGCTGGAGAATACGTACTGGTATACAAACGGTCCGCGTTTGGTGCGATTGAGCTTGACCACACACCCTGTGGTGGCGCTGCAAAAACGAATCGGCAACCGGCGTGCAGTCAATGCCCCATATAAACGAAAAACACCGGCCGACGCAAGCAAGAGTGCAGAGTGACAAGAATGGCGGGTAGAGAGCAGATACGTTGATTTACGCAACGTACGGACTTGGGGAAAGGCCTGATCATCGGGCTGAAAACCGCAGGGTTATTGGCGTGCCGTGTAGCTCGCCACGTTGATCGTTCTGGCCTTGCCATCCCACTTATTTTAGGAGCAGCGGACACGTGACGGCACTGCCACACGGCGGAGTGGCTGTCGAAGTAGCAGCAGGACGACCGATAGAGAGGATCAACGAATCGTGCGCCAGGCACGAACGGATCCCACGGGGACCAGATCCACTATACAGGCAGATGTAGCGCCTCCTGTGTGCTCACGAAACATTTCCCAACGCCGCAGAGAAGTGAATCTGTGATTCCAGCGTGCCTTGCGTGTAATAACACCGGAACATCGCCTTGCGTGTAATAACACCATTAACACCGGAACATCGCCGGCTCCGTTTGCAGTGGTGCCAGACCAGAGCGACGTGGAACGCTACGGATTGGCAACGTGTGGTGTTTAGCGATGAGTGACGCTCCATTTTGAGGACACATGATTATCGTGTCCGGGTGTAGAGGTCCCCTGGTCAGCGGCCCAATCCCAACCTCGCTATCGAGCGCCACACCTCCCCCACTGCAGGTATTATTGTCTGAGGAGCCATAGCCTACGATAGCCGATCAGCTCTAGTATCTAGTAATGGTACGTGGATCATTGACGGGCCAGCGGTATGTGGATGAGATCCTACAGCTCCCTGTGTTCCCGTTGCTGGCCGGGATTCCCAGTGCGCTGTACCAGAAGGATAATGCCCGCCCTCACACGTCTCGTGTTACCTAGGACTGCCTAGGTCACGTAAAGACAATTCCATGGCCTTCCTGCTCCACCAACATGCCTCTTATCGAGCATGAGTGGGCCAGTCTGTTTGTGACAACTGTAAAACAGCCGCTACGGTAGCGCAGTGGTCTAAGCGCTGGCTTATAATCATTCGTCCCTGATGGGTCCGGGTTCAAATCCCATGAGGTACGGATGTTGTGTTTGTCTAACGGAGCTGGCTGTCTCCCTTCCCTGGAACCAGTAGTCAATTTTTTTCTGATTGAAGGTTTAACGACCACTGTTAGCAACTCCATTGGATGTAAGTAGTCAAACCCCTCCCCCCGACTTTGCGGCTACTCGTTCGAGAAAGGAAGAGAGCCGCCCAACACGTGTGGGACAGTCTGCCGCAGGACAAAATCAGGCGTCTGTTCACATCCAAGCGAGACCGTATTGCAGCATGTATCGTAAAAATCTCACACTGATAGTTCTGTGTCTGGCGCTCTTTGGCCAAACATGGCCCTTGCGCCATAAAAATCAACCAACCAACCAACCAGCATGTATCGCCGCATGAGGCGGTGCGGCGCGCTATTGAAGATTACCGGACTGCGTGCCAAAGATATCTGTTACTATCCTGCAGTCTGTTTTTGCCATCATGTGTATCATTCATATGTATCATTACGTCTGTAAAATTTTAGTTTAATCCGATGCTTCCTTCTTGGTGCGCAAATTTCATTGTCCGTAGGGTGCATACGTATATATACAGGCAGTTGTGAAAGAAAAGAAGATTGACATTCTAGAATGGCCTGGAAATTCACCTTTTCCTAGGCCCATTGAGCATATGTGTGAAATCGTGGTTCAAAAAGAATAATTGTTATACTGTAAAAGACCTCATTTCGAAAATTATTCATGTGTGGTATAGTGACCGTGAACTGATTTTTTTTTTTTTTTTTTTTGTCGAAGACAAATAATTCAGTGCCACAATGTGTTAAAAATTTATTGCAGGTAAAGGTGGCTACATTAATTACTAGAAAGCTTGCAATTCATTAATGTATGGAAGTTATGCAATAAATGTTGAAATTTTACTATGAATCAATCCATTTGCACACCATGCAAATGGATTGATTCATAGTATCCAACTTATTATCCAACTTATTCTTCCACGTTTTACTCTTTAAATTATTGTGCTGCAGAGTTGTTCGTTGAGAATATAGATAGACCTTTTAGATTTGGTGAAACGAAAACAATGAACCAAACAGTGAACTAGTGATAAATAATAAATGCATTCTCTTCCGATTCATATGGAATGAATCTGGTGATGTGCCGCTTAAGGATATCGTGATACTTATTATGATATTCGAAAATATAGTTTCCATGCACCAAAACAAAATGCTTTGTCATTAAAATCAAAGACGATAATGTTCCTTGAAAGAAAGGCAAACAAAATGGTTGTGTTCTAGCAAATAGACATGATCCAACACTTCATTCTTTCCTAATTTCACCCCTTCCGTCAAATTCTGAGATCTTAATATGAGCCTTGCAAAAGGCTATCTCGTGAATTCTCGTTAAACCTACAAAGAAAAATTTTTGCAATTTAATCTTTAATATAAATTATCTTTTCTATAACATACTGCGAGCTATAAGTAAATTCGTTATGAAATGGGAATACGAGCATATTTTACTTTTGGCCTAATTTTAATTAAAAGACATGCATCTTTTAAGAAATAAAATACACTGTAACATAAAAATTGCAGTAGTAAATTCATTTCAAAAAACAAATTACAGAAAATTGCTTTGCTCCTAATGCAGTCTCGAATGAAGATGACACAGTGGTTCTGACGTAGCAATTGCCATGGCTCGTAGGACTCCTACTCAGTCTATCAAAAACGTTCCTACTCTAACAGACAAAGCAGAGCTTTTGGCTGTGGTAATTGTGGAACACGATGGAAAATGAAGGGTACGATGATTCGCACATTGTTGATGTAAATCTTTTTAAAGATCCCAATCCATATTGAATATACGAAACACAGCAGCGGCAGATTGTTCTTTTTAAACATTTTTGGAGTAACATGTATTTCCTGTTCGCTGCAGTAAGACTCTAAGCTGCCAGTGGACTGTGCGACTGTGCGAGACAACAATTCTTTAGTGGAGTAACTGATGGTCATTTTACTCTGATTGAGTTGCACACTGGAACATCACTGACACATGAATGCTGGGCTGGGTATAAAATAATAGCACCACTGAATGAATGTATAATAGCACTCGACTATGGCTCATCAACCCCAAATCTGTTCTATATTTTGCAAGAGCAGAAAAAATTATGCTTACCTTACAGCACGTGACTAGGTAAAAATTAATTACTCATGATACTGGCACGTATGTCTTTCCTTATATGTTTTGGCACTGTGATGACATACTCGCATTTGTCTCTAACGATGGTGAATTGGAGAAGTTTAATTGTTCCGAGAGACTTTGCATCGTAAGCAGATTTCCTTTTATGCCACTCTCTTAGATGAGGACAGTCGTGGGCAATAAACGAATGTTGGACATTTGTTGGTTGAGGAATCGTGAACTTTCTTCCAATTACGATAATATGAACTCCCTATATTTTCCTTGCTTCAAAATCGATGTTTGACGTCTCGCCTCTGGTTCTTATGACATCAGAATACATCTAAATATCTACATTCTTACCGTGAGGCTAATCGATACGTGAAAATATATTGTAACACACGTTACAAAGGGGTCATAATTATTGATTTACGATGATATATACACTCAGAAAGGTAGCACATCTCTATCTCTATCCTTCACTGTTAAATGCACTGGCGGAAAGTGAAAAAAGATTACCAAGAAGAAATTATCGGACCGTCATGAAATTTACATTTGTTAATGGGGTCGAGTTTACGTAGGTGTAATATTAATTTCGGGACCAACCGGTGAGCGCTTACGCCACAGCACCGCATAATATGCAAATTATCGTCAGTGGTATTTGAGGAGTACGGCGAAGTGAATGTAATCAGTCGTCGGCGTGCGGATGCGTGCGAATATCCTGAAGAAGCTGCAATGCCTGGACATGGAAAACGTGTACGATTTCAGCAGTTATCGGACTTTGAGCGAAGTCGTCTAGTCGGACTCCGCGAGGCCGGGTGGTCGTTTCGTCGTTTTGCGGAGCGAATTGGACGGGAAATATCAGTGGTGGTACGATGGTGGCGTAGATGGTCCGAGAAACATACACACACCAGAAGACTTGGAACCGGGATTCACAGACGGACTGATTAGCGGACCGATCGACGCATAAGAAGAGCGGCATTGTCAAGCAGAACATCCAATGCGACGCAAATCCGAGCTGCCGTTGCACCTGAGGTGACTCTGCGAACAATCCGCAACCGTCTACTGGATGCAGGACTACGTGCACGTGTGCCTCTGGCATTGTACCTCTGATTCTAGCCCACCGTCAGGAACGGCTGCAGTGGTGTCGCCAACGTCTGCACTGGAGAACGCAATGGCGATCTGTCGTGTTCAGCGATGAAAGCAAATTCTGCTTGGGAGCCTCCGATGGCCGTATGGGTGTTCGCGGACGCACAGGGGAGCGTCTCCACCCTTCTTGCACACAACTAGTGTTTATACCGGGTACGTTAAACGGCACCTACTACATCAACAACATCATTCAGACCGTTGTTGTGCCATTTTTAAGCTCGGTCCATCGCGGTGTTTTCCAGCAAGATAACACACGCCCACACGCGGCACGTGCAACGCAACATGCACTTCTGGCTGTGAGACAACTTCCATGGCGTGCACGTTCACCGGATTTGTCCCCATTGAGCACGTGTGGGATTTTATGGGAAAACGACTATCCGGTCTCCACGGTCAGCAACGACCATCCCCGATTTCGCGTCCAGGTTGAGGATGCTTGGAACACAATACCCCGAACTTACATCCAACATCTGTACGACAGATTCCATGCCAGAATTGCACAGTGTGACGCAGTTCATGGCGGTTCAACCTCGTACTAAGCATGTTACATGAAAATTTATTTTTCAGTTTACCAGCAAATACAGCTGTATTTTACCATAATGTTTTGATCACGTTATCCTCTGTATTCAGTTGTTATGCTGTATAAATTTCATTGGTATCAGACGTCTCCTTTTTGGTGTTCTTTTTCACTTTCAGCCAGTGTATATTGTCTTCAGAAGCAAAAATGCCTTCGTATAAACATCTGTTTTTATGGGCTAATACTCGTACATATCTTTATGTTCGTTACTATCCAAGCTGTTTCTTAAACCTATTACGTTCATTTTAATGTCTTCAACATTCTATGTGAAATCTGGAATTCAGGAAATCATCAGAAATGCACATTACATTTGAAGAAAGTTCTGCACACACTAGTGTTATGAAAGGGCCATATCAACATGTATATGACTGACAAAGATATCTGAAGTCGGATAACTGGAAAATGCCATTTAAATGATATTGCTTGTCTGTTCTGATTACAGCATTAAAACACCACAATCATAATATTTGAAGAACATCTCTCCGGTATAAATGAACGATATATCAAAAGCATTGTTTCCATGTAACATTTATTCTTGAATCGCATTGCTTTAGTCGACACAAGTTACCAGTAATTATATCAGAATATGACACCTTTTTTGCAGTACAGCGATAGGGATTTACGATGTGATAATAAAAGCCATTTATTTTCACAATACGCGGTTCAGATGTCCTTCTGTTAAATGTTCTTTATCGCCATCAAAATTAAAGATGCAAAACACAAGTTACTGCGGGATACAAGATCAACCTTCTTTAGGAGAACATGTTTTGGGACGCCTAATAGCGCATGATGTATGTAAGTCGAAATTGTGACTCGAACGAGCTGACAATAAACTTAATCTAAATTTTGGAATCATATTTCCAAAATATATATTTCTCAGTGAATGTCAAAAAGTACATAATCACAATAAACGAAAAAAAAATAAGAAACAACACCTTTAACATTACTGCCTCTTTTCAAATTTTTTAGTAGTTTCAACATCCTGACCCGCAAGTCGTTCCTAAAGCTATTAATTTATTAAATTATTTTTCTTGACATTCAACTACGAAATTAATGTCTAGGTTTCCATGGCCATATTCGGTTCATTCAAAAAAGCATAAGTGAGACATTCATTGATGATTCAATGATGATTTTTTTATGTTACCAAATTTTTAGCATCTGTGCAGTTTCATCTTGAGAAGTTCTTTCCTTTTTTTTCTCTGTGACATCGGTACGTTTCGGAATGAATATGGTGTACGTACTTGATTACGCTTTAGGAATCACGATAATACAAATTCGTTATACGACATTTAGAAAAAAAAAGTTTATTAATCACAGCTGGGTTTGAGCGGCACTACTTGGATTCTCCTAAATTCATACACGACCAGTAGCAAGTCATCAGCAGTCGAAATCTTAGCACTTCCGTATTACAATATATACGCTTGAAAATCTTTATCAGAGATTTTGCTAAATGATAACAAAGAGAGAAGTTCCTTAGTCATTTTAGTGTAAAATGTAAAAGGAAAATATCAACAGTTATAATATGATTGATCTCTAATTGCACATATGAGAAAAAATAATACAATTTTCGCACAACGAGAGAAAATTCAGGTTTCTCATATTAAAGACAACATAACAAGGTGAAAACACCCTAAATATGTCTCTGGTTAAAATGTGATATGAGCTCTAGTAAACTGGTTTTATGGTTGCACGGCAGTAATCTTGTGCTGTTAGGTGTGTTCCTTACTCCAATGTTTTCATGGGCACCTAATGTGATTGCATCTAGAGATTAATTTTTGTGGGCGAACTTTAAATTCTCAAATGCAAAGCATGAAGCTCTGTGAAGGAACGCTGTTTTACATCTTTTGGATTGAGGCCTATTCAAAGGCGTCAGAATAAGGTGTTCTCAAAGTTATGTGAAAAGATAATATTTTGCAACAGTATATATACTTTATTTTGCAAACAATAAAAAAAGTAATGAATTCATGACTTCCGAAATTAGATATCATGACGGAAAATTATCATTGTTCAAGATGATTTTTATATATCATTATGCATATGTACATTACATATTCCCCTTCCGCTGTATATTACTAATGGTTTTGCGTTATAATTTCATCATTCATTTTCGGAGGTTAAACACAGGATTTCTTTTCTCTCATTTTTACTTTTTGTGTGCCTAGAGCTGCGTAAAATGACAGGGATATTTAAATGACGAAATATTCATCAGACAGAATTGACGAGTATATTGACGTTTGAACACGCAATAAGGCTAAAACATTAATTTACATACAAAATATTTAAAATAATAATTCCGAAAATAAAAGGTCTCCATCAATAAGGATGTAGATACAATATGCACACTCTTCGTCGCCAGTAAAGCACCTGCTTGCTGATATGGCTGTACAGAAATTTGTCACAGGGTATGTAGTGGTGAAATAGTCACCCAGGAAAACTATATATCACATAATCTGTAACAAGAACATTTTATATTGCGCCTGGAGTCAAACTAGCTTACGACAAGTGGCATTTAACCCCCCCCCCTACCGAATAAAAGGAGATGCATCCGAAAATAATTAGCTATGTCGAAGAAAATGGAATTGCCGAATAATTTAATGTACGTTTATTGCCAGGAAGAAAAAACTAGCAGTAATAATGTTACCGAGAAACATTTCATGCCAATAAATAAAATAAACGCAAATGGTCAGGCAGATGTTAAGTTTTCGTGGATTGCTCTACAAGCGCACTTTAGTGCGCTTGTTGTATTTGCCTAATTCCTGATTTAACCAACCTGCTTTAACGGGATTAAAGAAATAAAGTTGTTCGGATGAACTTTACGCTTTGAAAAGCAAATATACCCGATTTTTAATGTAATTAAACACAAAAAATGTTATCATTTTGAACTACAGTTGAATCTACTTAAAATATGATCCCCACTTTTCGCTTGCTTCGATAATTGAACGAATTTTTCGAAACACCTACGGAATGAGCATATGTTGACGGGAAGGTCGCCTCGACGTCCACTAACTATTAAATTTACTGAGTTCACAATTTGTTTTAGACAGTGCTACAAACCGCTTTTGAAACCGTCCTTTGCACACACAAAATTTAAGAAGTCTATCATCTTTCTAAATGTGTCAAGTTCTCATTCTTGCTCTTTCCAGCTCAAAAAATTCCCTACGAAACCCTGCAATGGGCTTTTTGTCTAAATCTCCACTTACTCAGGTTCTCTATTTGGGCGATTGGCACTTCGTTTGATTACTGTATTTAAATCGCACAGATTACTTGAAGTTGCATTGTTATTAACATACACAAAAGGGGTTGGACTTCGTGAGATGGAAAGTTAGCGATCACTGTGCGCAGGCCTATGGGCTAAAAAGCAGTTGCCTGTCCCATGTTTTGAGTGACTTGTTCCAGGAAAGGAAGAAATCCACACCGTACGACAAAAGCATCCATGCTGCTCCCGCGTTTGAACCCGGACGAACCTCAGACAAATAATTGTAGTCCAAACCTTTGCATCACTCGGCCACCAGGAAGTGGAGTTTGAATTTAATCATTTAATCGGCTCCTATTAATTTCTTCAGTGTGATGGGATGTAGCAGTGTTATCATTAATATTTTCCTTCTTCATAATACAGGCAAAGTTACTCCCCCTATGCGTCGAATTTATCAAGTCGCCGACATCACGTAAATGCTTTTACTTCACACGGTTTTTTGTTTGGATAGGTAATTTGTACAAATAGATTGTGCTCTGATTTCGCTCAAAATCTGCATTTTGCAACAATTCAGAAACAATCTATAGTGCACAGAAAAAATAGCAACAATCTGTAGTCGACGAAAAATTGTTTTTGAAGTCTGAAATGATTGCTAATCCTTTAACGAATTTTTTCGCAAAACTCAGTAGCAGGCAGAAAGTGCAGAACATCTTAAAAACTATAAGAGGAAGCTGAATGCCCTGAGAAAATCATTTTAATTAGAAACAAAAAGCAAAATGGAAAGCATAACATCCTCGAGGAAGACCTTGCATTAGAAATGGAGCAAATAAATAATACACCATGGTTTCAGAAAAACGTATTCGCGAAAAGAAATGGCAATTCAAAGGACCTCTACTAGCCACATTTTTCAAATAGAGGACTATAAAAATTTATAAATGAAAATTCCTTTTTCAGCAAATGAAACATGACGTAATCGCAATAATTTCGGCGAATATAGTGTAATTAATAAGAAGAAAATTAAGGGAAATTTTGCCAGAATATGGTCTGAGAAACGTATATACTACTATTGACAAAGGCGGCTTTTTTATCGCTAAGGTCTTGTGAGATCACCGCAAATAAAATCAATCAGAATGCAAAAAACAAAGCGACAGCATAGCTTTATTGTGTTAATACAGATGGTAGTGATAGAAAGACCTTGTTCAGGTGAATGCAAAATCTGAACTGAAAACTAAAACGATTCTGAATTAATTTCGGACCTACGATTTATGTTTACTATGGTTATAATTTAATAGTGTGAAAGATAAGAAGAGAGGTTTAACATTATTTAAAATATATATATATAAGATATGAGGTGAGAGAAGAGTTATTTTAAATTAAGATAATGACTAGGGATACGTAATTTTCGTATTTGCGAAATAAATGCGAATAAATGCGAAATTTGCCAATATAAGCGAATAAATGCGAAAATTTTATTTTAACTACTTATCCGCGACATCTCAAAATTAACGTTTCCTAAAGCAAAAATAGGACGTAATTTCGCGCAGCACTTGAGCCGTGCGTGTCCTACTCAGCGTGCGTTACCTGGGAAATTCCAGGCCAATACTCTTTCCCTCTCGGTGAGTCCGCCAGCGCCGCTTAGTCGCACTGGCTGGCTGGCGTTGAAAGAATACGAATGAACACGTGTTTGTTTTTTGCAATTTGCTAATTGACTACAAACTCGCGATCCGTTTGATAGACGTATATCAATGGGCCTCCCGAAGAAGGATTAGTTGATGGAGTGACTGAGTTTGACTACGAGGGATTGCATTTAAGCGATAAAAATATCGTGATATGCAAATTTTGTAACGTTAGACTCAAGAACAGAAAAGGTATACTTTAATGAAAGATACGACCTCTGCTACTCACTTATAGAAGAAAAACGTAGCTCAGCCAGGCCCATTTGGAGCTAAGCAGCAGACTACAATCGCCATTGCTTTTAAAGAGCAAAAACCTGCCAAAAAGGAAAGAGATGATTTTGCAGAAGACACGGTAAGAATGTGTTTAAAAGCCAATAATCCCATGCATAAACTAGATCACCCATGCTGTTCGCGATTATTTCGAAATATATGTGACGGTGTTCAGGTATCCTTCCTTCTGGAGATACTATGAGACGTAAATACGTACAACTTTGCGGAATTTCTGAGAAAGAGGCGATAAAAGAGCAGCTGAAAAATTAACCAATAGTTGTAGTGGCCGATTAAACATCCGATAAACAAGAGAGGTATGTTTCTTCAGTCCTATTGAAAACTATTAATTCAGAACCAGAGCAGTCATGTTTCCTAGCAAGGGTATATTTTTTAAAGGTTGATAATTCTTCCACTTTTTTTTCTGGCAATAATTTACACCTTGAAAATATACGAAATTGAATATTCTCAAGTAAAGGGCCTAGTATTATACTCTTCACGTTACATGACTCCGTGCTTCAACTTATTAAAAATACTTCTTGGAGACCATAATTTGCTCTGCTAATGTTGGGAGCATAAGGCGAATCTTGTGTGTGACGTATTTATAAAAAAGTTTAAAGAATTGAATTTCATTGTGGCCAAGACGAAGCCAGCTTTTTTGCACTCCACAAAAATGAAATGTGCATATTTAAGATACCTGAAAAAAAAAAGACACCTCAACTGACAGCAAAACTCTACCACACGCCTGCTGTAATCAGGTGAAATTCTTGGTTCAACGCTGACATTTAGTTGGGCGAATATATGAAGCACATCGTTGCTTTTCTCAATGAATATGAGGACGATGGCTTGAGCACCCGTTTCCTAAAAGAAAGTTTTGAAAATGAAATTCTAGCTCGTAAAATACGCGTTCAATTGACTTTCGTTTCTGAATTCTGTCCGAAAATTATAAAACTAATTGACAATTCAGAAGGATCAAACTCTCCGTTCGCACACCTTTTGTAGAGTAAATTAGTAGATTTACAGTCTTCTCTTGAGAGCCAAAGTCAAGAGTATTTTGTGAAACGATTGAAAGCATTTTGACAAAGGAGAATGGTGAAACTGATCAGGAGCACAATATTATGCTGAAGTAAGCAGCAGATAAGAGTTTAAATACACTGACTCTCCGCATGACATCCAATGAAAGAAATGAAGCCTACCAGCATATTGGTAGACTATTTTGTCCATCTGTAGCCGCGATTTCACCCACATCATCTTTTAACACAAATTTATTATTGGAAAGCTTCTCTAAAATACCATTTTTAAAGACATACCACGGGATGATCTCATCGATGGATACAATCGTTTTCACTGACAGCTATTAACAGTGGTCAAGCAAGATACTCCTGTTGATGTCATACAGATTGTAAAAGGAACAAAATGCTGCTACCTGAACTATGCAAAGACAACTATTAAAGGCCTCCATAGTCCCGTTAACAGCGAGGAATGCTGAAAGATATTTCAGTATGTAAAACATCGTTATTACTGACAGAAGGCAAAGGATAAAGGAAGAGAATATAGAGACTACTACACTGGTGGATTTTAAATAAGTATTTTAATACTTAACCTACCGGTAAGTAAATTTGAAAAACAGTAAACTAAGTAAATTAAAAAACAATTTTTTGAGTGCTCAGTTCTTGCGAATAAATGCGAAATCTTTGATTTAAATTTCTTTCTTTTTTTTTTTTTCTTTTTTTTTTTTTGCGAAATTTCGATTTTGTTTTGGCGAAATTTACGTATTCCTAATTATGACTCTTGTCCCAGAAACTACTATTGTGTCAACGTTCGGCTGAAATATTTATCGCTTAACATCCCACAAAAACCGCAGATATTATTTGTGGAAATGATTGGGATACTTAATGTACCTCCCCCATCTTCTTCAGCGAGGAATATCGTGGGAAAAATAAGAAACATACCAAGAAAATATTTCCCTGTCTAACAGACGCCTTTCGTTTCGTGAAGAGCGTCCAAAGATCAGTGAGCAAAGGCGCAGTAATAATAATCCTAAATTGAAACCTTGCTCATGATACAGTGCAGCCGTTAGACATCGTCCGGGAAGGAATAAGCACATGTTCGTCTGGATGAAATCTGAAGAACCTTTACATATCTAAAAAAGAAGGGTTCTTTTAAAGAGATCGATTATTACGGCATATTAACATTTTTTTCTGCTCATGATGGTTCACCACACGAACTGGACAATGTCTTATCCGAAGAGCTGGGCGAATGGAAACCAGTTTTCGGAAAGAGAGCACTTCATAGAGATGATATCAATAATATTACATCAAAATTATTATAAGAAAAATATCTTCGGTAACTCATGATTAAGCAGATTTCCAAGTGGCGCGTCATATTTTATTCAATCGCGTTTTTTTTTCACATCATAATGATATTCCTGAAATTCGTGAAATTTCTGCACATGTAAAAGTTGATTTGGTCCGGTTTTTTTTCAGTTTACTGAACTTTTCCGCAAACGTTGGGGAAAACACTGACAGTAACACAATTTACGGTGATGTGCAAACACACACACACTCTTGATTCATACTTCTCTTCCGCAACTATTTATTTACTTGTATTTACTTTACAAATTCGGTAGAAAATACATCTAAAACGGAATGATGTGTGAAAGGTCGTAAAAATGTAAATGAAAGTATTTATAATTATTTTTGTCTATAAGTTTAATAATATATTTCTAAGAGAAACGCACGAATATGTGCCATACTGAGATTATTTCAAAATTTCTCCCGCTCTCTCTCTCTCTCTCTCTCTGTTTTTTCAAAATCTAGATTTTTATACTGTCATGTGGTAGCACATGGCAGTTTAAAAATTTTGATTCTGAAAAATGTGATGTTTTTATCCTGTAACTGTACCTTCTAGCTTTAGTACTTCCGTATACCATCAGTGTTTGAAAGTTAAGCGCACTGTTTTCGTATTACAAGAAACACATTCTATAGACGAGCAGGTAATTTATTTAAGAGAAAATCAAGAAATTTCTATACCACTAGAGTCCTATGTCAAACAATAAATTATTAACCAATACTCTGTTAATTTCTCATTTTGTTTTAATTTCCAACGTACCAGTCTAGAATAACGAGCCCAATAAAAACGAAAATAATTTATCTCGGTCGCCTGATTAACCAACAAAACTTTCTTAAACATCTCTCTCTCCCTGTTTGTTACAGTTGCAGTTCGTGCTTCTCTTACGTGGAAAGTAAGCTGATGATTTTTTTAATTGCACATCTCAAACCACACGAGAGCAATCCGCTAAAATGACACTTTAGCAATGCACATTGAGCTTTTTTTAATTTTCTAAGGAGGTAAACAACCCATGCTAACAACTCGATGGGTTATAAGTAATATCCTGTACCTGATTTAGAACACGTGTCTTACGGAAGAGAGATAGCCAATCAAGTATGACCAATTCAACATTCATTCCTCACCTGAATTGAACCTGCACCTACCTCGGACAAAAGAACAAGAGACAGCGGTTAGACTAATGCATCACAGGGGCGGTACAGCAAGTACATATAGTTTTGCTCTTAAAGCCGTGCGTGTTTAATAGATCTCCTTGTCCGCTGTCCATAAATTAGGCAGATGTCAACTTTATTCCGTGTTTATAGCAAAACCACAACTATGCCTTATGCAAACATAATGCGGAAAATTGTTGGATTTTCCGATGTAAGGATTTAATGGGCAGTCGTACTAAAAAGGAATATGGGATGCAAAATACAATATTGTGTTTTCGTGAACTTATAATTAAGTTTCAGAACACACGGTCCAACTGATAAAAAAACAACGTTATTCTATAAATTCTGAAAATAGAAACGAAAAGAAATAATTTTTGTACAAAACAAAACTTTTGTGTTTTAGGGATAATAAAAGATGTGAAGACATTAAGTTTGTAAGCGTATAGAAGAGCACTATAACAGCCAAGAAAATAGTAAATTTCACCCGTCAGTATGAAAAAAACAGTACATATATAAAAAATTACAGACTGATTTTATGGTGTATGGCGAGCCATTACCATATACGACGAGGTGTTTGGTTTCCAAAAAAGATATACGTTCATATCGATGTATCAGTTACACCCAGTACTGCTCTTTTACAAAAATATGTATGCACATCTACTTTATTTTGTCACAAATTGATAAGACGTCACTTTAAGGAATTAATTCCATGCGTTTCGTTGTTGAAATAATATGTAATATTTATTTCTTAAAAATTAGCAGCCATTAATTGTTCTATGAAATAATCATTGACCTCATTTAACGCATAATAAATATTTTAAACCAGTTCTGTAACATCTGGTGAACAAGATGCATGTACGGATCGAAAAATTTGATTTTTTAAAGCTACTTGTGTATCAGGTCCTAAAATGATATGGGAAACAATTAAAATTCCCTTAGCACAATTCTTTTTTCCACATTTTTTATGTTAGATGTGACACTAAAGAAATTTAGTGTCATATCTAACATTAAAAAAAAGAAATATTTCATTATTGAGGTTCGGCACAATGCCGGAGCAAAAATGTTGCAATGATTATAATGAAAGCGTATTTTGTTACATTTTTTGCTACGCCTTCCTAAGTTGGAGAGGGATTTTTCAAACAACATTTTATTTACAGTGTATTCTTGTGACTAAGAGTATTTTCTGTCAGTTTTAGTCTAATGAGTAATAAAAATCGGCAATTTTTTGAAGCGAGAAATTTAAAGAAAGGAATGCATCGAAATATACAGTGTGAAAGAACATCAAAATTATCCATTGTTGATATTTGCTTTAGAATTTTCTATTTTTAAATGAACGTTCAGTACGCCATATATAATTACTGTGATCATTGAATTCCGCCGCATTATTTTTATTTTAGAGGACAGTAAATCATTCCCAGCGAACTTATTCATATATAATTTTAATATATTTTTTTAAGATGTATCACTGTGCCTTGTCGTTTTATTTGACATTGTCCTAAAAAGGAGTACCGTATTCCTTATCAGAAATTTGATTTTTTCCAAAACTGTCCTGCGTTCTGGAATTTTGTATCGTTTTCTTTTTCCTTTGTTTTGGGTTTTGTAACCAACGTGAACAATCCAATGAGTTATAAACAGTTTGTTGTCCGTATCTAATTTAGGGTCAATCTTTACAGGAAGGGAAAAACAGAACACTACCGTTAAGAAGTACTTCACTGATGTTTCACCGAAAGTCCAACCGGGACACATAGCGGACGAATGATTATAAGCAAGCGCTTAGGACACTGCTCCACCAAAACGTCACTTTGGTATATGCTGTATATTTTAGACTTTTAGTTTAGGCTTTTAAGTTACTTTGGATATGAATAAATTAAACCAGAAGGACTTTCAAGTACATCTCACTATTTTATTACAAAAATGATATATAATTTGGTATGTTTTCTAAGGTTCTCCACTACTTACCAGTGAGTTTTGAAATAGAAATTATTCGCCTTTAGTTAGGCTTCTGTGGTTCACGATTCATGCGGTAGAGTTTTCAACATCAAAGTCGTTGCCACTTTCGAAGGGGGTGTTCCTGAATGATATACATTGCGAGAATATTTCTTGAAGATCACTTTAAATTCATTTTGGGCTCAAGGGTTGTCACTGTGATATGTATGAGATATTTACGGATTGTGTAAATACGATATCCTCATGGTGGTGTGGCAAAACCAAACTCCATGAGGGAGTTTCATTTTTTCTGTCGTTACCCTGTATGAACTTAGCCCACTTCGATATGATTTATTTGCAGGATCCATTATGGGTCTGTCCTTGCTAGTTCCTTGTGATGATGTAGAATAAGTGCGGGTTTGTTTTATATATTCAGAATCAGCAGACCTAAATGATATCTTCACGAGGCGCTATATGACAGAAAATGTGCGGATGAGTATGTATGTTTAGTAGCACTACTCGCCTCTCCAGACAGGGCGATGTATTGAAAGGTTGAGATAGTAGCACCCGATTATTCTGAAAATTAAATGTACTCACCTTTTGCTTTGTATCCATCTCACATTTTGGAGCTAGTCTTCCCAACCCGCTTTAGGGTAACCTGCCCGGGGTCGAGCTTACGCAATAACCTCGTTTCTGAAATTTCAAAGGTTAAACCTTGGCATCTTAGGAAACTCAATGGCATTTTCACTAAGCTGAGATTTCCCCCTATTCTTTGGTAGGATGAATCGAACTTCGGAAGATATATGTTTCTTTCTTTTTGCTTAGCATTGAGATAACAGCCTCAAATTTTACCATCTCAGTGTTTGGTGTATATTTAAAAAAATGAATGAAAGCAGATTTGTCAGAATCTGGTGTGTTTAAATGAATAAAAATCGTTCTATAAAAATCGATTTAAAATAACAAGATGGTCTATTTCGGTTTCCCAAGATCACTTTAACCGTGTAACGACCATGACGCAAAAATCTTTTATCACCCCAAAAACACTGGTGTGCAAAAATTAAGGACGAAGAGGAGAAATTAGCATAACAGCGGAACAAGCAGGCAGAACGGACAGAAATACCACTCAGGAGATAGACTAGGGTCCGGTACGGTAGGGCATGCGTATATATGCAGCATGACGTCGGGGGGGGGTCGTAAGGGTATAAAGCACACGGGCGGTGTACGCTCAGCAACTCGGTGAAAGCGATTACACGGTGTACATCGGTTTGAACGACATCGAGTTGCTGCCACCGTGTTATATGGCCAACAGACAATCCAATAGACGACATCTGGATGACTTTACCGGTGTTCGCGTCATTGGGAACCTGGAAGAAGGTCGAAGTATGACTAGTGTGGCAGAGGAGTTCGGGATCGCCTACAGTACCGCTTCACGAGCGTGGAGAACATTTCAAACGACGGAAACTGCTGTCCGAGAGTTTAGCAGTGGTCGTTCACGAGCAACCACAGCGGCGGACTACGATTATATTGTGCTACAGGCGAGAATAGACAGACGGCAGACAGCGGGAGAAATCACAAGGCACATGCAACAGACAAATGGACGTCCGTTATCGCGTTTTACCGTTGCCAGGAGGTTGCACAAAAGTGGTCTATTTGCACGACGACCAGTACGGTGTGTGCCAATAAAGACTGCTCATCAGAGACGGCGGTTTCTGTGGTGACAGGAACAAAAGAACTGGACACATCAGCAATGAGGTGGAGTTCTCTTTACGGATAAGAGCCGATTTAGTCTGACGAGCGATTCTGTACGTATGCACATCTGGAGAGAGCAGGGAACACGCGTTCACACCTCGAACATCATCGAAAAGGACCGGTTTGGAGGTGGTCGAGTTCTCGTTCGGGGAGGTATCATGCTTGGTAGCCGTACTGACCTCCATATCTTAGAAGGAGATTCAGTCACCGGCGTGCGCTATTGTGCCGAGGTTCTCCTGCCTCACGTACGTCTGTTGAGAGGTGCTGCGGGTCCTGAGTTCCTCTTCCTGGACGACAACGCTACACATCATCGTACAGTGGCTGTCGCAAAGCTGTTGGAAAGTGAAGATATTCAGCGCATGGATTGGCCCGTAAGGTCTCCGGACCTAAATCCAATCGAACACGTGTGGGACCTTCTCGGAAGACGCTTGGCAGCACGTCACCACCCCCCAGCAACGATTCCGCAGCTGTAATTGGCGCTACAAGAGAAATGCGCAGCGATGCCTCAACAGCTCCTTGACAATCTCGTCCTCAGCATGGGCAGACGTTGTAAATCCTGCAACGCAGTCAGGGGAGATCATATCCCATACTAAAGACTGGATTTTTCTTTGCAGCCGCCTGTCACATGGACGTTTCTGTCTTCTCTCCGGTTGCGCTCGAAGCTACCTTTTCAATAAAGTGCCTTTATATCCTTTGGATTCCTTGTTTGGACGGTTTTGCTCACTTGTTCCATATTCTTACATCTTGGGGATCTTATGTTATGATTTGATTCGATGTGGAGCATATCTGTACGACGTTACATTCGAAAAATCGTGTCTTCCTTAATTTTTGCACGCCAGTTTTCCATAGCGCACGAAACTGTCTGTTGGTTCATTTCTTTGTTTAATAACAAAAATAGTGATTAAAGGTGACTCTTGCTGGTACTCATAGGTCGAGAAAATTTGAAGAACAGGTAAGAGTAGGAATTCTGACTCACTCTAAACAGGCGCTTCAGGCGACTGTGGGCAGTCTGAATGTCCGGGCGTTTTGGTGGTTATGGTCGTTAAAGGGTTATTTATACGCCACTGAATATCCTAATATATAAAACGGGTGTGCTAATATTGCAACTCTAACTCAGTGTATAGATTTGTATTCAATTTGACAAATAGTAGATTCACCCTATTCGATTTAGGCTTGTCATTCTAATACACATTTGCAAATTTGAAGTTGGATGATTTTATAAACAGGGACTGTAAGTACTACCGAGCCTATATTGCCGCAAACGACTTTGAAAGAAGCATGATTATGGGCGCTAAGAAGCAGATGGAAGCTTCTAAGAAACTGTAAAGGCTCTTGGCTTTGCATGAGAAATCTACGGTGTACTATGATGATACAGATACAAGCCTTCAGCAGGTTTCTTGCACCCCGAAAGGACTAGTCGATGTTCGAGTGCAATATCAGATGTAGACGGTTATGTGAGGCAACAGACGAGATCCATTGCGCCCTGTACAAATGTTGTATGTAGAAGATACTTTCAAGATACACAGTTCGCCACATATTGGCACGAAACTGATACAGTAGTAAACGTTTCTGGTAGAAAAAGGCAAATTCACCTTAAATAGTTACCACAGCACTAAAATTCGACGTTTGAGTAATAGCATATTTTAACCTAATTCTCTGAATAAGGTATTGAGTTAATATCCTCGATGTAAAAGCTACAACATGCCATCACCTGCGCTGATTTGTGAACTTAAACCACAGAGCTTTAAAATTTACAATCTGTTGCGGCGGTGTTATAGTCTGGGGTCAGTTTCCATGGCGTTTACTGATTTCATTAAAACGTCTGCAACAGCGTTGAATGCCACCAGAAATACATCTACATGAGTGTGATTTTTCCTGATGGAAAGGACTAGTTCAAGCGGGATACGTGCTATACTATAGGACCCTGATCATCAGATAATTGTTCCAAGAGTAGAACATGTCCTACAAATTGCTAAATTGGCCGTACAGTCATCAAATGTTTACCCAGTTTAACACTTCGTGGACGAGTTTGAGAGAGCCATTTGTAACAGAGATTCTCCTACATAGAATACTGTAAACACATGTACGTCATCAAGATTATTGCTTAATCACACCTGTAGAACGATATAAACTCTTCCTGAAATTAATGTTACAATGAATATTTCCTATTTTGAATCATAAATCATTTTTTCTCACTTTTGCTCTATACTTGTGGCGAGGTGGTGGGATTGTGATCATGTGAAATATGAAACCATGGTGCCGGGATGTTTCCCAGCAAAGAGGTATAAGATGTACAAGAAAACTGCGAAAAGCCGCAGATAAATTGTATCTGTAATGGAATATCGGTATAATAGTATTCCTTTGTGCCTGATACTATGCAACAAAAGGAAACACCTTAATGTCTAGTCCGCAGTATTTTACTTATATATCGTAACAGAAAAACTAACTGAACTTTCACCTACGTGGTTTGTCGCTGTAAATGTGTAAAAAGAATTTGTTAATTGTATTCAGTGCAATTAATATGAATTAACTTCTCCTGTTTCTCGTTCATGCGGAACTGAATATTTGTAGCTATCCCTTGAGAGCTGAATACTAAAATCAATCACTTAACAAAAATGGCCTTGTGAACGTACATATTGCTTTCCGTTTCTACGATATGGAGTAGCAGTTTGTTTGCGTCAACGATGCTGTGCATCTGGTGAAAATGTTTTACTTCATGATAACACAACATATTAATAAAAGGTATCTTCTAACAGCGACAATTCCATGAAGACATTCTAGAGCGTGTCACATGAATATTTGGACAGTGGCCTA
Organism: Macrothele yani; assembly: GCA_039090855.1. Classification (NCBI taxonomy): domain Eukaryota; kingdom Metazoa; phylum Arthropoda; class Arachnida; order Araneae; family Macrothelidae; genus Macrothele; species Macrothele yani. The sequence goes on along the minus strand of CM077034.1, from coordinate 74,187,350 downwards.
ACAAAAGGCTTTCAAATAAAGCTAAATGACGCACCCGAATTTAATTCGCAATGGTTCAATTCTAATGTCCATATTTGCATGAGTTTTCAACTAAAAACTTTTATCCTTTGAAGCCTTCACTAAGTATTCATTCGGAATAGGACATGAATAAATATGTTAAAAGGGATGAACCACAAATTTTAAATTTGAAACTTTTTACTATAAACAAGTCCAAAGGTATAGTGTAAAAAATATATTAATAGCTATAATTTATATCATCGCAATCTACAGAAATATATTAATATATATAATTTTTAATTGAGCTATATGCATTTAAAAAATATAAGTCTCTAAATTTAAAAAGCTCATTTCGAAAAAGATCTGAACGTTTAAATTACTCCATTTCTCAAACATAGAAAGCAAAAAACAAACACATGAAAAAGGTTTTAACCGAGAGGGTTTCACTTTGAAAAACACTGCCTTAGAAGATCACCTAAAATGCACTCAAACCATTATATTCCTAATTTAAGTGTAACCATGGGGTACACGACGAAAACGATATGATTGCGCTATATCTTGCGTGAAGCTATATTTTCTGAATCTTTTATTAACTCCAACACCAACATTTAATAAATCATAGTACGTTACATAGAATTCAAAATTCCGAAGATTTTCTGATTTTTACCATTTTACATCAAATTGAAGAATAAAGAGAAAAACACGAATTGTTAATTTGTTTTCTAGACTTATGTTTCATGCACACCTGCACGGATAATTTTTATGCAATAAGAAATTGCATTTATTATACAAAAGTAAAACATTGAAAGAAACATGTTTTGATATGTGAAATTCAAGGGTCGAGTGAATTGTGATAAGGAGAAATAGAGGAAATTAGAAAATTACCGTCCTATAGATCAAGTGTTGACTGAGATTTGGGTATTTAATATAGGTACAGTGCTATGTTGGCGCGTCGTGTTTTTTAACACGTTTGCACCATGTTCAACTAATACACTAGAGAAGAGTTATCATATTACAAGGAAATCCAAAGTTTTACATTAACAAATCATATTCAGTTTAGTTTTCTGAAAGTATCTTATTAAGAAAAGGAATCCTGTAGTCAAGCTTCACATAACCGCTTAGTGTTACCACGTAATTATTAATAGAAACCAGAAAGATTTAAACTCCGTACCTCACCCGATTGCCTATTATATCTGAAAAGATGACCTTACTATTCGTTGCACATACCGGTGTTTATTCAGGAGACGTGAAACTTGTCTCTATGCACCCAGCAGTTAGTGTCTTAGAAACCTGGATGCAGATTAACCGAAAGGTCACGTACGCAGAAAATATGCAAAATAGGTTGTCACATATGTCATCACGTGATCTAGGCAACTATATAAAATTCCTTCTCGTCAGTAATGTTGACCAGAATGTGAAAAACAGTGGAATCCCGTAGTTTGATAAAGGGTTTAATGTGGGAGCCGGCATGTCAGGAGCGACGATTTGAAAACACAAACTTTGACCGGTTTCTCACAGGTGAGGTATTCAGTGGGAAAATAACCCACATTGCTTACCCAAGGAACGCAATTTTGCAACGACGACAATCTCTCAGGGAAGAAATCGCCGGCATTTGAGATAGCATGCATGGCGAAACAGGCCGTATTTCGTTAAGCATTTTATCGAAGCATTCAATAAAAGCAGTTCCCGACCTATATCTCATCCAGCTACCAGCAGGACGTTGAAGATGATCCGTTGTGACAGTCGCTTTCCTCTACGGAAACTACTAATTTTGGAGAACAACCGAAAAATTCATCTACAGATATGTTAGGAACATCATGACTGAACACTAAAATGCTGGAAAAAGTGAACACTAAATTACTGTAGTTCGACGAGACACGGTACATCTTGTTCTCTACCGACCATAGGCACAGAGGTTGATGGTAGTCTCATGAGGGACGGCATCCACCTTTCCCTGAAGCTCCAAAACAAGATTTTTTAGAGGTTATCGAGCACGATAAGTTGGTTCAGCACCGGCACCTTGATATTGTCCTCCAGAGATTATCTGAACAATCTTGATTATCAAGTCAATCCTGCAATTTTGACTTTTTATTCAGCAGTTGATAGCTGTTTCCTGGACGAAAATGCATTCCGCAAAATATGTTCAGCAGGAGTTCATAGAGCATAACAGTAAATTCCACCATCTTTCCTGCCCACTACAAAGGTCGGATCAGTACCCAATTGACAATGTATTGATAAGGCTTGATTATCGCAGAGGCATGAGGGGCAGGTGCGCCCCCAGTTTGAAGGGGGGCCCCAAATTTGCAATTTTTATAATAATGTTATGTTATAAATTTATTTTTATTGAGGGACAAACTATGAAGAGGACTAATAAATTTCTGTGGCTCCCATTTTAACTAACTCAGTGAGGCATTTTAAACAATTCAGATTGTGAGCTCCGCCTTCTATCTATTGTTACAACGTCCACTATCGTAAAATGCGACACGGTGATTGACGCAGTATCCTAAAGTCCGTGGATGACGCTTTCAGTCTGTAGCCGCACGGAGAGAAATATTTGCCAAGAAAAATGGCAAGACATTTATAAAGCAAACACTTGTTTATAGCATGTCGTTCTATCATGAAGCTTTTCAGCTTGGTTGTAGTGAAGCTCTCAATTTTGCGTTCTTGTTAGTGTTAGCATGTGGTAATAGTTTGAAGTGAGATAATATTTTTTTAAATTTTGTAGCTTTTATCAGAATTTTAAATGATACCATATTTGTTGAAAGTGTAATACCGTACTTTTTAAGTGATGTTTCAACGAACCTATCTGTCCGGTTCTGCTAAAAGGAAATTAAAGGTTAAAAAAAGAATCTACCGAAAAAATTGCAGGATCACTGTTGAAGAATTCTGATAAGGTCAGTCAAAAACTGGATATCTCTGAGAATAAAATAATTATTTCTTTGTGCACTAAGTAACCAACATTGTAAAGATATAGATGCATACGCGTAGAAATCCAAAGAGTCTGATAAATTTTTGAACGTTTTTTTTTAAGAAAAGGGGATTTTGCTATTAAATATGAATCCTGCGAACAATAGCCAAACAAAACTGTATTTTAATCATGGTGTTAGATGGAGATAAACATATCTTCATGTCGTAGAAGAAGTTTTCGTTACAGAGCTTGGTTTGAGAACTGACGATTGCTTTTAATAAAATAACCCCTAAAATGTTTTTTGTGAACCATATTAGGCGATTGCGCCCGGCTAACGGAAAAGTTGTATTTATTTTTAAGTTCCCCCTTTTTTTTTATTTGGCTCTATTAAAAGTAGCGCTTTTCTTTTTATTTGGCACTTGCGCCTGGCTAACAGAAAAGTAGCGTTTATTTTTAATACACACTATTATGCATATTAAAGAGTAAGTCTGCATGTTTAATTCATTATACGTAGTACATTGTTATTTAAAACTGTCTTACTTTTGTTTGCATACGGCTTTGAAAAATTACGCTTAAAGTTTCATACATATGGAGCTTTTCTGTGAGAGGGTAAAAATATGATGTGACGGGGGGGCATATAGACTTCTGCCCAGGGCCCCGAATTATTAAGATCGGTCCCTGTGTATTAAACATGTTACAAAATCACATCTGGGATTAAGTACCCTCTTTGTCAAATCTGAGCCAGTTAGACAATCTATTAAATGCCGGTACGCCGCCTACGTATATGCACTCCAACAACTTGCGGAATCTGTGCCAATCAGCATACGTGGCTTAATTCGGACTAAAGAAGATCGAAGCTGCCATTGAACAAGCGCTTTTAATTAAGTATTCAGTATGTGTATATCTGTACGCATCGAAATCTCAGGACTGATGCTCTAAGTCCATTTCCTACCGTTTGCATTTTGATGTCGTTGACGTCGCCGAAAGTAACTAACCTTATTTTTATATAACTTATACTTATGCTAACAGCGCCCGATCTATAATAGCGCTAATTAAATAAGGTTAATAGCTCCCTTGACTAGCTTACACATGAAAATCCTATTATAATGACTTATGTTTAACATCAAAATTTTGCTTTTTTAACATTTCGTTAAAGTCTCAAATGGCTTTGGCTTTGTTTCATGCATCAAATCCATCTTATTCGATGAAGTGTCGAAGAAACATGACTTGTTTGGACAACTCATTTGGAGTGCCCTTCAGGTGTTCTGTATGAAACCTTCGTTTCTTTAACCCGCAAAAAGAGTCAAACATCATCCCTACTTTGTTTCCCACATATATTTGCTATGCAAATTTGATAGAATTTTTCGAAAGTTCTCTATTACTATTCTTTCAGGTTTCTGGTGAGAGTTCTCACATTAGATAAGTTGTGTTACTTCACCACGCCACAAACTATATACTTTCTACTGCATGTAAATAAGTTCCTCGTTTAAAAAATATATTACTGCCAGCTGTCACCTCTTTGTTAAACATAAAATATGAAAAAATAATGATCAGCAATAGAATGTATATGGCCAAATCTCAGGCAAACTGGTCTTCTAAGAAACTTTGTATACAAAATGGTATTCAGGGTGTTTCAAAACTAAGGGAACGAACTTCAAGAGGTGATAGAACACAACGAAACAAGCACTTTTCGTCATAGAATGCATAATCGCAAATTACGCTGTTAGACGCTGGAGGGCGCTTTCCGTTTCCCCTCACACGCCGTCTTTCGTATCGCAAAGACCCATATTTTTAACGGGAACGTCTGAATGGGGGACGTACCTTTTTTCTTTTAACAAGCCTAGCCTGAATTGAACAAGCATGTACCAGCAGCCGTCCGCCGTAAAATGTGGTTCCAGAATGATGGAGCGCAAGTTCATATCAGCACTCAAGTACGTGATTACTTGAACTCCACATTTCCAGGCCAGTGGATTGGCCGATGTAGACCCATCGCTTGGCCCCCAACGATCACCAGATATGTCCCCTCTGGATTTATTTTTATGGGGACACCTTAAATCCGTAATGTATGACACTCTCATTGATTTCAATGAGGAACTAGTCGCCATACTTTCAGTCGCTGCTGCAGCTGTCCGGGAAATGCCTGGTATTTTCCACAACATATGGGCATCTTTACGTCAGCGATGCGATGCGCGTATCCAGTATGGCTGTCGCCCTTTTGAGCAGATTTAGTAAATCCCATTAATTTCAATATTTACTTGTTAATGTTTGCAAATTTGATGTAATTTTGTGATGTCATGTTTTGTTTTTTTATTTTGCCTCCAATAAAGCTTCGTTTTGATTTGTTGTGCCATTCCTGTTTTTGCGTTGCGAAAGACGCTGCGTGTTGGAAAACGGAAAGTGCCTTCCAGTGTCTAACAGCGTAACTTGCGACCATGCATTCTATAAAGAACAGTGCTTGTTTCGGTGTGTTCTACCACCCCTTAAAGTTTGTTCCATTAGTTTTGAAACACCCTGTATATTTTTTATGATAAGGTGAAGTTGATCCTTTTATTGTTAAATGTGTTCTCTGTTTTCAGCCTCATTCTCTCCGTGGAATTCATGTCACACTGCTGGCCACCCAAAATGCAACACCAAGAAGGAAGCAACCGATTGGCCTGAAATTCGTAGCATTCGTAGCCCGCGAAAGGACATACAAACGATTAGCATTGCAGGGCATATGAAAATCATGTGCGCCCGGCACGCCACCGAGAAGCACTGTAAGAAGGGTGCACAGAAAGCGGGGTGTAAGTAATGGAAGTGTGATGTGCTGCCGGACCTGTACGTGGGAAACTTTCTGATGCCTCGTCGCAGAATACGGCAGTCATTCTAGCACGTGTCGAAGTTCGACAGAGGACGAATAGCGGCTTATCGTGACAGCGGTTTTCGTACCGAGACATCGGCGCCCGTGTGGGACGACGTCCAGCCACAGTGAGGTGAGTATGGATTTGATGGGTGCAGGAGGGACGGACGGACCGACATGAGCGTTAGCCGCAGCCGCGGCACACCACCGGATGGGAGGACTGGCATGCTGTTCGGAGGGCATTGACTGTTAGCATCGCCACATCACGAAGGTTAGCGCAAAAATTAGGGTGTATTGCGCAACAACCTGTGTGAGCACGTACCTTTCGACGTCGTCTGGAAGAGCGAGGAATTGTCACACTGCGCCCATTGCTGCAATTACCACTGACCTTACACCACCGGCGAGTGCGGCGCCAGTGGCCCGTTGAACGCTGCAGCTGGACTACGAAATGTCACGACATTTTCTTCTCCGACAAATCCCGCTTCTGTCTGCAACACCACGATAATCGGATCCGCGTGTGACGGCACTGTGGCGAGAGACTGTAAGACGCCTGCATTATGCATCGCCATAATGGTCCGTCGCTTGGCGTTATTGGTTTGGGGCGCAATTGGATATGACACCCGCAACCCTCTGGTACGCATCGCCGGTACACTCAACAGCCACCCCTACATCTCCGACGTTTTGGAGCCTGTAATCCTCCCTTACCTGCAGGATCTGCCAGCGGCCACGTTTAAAAAGGACATTGCGCACCGGCACGTGGCACGCATCGTGCAGCAATTCTTCACGGCCCACCAGGTGCCACTGCTGCCGTGGCCTGCCTGTTCTCCCAAATTGTCACCCATCGAACACGTCTGGTCGCTGATCGGCAACCGAGTGTCCCGACAAGCACCACCCGCGGCTACGCCTGATTCACTGTGGAAACCTGATGAAACAGCCTGGACCGACATACCCCAAGCTCACATCCAAAGCCTCTGTCGTTCGATGCTGCGACGCGTAGCGGCCGTTATTGCCAGCCACGGGAGCCACACGAACTATTGATGTCTGCACGTTCCGCAAGTCGCACGGGCCTGTAAACCCAATTGTTTCATCTTTGTATCTATTGTTGTGTGTCCAGTAAATCTGCCTTTGCTATCTCGTGTCCTTCTTGGTGTTGCATTTTGGGGAGCCAGCAGTGTATATGTCTGATTGTATGTTTTGTCCTCAACAATATATGTGTTTTGTCCTCAACATATATGTTATGTTTTAGAAAATGTTAAGTATTCCAATCTATAATATAAAGTTATTTTAATCTATGTTCAAATTTTCGTCCTTGGGAACACACTAATTGTGAAGGAGATGTTTAGAAAAGTTCTTCCATTGGAAATATAGGAAGCAAAATTGCTTGACATCCACCTTAATAGTATGGGATAAGGTCGATGGAACGAATTCCGATCCTATGTTCTGACCTTTGACCCCATTTGTCCCATTTTCAATAGGGTTCAATCCCAGGTGGTCCCCTACAGTATACTAAAATTTCATCGATATCGAACTATATTTACGCACGTTATGACGCATAAGGGTAATGGAATGTATCCCGCTCCCATACCGTGACCTTTGAACCCATTTCGTCCATTTTCAATAGGGTTCGTCCCCAGTGGTCCCGTACCAGATATTAAAATTTCATCGAAATCGAACCATTTTTACGCGAGTTGTCGTGCCGACAGGCGGACGGGCGGACAAAGCTGGAGCATATACGCTTCTTCAACCTACGGTTGGAAAGCGTAAAAAAAAACACTTCTGAAATCAATAGCTTGGAAAGCTCAAACTAGTTTTTGAATTGGGAGTTTTGAAAACCTATTATAGTATTCTTCTCAAGAACAATGAAACAAATGTTTTGCAGTGTTATGTCTGTGGGTGGGTGTATTTCTTGTAAAATCGTGCGCTTCGTTTATTTATTTAATAACACCGTTTAACAACGGTACTTCCTGTTTATTTAAAGAAATCGTTCAGAAATACAAGAAACAAAAGAAATAAAAAGTAATGTATATTAGGACAAAGTCCTCTTTTGTTGCACACGTTGTAGTATATGAGCTTAGAAAAGACAAGTTGACTTCAATGATAATAGAATATTTATACCTGAATTTAGGAATATTTCTACATGTGCAGTATATTTACATTGAAATGTTGAAAGGTCATATAGGTTATATCCAGTGAGACATAAAAATTAGCAATGAAGTATATGGAGCAACACATATTGCGCTCACCTTACTAAAGCTTCTGTCCCTCTGGTTTGCAATCAATTACGCTTCTTGTCCGGTGTCCACAGTTGTACCACATCATTAATAGTTTTCCATGTACAAAGTTCAACATAAACACGAACATCAGCACAATTCTTACTCCAGCTTCAGTCCCCTTGGATTGCAATGAATTATGCCTCTTGTCCGGTGTCCACTCTTGTACCAGATCATTAAGGGTATTTCACGTTCAAGGTTCAACACAAACACGAACATCAGCACAGTTCTAAAAGAATAGGGTGATGAGTTAAAATAATTTTGAGACTAATGTTAAGGCTAGATTACGTCGACGCAGCCAGAATTTCAGTAGCCGAAACACTCCACTGTTCTATGCCAAGCTATTATGAAGTATCAAGATTAAAAGATTTAAAAAGACAACAAGTCCCTCCTCGCTCGCCCGGACATGTTTCGGGCTACACTGTGCCCATCTTCAGCGGTAGGTAGTAAGAGACATCCATATGATTTTATTGTACTGATTACTTCCTTGTCACCAGTCGACTCATCGCTCATTGGTCCTGTATCCGTGCGTAGGTTAATCATGAGATTTACGACATTTGCTATTGTTTCACCATCTGGTGTTCTTTTTATGTAATTTCATTATTCATCGTTGTTGGATGAGACACTTTCAATAAATTTAGTTTTTATGTACTTTTCTTCAGTTTCTTTTGCTTTTGTTATTATGTATCGCTTGGCAAACGGCAATTCAAGTGGTTCTTGTTCATGGCAATTAATTCCTCAGGTTTTTTCTATCACAATGGACTCAGAATACAAACTCCTTTTATGTGTGTTATGCGTAGTATATATTTTTATATTTTCCCCCACGGGGATAGAATTATTATTAATGCAATATGTAATAAGAGATGTTCGCTGCTCACCTTTTTCCCAATTTCTCTTGAGTTGTTCCATTCTTGTTTTTAATCATCTTTTAGTACTACCTATGAAGATGTTATCAATATTACCGATGTCATTATTCTTTGTGAGTAAACCGTAAACACCTGCTCTATGTGTAATTGCGTTACTACTGTAATCGGCGGTAAGGAATTTGTTGTTATCGATTACAATATCGGCGAATCTTACATTCACTTTATTACATTTTTTACATGCTGCTTAACTGTGGTATATAAGTCAAACGCCCGCAAAACTGTGTGATGTTCTCAACGTTATTTTCACTCTTAGGTCTCCTAATATTGGTTTCAATTTTAACAGACTCTTAGGTCTGTTAATATTGGTTTTATAGGGATAATAACGTTGAGAACATCACACAGTTTCCCGGATGTTTACCTTATATACCACAGTTAAGCAGCATTTTAAAAAAGGAATGTAATAAAGTGAATATAAGATTCGCCGATATTGTAATCGATAACAACAAATTCCTTACCGCCGGCTACAGTAATAACGCAATTATGCATAGAGCAGGTGTATACGGTATACACACGAAGAATAAACATATATATATATATATGTTTATTCTTAGCACCATATATATATATATGTTTATTCTTAGATTTTAAACAGAGAGTAACCTAGCCACTGCTCTCATCTAAAGGAAAAGAAAAACACCCAATACCGACCTAATTAACTATTTGTTGACATTGAGCTAATAAAAATGTTCCAACACCCCCTATATACATTTGTCAGTAAAAACCAACATGAAATGAGAGTTAAAAGTGAGAAACCCACGTACGCCAGAGTGCAGGCTGTGTTAGAAAAAGTGATTCTGCACGTATTTAGACTAACTACATAACTGCTGAGTGCCAAGACTCGATACAGCCAGCAATGCCGGGATCGAGTCACGTGATTTCCGTTTGCTCCTCGGGCTACGAAAAATATAATTACTTTATCGATAAAACTCCATTTGTTTTACACTTAAAAACTGGTTTTATGATTAATAGTTACACTGAAACGGAATTTTGACGCTTTAATAATTTATATTAATATCGTGTATGCTTATTTACCCAAAAGTATTTATCATCGGTCGTGAGAAATAATGACATATCAAGACACTTAACTTCAACGTATTCAGAAAGAGGTTCCTGTTCCGGAAGAGTTCAATTTTAAAATGATCCATCTATTTTGCCACATAATTGGTGATTTGAAAATTGAAAATATTATGGGGATTTGCAATTCTATCCTGCATTTCTTCACATGCACAAGAATAAAATCCTTAAGTTTCTCAATTCCATGCACGTGTACCTTTTTATAAGCCGTTAATTGCTTTTTTGGGAAAAATAACACGTAATCTGAATTTAATGTGGAAGTTACACAGTTCTCTGCACTCTACGTGTGATATAAATACTTCAATGAAGAAGACAGGAAGAAACGTGAAATGTGTCTTTATGTTGTCTGGTGTTCTTCACACTACAGCATTAGCCTTGTACCCTATATTCAGGTTTTTCAGAAAACGGTGGTGTTTTAGAAATATTGATATCATCACAATCATTGTCGACAATTATAAATCTACTGCTGGCTGAAAGTCTAACCACGTTTCTTCAACAACAGTCTGTCTTGAGCAAGTCTCCTCACGCAACTCCTGCGAGATTTCAAGCAGTAATTTGAATACTGTGGAAGTTTTACTTAAATCAGTTTCTGTGCTACAGGGAATGTTTATCTTTTACTCTCAGAAATTTAACTATTTTTGTAAATGTTCCTTTTTTTATAAATTTAGAACATCAGAAAATAATTTAGCCCAAGTTGTTCAGCATAATTTCCCAATGCAGACACCAGAAAATCGGTGAAGGTTATTTTTGTGTAAGTGTCTACCGATGATACGAGAAATGTACATAACATAATTACGAAAAATTTGGCAATGAGGTTTGCTTTGTCTTCCTGTGTGGAAATGTTATAGTTACGTTCAGTTTATTTTTCTTAAAATACATTTTATTTGAGAAAATTTCACAATCTTCATGTCACTCTGTTTGCACAATATTAAAGTATCCGAAACTGTGTTAACAGCTAAATTTTATATGTGACGTGATATAATCTTTCCGATTTAGTTGTGGTTACTTCTTAAGTGGTATATCATTTCCCATTTACCAGAAAACAGGATGTTGCTAGTAAATTAGCTACTTTAGTATCTGCACATTGTTTTATTAGATTTGACACTGATATTATTCCTTGCTCTATGCATTGAAGAAAGTATCACTTAACAGTGAAGAATTCGAATTATTTGGAAACAAAAGTTTCCATTCACCTACAGCTAACACGAACAAATAAGGGAGAAAAATCAAAACGGTGAAGTTTCTTAGGTGTTAAATATTCCACTTAACTAGAAGAAAAGAAGAAAATGCAAATTATGAAGTCAAAAATTTACATAATTTTTACAATGAGCATTAACTTTGTAAACTTCGAATACAACCACTAATCGCTGCTTTAGGAAACTCAGTATAATATGAATATCATCGTCATCAAAAGCGTTTAAAGAAAAAATTCTAGATTTTTAATTTCAAAATTCCTAACTGTAAGATCACCTTTATGAAACTTCCGCAGAATCTCGAGAAGGACCTTAATTATTTGCAGATAAAATCTTCCCAAATGTTTTTGAAACTTTGCTTTACGAAGTATAGAAAGTATTAAAAGCATTTTCATTGCATTTTTTCTAAAGTTATGTATACATTTCGTTTTCCTTTTGAAGTTTAAAAACGACACTTATTATAGCAAGGGTATGAAATAATAAAAAAAATTGTCGACGTTTCCTCCGTAACATAGGTGAGGACTAAAACTGAGTAGATAAAAATAATGGTAAAAAACTGAAAATATCCTTTTTTAAAAATAGTTTCAATAATTCTTAACCCATAAATCTTTTCGGAAGTTATAATGAAATGTTTTTTCCTTGTGAAAAACTGTTGTTTCAAAGATAAAAAGATTTGGGTTTGATAACTCCGTTTTTACCACTCGTTGCACACCCACGCTTTTCTTTTGCGGCTCTTGATAAAATTGTTATTTAATTGACGTTTTAAAGACACGGAAATTCGTTCCGTTATCGTAACCTATTACTCGGAAAGCGAACGCATTATAAATAGCCAGATGCCCCAAAATTCGGAGAATTCTACTTATTAGTAAATTGTTATGTGTTTAAAGTTTTGAGACCCACATGAATTTATCTTGATAAACTAGAGGTAAAAAAATGCTGGAATAACGAAATGTGTCTGCTTTATAAATAATGCCAACGAAAGACTCCCGTGCTTTACTGCAGTTTGAATGGTCACGGGTGCCTCAACCAACCTCAAGGGCCTCATTGTGTTCTGAATGCTTTTTAAATAAATTTCATTTCTTTTAAAAGCATATCAGGCAGATTTTATTTCACATGTTCAGATTTATAGATCTGTCATGTTAATCTTTTCTTTGTTCAGCAGCCCATTATAAAAAAAAGCCGGTGTCGAATGACATTCCTAAAGAAAAATTTGAACTATCTTAAAAAAAACTACCATAATGTTTCTTACAAAATTGCGTGAAGGAATTTCCGAATATTAATTTCTGTGTTATTCAGTCGTTGCGCGCAGATTATGTTCCGTGTACGAAATAAATACTGTAATCTAGCGGGACTGCCTTGTCCTTGCCGGAGAAATGTATAACTCCTAACGGTTTGAGCGTCTGCCTTAAATTCGGTCACTAGATCGATAAGAACTTCTTTCGGGCAGTAAAAACAATATTACAGGTGTTATGTCTGAGAAATACAGCGAAACGAGAAAATAGTTATTTTGTCGAATTATGTACTATCAGAGTGGCAGGGTTTTCGTTACGCTTGGAAACACAAGTATTGTTTCTTCTGCATCTTAGTTTCTTGTGTACGTTGTAAAATATAATAAGGGAAAAAAAGAGTTCGTTTTGCAGCTGTCTCTCGTTTTTCTTCAATATTTACCTGCTAGGAAATCAAAGTTATAATTGTGTAACAGTATGATATGTAATACTGTATTTATCTAGTGATTTCCGAGTGTATTTCTTATTTTTAAGTGTGCCAGTTAACATTGAGAAAGTCATGTATTCTTTTCCGCCATTTATTTTTTTTTCACTCTTCATTTCGGTCGCCAAGAAATAGGCGTTTCTTGGAAATTCTAGAGTAACATTGCTTAACCATTGCCCTTCCTTAGTTCAACTTCAGAGATTTCCAGAATTTGCCAAAGGTCAGCCCGCCTAACCTTGACACATCCGCTGTCAAAACTGGGCGAAGCGGCATTTTTTTATGTTGTTGCTAGGGCGGACCAACGTAGGTGAGTCTGCTTTTTGCATTGTCCAGCGGATAATAATGATCTCGTGCTTTTTTCCCGCCCCCACCCCCACGTTGGCGTCTCTCTCCTCTTAGGCGAGGAAAACTTTTCAGCCAATGAGAGATCGCCAACGCACAGCTTTGGATGAGGTGATGTGGACGAAGTTGGTTTGCGAGCCTTTTATTACGACTCTGCTGCTGGGTGCAGAAGCAACACAACTGATTTTTTCGTAAGGAGCGGACGCTTGGGATCTACTTCGTGGTGTCGGGAAGGAGATGTCACCATATTTTCTTTTGAGAGCTGCTGATTTGTGCCCGTACTAAGAGGGGCAGCAATGCGGCACCGATCGCCAAACTCCTTCGATGAGTGAGCACAATTTTTGAATAAAAGGACTCACCCGGTTTTTTCCTTTTTGGAAAAAAAACGCGAAGTCTGCCACTGCTTTTCCTTCAGCCACACCAATAAGGAAGATGGCGCCCGTCTAATCAGATGCCCTCTGCAACATCTAGCTTTAATCCGCGATGCCCACCAGCCGTAGCAAATTACCATCATTCCTGGCCTCTCATGCAGAGCATTCCGATTTATGTCCACCCTGTATCTCAACCCGTGAAACCACAAACCAAGCGTACTTCCCCTCATAAGAAGATGAGACCAAAATGGCTACACACAGGTGAAAAAATTCACACATAAAAATTCCTTTAGGTCACGGTGTAGACAACCCTTCTACCTCCCCTAGGACCCTGAAGGCAAAGTAATGAGACAAATTTTTCCTTTTCAGATTCACCTCTGGTAGAAACCACATGTGGCTTGGAACTTTCCAAGCGTTTGGCAGAAGAAATAAGATGTTTAAAATTAAAACGTAAAAGTTATAGGAGACGACAATTATAGGAGACCAAAATATTTAATTGATAATGGTATGTCTAAAAATGTTCATTGTTTTCCTTTTCTGAGAAGAAATGTTCATTGTACTGAAAACTAAAATATTTGAAACTGAAATATAAGCGACAGTTGTAAAGAAGTTCTAATTAGTAACTACCTTTCTTCAATAATTGAAGTTGATACCTTTATAATTTATGTGTTCAGCCCAAACTCATATGAATTTTAAGCAAATTTAACGAATATTTATTATCTAAGAAGAGCAGTGTAGTTTTTCTTCTATTCAGCTAAATTAAAGATTCTTAACTCTTAGGAATCTTTTATTTGCAAAGCTGAAAATCCTGTAAGTACGGAGAAAATATTCATGTACGCCATTGTCTTATTACATGAACCACGTAATTTTTTGAGGGAAAAATGCTTTTAAAGTTCTGTCAACCTTTAAGAGTCAATTATTGAGACTAAAGTCTATACATTGTTGGATTTTACAATTCCTGAGTTTCCTTTCAGAAAACATTTCCGTATTTGAAATTGAGTATTTTTCTATTTTCAGTTCTAAAGAAAATCCTTTCCACAAGGACGAAATCAAATAACCTGCAGGTTACAATAAAAAAATCCCTATTTGGGATCCAGTTGTCTTTAGCGGATAAATAAAAAAACATTTAAAGCATGATTCAAGGCTCACACCATTTATATTAATTTGTGAATGTGAATTTGTTGTACACATAATTGTATATTGCGGTGTTGTAAATGCAATGATATACTGCAAAATTTATTCAAAGCAGTTTCTGTTACAAGCACCTGGATCAATACCGTTGACATATCAGAAAATAATAGCCAAGAAAATGGCGCAGAGATAATGGATAAAGACATAATGGTTAAACTGTTTGTAAAGAAATTATTAATATTTTATAATTTTCAGTTATTAAACTATAAATATATTGATGGGCATGCATTAGTGTAAAGCTATTAGACAATAATTCTTAGTAAATTACAACAACTCAGCTAATTACAAAGATGCAATTACGATTTCTATAACAGTCTTCCGAAGCAGGAAATTAGAGTGTTGCGTCTATTAATTTACACTTTCAAAAAAAGGAAAGTCCGAAAAACGGAAAGGTTTGATTTGTACAGAACAACTTCCGTAGAATTAACATTAAAAATCACCTCTCAACAGCGAACAACGTACATTATTCAATATAATGTAACAGACACCTTGTCCCTTATGATTTTATGTAGTTCCGTCAGTAATCCGTCAAGATGAATAAGATGGGGAAATAATATGAAATATAGTTAGAAGGGAATTGTTCCTCAGCGAGAATGTGTTGTATTTCGGTGTGCACAATGGAAAGCTTAAGTGAATGAAATGAGACAAATATAAGTACTACGTGCGACGATCTCCAGTTCACGTGTATACTTCATTCGCACAGTGGAACCTGTGGGTATATATCCTTATACTTGGAATATTGTCCTTTAGCGTCGGTATCTCTTGGTTTTGTTCGTGTTATTTCTGTTCCTGCTTTTCGGAGCTCAACCAGCTAACTGCCCAACTGAACTTTACTGTGCAACATTTGTTATTCCTCTAGCATAACTTAGCAGCCTAGCTAAAGGACCTGAGCGCTGCGTAAGACCAGAGAGTAGGCACCTGGCTTCGTATAATACTCTACACTGTGATTTTTGCATTAAATTATGAGGTCGAATTGGATTCAGGTTGAACATTTGAAGAACGCTCTTGAGCCGTTTTCTTTGAGCATAAAATTCATGCATTCTTCTGAACTTTCTTACAAACACACACCTTTTAGGCCTTACATATGAGCATCCTCTCTACATTTCTGCAGTTCCTCTCCACCAAGCCATCTCCCATAGCGCGTGATGAAACACATGCATAACTAGTTTTTACCATTAGGAGTAAACATTGGAAACAGAATCTGATACTACTAATTTAATTAAGCGCTGAAATGTGTTAAGAAAATTCAGAAAATGAAGAATCCATTATGCACGAGTCCAGTGGTACGTTGTGAGGTCTGATCTGTCATAAAACAAACCAAGTTTCCTTGGAAAACCAGGAAAAATCAACACTTCCTTGGTTGAGGCTTTTCATTTGAAAGCTCTTCAATACTTACTTTCAACTATGAGTGGCCACAATATATCTCAGGATATGTCAGAACAAATTGCACTTGACATCTCTTTTGAAGAAAGTCGACGAAAATCCATGATCGCATATGAAATATTATGGATGAGATTCACAGGCTCAATTAAACACTTATTTTTTCAACTATTTTCATTTTTCGATGTATGGAAAACATGTGTACATATAAAATGACGAGTAATCGAACGAGCTGCTCCAGTGGCTCATTGTTCTCAGCGCTGTCTTCTAACCATTCGTTCCTGAGGTTTCTGAGTTTGTATGAGGGTGAGGAGTGGATGTTGTATGTGTTTTATGCCGCTCGCTCTATCATTTTTCCCAGTTACCCGACATTAAGGACAAGAGACCGCCTTTAGCCGAATCAGCTACTCTTGCTGGGCATTAAAAATATTCACCCGTCAATTATGGCATTGCAAAGAATGCAAGAATTAACTACATGTTCAACGTTATCATTATTAATTAAGTGTTTTTACGTATGTTCTCTTCTAGAGACTCAAACCGTCGACATGAGAAATGTCTGTGATAAATATGTATATTCACCCTGACGGTACCCAAGGATGACACGTTTCAGAGTTCCCTGGTCCCTTTCTGTTAATTCAGTTATAAAAAATTCAGCCGAATTTCTACGATAGACAAAATATCCACAAGTAGGAACAATTACTTATTTTAATCAGCGGCGAAAAGTATGTGGATAAAATTAACAAATGGCGAATAAAAGAGGTTTCATGGCATAAGTATCATAGACAAAGGGATTTTCAAATAGAACAGTTAAAAAAACAAATATTGTTTTAGCGGAGGAATTTTGCATAATGGACAAGTTGAAAGTAGGCGAAAGGTATTCTTCATGGCAAGAGCTATGCTAAGGAAAAATAACTTGAGAAGTATGTCCGCTGGAAGCAGCGATAGAGCAAAAGAGGTTTTGATATTTACACATTTTCGTGGAAAAGGTGTTTTTCATTTAAAGACGATAACGCTCCCCTTCTTTGTCGTAGCGAATGGCATAGAGTAAAAAAAAAGGAATCTCTCAATATGGTTTTTAAAAGCGGAGATGCAGCTACAAACAGATGTTCAGCTCCACTTAGCATAATTACTAAACATAATTACTTAATTACCAAACCTAAACTTACTAAAACAAGCACATAATTTACTAAACCGTAATAATTAAAAGTAGGCTATCAGGCCATAAGGAAGCATTACAATTGGAGAGCAGAAAATCACTTCTGCTTAATGTCACGTGATCTGAAATCTCTTGTGTTGGGAGCACGGCTGCCACATTTAAGAAATAAGGGGCCGTCCATCAAGTACGTCCGTGATGTTTTACTAATTTTGGATCCCCTCTCCCCCATGTCACATTTTGTCCGATTTTTGACACCTCCCCTTAAAAAGTACGACATAATTCGAGCAATACCCCTCTTTTTTGGCGACTGCTTTTAGAAGTCCGATGAGAAACAGAAAGAAAACATGTAATTATTTAACGGAATCTTCCATTTTTTACACTTTTTTTCGGCAAATATTTATTACTTAGGCAATAGTTTATTGCCAAATCCTTTACGAACTTTATCATTCTGAAATAAAAATCTGAAATGAACGTATTCCATTAAGGTTGTAATACCCCTGATCATACCATCTACAAAACATGATACGTTTGGTAGTACAAATACGAGGACTTAATGTTGTGATTTAGCTAATAATCATAAGAAATCTGAAGTATTTTATACCTATTTTTAACTATCAAAAGAAGAAACAAGAAAGATGACACCAAATTCTCGGGTGTAATGAGCAAGTCTTTTGAATCCATTCTGATGCTGAATAAATTTACCAAAGGTATTCAAAATCAATGGAACTCGTATGGAAAACAGTTGTATCTGTCTGAAGAATGAAGTTTTCTAGTCTGGTTTTTATTCCGCAGACATCGCTGCGAACGGAAACGTTAGCAGACGCCTTCTGGTGGCAGACTTGTGCATTAAGAAAAAAATGAAATTATATGCGAATCATTTCGCAACGGAAACGCTCTCAAACAAAGAAATAATTTTTCAAATCGGACTCTTGGAAGCAGAGACATTGACAACTATAGAATGGGCATCTACGGCCCCTTGCGGGAAAACCACGCATTATTTTAAGAAGAAAGCATTTTCAAAAGGTTTTTTTGATGTGAGCGGAACCTGTTCAAGAAATATATTTTTCAATTGAGTTTTCAAGATCTCAGATTTTACTGCAAATTCATCAGACGCAGAAATTAACCTTTACGCTCCCTGGTAGCCAAATCGTTCTTTATGAAATATTACATATTATATGCAAAACATTTCCTATCAAGAACTGTTGCCGAGACTGAAAGAACGTTTAAAATCATAGTTTTAGAAAGACAGGTATTAAGGAAAATGCAATTTGTTTTTACGCACCTTAGCGGAAAGTCTATGCATTACTTGAAATTTTGAAATTATATGAGAAACATTTTACACTGGAAACGCTGCCTAACAAAGGAGGAATTTTTCAAATCCGACTGTTAGAGACAGAAATAAGATAGACATCTACGACCTCTGCTGGAGAAAGCATGCATTATTTAAAGAAAACAATCTCAAAGGCTTATCGACATGAGCGGTATCGGTTCACGAAAAAATTTGTTTTAATCGGGGTTTTAGAATCTGAGATTTAGCTGCAAATGTCTGCAATGCAGAAATTTAATGCTTACGCCCCGTGGTGGCCAAACCATATTTTATAAAAAATTTGAAATTGCAACAAAAATATTTTCCGTCAGCATCTGTATCCGGTGTGGAAAATTTTTTCAAATCGTTTATTTAGAAACAGTGATATCGGAGAAAGCGCAATTCACCTTTATATCCCCTAGCGGAAAGTCAATGAATTACTAGAAACTTTTGAAATTACACTGCTGGCCACCCAAAATGCAACACCAAAAAAGACACGAGATAGCAAAGCCAGGTTTACTGGACACACAACAACAGATACAAAGATGAAACAATTGAGCTTACAGGCCCGTGTGACTTGCGGAACACGCAGACATCAACAGTTCGTGTGGCCCTCATGGCTGGCAATAACCACCGCTACACGCCACGGCATCGAACGAAAGAGACTTTGGATGTGGGCTTGAGGAATGCCAGTCCAGACTGCTGCCACACGTTGCCACAGTTTATCAGGCATAGCCGCGGGTGGTGCTTGCCGTGCCACTCGGTTGCCGATCAGCGACCAGCCGTGTTCGATGGGCGGCATACCGGGTGAAAAGGCGGGCCACGGCAGCAGTGACACTGGTGGGCCGTGAAGAATTGTTGCACAATGCGTGCCACGTGCGGGCGCGCATTTTCCAGTTGAAACGTGGCAGCTGGCAGGTCCTGCAGGTAAGGGAAGACTACAAGCTCCAAAACGTCGGCGATGTAGCGTTGGCTCTTGAGTGTACCGGCGATGCGTACCAGCGGGGTGCGGGTGTCGTATCCAATTGCGCCCCAAACCATAACGCCGGGCAACGGACCGGTATGGCGATGCATAATACAGGCGTCATATAGTCTCTCGCCGCGATGCCGTCACACGTGGATCCGACCATCGTGGTGATGCGGGCAGAAGCGGAATTCGTCGGAGAAGACAATGTCGTGCCAATCCGTTGTCCACGTGTGGCGTTCAACGGCTCACTGCCGCCACACTCGCCGGTGGTGTAATGTCAATGGTAATCGGAGCAACGGGTGCCGTGCGACACGACCCCGCTCCTGCAGACGCCTTCGAACGGTCTGGGCTGACACACGTTTTTGCGCAACACACCCTAATTCCTGTGCTAACGTCCGTGATGTGGCGGTGCGGATCGTCGATGCCCGTGGCACAACATGCCGGTCCTCTCGTTTGTTTGTGTTCCGCGGCTGCGGCAATCGCTCACGTCGATCCGTCCGTCACTCTTGTACCCACAAAATCCATACTCTCCTCACTGTGACTGGATGTTGTCTCACACGGCGCATATGTCTCAGTATAAACCGCTGCCGCGATAAGCCACTATTCTTCCAATGTGGAACTCCGAAACCTGCTAGAATGACTGCCGTATTCTGCGACGAGGCATGAGGAAGCTTCCCACGCACAGGTCCGGCAGCACAACACACCTCTATTACTTACACTCCGTCTTCTGTGCACCCTTCTTATAGTGCTTCTCGGTGGCGTGCCGGATGCACAGGATTTGCATATGCCCTGCAAAGTTAATCGTTTGCATGTCCTCTCGCGGGTGATGCATGCTGCGAATTTCAGGCCAATCGGATGCTTCCTTCTTGGTGTTGAATTTTGGGTGCCCGGCAGTGTAAAAATATATATGGGCATCATATATACACTGCCTATCGCGACATCGGTTTATCGAACCAAGACATCGGCGCCCGTGTGGGACGACATCCAGCCACAGTGAGGCGAGTATGGATTCAGTGTGTGCAGGAGGGACGGACGGACTAAAGTAAGCTATTGCCGCGGCCGCGCCACACCACTGAACGAGACGACCGGCATGTTGTATGGGCGCCAATGACGGCACGCACCGCCACATCACGACCGCTAGCGCAGGAATCAGGGTGTGTTGCACAACAACCTGTGACAGCGAGTACCGTTCGACATCATCTTCAGAAGCGGGGACTCGTCGCACGGGGCCAATTGCTCAGATTACTATTGACGCTATACTATCTCATATGCTTTGAATACTTCACTATAATGCATGCCGGGGGGCGAAACTTATTATTTTATTGTTTACTAAATTTTCAAAGGTTTACGGTATAACATTGTCCCTTTTCTCTCACTACAGCTGTTATTTTTATTTTGGCTCTGCATTATTTGTAATAATTAGAAATAATAGTGCTACCACTGATTCACTTTTTTTGATTTAGTGTCCCATAATCTTTATTCTAACACTGCGTTTATTCCGTATACATAAACATACCATCTCAATTACAGAATTATGGTTTCGTGTGTAAATGTACATAATTCGGCAGTCCCAGCTTGAAAGTTAGTAAAAACTTACATTTGTTTCTAGGAAATGCGCAACATATCTTCTCGAATCGGGAAATATCTTGACCTTTTAATCGGCGAAATGAATGAATTGGGGATTAGCAAAATGGGCTGAATTCAGCTAGAATGAATATGTTGGCTCACAAAACGTTGGACCCGGCTGGACCCGTATATCTACTGATCAGATAGCGTTGCTTTCTCCTTAGCTTTGTCATTCAAACTGAGCATTCAGGGAAATGGCTGACACTAATCATTTCTGTCTCATTACTTGTTAAATAGGCTATGTCAGTGGGACAGAACCGGAGAAACTGGAGGAGAAGGTATTAGATTTATTTCCTCCTACTTACTGACATAACTCCAGTGACAGAGGCACTAGTGTTTCTTCATTATGTATTTGGCCGTGCAGCAAAGAATGCCTTCATAGAAGCGAGCTCTGATCTCTAGTAGCAGACTAATGGTTGGCACTACTTAGATAAGATGAAGAAAGGAGAATTTCTACCGTTATTGCATCAACAAAATCAGGACACAAAGTGAATATTTCTTTCTCAAGAGAATAGAGCATTATGGGCAGCGTTTGTTCCGTTTCACTATTTCACTAGCCATGTAAAGTGTTAAAAGATGTCTCATAGCAAAAAGTATGTACCATTTTGGGGCCCCTCGATTCGTCAGAATAGACAGCGTTACAGCGAAAGAGAAATGGAGAAACATATCGCCTTTGCCTTTGCTGATCATGCAAGGGTCCGATTGTCGACGTTTGAAACAATTCCAAACTCAAATTCTAAAATTATCAATTGGCTGAGATGGCAACATACTCAAAGAAGGTTTTCACACTGCAGGCAGATTTCTCATGCTTCCACGAACTTCGGAGTAGCCTTAGCTGCGGAATAATTCCTTAGGTCCTGAAAGGAATTCGGAAACTCATTTCTGTAACAATAATATCCGATTCTTCTTCCGCGCTCACATTCGACATATAGTATCATTTTCTGCATGCGAAATCTTCAGGGTCAGAGATAGTTTTCTATTTGATTTTGTACCCAATGCGGTAGACGCAATTGGTAGAATCAGACGCAATACAACACGTTTGCAAGGCCTCACGGAAAGTTCAAACACGCGCAGCGCAGTGCTCTGCCGTTAGTCTAGTTTAAGCCAAGTTGAAATAAACATGGACTCTCATGTTAAGAATTACGCCATTGTTGAATAACTTGACCTTGTGATATTTCTTTTGGCAGAGAAAGGAGAATCTGCTGTAATTCATCGAAGGATGTTGGCTCCGTACGAGAGTGAAAAAAGCATGATTTAACGAAAAGTTTATACGTGGGTAGAAAGGTTGAAGTGCGAAGAAACGTTTAATGGACGAAGCTCCATTCGGTCGGTCATCAACATCGCGCACACATTCCAAATCTTTAGGGCGAATTTCTTTATAACAGGTGACCGACGGATTACGGTGTTCGCAGTTGCTGCACATGTTTATATGAGCTATGGATCCGAACATGCCATAGTGCATGATGATTTGGGGTACCTTAAAAGCTGCGCAACGTATTTACCCAAACTGCTCACAGAATTGCACAAGTAACAAAGCATGAACGTTGTGACCCAATTCCTGAAACCTTGTGAAGATGTTACGAGAGTTTTGGATCCGATTATTACGGACAACGAGACATGCGTTGATTACTGAGAACCGGAAAGCAAGAGACAAATCATGCAGTGGAATCACTCGTCTTCTCCAGTAAAGGAGAAATTCAAACGGCAGCCTTTCACCAAGAAAATCATGCTTACCTTTTTTTGGGATATGAAGCACACTAAGAACACGGACAATTTCAACAGTCATCTGTGCTGTGCTTAGAGTGAAACTGAAACCTGCAATTCTCAGCAAAAGAAGAGGTATTATATCAAAATACTCTTTCTGGACCAAGATAACACACGTTCTCGTGTAACGTCCACAACAGTGGAGGCAATGCAGGAACTGCGGTTTGAAAATCTACTACGTCCCTATAACAACCGCGATATGGGGCCAAGGGATCATCACTGCATCTTCGTTGCACTTAAAATGGTTCTGCGCGGTAGCAGGTTCAACCTCTTATGAGGAGATAAAGAAAGCGGCGCCGAACTGGATTCGGGGGCAGCAGAAAAGCTTCTTCTCCCAGGGAATGAAGAAGTTAGTGGAACGATTCAAGAAGTGCATCGACATGCAGGGGAACTATATGGAGAAATAAGCTAACCGTTACTTTCATTGGCTCAGTGTTACCAGAATTAAAGGGCACATTGTCTTTCCTTTTTTATTATACCTCTTAAAGTGTTCCTGTTAAGATAATTATTTCTGTATTTCTAGTACCCAGTAGACATGGAGTCCTAACCTTATCATGATTTTTGTGGTGGCAGGGTTTCGCATGCTTTGCATTTTTAACAGTTTGTTGTAGAGTTTGTATTATACCTACGAACTCTGAAATAAGAAGAAATACAGTAATACCCTTTTGTATAATAGAACATCAAAGTGTACCTTTTAAAGAAATCATGCTCAAATGCAGAAATGTATTTCTAATGTTTCCCGGAATTAAATCCACAATAATATGTTTATTAAGTATCACATTATGAACAAATTACTTTCTAACATCTCTAGAGTATATTTCAGTTACGATTCTTATTCCTCATATAAAAGCATTAATAATAAATTAACAGTAAATTCTACTAAAATTTTAGAATTTCAGTTACACCCAGAACATATCTGAATGTGTTCACATGAGTCAGTTAAGCGGAGTTCAACGTTTTAAAATATGTTAAACAGGATTTTTATTTATTTTGTGAAATTTTAATTCCTGATAGATATTCAGCTGTAAATGCCAGGTACCTTGCTCTGAAAAAAATTTCCTGTATTTCACCGTTTTTATTGTACATAAAACGTTTGGACTGTTTATGCACTTGCCAGTTTAAATATTTTCCATCTCTTATTTCTGATACTTCACGAATACTGTTTTTTCACATAAAAAACACACACAAACACATTCGGCATAGTCCCACTCAATTTGATTCTCTATATCGCATAACGCGCAATGATGATTTACCAGAATCATATATTTTCCAGTTTATCGATTATTGACATATTGTCATCCCACGTCATAGCAATTGAAAACGATTCGCTTTCAGCTACGTCTTCACCGATTATTACGATCCGTGCTGCTGTAAATACTAAGAATGTTTGAATTTTTATTTCGGACACACTGTGTATTCTTAAAATTCGGGATTGTTCGTGCGGGAAGAAATTATATTTGTTATCCTTTATTATTTATTAAATTTCACATAAACCTATATATGTCGTGGTCATTTAAAACAGTGTAAATACAAAATCTATTTGGGAAACAGGCACTCATTGTATCGGGTATATCTTGTTTTAAACCTAATTAGGAAGTCTTATCGCTTTTTTTTTCTCGATTTGAGGGATGTTGTTCGTCACGAAATGTGTGGTTTTAATGTGAAGAAGATTTTCCGAGTATTTAGAAGAAAAAATAATATATTTCTTCTTGTAAATTTTTGCACGTTGTAATCTTTGGTAGCGCTCGTTCACCTCTTCAGCATCTCTGTAAGTTAATGTGAAATAATGGTTTTAAAAATGCATTGAATGTTTAAAACGTGAAGCACTAAAAGGCTTAGTTACCTTGACATTGTGTTACTGGACACACGGTCGAGCTGGAACACTATCGGAGAAACCACTCGAAGAAGGTAATTCCAATCTGTTATCAAGTGGACTTCTCTCTCGCTCTAGTTAGGTTTAACCTCGGGCATTTACGAAGTAAAAAAGTGTTGCACTGTGAGTTCTGTTTACTAAATGTTTATATCGGACCATATCATATAATAGTTGTATGTCTCAGCAACAGGGTTTCAAAAAGAGTTAAATAAAAAATGGATCAGATGTGAGTAAAATGCAATGAAAAACAGAACACAATAATCAAAACTAAAGTAAGAACCTAGAACGTATAAATGTTAAAAAACTTTGGATGATTGAAGACATTAAAACGACGCACTGTGAGTTCGCTTGACACGATGCGTCTATCTGACCTTGTCATGAAATACCTGCATATCACAAAAATAGGGTATTAGTGAGAGTTTAAGAACTAATGAAATGGGCTTGCCTGGATGAAAAACGAATGTAATAATTAAAACTAAGAGAGAACAAAGGAAGTAGAAACGTTAAAACCGTTGTGCAGAAGAAACGACACCGTACCAAAAAGCCTATAGAACCATTCAGTTGTCATGTCCTCCGATGCGTTTAAGCAAAAACTGTTCGCCTTCTTCAGGTAGCCCAATTGCCTTCCCGCTGATCTCCTTGCCGTTCTCTATGCAGTGCTAGACCCATCTAGTCTGTTATCACCTCCAGTATCCATATCATCTACGTCATCTATCTGCGTGGTTGCCACTCTCTGTATGTGAGGCTGTGAATGTTCTGGGGGTGAAAATTTTATTTAAAATAGAAACGTGACCAGTGAAATAGCTAATGGAATCTTCAGCCAGAAATATACAAAAATGATATCTCATAGCAATGACTAATTATTTTCAGACGGTGCTGATCAACAGTGATAATAGAGTTTCGAATACTGAACGAGAAAATTTAATTAAGATTTATACACACATTTTCATGGAACAAATAACGCTTTCAGACAGATGCATTTAAACATTTGAAGAATATGATAACATTATTTTGCATAAAGTTTGAAAAAGTGCGTTATGAAACTTAGTGAGATCCTTGTTCGCACTGCAAAATTTCTTGTGGTGGTACTACATGGGTGTGAAGTGACTTTGCGTTTTTCATACACTATTGGAGCTATGTTTTTATTTCATCCAGGAGGAAATGTATGTTAATGGAGATTTCTTGCATGTAGGGACAGTGCTCCTTTTAAAATAGCAAATCATGGGAAAAAGAAGCGCAAAAATTCAAAATCGAAATTGACTTCAATGTCTGCTGCACAGCATTGCGACTGATCTCCAAAAATAAATGTAATTTCCATGTCTAAACGTAGCTGATAATGCATGATTTCTCCTTCAGGAATGAGTAGGTAAGAAATAAATACAGTACATCAGATCCATTTGAAGAAAAAACTAAAATTTGGTTTATACCATGATATGTTCTCTCCCTTGCAACAAAAATAACCGTAATGATGAAATCATTGAAAGTTCATTTATTCTGCACGGTCCATTTTGTTTTACTTCGTGCAGGCGAAGAGACGAAAGGTGATAGGCTCCTTAGGTTGCTGGCCGATGTCAACAATTTAGGTCATTATAACAACCTGAATATAAATTGGCAACAATTATAAATTGGTGCTAATTATGATTATGATAGTTATAATACTAGAAAGACCACCAACGTATTACTTGGCATCAATCTAGAAACATATTTTTGCACAAATTCATAAACTGGTGACATGAAAAAAGAGAAACTTACGTTTTAAATGTTGTAGTGTAATGGGATTGAACAGTACTCTTCCTAGCAGTTCTACTTTAAGTAACACCTTATTTGGTATTTTGTTCTGTGTTTTGATATACAGACCCACTTTCTTCTCGTGTTTGCAGGTCTCTGAAGGAGTCAGTGTGCTTTTCGAATGAATATGTACGAAATTTGGCTGGAGTGATTTGGAAAGCACTAAACATTAATTTTCAAGTACCACTTAATATGGTGGTTTGATAAATAAAACTTTTAATGAAAGAATCGTTTTAGGTTTTACTTATGGATAAGAGATATGGATTTTGAATCAAAAGAGGTGTACAGAAGCTGCAAAAGACAACATGAAACATGGATAAAATGCCTGTTTGCTGTAACTAAGATAAAAAGAAAATAAATTCACAGAACAAGAAAAAGCAGCCATTGATCTCATCATGATCAGAAGCAAATAACGCTAATGAATAATAAAATAGTCCGCAGATATAGTGAAATGGATGTTCCTGCAGATGGAGGTAATCATACAAATGGAAACACCTCAGAAAACACGAAAATATTACATCATCATATCGTTCCAGGTCAATGTAATTTTCGGGTTTTCTGAGGTATGTACACCTGCATGAGTCTGTACATGTTTCTAGAACACTCACAAACTTTGGACAGGATATGGCCTCGGCCACGAATGTTTTTTCTTTTTGTTTTTTTTTTATTGAAGTTGATAGCTTGCCGTGTTACTCCGAGTTCCAGGGTGAGTTGTGAGTGTGTGCGACAAGGATCCGCGTCCAACAGTTGCTCCAATTCCTCATCGGCAACTTCCTGCGCCTGTCCCGGACTTTCTGCCTCACGCAGATGGAAGTTTCACTGCTTACACCGCTGGGACCACTTTTTACACGTAGGACACGGAAGCCTCACCCAAAGCAGCACAGATCATTTACTGGGCTTCAGCGGCACTTGTTTTCATCTGAAACGCAAACAGAAGCCAGTGCCTCAAATGTTGCTTCTCGAACGATACTGCTTTCACCGTCATCTTTCGTGCCTTCTGTAACTACAGCTGTGAGCGGTTACGGTTGCCTGGAAAGCTGTTCGATGGCGCTGATATCAGCCATTATCGCATGCAGCTATTGGCATTTGCCGACCTTCCATGATCGCTTGCGGTTAGGGGCCGATAATTAAGTTGCACATATAATACGTGACGTAACTTTGTGGCTCCACTATTTCGAAGTGGAACAACAAAACAATGGCTCCGCCAAATTCTGCATTAGGGTTGCTCTGCCAATATTCAACATTTTGGTTTCAAATGGATGTACTGAGGATCCTCCATAAATGCTTACGTTGTTGTAAACTTGTTTTTAAGGGTAAACATGAATTTTTGGTTCAAACATTGTTTTCGGGCGCTGACATCGTCATACAGGACAGATTTATTGTCACCTGTCGCAGTGTGGTCTAAGAACATTTCTTCTTGGTAACGTTCAAGCAGGAAAACGCATGCGCCCATGCGATTCGCTTTCTGCTCAACTGTGAGTTCATGGGGTACCTAAATTTTTCTTTCGAACACCTTCCCAAATTGACGTATTGCGTGAAAATGCCCATGTGCTTAGTCTCTAGCTGTTCGGCCAGCTCTCGCGTGCTCTCCACTAATGTCTTCTAAGGCAAATTCCCACTCACTGTGCTGGTGTTGCGGTTTTGGAATGGTCGACATGTCAAAATGTCCCTCTCTAAACGTTGGTACAACGACAGGACTGAAAATGTGCTATGGTGATATGGTAGTGGGGCACACTTTGGAAACGGTCCTTAGATGATTTGCGGGAGTGCTACCGAAACGAAACACATACAGCATGCAAAGACAGATGTGCTCCTTTTACATTTCCATGTTGTTCTTTGCCTTCTGATGGCCAACTGCCACTGACGTAAGTCACATGCTGATGTGATGTCATGCCGTTGTGCTGCACTATCTCAGAAGAAAATGTACCAGAAGCTTCAACGCTGGGGTTCCGTGTCATCGGATGTTACTTAATTTCTAACCCAATATAATTGCATTTACTTGTCCCATTTCATATTACGTTTTTTGTTTAGTTGTTTAAATTTGAGGCGACAGGTTAATCACTTAATATTAGAATTGTATTACAATGTCTGGATTGTCTATCCATAGGAAGTTGGGCAGAGTCATGAATTATCACCCTTTCCAATAGTGATTCATGAGAGGAGCAAAGGTGAAGCAGTCCTACCTGTACTTTAGATTAGCAGTACTTGAGGTTGCATGAAGCACGATCAGAATTTAAAAGTAAGTGTGAACATAAAACAAAAACGAAGAAAAACCCTTCAATATTAAGCTCAGTGGTGATGCGATCATGCAAATATTTATCTCTATACCTTTAGAATCTGACTGTTTGAGCAGGTGTTATCTGACATATGGTGTAAAAATGTGCTTGGAAATACCCTTCAGGTTTTAGGTGAAAATTAATGTGAATACAAGGACACTTCTGCAGCATATATTGCATTTCGGTTTTATTCACACAGAATATTGATCAAGATTTCTACTTGTTTTAATGGAGGACTAAACCTCTTTCAAATCGCTTATACCCATGAAGGCAGCTAATAAGAATTAAACAGAACACTTCGCTATATATTTATATTATTTTTATATTATATTACTGAAAAACAGTTCCCAACAGCTACTAGAAGGAAACTTATTTTTAGCTGCTAGAATGAGAGAAATATTTACTTTTTTGTGCTTATAATTTCAAAGAGTTTTGCTAAAACAAAACCATATTGCCAAAAAAGTAAAAACAAATTGCTATAATTAAAATATGTATTTTTTAAGGAAAATGTAACTAGTTATCCTTAACATATCCTGTGAGAATAGGCTACACAATGAATGAAAAAAGGATCTTCGGAGTTGCAGTGGACAACAAAGTCTATCTCTAAATTTTTCATCGCAAAACTTAACTTATTGTCACGAAAGAATGACAGATAAATGAGAATACTCAGTACAAACAACTAAAAGAACGATATGGCAGCAAGAAATCACTTACAACTACTGTAAATCTTCATTCGGAAATCATGTAATTCACAGACGCTGCTGATATGAGTGTGAATAACGAAGTAAAACTGGAAACTGAACAAAATATGTTATTTCTCGCTTGGTCTTGGCGGATTTTCATTGTGGATAAAATGCTGCATGTGTCAAATCCACTCTCGGATTCTGGTGCAGTGAAAACTTATTCTCTGGAATAATGAGTTACTCATCACCATCTCGAAGTCTGACGGACGTGTCTGGGAGTTTAGTACGCCAGGTGATATCGATCTCCACGACTGTGCTGCGCTGATCTAGCAGTACAGCGGAAGAACCTTAATTATGTTAAGCTGTTATATATGGTTTTGGGTGTGTCTTCTGGTTCCAGCGTGCAACAGCTTTAACGCTGCGGCAATTAACGACATTTTTGGAAATTTGTGTTTCTAACATTATGGCAATCATTCCGTTGAGGCCGTTTCCTTTACCAATAATGCGATGCCCCATGAGCTAATGATATGTCGAAGAATCTGACTATCCTGAACAACGCCCCGATCTCAACTCCACCTTTGTGTGAATTGGAATGGTCTCAATCGACAAACATTGGTTATTACATGACACGTGGTCTTGTGGCATAGCACAAGGCAGTTAGAGCAGCAGAGTAATCTGCAGAAATTTGAATCAATTAATACTGATAAAGAAAACTAAACAGTATTTTCCACACCGATCTTTAAGATCACATATACCATTACAATTCAAAATATACACTAAAAACTTTAGCACCAAATCTGTTCTTCGAGGGAAGCAATGAAATTTTACTTTACAATTCCTTTTCTGAAACCTTTGCAACATTCCAAATATTATAGGATGCGAAAGGTTCTTTCTAGCAAAAGGCGTGTGAAGGGAAAATTTATGTTGGCTCTTAAACATATTTTCATTTGATGACAAAAAATCTTTCTCGAGATCATTTGCGTGCACGAAGGGAAAATATTTTCATGGGATAAGAACGAATCTATGAAAGAAATTATAATCGTTGCAGGTACGTATTGAAGAAAGAGAGAACAATGGAATGTCAAACCATTATTCGCAGTACTCCGATTTCCTTGAACGGAGTTCTAGAAAGCGGAAAAAAATGGAGTCAATAAATTTTAACTGATTTTTGCCTGAAACAATGAGGCTTTTCACAAGTTATGTAAGTTTCCAAAATAACTTCAATGGCTAGTGAATTTTTTTTTCAAATGCAGTAAGTATCATGGTATATTTTCGCAACAGATACTTTGCCAATATTCCACCAGAAAAGTACAGCAAATATAAAAGAAATCGAGAATTCCTTTTCACGTGTTTGTCGTTGCTATTACGTGCCACAAGTTCGAAATAAACATATTTTACTTTCACACAGAATATCTTGTTTCTTATCACACCTTTTCAGTATCTGCAAATAGTATGCAGTATTTCCTATAGAAATAGTGTATGTATTTGGAAAAGTTTTATTGTCTATCATCTGCGGACGAAGAACTACGTCCTGAAACGCTTGAAAAAGCGAAAACTACTCTGTGAAAATTCAGTAATATTTGTGTTTGTGCCTTCGGTCGTAGTTGAATCGTTTAGGTTTTGTTATAATGAAAATTTTATGATATCTAAGACGAAGAGTCTGAAAACACAAGGCTTTTTCAGGGGATCGCGTACAATCACATCAACGTAATTCTGAAATCAGACCAAAAATTCATATCGCAAAACCCAAAATATCTTGTTTTAAATAAAGAAGATGCGTTTATAAAACAGCAAGTAATATAATCTTCGAATCACAATTCTGTGTGTATCGAAAACCAAGAATAACTTTTGTTTAGTATTGAGGGATTGAAAAGTAATATTTGGAGTGGGGGGGTACGTTTGGGGCAGTTGTGAGGTGTTTATGTGCGTTCAACGTAAAGTAAGTGTATGTACAAGTGAATGACCTATTCGCCTTTAAGTTATGTAGGTGTTTTTGTCTTCCAGATTTGCAGAATAAAATGGATGACATAAAACTTGAGGAGAGCCATGTTCGTCATTGTATGCTATACAAATTTCACAAGCGGAGCAATGCAAACGTAGCGAGCAATGACATTTGCTCTGTTTATCAGAATGCGTTAAATTCCGCAAGTGCCAGCTTTGGTTCGCCAATGTAAAGTGGGTTCTTTATGTGATCAACAAACACAAAAACCAGTTGCTTTCTCCAGGTGAGACACCAGTTCCTACGCTAAAACCAGGCATACACCACAAAAAAGATGTTGCTCAATGTTTGGTGAACTACTTCTGGCATAGTTCATTTTGAACCTTTGGAACCCTGACAGAACCTAAAGGCCGACTTGTATTGTCAACACTGGCCATTAGAAGCAAGTTCCTACTGTAAAACATCCAGCACTGCCCAACACAAAAGGTGTCATCCTACAGCATTGCAACGCGAGACCTCACAGGGCGAGACGGACTTAGCAGACAATTACAGATTTTGGTTGGGAAGTACTGCTCCACCCCCTTGTTTCCCTGGCATTGCAGCATCTGATTACCTTTTGTTCAGATCTCTGTTGCACTTTCTTAATGGGGAAAGATTTCACAATACTGATGATGGCAAACGAGGATCTCGTACTTCAGTGCATCACAGCCAACGTCTTTTTATAACGAGAGCATTGAAATTTGGTTTCAGGGTGGGCAAGTGTGATTGATAGTGATTGCGATTTTATAATTAATTAAGAAATAAGTTCCTTCTGGCAAAAAGAGAGTTTCTCTTCATTTGCGAAGACGGCACTATTTTCCGGTTCCCCCAAATTAATCGTTTTCGTTTTCATTACTTGATGATACCGATGTTTAATAGATTTACCCAGGTGAGTGGCAGAATCATTTCCTTTTTGCTTGAGTTCATTATATGTGGAGGTAAGTCCAATAAATGACATTCTTTTCATTCATTTGTCTGTCATCAAGTTGCCGATGTTGTGCGTCATGACCTTATCAATTTATTTCATTCGAAACATTTTTTGAAAGCGAAAACTAAATACAAATTATTGATATAATAACCAGTATCTTTCTAGTGTAATTTAGAGGTGGAGGTACTATCGATAGAACTATCGATGGTTTTGTCCAGCTTAGTGCATTGATAGTTTTTCGTAACTGTCATTAGTTTACGTTTTCCAATGCTGTAAGTGTAAATCACGATTTTGTAAACTATTGAGCTCCCACCGATGGCTTTGATGACTGGAACGCTCATGTTCACCTCATTTATACTGGTGTCGAAAACATTGAGCCCAACCATATTGATGCATGATGACATTAATCAAAACAGTAAACGGTGAGGGTATGCTGTTTTTGCGCTCTGTTGTTCTTCATGTTAAGTCAAGCTTAAAGCGAAAGTGTACGTTTCAGTCAGATAAAGACGAAGCCACAAGCGCTGTACTTGTTGTTTGTACTAGAAGTTTAAAGGTGCGTCAGGTGCTGAAGCAGTTATTCTTTGAAAGTAAGTTATCAGTATTAATGGGTAAGGGTAAAATATCTTTGTGTAACATTATTTTTCTTTTGGTTAGGATAAGGTTTACGCAAAATGTAGGCTTCGCGGAAAGAACTATAAAACGTCGGGCAATACGTCAAATCTTAGGAATTATTTTAAACGGCAGCATTTAGCCGCTGTTATTTTAAATGTTCCCAGAAAAAAACTGAAGAACTACCCCACTCAAAACTTTATTTATGCAGTTTCTCATGAATTATAATTATGATTTTGTAAAAAAACTGCAGAATTTTCTTTTTTAGCTTTTGTGAACGGAAACATAAAAAATCATACAACACAAACAGAAAATAAGATTTGAGGGGCCACGTATTAGCTCGCTCTTCAGGCAAAAAAAATTTTTCGTGACTTTTGCTCACTTACTTCCGGAGGATATCGTCAAAACGTAGATTCACCGCACCAGTATCGCAGTGGTCTAAGCGCTGACTTCTGACCATTCGACGGATATAGGTCCGGATTCTAATTCCGTAAGGAATAGATGTTATGTTTGTTTTTGTCTTACAGCACTGACTTCTTTCTTCCTTCCCTGAAACCAGTGACTCTAAATCAGGGACGGGCGAGTGCTTACAGCCCATCGAATTGCTCACGGTGTTGTTAAACTTCAAAGCAAAAAAAAAAAAAAAAAAAAAAAACAGGAGACGAAAAGTTTAGTTTCAAAGATTATCGGAGCTTAGTTTTTCGACAATATGGAAAAGTACAAAAATTATTGTCACAAATAATTTTTCATTCCGGAAAACAAATTTTCTCCCAAGAAACTTTGACAACACACTGTCGTTAGTTTAGTACTATCGATAGTTATCGATTGTTATTTATTTGACTGTGAAAAACTATAGATAGTCATAACTATTGATAGTTCTCCACCTCTAGTGTAATTCCAAGATTAGATGGTATAAATTTAATTTTCACTTGAACGCAATTCTGCCTTTTTAGATCAAACTAGAAATATAATAGCGCATTTTTTAACAGTTAGAAACACAACACGAAATTCCCAATGAAATTTAGCTTCTTTTCCGAAATTTCGCACTACAGGTATTAAACTTCTCTTTGCATGTTTGCATAACCACGTTTTCTAAATTTCCTAGATAGCTCTTTCGTAGTTCTCTTCTCATTGTTTACTTCCTCATTTCTTCCCATCCTCATTGTTTACCGTGGAGGTTTCATGGGGAAAGTTTGGTTTATAAGATCCATCAGTGCGTATTTACTTGAAGTGCGTTCACTGTTAATGTGGAACTTTCTGTTTATTTTCTCTCGGTGCCTGTGTTTAGCTTTAGGTACGAGGAATAAACTCGCATCGGGGTTTTCCCCGATGCGAGTTTATTCCTCGTACCTAAAGCTAAACACAGGCACCGAGAGACCAGAATAAATATAATTCAGCAGGTTGCAAATTACTGAGAGTGCGTTTTGGGAAAGGGCAATGTGCTATAAGGATGAACGTTGGTGCGTAAAACTCTTTCCTTTTAATTTTTTGTTCTATTACGTGATATGAGTTTGACAGCGAAACATACAGCCGCACGCACCCACTCATCAGGAGACAGAATAAAGCTGCTTAGAAATAATTGCACTTCATAATGGACGTGAGAAATCAGAGTTCATCTACTTCACTGATAAAAGTAATGTAGATAGTATCGGAAGGAAACATAATATTCTTTAATCCAAGTGATGGTAGTAAAATATTTTCGTGTCTTAATACTCAGCGGAAGAATTCTTTTAAAAGATGTAAGAAGATTTCTTAAGCCATTCGTGAAAACAACCACGTTACTTCGTGTTCTTTTTTTCCAATAACTAAAGAAAAGAGAGAGATTAAAATTTCACTTTCTTTGCATTGTATTACCACAAAAGCTCCAAAAAAGTATAAGTTTTAAATGTTCATATTTCTTCAGTTCTTCAAATGGGATTACTGAAATTTTCAATGGACTTTAATGGAATCGTGCAAAAATTAGTTTAAACACCCATTGAAATGCATAACATTTGTTTTTGAATAATTTTGCTGATCTCGAAGGTAGCCGTAATTATTTTGATAAAAATATTCTCTTCACAAACATTTGAAGTATTTTTGCCATTTGGAGCTGAATAAAGTTCCGAAATTTGCCTGTTAGGTGTTTCAAATTAAATGAAAATATACTTAAATTCTAGAACTCGAGGTACCATTCCAAATATATGTTATTTGGAAATGGAAAAAAAAATGTACGCAGATTGATGATGGGCATTTAACGATCGTACCACCGAATGCGAGGGTGCTTCATCAGCTATTTCAGGAATATTCTGAAATCGAGAACCATGTATGCTTATATGTATCGTTTTTCAATCTTTTTACATGAGTTTGACAACTAGTGGTGTCAACACTCATACCGAATTTTCATTAATTTTCACAATTTTGATTTAGGAAGACTGGAAAAATGAAGCTAAAATTACAATCTGACGAAAAATAAAAATGTAAAGATGTACCACATACCTTCCCTTATATTTTTTTGCAGTAAATGATAGATTTATATCCCCTGGCACATTCTGTCGAAATTACTACCGTAGAGTTACTTCAACAATAGTAGATTCCTAGATTAGGAGAAAATACGAAAGTAACAGCAGTTTTGCTGAGACTGGTTCAAAGGTTTCCTTTCTAGATAGTTAATGAAGGCATAAATTTTTAAACTAACCATTCTTGACTCCCCAGTTTGCTTTCGAAAATTTTAAGAGAGAAGAAATTTCTCGACTTTAAAAGAAATTGGTGTCAGAATACTATGTCCAAATTTTGAAATTGAACATTAATATACACGAGTTTTCAAGTTAAAAGCTGCAAAACAGAGCTCTAAAGTGCTTTAAGTTGCAGGCACTCTAAAGTGCTTTAGGACGTAAGCCCTTTAAAGTGTTTTACGACGTAGATTCTTTGCGAAGAAAGAAAAACGAAGCACTCCGACAACGTCGTTCGATTCTGATGAAACTCGGCATTCAAGTACCACAGGGTAGAATATGCAAATGATTAAACGTTTAGTATTTCTCAATTTACTCATCTTTGGCAACTATGTAATACTGTAGCTGACATGTTCGATAAATCTGGAAATCCTGAGGGCATTCCTGTTGGGATAAAATACTTCGCAACTCTAAACGAATATATTTTGCAAGGTATGGCACACTTGCAAAAGTCTGCCAAGCACATTTCTTCTTGATACGGAAGGAACAAACAAAAACGGCATCGCTCATCTTCAGGAGAATACGCAGAATAAGATAGTTGTTTCATTTCCCCTGATCATTATATGCCGTAAATTGCCTGGTTTTGTGAGCTCTCATATTGCAGCGTAAGAGAATTATTGACACTCCATGTCGGACGGGGACTTTTCATCTCCTTAACAGTTTTAGGGAAAACGAATTTTATGTAGTGCTGGCCATTTCTAGTGACTCATCTCTCCGGCGGATTTTACGAAATGATTATTCTTTCACTTCTCAGATGTAGTTTTAAATATTTCAGGTAGCTGTATTGTAATAAACCTATTTTTCCTTATCAGTGCATTGTCGTTTATCAGTTTGCTGACATTAAGTTCAAACATCACCTTACATGAGTCTTTACATGAGTCGACTCTAGCCGCTTTTCCGATAGATTTCAGACTGCCGATTTGAGACATATGTTGCGGAACTATAAATTTTGGTGAATAATTGTTTCCCTACTGCCAATCGATACACCGTCTGAGCTTATTATGTAACACCGTTCATTTTGCAACAGGAGACAGATTTTCCAATTTTTAACATCCTTACTTCAATTTGCGGACCCAAGTTGTAAGAATGTCGTGTCATCATGCACAGTTTCCACGTATTGTAGCAAATTGTCAGGATGCTTTTTCTTTTCATATGTTAGCAGAATCTTTTCAGAAAATCACAGATTTCATCGACAGAAATTCATGCGCTGCCCGCGAGAAGAAAAATAATGATATCGATTTTGCTTTCAACACGTAATGATAAAGTTAGACAAGATTTCTGTCAAGTTATATTTCTTTCACCTTGGAAGAAGAAATGCAAATATGCATACATGTGTCTAAAACGCTTTGAACGCTCATATAAATTTCATAAAAATACACTGGATTTATTCCACCGTGAGCAATGGCATCAGTGTTTAAAAGGACGGCGCAAAACATTCTGTGGAATATTTATTCATCATTGGGATTGTATTTTAGTGATTAAAGCATTAGGTGCATTTAGTTACACATCTGCCCCTAAGAAAAATGAACATTACATTTGTGATTAATATTTTAATCAATACACGAACAAGAACATTTAAGCAAAAAATTCATAGACATTTCTAATGAACTGTTAGAACTAGGAGTAAGATTTTTCTTTACTTAGCAAATACATTTTTCTGGACTGCATTAATTTTTATATATGTACTTAGCTTCACTTTGAAATGGTGGAAATCAGTACAAAGATGAGAACGACTTTTTCAGAAGACTCTAAAAACCGAAATTTACATTACTTTACGGGAAAATAAAATTTCCAATTGTACATATGCCGTTCAAAATGCCTTCAAAGTACAGAAACCCAAATTTTTGTCATCCAATATAAAGGAAATAATGTAAAAGAGAGTCAAATGTGTTGTCGTCGGGAGAGCAGCAGAAATCCCAACACTAAGTGCAAAATGGTTTTCTTAATGAATAAAACGATATTTTCGAGAGTTGAAAAGACGCTTTTGTTATAGGGCCTACAACTGAACACTCCCAAAATAGCATGAGGAAATTAGAGCTTTATTTTTCTTTCTGACCAGGTATATAACCACAGATCATCTTAGTTCGTATAAAGTTTACTCGTCTAAAGCAAAACATGTACGAAATCCATATTTATATAACAAAGTTTCTTATCAGAAAAAACAACAAAATAGCATGATGTATTGTCAAGTTGTGTAACATCGAATTTTGCTGAATTTACTGAAACAGTTATTCTCTGAAGAAGGGATCTATTAATTTGGTTGACTGAAGTTCGTTGAGCCGCTTCACAGTTTTAACAAAGAAAGGCCTCTATCGTCAAGATTCTTAGAGTAATTTCTTCTGAGACTATTTTACTGTATGCCATTGTACTTGAGAGTACAAGGAATTTATCACACACCTAAGGGCAATTTTCAAACTACTTTCGTCATTTTATTAGAAATATTGATTACATTATGGCATATCAAATTGCCCGATTTTTACAGTGGAAATGTAACATCTAGATAACTGAACCTGGAGTATCTCTATTGCTAGTTATATAAGCCTTTCCCAGTCAATATCTTGCAATGGTGACGTGGGAGAACTATTTTTGACAACTTTTAATGCAAAGAGAAGTATGTCAGCCTTTGTATGTAGTTCATGAGATTACCAATTATGATACAGGAGAGCCTTTTAATATATGTTGTAGTTTTGGGAGTGCCAATCTCTGCATTGTTACGCCAAGTTACTTAAAAATGGAGGGTCGGACGTCAGGTCTAAACAGTAACGTCAGAACAGGAAGGTAGAAGATTTTTGTGCTCTTGGTTGTGGTACCGTCAGTGCATGTTTCGCTGACAAACAGATTGCGTACTTA
Source organism: Macrothele yani (assembly GCA_039090855.1). Lineage (NCBI taxonomy): Eukaryota > Metazoa > Arthropoda > Arachnida > Araneae > Macrothelidae > Macrothele > Macrothele yani. The sequence continues at coordinate 74,148,637 of CM077034.1, read as the reverse complement.
TTTCAGGAGAATAAAATATACCATGATTATATTATTCATGAAGGTAGCGGAGGCTCTGTGTTCTTTTATTTAGGAAATTAAAGATGACGTACTTACCAGTCAACGGTAACTGACTTCATTCACTTTTGGGAAAGTATCGTATGAAAACACATTAACGCACTTTCCTATTTCAACGAAAAAATGAACTTACACGAAGACATTACTAGTGCTTAGAGAAAACTCTTCTTAGCACCCCGTCCTTAAATAACGTCAACTTAGACAATATTTGTAAAAGCATTGTTGGGCTATCATTTTAAACCAAGAATATGTTTATTAATTTGAGTGATGGTAAACCAACATACTACAAATGAAATGTTTGATTTCACGGCAGTAACCCATCCAAGTTAACATTTTGGAGTAATGGTGTGTAGTATTGACAGTTTACAAGAATATACTGCCATCATGCAGGAGTAACACAGTGCAAAACTACGTATTGAAAAGGTGAGCTTACTAGCGCAATTCTTCATGTAGAACTACTGAAGAGAGGGTTTTCCCAACTATTCTGTTTTAAATAACGTTGAAACTTCGGCTTTCATGCAAAGCAAATATAGGAAAATGATTACAAATTTCCCCATGTACAGTTTCCTAATTTTCCCAATGTACAAACAATTACCTTGTCCTGACCTATCAGTGATACTTAGCTATTGTTTTGGAATACTTAATGGCGAAGGAACTGCACTTATCTTAATGATGGATGTTGATTAGAAGAAAGGTTATTGTATTTCGTCAGATATGAATTGCAACGGCTATATTTATTTTAAGCAAGGTCACTGTGTTTAATTGATGTAATGTTTGAAATATACCGCAACGTTTCTGTGAATAATTACATATGAACTTTAAATAACTCAAGGAAGCCCACATTGTAAAATACGTTATCTCTATCTGGTTTATTCCACTGTGTTAGGGATACTCTTGCTCATAGTTGGCCACATCATATCTAAATTTCTTCATAGTAGGTGTGGATATAAATTGGATAAAATCATTACATAAAGGAAACAGGCCTTAGTGTGAGCAAAAAGAAGTAAAAGAGCAGACGTTTTCGAAAAATTAATTTTCAGTAAAAATAAATTTTGAGGCAGGTAATTTTTTCAGTGGACAAAATTTTGTTCGTGATATTCATGCCTCGAAGGTGCAATGTTAACACACATTTTTTATACGAAAACGTTTGGATTCAGAACAGGATTTTATTTCACATATCTCTAACTCAAATTTTCAGCACATAATTTTTCAGACAGAAATTTCTCTAAAACACGAAAATGTTCTACTTAACAAGGAGCATTATTTTTGAATTCCCTCATACTACTACAACGTATCTGAAATTCCGCTAAAATTTGAATAATATGACTAATATACATCGACACTGCAGTTTAGATAACTTTCCAGGAGCTCCACGTCTCGGAATTAAAACAGAGGTCAAGTAAAACATTAATGTACGAAACATTTTGCAATTATAAATATGTTAAAATTTCGGAATTTCAAACTAAAAAGCAATATCGATCTTTTATTCTTAAGGTAGTATCGAAGATGAAAGAGTATTGATATGTTTAAACTGCATGTTGCAGTTTCCCGAGGAATCGTTTCTTTATTTATTCAGTCCATAATTTATTTGCTATGATGAAAGGGTTATACTGAAAAGTAAAGTCTTCTTTACCTAACACAAAATATTTATGAAGACAGAAATATTTAGAAAAATTGGTACAAAGGAAATTCAGTAGATTCTGGTTAAATTAGACAACGGTTGATCAGGGGTAGTCATTCATTTCCGACAATCATTGAAGAAATCCGAAATTCGTTCTTTGAGTTTAAAGCTTCGCATATTTGAGTGATCCACTTAAATGTGCCAATGTGTTCTAGTGAGGATGTATACTAATTAACCGGAATCTACTGTAGCAACAAAGTTTAATGCCTGAAATTGTCCTGTAACCGCAGAAATTTATTATCATAACAAAATGGCAGCGTCAAAGACGTAAATTATACTCTAAAATTTGTGATTTCATTCAAATTGTGATTCTGACCATATTTCTTTCGTCTGCTGAAGTCGTTCCTAGCTGCCACTAGATCCACGTAGTAGAATAGTGCTGTAATGTAGTTTTAGCTTTTAAACCTCAGTATTCTATTTGAGCTTTGATCAATTTTACAGCTAAGAAGACTACTCGGCTGTTTGTAGAATAACTAAGAATCTGCACGTTGCGCAAAAACGTTTCTTTGCAATGCTCCAGTCTTAGATAATGACATTATACCACTGGTATTAGTGTATTCGAAAGATCCATGCCATTTTGAAGCAGCGTACGTATCGAACAGGCCACAGGAAAATAGTCTGGCGAGACGAACATAATATCCCCTGACAAGATATGTACATGTTTTCGGTCATGTACATATCTATATATAAACGGGTCGGGGCCCGGGGGTCAGAGCCCTCCCCCGTACAAAATTTTCTTAGAATATGCCGTTTTCAATTTAGAACCACCAAACTTGGTATTACTATCTCATGGTATTTTACCTTCGACTGTAGATTGTTTTTTGGAAAGGGTTGAAGCTCGGGGTCCAGAGCCCCCCCCCCATAAAAATTTTCGTGAAATCTACAGTTTTCAATTTAGAACCACCAAATTTGGTATACTATATCATGGTAATCTAACTTAGACGGTTTTCGGAAAGGGTCGGGGCACGGGGGTTTTCATCCCCCCCCCAAATTTTTTTTTTCGTGAAGTCTACAATTTTCAATTTAGAACCACCAAATTTGGTATACCATCGCATGGTAGTCTAACTTAGACGGCAGACAGTTTTTGGAACGGGACGGGCACTGGGTCAGAGCCCACCTCATAAATTTTTTGTAAAATCTACAGTTTTCAATTTAGAACCACCAAATTTGGTATACTATCTCATGGTGCTCTAACTTCAACGGTAGAGGGTTTTTTGGAACGGGTCAAGGCCTGGGGGTAAGTGCCTCCACATAAAAAATTCTTCTTTACAAGTGGTCAGAAGCCAACCCTTAGATCACTCCGCCGCCGTAGCGGCACACGTTGAAATGTATTTTTCATACTGCCCTAACGCTCTTATGAACATACTAGATTAAACTGGACGCAAATAAATCATTAATATAATTTCTTCTAGCAGGGATACCAGTTATTTGCCAGGTACTTATTACTATTTGTGGAATCACCAAATCAGCGGGTGAAAGTTAATAAATAAAAAATATATTCCTTCGATTTTCCAGTAAACTTATTTTAAATTTTTTGAATTAGTTAATTTAATTTAGCGAAACAAAAAAAGAAAGAAAAGGGAATGGGAATACTTACCTTCTAGGAGACATCTATGGAACTGCAGTACATCTGGCGTGTGCTTCTGTGAGTCCCGCAACAAAGAAATGCAATGTACCTATGTGATGTCGATTGCGTTTGACTTCACATTGGCATTGATCATCTTTTTCTTACCGTTTTGAATTTTGAACATCTGGAACTCTCTGTTTACATTACATTATATTTCTTCCTGATAAGCCGTTCGTTGGTAGTGAAAGCTAAACTATTTTGATTTGTGTTTTTAATACACCATTAAACGCATATTTTTGCACTTTATTGTTATCTACAGTCTCTAACTTAGACCATAGGTTGGTTAGTTGGTTGGTTAATGTTTTATGGTGCAAGGCCCTCAAAGGGCCAAAGAGCGCCTTAGAACGTAGATAGAGTATTCTTAAGAGTAAAAAACGGAGCTTTTTATGAAAATTTTGTTTCGGGCTCCCTTGACCAGGGCCCCGACCCCTTCCAAAAACCGTCTACCGGCTAAGTTAGATAACCATGAGATAGTATACCAAATTTGGTAGTTCTAAATTGAAAACAGAAGATTTTACGAAATTTTTATGTGGGGGAGGGGGCTCTCACGCCCGGTCTCCAACCCCTTCCAAAAACCGTCTAGCGTCTAAGTTAGAGTTTCATGATAGCATATTTGATGGTTCTAAATTGAAAACTGTAGATTTTACGAAAAAAAAATTGGGTGGGCGGGCGCTCTGACCCCTGGACCTTGACCCGATCCAAAAACGGTCGGCCGTCTAAGTTAGAGTACGCCGCCCCGGTGGCGCAGTGGTCTAAGGCGCTGGCCTCTGATCATTCGTCCGTAAGGGGTCAGGGTCCGAATCCCGGTCAGGCATGGATGTTGTGTTTGTCTTACGGCACTGGTTCTCTCCCTTCCCTGGAACCAGTGACCCTAAATTAGGGACGGGCGACTGCTTATAGCCCATTGAGTTGCTCACGGTGGTCGTTAAACCTCCAATCAAAAAAAAAGTTAGAGTACCATGAGATACTATACCAAATTTGGTGGTTCTAAAGTGAAAACTGTAGATTTTACGAATTTTTTTATGAGGGGAGCTTTGACACCCCGGGTCTTCACCCGTTCCAAAAACGGTCTACCGTCTAAGTTAGAGTACCATGAGATAGTATACCAAATTTGCTGGTTCTAAATGAAAACTAGATTTTGCGATTTTTTTATGAAGACGGCCCTTACCCCCCCTCCTGCAACCCCTTCCAAAAACGGTCCACCGTCTAAGTTAGAGTACCATGAGATAGTATACCAAATTTGGTGGTTCTAAATTGAAAACTGTAGATTTTACGAAATTTTTATGAAGGGGGCTTTCACCCCCGGGCTCTAACCCTTCAAAAAAGCGTCCAGCGTCTAAGTTAGAGTTTCATGATACCGTACTTAATGGTTCTGAATTGAAAACTGTAGATTTTAGAAAAAAAATTATGGGGGGCGCTCTCACCCCGGTCCTTGACCCGTTCCAAAAACGGTCTACCGTCTAAGTTAGAGTACCATGAGATAGTATACCAAATTTCGTGGTTCTAAATTGAACACTGTAAATTTTACTGCATTTTTTTGACGGGGGTGCTTTTACCCCCAGGCTCCAACCCCTTCCAAAAACTGTATAGCGTCTAAGTTACAGTATCATGAGATAGTATACCAGATTTGGTAGTTCTGATTTGAAAACTGTAATTTTTAAGAAAATTTTGTACGTAGGGGCTCTGCCCCGGGGTTTGACCCGTTCCAAAAACGGTCTACCGTCTAAGTTAGAGTACCATGAGATAGTATGCCAAATTTGGTGGTTCTAAATTGATTACTGTAGATTTTACGGCATTTTTATGACGGGGGCTCTAACCCCCGGGCTCCAACCCCTTCCAAAAACCATCTAGCGTCTAAGTTAGAGTACCATGAAATAGTATACCAAATTAGGTGGTTCTAAATTGAAAACTGTAAATTTTGGAATTTTTTTATGAGGGGGGCCCTTGGGCCGCGGGCTGCAACCCCTTCAAAAAATCGTCTAGCATCTAAGTTAGAGTACCATGAGATAGTATACCAGAATTGGTGGTTCTGAATTGAAAACTGTAATTTTTAATAAAAATTAGTATGTGGGGGCTTTGACCCCCACGCCTTGACCCGTTCCAAAAACGGTGTACCGTCTAAGTTAGGGTACCATGAGATTGTATACCAAATTTTGTGGTTCTTAAATGAAAACTGTAGATTTTACGCAATTTTTATGAGGGGGAGGCTCTGACACCCGGGCTCCAACCCCTTCTAAGAACCGTCTAGCCTCTAAGTTAGAGTTTCATGATACCAAATTTGATGGTACTGAAATGAAAACTAGATTTCACGAAAATTTTGTATGTATGTGGGGGTGGGGATGGGGTGAGGGGCTCTGACCACCTCCGGGCCTTAACCCGTTCCAAAAACCGACAACCGTCTAAGTTAGGGTACCATGAGATAGGATACCTGATTTGGTGGTTCTGAATTGAAAACTGTAGATTTTACAACAATTTTGTATATGGGGGGCTCTGACCAACCGGGCCCTGACCCCTTCCCAAAACCGTCTACCGTCTAATATTTTTAGTGCCAAAGAAAAAGCGTAATATTCCTATCCTGTCTGCGTGTCCAAACTTTATAAATTTGATCAGGGAGGAAGACGTCCGAAATCGTACGTTTTCCTGCATTCGTTTTGTATGTAACCAAAATCGGTAAACGCGACGAATTGACGTATTCGACGAATTGAGGTAGTCGACGAATTTGTCCGCAACAAACTGACGCAGGCGACGAATTGACGCGCGACGAATCGTCGCAGTCGACAAATTCACGCACGCGACGAATTGACGTATAACCCCGAAGCATGAGGTCTTTCTTAATTTCATGAAAATTTATCTCAATTTCAACTAAGCAATGGACAACACCAATCAGAACACTTCCTCCGTTCGACCATGTAACCCTGTGTAGCATTATAAGACCATCATAGTTTGTTTCCGAAATAGTGAAAGAGATTTGTTTATTCCATTGAGCACGTTCTTTTTTTTTTGTATTGTGGTTTAACCACCACCGTGAGCCATTCAGCTGGCTATAAGCAGTCGCCCGTCCCTAATTTAGGGTCACCGTCTCCAGGGAAGGAAAAGAGCCAGTGCCGTAAGACATACACGATACCCGGGTGTAAGGGAATCGGCCACAAAAATCTTAAGTAGCCGTATAAGAATTGCATTTTCGACCGCTTCGTAGCCACGTCTCCTGAAGTTGGTTACCTGAATCGCATAATGCTTCCGTAATTCAGCATTTTATTAGTTGCGATATTTGATGTAATCCTTTGTAAAAAATGTTTATAATCTACAACTCAACGAAAGAATTTTGCGGGTTAAAACCTCAACAAATTATCTCCGGGAATGCGCAAACGTCGCAAAAGTATCGGGAGGGGGAGGCTTAATACCAAAATTATGAAATATATAAAATTTCTGGTCCTATCAGGTGATTTTGAGCGTTTTCAAACGCTGAAAAGTAACCTCCCCATTTTTTTTTATTGGAGGTTTAACGACCACCGTGAGTAACTCAATGGGCTATAAGCAGTCGCCCGTCCCTAATTTGGGGTCACTGATTTCAATGAAAGGAAAGAGCCAGTGCCGTAAGACAAGCACAACATCCATGCATCAGGGGATTCGAACCCGGACCTCTTCGCTTAGACCACTGCGCCACAGGGACGGCTTCCCCTGTTTGGTTACAAATAATAGTTACTAAAAAGAATAGAGTGGAGGATTTAAGGCCATGCGCAAATGTTTGCAGATTCTCTGCGGGCATGTGCTAACGAAGGAAACCTCTCGGGTGAGCGGAGGTTACTGCGAAAAACGTGAAATATAAAGAATTTCTGGTTTGATCGGAAGGTATTGGGCAATTAAAAACTACGACTGAACAAAACATCTGCGGGCAACTGTTACCGTACGAAACCTGTCTCTGGGATCCCTCGGGAAAGGGGGAGGGGTAATGCCGAATTTGTAGATTATATAGAATTTGTAGATCTGTAATATGTAAACGCTTAAATTCTCCTGATTTTACTTTATTTTTGGCATTAACACCCCCCCCCCCCGGACCAGCTCCCTGCGTTAGCCAATAAGCTGAGAGAATTTGTTGAGCTGTGGTTCTAAACTCTGAAAATCTCCCGAACAGACCAGAAATTCCTTAGATTTTATATTTTTGGTACTACCCAATCTCCCATACTACAGGTTTTCTGATTTAGCATACACCCGTAGAGAATATGTTGAGTTGTATTTGTAAACCCGAAAATATCCAGACCAGAGCTGACATTCCTTATATTTTATGTTTTGGGTATTAAGCCCTGCCCCCTTCCCTCCAAAACAAGCTTCCTCGGTTTGCACATGCCGGCAGAGAATTTGCGGAGCTGTGGTTGATAAAGCCTGAAATTTTTTGTTGAGTTGTAGATTATAAACGTTTTTTAAGAATTTGGTTAAATATCGCAATTAGGAAAATATGAAATTACGTAGACTTTATGTAACTCAGATAAACAACCTGTGGTGACGTGGCCACGAAGCGTTAAAAAACGCAATTTTTATACGGCCCCATTAACATTTTTGTGGCCAGTTCTCCGCTTCGTCTTTGGCCCGAAAACCGTGGAAATGTCTAAATTTCTTATGGAAAATGAAATATTAAAAAATTTGTTTTCTCAGCATTAGTTGCTCAAGTAGTGGGAAATATAACCACGCGATATTTGTTTATTCAAAAAAATTTATGCCACTGAAATTGCGATGTGACCAGTTCTCCGTTCCCGACGGTACACCACGCCTGACGGGATTCGAACACGGATCCACCTGGTACGAATGGTCAGCAGCCATCAATTAGACCACTGGGCAAACAGGGCCGCACGTACTTTTTACGTGCATAAATATGAGGTCTTCCTTAATTTCATGAGAAGATATCTTAATTTCAAATATACGATGGACAACGTTAAACAGAAAGCTTCCTCCGCTCTATCATATAACGCTATCCGGGTACGGCCAACTGGCCACATCGCAATTTCAGTGCCATAAAATTGTTCTGAATAAACAAATATCCTGTGGATATATTTCCTACTTTTTGAGCAACTATTGTTCACAAAACAATTTTTGTTTTAACATTTCATTTTCAATAAGAAATTTAGACATTTCCATGGTTTTCCGGCCAAAGACAAAGCGGGCAACTGGCACCCGGAGAACTAGTACCTGGAGAAGTGGCCACTGGAAAACTGGCCACAAACATTTTAAGGAGCCGTATGAAAATTGCGTTTTTGACCGTTCCGTGGCCACATCCCCAGAGGCTGGTTATCTGAGTCACATAAAGTTTCCGTAATAATCCACAACTTAACAAAAGAATTTCAGGATTTCTAAATGATCAGCCAATTCTTTGATGGCATGTGCAAACGCAGGAAACTTGCTTGATGGGGAGGGTGGGGGGACTTAATACAAAAAGCATAAGAAATGTGAGGGGAATTTCTGGTGCGATGGAAGATTTTCGGCGTTTAAATATAGAACAAAACAAATTCTCTACAGGCCTGTGCTGAAACAGGAAACCGAATGGGGGGGGAGGTGTCCGAAATTATAAAATATATAGAATTTCCGGTCCGATCGAGAAATTTTCCGCGTTAAGAAATTATAGCTCTACAAATTATTTTATATTCAACATTTTTGGCGTTAACTTTTGCTCACAAAGATGGTTTCATACGGTAGCAGATGGCCGCAGAAGTTTTGTTTAGTTGTAGTATGTGAACGCTAAAAGTTTCCCGACCGGACCAGAAATTCTTAATATTTGGGTTTTCCTTAGTACCCTCCCTTTCCCCCATCCACCCACCGCCACCTCCACCCGACAGGTTTCCTGGGTTAGCACTTTCCCGCAAAGAATTTGAGAATTTGTTGAGTTGTTTTTGTAAACGCCGAAAATCTCAAGATGGGTCCAGAAATCATTCATATTTTTGGTAATAAGGGCAGTAATAGGTTTCATGCGTTAGCATATGTCCGTAGAGATTTTTTTGAGTTGTATTTGTAAACACCGATAATCTGTCGATCGGACCAGAAATCTTTATATTTTATTTTTTGGTATTGTCACCCCACCCCATAGGTTTACTGCGTTTTCACATGCCCGCAGAAAATTTGTTGAGTTGTAGGTTTTAAAACACAAGATTCTTTTGTTGAGTTGTAGATTATGATTTTTTTTAACAAAGAATTACATTAAATATCGCAATCAAGAAAATACGAAATTCCGGAAACTTAATGTGATTCAGATAAACAGCCTCTAAGACGTGGCAACGAAGCTGTCGAAAACGCAATTTTTATATGGCCCCTTAACATTTTTGGGGCCAGTTCTCCTACACCCAACGCTATCTATCATTATGAGGTCACCATAGTTGGTTTCCAAAATTACCAAAGAGATTCTTAATTTGAAAGAACACGTGCGTTTTACGGGCAGAAAACACGAGGTCTCTCTTAATTTCATGAAAAAAATATCTTAATTTCAACTAAGCATCTTGGGGAAAAACTATGATTGACGTCCGTGTAATGCTATATAACATTATACGGTTGAGCAGTGGAAATATTTCGGACAAGTTTTGTCGAATGCTGTGTTCAATTTAAAATATTTTTTCACGAAACGAAAACGCGCCGGGTGTTTCTAACAAAGCATTGTAGTTAACAGTTTGCCTATTTTCTAGAAGTGGGCATTTTCGTCTCATATAAAGGTTTATAAGACGGTAAGTTATTTACCCCTCTCTTTCAAAACGTTATACCTGTCGTATGAAGGCAGAGGACTTTACAGGAATGTACGAAAGAATTACCACAGAAGAAATGCAAACTTCTCGAAAACAGGAAAAAATGCCCACATCGTAAAAAGTGGAAAATACAACTGTTGCTGACAAATGTTTTCCTATATTTGTTAAAACAAGAGGTTTTTCTTAATTTCAGAGAGTGAAATGGCGCTCACAGAAAAAGCGAATCAGAACACTTCCTTAGCTTATCCATACAAAGTAAACAAGCACTGCATGCATACCGTAGATCCAAAGAATATAGGTCTCGTGCTAAAATCCAAGGATACCGTAGATCAAAAGAATATACGTCTCGTGCTAAAATCCAAGGATACCCTAGATCAAAAGAATACACGTCTCATGCTAAAATCCAAGGATATCGTAGATCGAAAGAATATACGTCTCGTGCTAATATCCAAGGATACCACAGATCCAAAGAATATATGTCTCGTGCTAAAATCCAAGGATTCCGCAGATCCAGAGAATATACGTCTCGTGCTAAAATCCACGGATACCGTAGTTTACTCCAAAATGGTGGAAGAGGGTGAAAGGGCGCTCTCATGATTTTCTTATGGGATGGCCCAACATAGTGAAAATAAAAATATCCCGGAGAAATTAAAAACGCAAATTTTTAAATGTAATCCAGAACGCCATCAATGCCTCGTCGGGAAGTGGAACCCGAACCCAATTAACCATTTGGTCGCCCAAGTGAAAAAGCTATATGTATCATAACACACTGCACGCATATTCACACAATTACAAGAAAGAAACAATATGTATACAGAGGTATTTCTATATACCTTCTATGACAACTTGTAGCTGGAAAATGCCCTTTTTCAAAGGTAACAGAAGTGCTATGTGCTTCTTTATCTCTAAGGCTGGTCTTTTTTAAGGAATAACGCAACCTGACCTTCAGAAGGGATGTTTTAATCTGCACTTCTGTCTGATTTATATTTGGATGAGGGTCAGTTGCACCCCTCACGGAAACTGTCAATCAAATTCAAAGGTTAATTGCACCGGACTCCCATCCTGTCGCATAGGGTAGTTGCACCGGACTCCCTCCCACAATGCCTGTCAGTTAAATCAACGGGAGATTTCCACCGCAGCTTCTTCAAAAGCCTGGGCCGCTGGTGGCCTAGTGGGCAACGTTCGTGACTGCCGCGGAAGGGACCTCAGGTTCGATCCTAGGCAGGTACGAACGCGCGATCCACTAAATATCCGCCGTGCGTCGGATGGGCACATTTAGCCGTCGGACCCCGGGTACTGCCCCCCTCCCCCGGTAATAAATAAGGGCGTCTTCCTCAATATTTCTACTTCGCCTCCGCGTCATTTTCCTATCGGGCAATCTAGTCCAAATCTCCTAGCTTCCTTTTTCTAAGGGTTGTTTAAGACCTGGGGGTCAGACACTCTCTTCCTGAAATCCTCTACATATATAAAAAAACAGCATCTTCTTGTGGAACAGGTTTGTTACACCGAAAGCGGAAGCAGTGGGTCCTGCATGCATGTGTTACGCGTATTGTCCATGTGGTCATTTGTAGTAATGATGGGCTTAACACTGAATTTTCGGTAACGTTCCAAAAAAGCAACCGTGACAAGTAACGGTGACAAAGTCACAGTTTTTGACAAAAACGAACACCTGTACCTGTATGCTCAAATTAGTCACGTGGCGAAATCACAATCCACAGAAACGTTTCATTAATCGTTACCCGGCAGTCGGCACTTTGCTTCGCAGGTCTCGTTCTGAGTTCTCAAGAGGATTCGTGTTCGTGCTATTTCCGAGATTTCCACTGACAGACTAAATAGACACTTGTATTCTTAGTTACTTTTGATAGGCATTTCAGTTAGTTTTCATAGGTATTTTAGTTTCTTTTCATAGATAAGTAACGGAGAAACATCGAATATGACATTTTTTAAATCCCGAAGAGCAGATAGTAGTCAAGCTCGTGTATGAAAAATTTTCAAGTGGAAGATAAATGAAATATTATTTATAATTCATTTATTCGGTCTGTTGGTCTGTAGACAGATCTAAACACAAAAATGATTTTTATTCGGGGATATTTTTTAGTCAATAATTGCATTTTTCTGAAATTTTGTGCTCCAGCCCTAAACTAAAAGTCTTGGTGTTCAAGAACTTCACTGAATGGTGGTTTGGGTGAAAAATAGCATATATATGAATGTCACTTCAAATAAATAAAAACCCAACACCATTAGATAAATAGCTTTAAAAGTGAGATTATTGAGTGAAAAACCTTGAAAATATCTATATTTAATATCCAGTGATTTTGGAGCGGTTCAGGAAAGTAGCTTAATTTGGGAACGCTTGATTTGTAACGTACCTGTCGTACCACGAAAGTAAGGTGAATTTGGAACAATTCAGGAACCAAAGTGTTCTCGTGATTCTGTAACGGTGATTTTGCCCACTGATCACAAACCGTGAAAGTGAGATTTCAGTAACGTTACAAAGTAACCGTGACGTGATTTTGTACCCTCCTCTAATTTGTAGTTTGCACACGTGTTGTCCTATCACAAACATCCACCACGGCCACAATGCTGTATTACGCTGCTGCTGTGGTACAGTTCGAAGTGGGAATTTATTCAGCAATTAAAAATACCTGACATACAAGCAACATCATAGGATGTTGTTCCATGCATCTCAGTCGTAGAGGTAAATATCGAGGAACTTGGTTTGACAAAGGAATATAAAGATAAACATTCTGACATAGGTAAGTGGTTGCGTTGGTCATTTGGATTACTTTATTTAAATTACGAGAAAGTTGCAGACGATTTGATGTCGGATATATGAATCAATTATAGACAAAATATTCTTCTAAGTTAAGTTAAGTATATACTGTAAATATATAACTTCACTTTACTTAGAGGAATTTTTTGGTTTATAATTGCCTCTTTACTCTATGATAGAACACATGAAAACCTTTAAAAATAAAAAATGTTTTATAATGAGATACAGAAACACATTTCAAGCATATACGTTTATTCTCTGACATTTCATCGGCAAGACATTTACAGAAAATAGAGTAAACACTATTTCAAATCTTATATACGTTTATTCTCTGACATTTGATTGGCAAGACATTTACAGAAGATAGAGTAGACACTATTTTAAATCTTTAAAGAAATAGGGCTATTTTACATTTAATCGTGCGCGACATCTTAATATCTCCACGTATAGGTTCTGTCCGTTTGATTGCTGTCAATATATGTTACTTTCTTTAAGGAAAGTAATTCTATTTCTGAAAGTAATTCGGAAACAACATTTACTTCTGCATGCAGGTGCAAAGTCAATTTCTCTATATTTATAGCTTCAGAAATCATCTTGAAGACTTCTCTCACAACCATCGAATGCGGCTCACCTTCCATGTGTATCTTCAGCTTGTGCAAATTCCTCAAACACAGAACATGTCTGAAAGGTTTGTTGCCCGATATTGGGCAATTCAGATAAATATCAGCCAGATACAGCTTCTCTAAATAGGGACACATTCTCAGTATATATTCGAGATCATTTGTGTCGAATAACATCTTTTCCCCCATTTCTCCAAAGAGGTGTAAGGACTTTATATGACTTCCATTGCTGGTCCAGAACATCTTCATGCTTTCACTAAGACGATCACTGCTTCCACTAGAAAGAGAAATGCTTTTTAGATGATTGAGTCTGCACATGGCCTGAGTCTGGTCTCTGTGTTTGTCGTTATCATTACTAATACATAAAACTAATTCCTCTAATTCTGGACAAGTACCAATAACCGTTTCCAAGTCTCCATCGAATTCACCACAACCAAGAGACGTGAGCTGCACATTTAATCGAGGCATTCCACGTGTCTTGCGCTGCCTGTCAATCTCACAGAATGCGTTAGGTACATCTCCAGAGGAAGGGGGATTTAGATTTTGAAGTGTTGGCATATGTGTTAGAACGCAAGCTACTCCAGCATTGCTGGCTTCTGTACCACTTATGTCGAGTTTCCGGAGTTGCAACGAACTGCTCATTCCACACTCTTTTGTATAGCAGCAACTGCGAACGTCTTCACCATCGCCCCTTTTATGACCGCAAAGAATAAACAATGCATCGTCATTTATGTTTGTAAAAACCAGACTTAGTGTTTTCAGTTCAGTGAGGGAGATCGCAATAACTTCTATTGTCTCCACATTGAGATTCTTGTAAAGACTCAAATTAAGAACGGTCAAATTCTTCATGTCTCTGAGAATAGGATTGTATACAGCGGGGTCCAGATTCCTTCCAATGGACTGCAGTGACTTCAAGTTCTGAAACAAGAAAAAGGAAATTCCAATCACTTAACAATTTAGCAGAATACATGCATTCACATTAATATTTCTCCAACAGAATAAAAATACAATAGGACTGCATTAATGTATCATATAATTTTATCGCAACCGGCGCAATAGCTGACGCCGATCACATGACCTACAAGTGACGTCACAGACCAATACCGAACACATTCACGGATGAAACGAGACGTTTTGACCAAATATGTTTGGTTCCACCTCGTCCCGCCAAATCAACTCTTAGCCGGCGAGATGTAGACGCTGAAAGATGTCTAAAGAAGTCTTGTTGTATCACGTAACAAAACGTTGCCAGAAGATTATTTAACTCTTGTAAGTTGCTTGGTTCAACAGCCACAGATTGGATTTGCTGTTCCCACACAATCCCCAGATGGTCGACTAGATTTGTGGTTTGTGTGGGAAAAATGCTATTTATCCGAGGACAGCCCGCAAATAGTTTGAGCGGTTCCTAAGTGGCAATTTTGGCCTCAACGAATCTCCATATTCAGGGTTTCCATCTCACTTTGACGAGGATCGTTTGAACGATCTGATCTGGATCCGCGTTAAACCGCACTCGAATTGGCTACTGAGATGGACTGTGATCAGGCCACAGTGATGCGGCACCTGGGACGTATGGGAAATGGTTCAGAAATTGGGGTCTTGGGTGCCTCACACACTCACCGAGGACAACAAGAATCCGCGGGTCGCCATATGTGGTTCCTTGCTCCCATGTTACCGCGAAAGTTCTTAGCAACACAAACACTTTCTGTCGCGTATTGTTACTGGATATGAAAAGTCGTGACGGATACGTGAATTTCAGTATGTCAAGCGAGCAAGGAACCACATATGACAACAAGCTGATTCTTGTTGTCCTCGGGAAGTTCGAAATCGAACAAGACGCCCACACCACGTCTAAAACATGACCTTCATCCTGCGAAGATTAAGTTATGTGTTTTATGGGACATAGAAGGCATTATTTACTAGGAAATATTGCCGAGTAATCGGACCATCAACGCTGTATTCTACTGTGAGCAATTCCACCGTGTGAAGGCAGCAGTTCAGCAGAAACGGCCACATCGACGCCATGGTGTCATTATCCAAAATGATAATGCACGCTCTCATAGTGCAAACATGACCATAATAATCATTCAGGACACGACATCGGAGATCGTTCCAGATTAGGCCTATTATCCAGACGTCTCCCCTTCAGACTATCACCTGATCCGATTTCTGTTGAATGCACTCCGTGGTATAGCGTTCAACAATGATGTTGATCTCCAGAATTTCCTTGATGATTTCTTGATTTTCAAGAATGACATTGCAGACCTATCCAGACATTGGGACAATATCGTAAACAGTGAGGAGGAATATATAGTTGATTGATTCCGTTTTCCATTCTGATGTAATACATTCCTGTACCGAGGTGAAAAAACGGCATGAACTTATGCATCAACCCTGTAGTTTGTTCCATTCCAAAGACATAGTAGTTTGTTCCATTCCAAAGACATGGTAGTTTGTTCCATTCCAAGGACATAATAGTTTGTTCCATTCCAAGGGCATAGTAGTTTGTTCCATTTCAAGGACATAGTACTTTGTTCCATTACACGGACATAGTAGTGTGTTCCATTCCAAGGACATAGTAGTTTGTTCCATTCAAAGAACATAATAGTTTGTTCCATTACAAGGGCATAGCAGTTTGTTCCATTACAAGGGCATAGCAGTTTGTTCCATTACAATGACAAATCAGTTTGTTCCATTACAAGGACATAGTAGTTTGTTCCATTACAAGGACATAGTAGTTTGTTCCATTACAAGGACATAGCAGTTTTTTCCCAAACTGGCAAAAGTGGCTCATTGTTCGAATTAATAGGTGCATGGCTTATCCACAAACAACAAATAATTGCTCCTAAAGCAACCCATTTAAAGATTGAGTCATTCAGATGTAGCCAAGCTTTCTGAAAAAATCTGATACACATGCTAAAATTAAAAGAACACCCCCTTCGTAAACAAAGCATTGCATAGAGCAGTACGGGTTAGAGGAACACCCAAAAATCCCTGCGCCTTGAGGACTTAGTGAACGTTTTAGGTTCAATGTGTTATTGACTCCTAGTAATATTTGATTCCATTTTTACACATATTAGCATTTTTCTGTTTTTCCTAAGCATGAGCCTCTTCTGCCATTTTGGGAACACACTACACCATGCCCTTGTAATTCTAGGTAACACTATGTACTTCAGCAGGGGAAATGTTCTGTTAAGTTTTAAAGAGTTCTTAATTGAATTTAGGATTTTTCTTCTAAAATATAAAAAGAAAACACCTCATGTTTCTAACAGACGTAAGAGAACACTTAACAGCAGGCAAATTTCCTATTTTTAAGATGTAGGTATTTTTCCTATTTTTAAAATGTGGGCATTTCTCCCTCATACTCTGGAGTACGTGTTGCGAATATTAAAACTGTTTACCTATTGTAATTTTTTAAAATGACCTATATATATATTCGAGAAAAATGCGCTCCAACTTAAGTTCCGGTTTAGACGAACCGCCGTTCTACTGCACTCTATGCAGTTTAATTAAGTGCGCAGAGCATTCATTGCACTTTGAGAACGGCCGTTCAAGTGCAGCCTACGCATTTTAAATAAGTGCGTATTACACCCTAGGCACTTTGAAAACCGCTGGTTTAGTGAACTTCACGCATTTTAAGTAAGTGAGCAGGGCCCTCTACTCAGTTTCAGAACCGCTGGTTTTCCCACTCGACTCATTTTCAATAAGTGCGTAGAGCACTCTGCGCACTTTGAGAACCGCTGTTCTAGTGCACTGTATGCATTTCAAATAAGTGCTAAGTGCACTACACGCATTGTAAATAAGTGCGCATGGCATTCTACGTATTTTGAGAAACGCTAGTTTTGTGCATTATACGCATTTTAAATAAGTGCGCAGGGCGTTGTACGCGCTTTCAGAACAGCTGGTTTAATGCACTTTACACATTTTACACGAGTGCCTAGGGCACTCTACGCACTTTGAGAACCGCTGGTCTAGGGCACTCTACGCATTTGAAATAAGTGCATAATGCACTCTAGGCATTTTAAATAAGTACACAATGCACTCTACGTAGTTTGAGAAGCAATAGTTTCCTGCACTCTACGCATTTTAAATAAGTACGCACGGCACTATCGCAGTTTGAAAACCGTTGTACTAGTTCTTTCTACGAATTTCACCGTGCAATGTATGGTAGTCGTGTTATAGACATAAAGTAGAGAGAAAGCTTTGTCTTATAAAAGTGTCTTTGTAGACGTCTAAATGAGATGATCTGAAATTCAATACATACCTTGCAGTTGCGTCCAATCGCTGCAATGATTTCCGGGCTGTATCCTCGGTAAGGAACTTTTATTGTCTTAACATTTTCATTGAATATGAAATCTGTAAACTGCCGCAGTAATCTCATGTAACCCTCGTTTTCTGGAGAAATTTCTTCTGCTGAAGAATAAGCAAATTTTTCATGAAACATTTCTACAATATTATCGGCAAAGATGACTTCTGAAAAGAAAGAAAAAAATGTTGAGTTACCATGATTCTACTTTATCGTATTATTATGGAACAATAAATATGTAAATATAGTATTTTCACATTACTTTTAATAAAAATACCGTATGATCTCCTCCTAAGTGAAAATTCTTTGGTACTATGCAATATGTAAATAAAGAGACCTACAGTATGTACTGGTGTCATTTATTGTTTCCGCTTGTGTGTATTTGGGTGAAGATTATTGGCAATACATTTTTACTTGTTTAGGAATCTGGTGTTCTGATTACCTGTTTCTTCTACCGATAGCTGCACCCCGGAGAGTTGCATTTCTAAATCTGGAAAGCGGAAAACAGACTTTATTCTTAAATATACATGCTAGAGTCACATTGCAGTGACTACCGATTAAAACCACAGTAACCACCGTGTACAGCGCGGACAGCAGCTAGACAGGCTGAGAGTGACTCAATAAAGTGCTGGAAAGTGTTCACAGGTATATGGAACCATGCTGGCTCCACTGCATCTGACGATCGAAGTGGTCCCACAGATGCTCAATTGGGTTTACGTCTGGGGAATTAGAGGGCCAGGGAAGTATTTTGAAGTCATCGTGCTCACCCTCGGATATTTCTAGCTCTGTGATATCACATAACTCTCGTCAGGTCGTATGTTTTTCTGGAAGATTCCATCCGCCCCAGAGAAGACAATCAGCATGTATGGGTGTCATGGTCTGCAAGGATGGATTCATAAGAAATTCGGTCCAAAGTGACTTTAACAGGTATGAGTGGAATCAGGGACTGCAACGAAAACATTCTCCAGACCATAACGCTGCCCCCACGAGGTTGTGACTCATTGGAGAAGGCAATTGTTTTCCAATCAGCGGAGGTCCGATTCTGATACTTCTGTGAGAATGTAAGACTTTTCTACCGATGCACCTTTGTTGGCATAGGTACAGTGACTATCCGTCTGCATCGGAGCCCCATACGCAGCAGGGTTTTCTGAACTGTGCTTTTAGACACAATTCCAGTAGCCCCTTGGTTCACTCGGACAGTGACGTGCACTACTCTGGCGTGTCGATCGGTCCTCACGAACCTTTGCTACTGATGTTCACCTCTCACATTGAGGGTACATGTGATGCTCACGAGTTTCCACGTCTCTTATTTGCAATGATGCCATTTCTCCAAACAGGATACACTCTCTCCAGAGCAGCACGCGAACAGCTCGCAAACTGCGCTGTTTAAGAAATATAGCCACGCTTGGCCCGAAAGCCGATAATCATCGATTAGTGCAAATCTGGTAGATCTCTGCTTTTATCCATGACCGCAACGAGTGATATGTTTTCAGAATGCCAATAGTATATCTCATATGCTCTCCCAGCCAGCTCACGACACCACGTGCCTTCTTTCCTTGGCTACGAGCGATTGACCTCAAAAGTAGAAGGTGGTCACAATAATGTGACTCGACGGTGTTAGAGACCCATAAATTAAGTAAAAATCAGGATAATAAAAAAATCTACTTGGTGAAATATCTTGATAATCAGTGACAAGATGCATTAAGGTGTAAGTTATAGGTTAGGCGAATAACAAATCACGAAAACGTTACTTAATATCAGAAAAATGGACTATACAGGAACATGTCAAAAAATAGAGTACAGAAACTCAATGGGGAAGTTACTTCAGTATGATGTGTGGTGAACTCGAGCAACAATACATTCCCGAGAACGATGCTCCATTCTTATTTTGATGGTGTCAAATAACTCAGTAGGGAGTAAAGCCCATTGTTTATGCAAAGTAGTAGCAAGCTCCTGTAGGAAATGGGATCGAGAGTAGCACAACGTCTCCCCAGAGCATCGCATACCTGTTAAATGGGATTTAGGTCCGGAGATCGAGCTGGCCATTCCATACGGTCAATGGTTTCCAGCTGAAGGTATTGCTGCACGATGCGCGGTCTGTGTGATCTCAATCATCGTCCTGTTGAAGAAACGTATCACCTGTTGCACCTGCATAAGGAGGTACATATGGATGCAGGATACCATTTCTATATCTCTGTGCAGTCAGGTTACCAAGTGGCAGACAGTGGCGTATATTCAACGCTAGCTGGGGTAGCTGCGAAGTCCTGGGAATTCACAAATAAAAGTCAATTAGATATATACAAATAAGTCAATTATCAACAGTATTAAGCTATGTCGATGTTTCGCTGCGAAAAAAGATATGCTGATTCACTTCTTTTGACGAAGAAAATCAGTCTGGCGATCAAAGACCAACGCGCCTCATAGTGGAGGGATGACGTCATCGTGACGCAACCAGTCACTCTACCAGTCTTCGCCTTAGGTCTTCGCTGTGTGATTCAAAGACTTTGGATATTTTCGCTGGCTAGGGTTTCCATGACAACATATAGAAGCAGATAAAGTGTGAATAGTCCGTTGCTTTACGCAACGGTTCGCCCAGAATAGAGAAGACTTTGACTCACTTGCATGCTCCCGCCCGTAAATTCCCGAGTTTCGCGAGAGCTGTTTCATCTGTGTGAAGTGTTAATGAATTAAAATTTGTGATATTATATCTTAAATTCGTGACTTTTGTTGGATTGGAATTGTTTTAAAAAAATTGTTGAAAACTTTCCGTGGTCATCCACTGTCAGAACTTAAAGAACCCTATGCTTCAAATTTTGACACAGTTCGAATCAAAAATGAACTGCGCGCGAGCGCACGTGTGTGGGTTTGTGGTGTTTATTATTCCCTTGATGAATACAAAAAGAAATTAGTAAGACATTACTAGTTACATGAAATTTAGTAAACTGGGCATTGAGCTGTTTTGAGGTGAAAAATACGGAGACCTAATATTAAAATTTCTATCAACAACTGCAACTGCCAAGAGAAGTTTTTCTACGTTAAAAAGAATCCAGACATACTATACTTTAGCGAAACACAAGGGCATGTACACTTGAGCAAATTGGCTGTTTTGTCAATAGAGAAAAACATTCTTTTTAAATGTGATAAAGTACTCGGAAGAAACTTTTATGGAAACGTAACACTCAACTTCACCAAAAGGAAAGAAAAATGGACTGCATGTGCAAATAAAGTGCTCAGAAAAAGAATGGAGTTAATGTACAAATAAGTGTTAAAATCCTAATCCTCATAATGATTTGGTATTATGATAGCAATAGCATGTACCTAAAATTAAGGGAAAAAGTTACTTCTGTTAGTTAACAACTGAAAAATAAACTTTGCAATAAACAAAAAGAAAAAAAAAAAAAAAAAACCCTATTCGGGGCGAAGATACGCCTGGACCCAAGATACGCCACTGTTATAGATTTGTTCAACCACCTAAAGAAATGACAAGCCAAACACACACACTCTCTCCACCATAACGATCTCTTTCATAAATGTTACTGCGAAGTTACTTCTGTTAGTTAACAACTGAAAAATAAACTTTGCAATAAAAAAACCAATTGACAAGCCAAAGCTTTGCAATTGACAAGCCAAACACACACACTACCTCCACCATAACGATCTCTTTCATAAATGTTACTGCGAAGTTACTTCTGTTAGTTAACAACTGAAAAATAAACTTTGCAATAAAAAAACCAATTGACAAGCCAAACACACACACTACCTCCACCATAACGATCTCTTTCATAAATGTTACTGCGAAGTTACTTCTGTTAGTTAACAACTGAAAATTAAACTTTGCAATAAAAAAACCAATTGACAAGCGAAAACTTTGCAATTGACAAGCCAAACACACACACTACCTCCACCATAACGATCTCTTTCATAAATGTTAACGCGAAGTTACTTCTGTTAGTTAACAACTGAAAAATAAACTTTGCAATAAACAAAAAAAAAAACCCTATTCGGGGCGAAGATACGCCTGGACCCAAGATACGCCACTGGTATAGATTTGTTCGACCACCTAAAGAAATGACAAGCCAAACAGTCACAGTCTCTCCAACATAACGATCTCTTTCACCAATGTTACTGCGAAGTTACTTCTGTTAGTTAACAACTGAAAAATAAACTTTGCAATAAACAAAAAAAATACAAAAAAAAAAACGCTACTTCAGGCGAAGATACACCTGGACCCAAGATACGCCTGGACCCAAGATACGCCACTGGTAGAGATTTGTTCGACCACCTGAAGAGATAACAAGCCAAACACATACACTACCTCCACTAACGATCTCTTTCACCAATGTTACTGCAAAGTCACTTCTGTTAGTTAACTGAAAAATAAACTTTGCAATTAAAAAAAAAAAAAACTCTACTCGGGGCGAAGATACACCTGGACCCAAGATACGCCACTGGTAGAGATTTGTTCGACCACCTAAAGGAATGACAAGCCAAACCCACACACTACCTCCACCATAACGATCTCTTTCACCGATGTTATTGCGAAGTTTCTTCGGTTAGTTAACAACTGAAAAATAAACTTTGCAATTAAAAAAAACTCTACTCGGAGCGAAGATACGCCTGGACCCAAGATACGCCACTGGTAGAGATTTGTTCGACCACCTAAAGAGATGACAAGCCAAACCCACACACTACCTCTACTATAACGATCTCTTTCACCAATGTTACTGCGATGATAGCAGTTTCCTGGCTCCCTCAATATCTAACAACGTCTGGGATCATTCTCTAAGCTGTATCTCGATTCGTTAGTGAAGAAGACAGACCTCCATTGTCACTCACTCCAGCTAACACGCATGCGTGTCCAACTCAATCGCTTCTCCTGTGCAGATGGTCGTCGAGCATAGAGAGCTCCTTAATGAAGCCGTCTGCGTACAGTTGAAGCTGATATCAACCTTCCAGTAGGACTGATCTGAATATATTTCAAATACGTGGAAGTAATGCAAATAGACAGATGGTGTCGGATGGGCAATTTTTCAGTTGCTATGCGTTGTTTATAAAGTAACGTGGACAGAGCAATGTTGTCGTCTATTTGGGCAGATCTGAGCTGGGTTGCTGTTGAAGTCCTTTGTCTTCGTTCGGTTATATGCAAATAACGGTCGTCAATGGTAATTGTCGCCTTCCTTGGCTCTACCTTATAGACGCTGAATCTGTTCTTAGATATGTATTCAACAGCCTATGAAATAAGGAAGGACTCACATTCCACCGTTTGGCCACATTTGTTTGACCCAGGCCTGCCTCCAGCAGTCCAATGGCTCGATACCGCAACTCTTCTGGTAATCTCTTCAAGTTTATCGAAACTGAATTTACACTTTTAAAATGCAGTCTGGACAAAAATTACATTTTTAGACATATAATGTAGAACCTTTCTCACATTCTTTAATTGTAGCATATTAGTTAGACATAGTTTAAAAACAAAAGGGGATCTGACGTATGTGGTACTTACGGAATTTCTCATAATTCGTGGAGTCTCCGCGGAATTTTGTGGCATGTAGAAATGTATCCTCAAAAACTCTTTTCAAAGACAGATTCTGCAAACTGGGAATATTCCTAGCACTCATTTTCTAGCAACGGTCAGGAATTCTGGAAAGAAATGAAAGCACAATTAAAATTCTTGTTGATGAACATAAGACATTATTAAAATTCTTATCACACACCTAAAATTAGACATTATTGAAATTCTTTAGACAATGCAATTAAATATTCAATTAAATTATACATTATTAAAATTCTTATTGATGGACAATCAGACATTACATTTTCAATGCATATGTAAATAAATATTCGACGTGTAAGAAACTTAGAAATCTCTCCGATACTACGTGCCAGAGAAACAAAAGAATTCTTTAATGGTTTGTCATTTTATAATTTCTTATATATGGAAGGAAATGCACACAGTTTTCTAAAGCGTTCAGTATGAAGTCTTTTTCATTTCACTCCTTAGTGACGAATTCTTGTTCTACTTTATCTACTAAGTCACAGGGTCATTGCAAAATGACTTTATACTTTGAAAGATAATAAATTTATTCAGAATACTTACAAAAAGTTTGAATTCGTGAATCTGTAGAAAATCACGTCAAGTTTTACTTCAGGTAATGCGATAGCATCGAATTCCGTAAGCGCGACCACCAGCGGCGTGCATTTCAAAATTTCTGCTTTCACAAGTGCTAACTGTTCACGGTGTGTGTTTTTTTGAAGAAACGAAATTCGTGATGACTGTTCGACGAAATTGTGTGCCCTGTATCGTATGGATCCTCCCTTTATACATATAATTTACTCTTAACGTAAGAACTTGGTTGAGAGCACTTGTCCTGTTCGTCATGAGAAATCCCCTGGTTTCTGATGCAGTTCCACGAAATCAAAGAGACATGCATCTCGTGAAATGGGTACTTCACAACCGATGGTTTGGCGAGTGTACGAAAAGGATTACACTTAAAACCATACAGATTTACCATGGTCCAATAAATTAGTAGAGCGTACTGCGTAGCTCCTCAGGAATCCTGTGTGGGAATGTTACATCGGATAGAGGAAGACGGGACATTCCTGCACAACATATACACTGCCGGACAATTGCTAAGGACGGATGACAATAGCAACGATAGCAACCATACAATGGAAGGCAGGAAAATGTGGAAATTAGCATAAGTGCGGGATACAGTAAGACGTGTTGTGCGTATGCAAATTTTGGATTGCCGAACTTGTTCGTGACGTCATAGCGCTTATAAGAGATATAAAGGATTTGACGCGTATTGACCGTTGTTGTTCATACGCAAAGTTGAAAGGGAAAGAATCAATTGACTAACTTGCAATTTTCAGTACATCTTTCCGACATCACCTAGATGATTTTACGCGTAGCCGTATTATTGGCAAGATTGAAGAAGGGCGAAAAATAACAGATGTTGCCAGGGAGTTTGAGGTCAGCTACAGTGTTGTTTCAAGGCTTTGAAAATCATTTCAAACAAATGGAAAGTGTAGCAAACGTCACGGGGGAGGTCGTGTTCACAGTACGACACCTGCAGAAGATCGGTACATAGTGCTATCAACAAAAAGACACCGGAGGAGCACAGCTAGTGAGGTAGCAAATCAGTTTATGGCTGCTACTGGTAAGCGGATCTCCCGAAAAACTGTCGCCAGACGTTTGCAAGAAGGAGGACTATACGCCTGCCGTCCTGTTGTGTGCATCCCATTGTTCAGACGTCTTCGCACCGCCCGTTTACAATGGTGCCATCAACATCGCAATTGGACTGATAACGACTGGTCTGCTGTCCTCTTCTCAGATGAGAGTAGATACAGTCTTTCGTCTGTTTGTCGACTACAACTGATCTGGCGTTATAGTGGTACTGCATATTGCCCAGCAAACATACAGGAAAGGGACCGATATCCGACATGTAGTGTCATGGTAAAGGCTCTCATCATGATCAATGGCCGTACGTCCCTCTATGTGCTTCCAACTGGGACTATGACTGACCAACGATACATTAATGATGTTCTGCTAACTCATGTTCTCATGTTCCGTGGTGCTGTCGGTGATAGATTCCTTTTCATGGACGACAACGCAACATATCATCGAACAGTCGCTGTCCAGGAGTGTCTTGAGAGCGAGGATATTCAACGCCTCGTACGGCCAGCACGTTCTCCAGATCTGAATCCCATTGAAAATGTGTGGGATCCTTTACGGAGGAGTCTTGCTGGTCGCCAATGCCCTCCAATAAACAAGGACACCCTCATCCGTGCACTGACAGAGGGATGGGATAAATTACCCAAACAGCTTCTTGATAATGTTGTGAAAAGCATGACACGACGTGTGGAATCTTGCATCGCCCTCCATGGTGGCCATATCCCGTATTGACATCTTACGCCGGAACGCCTGCGGACGGTAATTGCATTTTTTTCACGTTTACGTATTCTGCACAAAATGGCCTGTTTGTCCCTTGAACACGTTCCAAAGCCTTCTGGATTTCAGACCACAGTAAATTGTCTTTATTGTAATATCCTGGCATTCTGACATTATTTTATTTCACTTGGCATCCAACCACATTTACTTTTTTATGCGCTATATAGCCGTTTATGATCCGTCCTTAGCAATTGTCCAGCAGTGTATAATCTTCAGTAATGAGTCGATATTTCATGGCAGTGTAAAGGTTAACACCCAAGACTGCAGGATTTGGTGCGCTGAAAATCCATACCAAACTCTGGAACATGTTCGTGACAGCTCAAATGTGAATGTGTTTATCGAACATAAGGTTTACGGACTCTTCTGTTTTCACTAGAAGGCCATCAACGGTATCGTGTATCTGGATACGATCGAAAATTATTTGATTCCACATTTATATGATGATGACCGAGAAGGACGCACTTACTTTCAGCAAAACGGAGCACCACCTCATTACTGTAGAGATGCCCGGGATTTCCTCAATAATCGGTTTCCAAGCCGGTGTATTGATCGAGCAGGGCCGATAGCATGTCCATATGTCCCGATAGCATGTGCCGATAGCATGTCCATCTCGTTATGTCCCGATAGCATGTGCCGATAGCATGTCCATCTCGATCGAGCAGGGCCGATAGCATGTCCATAGAGCCGATAGCATGTCCATATGTCCCGATAGCATGTGCCGATAGCATGTCCATCTCGTTATCCCAAATTGACACCGCTCGATTTTTTTCTATGGGTTTTCACTATAGACATTGTGTTTGTTTTCAGACTACCTGTAAATATCGCTGAACGCAAAACTGGAATCACCACCAGAGTTGCAGAAGTAACAACAGATATGGTGCTTCGAGTTTGGGAAGAAATTTGGGATGTCTGCCCTATTACAAATGACATTTACATCGAACCAAAATGATTATGTGCGATAAAACTTAACGTGTTTTGCTACCGATGAACGCTTCAAGTATTCTAAATAAAGTTCTATAAGCTCAAAGTTGAAAAGTCCTTTTTGAATCACTCTTTATAATAAAAAAACAACAACAGTGCCTATCTCCGGCTCGAATGCGCTGTAAATCAAATGAAATGCAAGAAATACAAGGTGAAAGAATCGAGAATTTCATCGCCTTTCATTTCTTTAAAGTTTAACATTGCTGTTTTTCTGTTTGCGCGTTTCATTCAATTCATCTTGACTATAATGTTTTACCTTAACTTAATCTAGACCCACCCACAGCATGCCATAGAACAGGACTGACCCACAAGAAACTCATGTCAAATGTCATCGAAGCAACTACCATGATTCATATGCTGCAGAAAGTATTCCAGTTCTATAACCTGACTTCCATTTCATTTTGAACGCCTACAGTTTCGTATTCATCTCAGTTTGGCCACGAGTATCAAAAAGCACAAGGCCAGTTGTTAGAAGTTATTGCATTCAACCTGTAAAATCAATGCTCATCCTGTGGCCCCCTCTGTATTATTTGATTCAGAGTTGGCAAATTTTAAAATCTCTTCGTTATAGCTCCAAATGAAAAGATATTCAACATCTCTTACTCAGATACTCTTCAAGGAAAACGTTGCTTGCGCTTCAGAACTATAACGACAATACAAAATATGAACATACATTCTTTGTATTCATAGTTAATAAAGAATGCTGAGTTGCCTGTTACAACTGAAATGACACAAGTATAGATTTCTATCTCTTTTTTTTTACTTATTTTTTCATTTTTGCAAGATATTTTAATTCAACGTTTCATGGCAATATTAGCTGATCGTAATTTCAGAAAAACTCGGAAAACGCTGGCACAGAAGCTAACTGATATATACTCAATGGACAAAACGTTACACATACCTACCTAATGCTGTAGCTTACTGGTTCTTCTCTAGCGTGAATAACAGCTTGTACACGCCGAGGCATCGACTTCACCAGACATCAAAGAGTTACTGGAGGTCATACAGGCCATGCCTGTTGCATCATTGTCCACAACTCCGCCCGAGATGCCGGCCGAAGATCCATTGAACTGATGTACCGCTCCGCCGCTTTCCAGAAGGCTTAAATCCAAGGACATAAGGGGCCACTGGATGGTTCCAAACTCAGATGAGTGTTCTTATAGTCATGTCTGAGTAACAGATGCCTAACATTGGGGCGGCGATTTGTCCATGTGAAACAGACCACGGACCACAGGATGAGCGAAGGCCGTAAAAGCATAAGGCTCATCATTCAGCACATCCTGGTTGAGCGCAGCGGTTAAATAACTCTCCAGACTCATTAAGGAAACCAATGTCAACGATGAAAATGCTCCCCAATGCAGCACAGAGCCACCACGCTTTGAAGGGAGCCGACCTAATGAGACGAGGCCATGGCCCCATGCTGTCGACACCACACCTGAACCCTTCCGTCAGCTTGGTACAACTAAAAACGAGATTCGTCTGACCAACCGACGCGGCGCTACCCTCCGGTGGTTCAGTTTTAGTGTTCCCTGCACCAGAAGGAGGGGGGTAAGATCCTATGACGCGCAGTCAACAGCAGCAAAATAGTAAAGCGTTGGTTTCCGTAGCCCAGAATATGTTGTCACGTACTAGACAGCTAAATCACGTGTCAAGACGACAAATCTTAAGCTACACATTCTTTCCGTGCAACTTATTTTGGAGACCAATTTAATGTAGAGTGAAGGGGCGCGGTCTCGATCCACACAAATGTAAGAACACAAATTTTTCCGTGAAGAGGAAATATTTGTGTTCTCATATTGGCGCCCGAACGTAAAAATGGGTGTGTCTCCCGCAGGGTTCTTCGAAAAATGTGTGATGTTTGTTACACATATCGTCTAGAATTAATGAAAATTCATTCTCCGCTTACAAAAAAAAAAGAAATAGAACTTAGTAAAATCATGCAATGCATTAATACGCTTTCCAACATACCAGAACTCCTTACTGAAGTTATGAGGATAATGACTGTGGAATAAATCTTGCTCATGTGCCCTGACCTTTGACCCCATTTTGATGATATTAAACAGAATTTGGTTCAGTATACCTCCGGAACCACATACTAAAGTTTTGTCGCAATAGAAGCATTTTGTCAACTATGAGGATAATGGCTGTGGAATAAATCTCATTTCTGTGCCCTGACCTTTGACCCCATTTCGATATTATCAAACGGAATTGTTCAGTATACCTACGGAACAACATACTAAAATTTTGTCGCAATAGAAGCATTTCTTGTCAAGTTATGAGAATAATGGCTGTGGAATAAACCTCGCTCCTCTGACCCGACTCTTATCCCATTTCGATGATATTCAACAGAACCGGTATAGTATATTTCCGGAACAACATGAAAAGTTTTGTCTTAATTAAAGCATTTTTACTTAAGTTTTAACGCACAATGGCAATGGAATGGATCCCGATCCTTTGTCCTGACCTTTGACCCCATTTCATCCATTTTCAATACGGTTTGTTCCCAGATGGTTCCCTACCACATTCTAAAAGTTCATCGATATCGAACAATTTTTACGCAAGTTATGACGCTTAAGAACAAATATCAGGAGCACAGAGCGTCGCTCGGGTAAAGGGGGATGAGGGCACAAAGAAAGTAATATTTTGATATGTTATTTCCAAGTATTGTAATGCTAAGTCTAAACCATCAAGATTAATAATGACAGACGAATTAGAGACACATTAATTTAGAATAAACATCGAAACAAAGATGAATGATAAATTTTTATTTGTGTTAGAGTAAGAATTTCTTTTAAATTGTTTTTTTCATTTCCGCACATGAAACACCAAACAATAAATGCCAACATAGGGTTCTTCATCGAACCCAATGGTAGCATTGGTTTTTCATCACTGTCTATTTATTCGCCGCATTTGATCGGGGTTTTCTTCCGATATTGATTCATTAAAGGTTAAAATAACGTCGGACATTATTTCCATGTTCCTCGCCTTAGCTGCTCGGAATGGTCTTTTTGTAGGCTGATCTTCTTCCAATGGAAGGTCATATGTTTCGAGACTGGAAAGTGATTGGAAAACATTGGCTCTTGAATGTCCAATCTGTTCCACATTTACTGCTTCCGCTTGTTCCAACAGTTCCGTATTCTTCATATTAAAGTTGAAACGTCGACGTTTCTTAGGGGGTCGACCAGCCATACTTTTTTAATACTGTTTCAACATCCACGTGACATTCTGTTAATAGTAATGAATAAAAACGAACTAATCATATTTTAGCACAGCGGACACGCTCGTCATCAAGTGACTATGCAAAAATGTAACAAAAAAATGCTGTATGAAGTTTAAATTTCGAAGGGAAAAACATGCGAAATCAGCGTTCCGCTGCTTATACTGTACTACGCATCAACTCCAAGCAGCTAGCACAACTAACGTTTTGTTCTGGAAGAAAATAGAAGTAATTCGCAATACGCACACAGCACGTGACGCAATGAGAAAGATGGTCGCGAGAGTGTGAGGTCATAAAACTTTAATAGGATCCACAAACAACGCGTGACGTAATGAG
Organism: Macrothele yani; assembly: GCA_039090855.1. Lineage (NCBI taxonomy): Eukaryota > Metazoa > Arthropoda > Arachnida > Araneae > Macrothelidae > Macrothele > Macrothele yani. The sequence continues at coordinate 74,118,375 of CM077034.1, read as the reverse complement.
GCAGAAGGCGTGACCGCGCCCCAACATCTCAATCGCTACAGTGTGACGTCATAAGATTTCTAAGAATGCTTAACATTAATTGGACGACGCGCTGACATAAATCCATGGTAACACCGGGTGGTTTTTTAGCCCACTAAACGAATTTTTTCAGAGTCGAGATAAAGCTAAATCCATTTCTAGTACCAGAAAACGGTAGGTTAACCACTTTAATCAAAATCCTTAAAGCCGTTTTCAAAATAAAATTTACATAGATACAAGAATTACTCCTTTAATAAGATGTGATGGAATGCATCCCGCTCCTATATCCTGACCTTTGAACCCACTTCACCCAATTTCAATATGATTCGTCCCCAAAAGGTCCTCTACGACTTACTAAACTTTCATCGTAATCGAACCATATTTACGCATGTTATGAAGCGGGATGCAATGGGATTCATCCCGCTCCTATGTCCTGACCTTAAACCCCTCAACAGGGTTTGTTCCCAGTGGTCCGCTACCACATACTAAAATTTCGTCCAAATATTTTTACGTGAGTTATCGTGCGTACAGACGGACAAAGCTGGAGCATATACGCTTCTTCAACCTATCGTTGAAAAGCGTAAAAAAGGAGAAAAGGGATATGACGTGAAGTAGTACACAGGTAAAGCACGTGTCCAGACGTCAAATCTGCAGCAATACAGTTTGTCCGTGCAGCTTAGTTGGGACAGCAACTTACTCCGGAGGGAGAGGGAGTAGATTCGATCCCTGTCATGGACAAATTTATGTTTTCGCAATGTACCGTTCGCTCGTTGACGTTTGTTGGGCCTCCGATATGTAACCTGGATGTGCTTTGCGCCGCTGTTGAAAAGCGGTCGGTATGTATCAGTCTGGAAAGTCTACGTCGACCGCAGTCACCAGTCACGTGTGGTCGGCCACCGCTTGATCCCTTTGAGATGGTACATCCCTCATAGTGTAATCGCATACATCCGTCATAGTGCAATCGCGTACATCCATAATATTGCAATCGCAGTGCACCCTTCATACAGTAGCCCTCGGGAACCTTAGGGTTCTTATGACTTTGGCGATAGGATGACCCATCTGTACAGCGTCGACAATGTGTTCATGATCAAATTCGTTCAGATCACCAACTATTCCGTTCGTCGATTGCGATGCACTGTTGGTAATACGATATGATACGATATTTGAAGAAGTTTTAGGAAGGGAGTGTCTGACACAAGGTCTAAAATTACCCTTAAAAATATGATGCTAGGAGATCTGAGAAAGTGAACTCAATAGGAAAGACAAACAGAAAGGGATTTTCCAAGTGTTTAAACGACAAATTATAGAAATCTACAACTACAGAATGAAAATTGCACAGGGTGTCATGTTTACAATTAAAGAGTGACAAAGCCACTAGAACTGTAAACTATACACTCTTTGTCAAAAAGAACAAAGTACTTCGAGAAATTCCTTTCACCATGATGAAACACCGCGTACAAGTATCGCAGGGCGGAACACTTAAAGGATTAAAAAATAACGACCAATGATTTACTAAACAAAATGTACCGGTTTTCCTAGGGATCTGTAAGATCAAAATGACACAAGACTTATCTAGAATATTTCTGTCTCCCTAAACTTATGATTTTAACATTTTTCATGTGATATCAACCAATAAAGGCAATCGATCTTCAGGTGCTGATCTTTTCAGATTTTAAATTTCAACCTTGATATTCCGTACTTCTGAACATTATATAAAACCTCATAAAACGCACTTAACGATTAATTCTCAACCTATTTACATGCCACCTAGGCCGCGGGCCTTTTTAAAAGATATTAAGTTTCATCCTAGATATTCCGTATTTCTAAACAATTTATAAACTTAATAAAATGCACTCAACGAATTACTTCTCACCTTTTCACAAGGCACCAATCCCTATTAGCTTTTTTAACATAATTACAAATACGGAATACGTAGGTTGCAATTTAAAATCTATTAAAAAGACCCGCGGCCTAGGTGGCTTGTAAATACGTGAGAAATGATCCTTTAAGTACGTTTTATTAGGTTTTATGAAATGTTTAGAAATAGGGAATATCAAGGTTGTAATTTAAAATCTGAAAAGATCAACACTTGAAGATCGATTCGTTGAGCCCCTGCTGATTAGTCTTTATTGCATGTTATCACATAGGAAATATTAAAATCATAACTCAAGGATTAGGGGGTCAGAAAGGTTCTACATACACCTTTTGTCATTTTGATCATACAGATCCCTAGGAAAACTGGTACATTTCGTTTTGTGCAGTTTATTTTGTCCTAAGTCCTAGTAATTAGTACTTTATGTCTAAGTAAGAGAGCAATATTAATAACTTAACATGTTATGTAAACGCTCTGAATATTTAGTGTAATCGATTAAAACCTGTTAGAAAGACCTAGGATCTATTAAATAACTGTTGGGGCCAAAGCACAGGCGCAACATTAATACCCTGGCTTTATATGTAAGCGTTAAAAAATATACAATCAGCGGAATAAGAACTGTAAAAAAGCCTAGGCCAAGGGCATATAAATAAATATTTGGAGACTAAGTAACAGCGCGGCATTATTAAAAAAAGTCCATATTATATTCCTTTTTCGAACATAGCATAAGCCATGCTGCAACTCAGCTGTTTCATATAATACCGTAGTTTAAAAAAATGTACTAAGTCAGGGCAATTTATTTCCCCGGATAAAAGTGGAATCATTACTTGACTAACATAGAACGTTTTCTCAAAATTAACTTGGAGTTCCGAATTCACTTCTCTTATGGGTACAAGAAATTGTAGTTTTTATACGGTCCCTTAAACTTTTATGGCCATATGCGCGAACTCAGATCTGACCAGCTTTGTAGTCTGCTTAGTTGAAATTAAGGCCTTTCTTAGTGAAATAAAAAAAGAAAATTTTTTTAACAGACGTAAGAGTATATCAGTGGACAGTTGCCGTATTTTCAAAAATTGGCCATTTTTTTCCGTGGACATTATTTCACACATTCCGTAGTTTGCTTACAAAATTGTGGAAACGTTTCATTGTCCGAATTGATACGTGCTCTTAACTTGCAGAAGCATGAGTTATTTTTTTAATTTCATGGAAAAATACCGACATTTTAACTAAACAATGGACAAAACTAATCAGAACCCTTCGTCAGCTGAACCATATAAAATGATCGGGTGTAGAACTGGCCACCAGGAGAACTTGGCCACAAAAATTTTGAGGAACCGTATAAAAATTGCGTTTTAGACAGGTTCTTGGCCATTTCCCCATAGGTAGGTTAGGAGTCACAAAGTTTCCGTAATTTCGTATTTTCTTAATCGCGATATTTAATGTAATTCGTTATAAAAAATGCTTATGATCTACATCTCGACAAAAGAATTTCATGGCGTAAAAACTATAGCTAAGCAAATTCTCTGTGGACATGTGCAAACTCAGAAATCCTATCGGGCGGATGGGGCTTAATACTAAAAATAATAAACATAAAGACTTTCTGCTGCGGTACTGCGGTTTTGAGCGTTTGCAAGCTACAATCCTACAAATTATCTGAGGGCACGTGCCAATACAGAAAACCTGGGGAGATAGGGGGTTAACATCGTAATTTTTTTTTGATTGAAGGTATAACGACCACCGTGAGCAACTCAATGGGCTATAAGCAGTCGCCTGTCCCTAATTTAGGGTCAATGGTTCCAGGGAACAGAGAGAGCCAGTACCGTAAAACAAACACAAAATCCATGCCTCACCGGGATTCGAACCCGGACCCCGTTCGGACGAATGATCAGAGGCCGTCGCTTAGACCACTGCGCCTCCGGGGCGGCTAAGACCGTAATTACAAAACATGAAGAATATGTATCCCAAACGGGAGTTTTCAGCGTCTACAACTCAACAAATGCTCTGCGGAGAAGTGTAAACCCATGAAAGCAGTAGGGGAGGGGGGTAATGTTGAAAATATGAAATATAAGGAACTTCTGGTCTGATTGGGAGATTTTCAGCGTTCACAAATAAAAACATAACGAATTATCTGAGTGTGCCTGCAAACTAAAAAAACCTGTCGAGTGGAGGGGGCGCTTAATACCGAAAAAGTAAAATGTGAAGAGTTTGTAACACAATCGGAAGACTTTCAGCGTTCACCAATTACAACCCGAGAAATTATCTGACGGAGCGTGCAAACGCAGAAAACCCGTCTCAGGGGGATGGGGCTTAATACCGAATAAATAAAACATAAAATATTTTTAGCCCTGTCGGGGGCTTTTCGGCGTGTACAGATTTCAGCTGAACAAATTATCTGATACGACATGTGTAAACAGAAAACCTGTCGGGTAACAAGCCCCCCCCCTGTTTCTCTGCGTCAGCGCATATCCGCAGAGGATTTGTTGAGCTGTAGTTTAGTTTACATACCATGAACCTCTTTCGTTGAGTTGTTGATTATAAACATTTTTTTTATACACAATTGAATTAAATAGCGCAATTGAGAAAATGCAAAATTATTGAAACTTTATGTGCCTCAAATAGTCAACATCTGGAAACGTGGCCACGAAACGGACGAAGACGCAATTTTTGTACGACTCCTTAAAATTTTTGAGGCCACTTCTCCGCTTTGTCTTTGGCCAGAAAATCATGAAAATGTCTAAATTTATTATTCCAGACGAAATACTGAAAGAAAGATGTTTTGTGAACAATAGTTGCTCAAGAAGTGGGAAATATGGCCACGCGATATTTGTTTATTCAAAACAATTTTATGGCACTGAAATTGCAATGTGACCAGTTCTCCCTACCGGAAAGTTATTTAGCATTATAAGGCTATCACAGTGTGTTTCCAAAATGGCAGAAGATGTCCATTGTTCGAATGAATATGTGCTTTTTACGTGCAAAAACATGAGTTCTTTCTCAATTTAATGTAAAAATATCTTAATTTAAACTAAGCAATGGACAAAATTAATCAGAACACTTCTTCCGTTCAACCATATAGAGTTATCTAGCATTAAAACACCAGCACCGTTTGTTTCCAAAATGGCAGAAGAGGTTCATTGCTCGAATGGACACTTTTTTTTATGTGCAGAAACATGGGGTCTTTTTTAATTTCATGAAAATATCTCTAAATTTCAACCAAACATTTTGCCGACAAACTTTGGTGTATTTGTAATGTTTGATAACAATATATGGTTTAGAAAAGGAAAAGTTTCGGACTAGTTTTGTCGACTTATTAATTGAGTTAACAGTAGACATAATTTTCCTATATTTGAGTAGTGGAAATATCCTCTAACATACCAAAGAGTACATTGTAGCGCATTATTCCTACCTTCTCTGAACCGCCAATGTATTTCAAAAGTTGTTACGTGTCGTATGAAGGTTGAGAGCTTCCCTCTTTACAGGAATGTACGAAAAAATCCATAGAATACATGCTCGCTGCTTAAAAATAGGAAAACTTGCCCATATTCTGAAAATTGGAAAATACTCCTGCTGCTGCTGATGTTTTCTTACGTCTGTTAGAAACACGTCGTTTTTCTTAATTTCATGAAAAAATTAATTTTAACTAGGAAATCGACAAAACTAGTCGAAACACTTCCTGTGCTTAAACACACAACGTTAAATAGCATTACAAGGTCATCGTAATTATTCCAAAATGGCGCAAGAGGTTCATTGTTCGAAACAACATCCAAATGGCGAAACTTATTCCAAAATGGCAGAAGAAGTTCATTGTGGACGAACAGTAGTTAGGCGAAAGGCAATTCTTTTTAGATAGTGGAGCATTACAGGGGAAGCAACGATAATTCCGACTCCCAACTTAATTTTAGACACTTGGTAAAGTAATAAAAAAGAAGAATCACCTAGGTTACCATGGGAGTGAGTGGGCACCAGGAAAGCTTTACAGCTAGGGACTTTGCAAGTGTTTCATGGTCAACGGGTTCTGACCCTTGATAGTATTTCATTTCATGTTTACACATGATAGCATTACAGCAAAACACTGTGGACACACCGCAGATAAATGTAAACCGAAAAGCACAACTTCTCATAAAGTTTTGATGATTTTCTCACAAAGTTTTAATTATTTACTCATTGACGGTATTTTGTGATTAAGTCAAATTTAAACATAACAATATTGTACTGTAACTTCTACAATGAGTTTCTTCCGCCATTTTCGGTACCCTCTACACCATGACCTTGTAATTCTAGGTGACATTATGCGGTTGAGCAGCGGAAATGTTCTGACTAGATGTGTCGATTGCTTAGTTGAAATTGGGAGTGAGTGGGCACCAGGAAAGCTTTACAGCTAGGGACTTTGCAAGTGTTTCATGGTCAACGGGTTCTGACCCTTGATAGTATTTCATTTCATGTTTACACATGATAGCATTACAGCAAAACACTGTGGACACACCGCAGATAAATGTAAACCGAAAAGCACAACTTCTCATAAAGTTTTGATGATTTTCTCACAAAGTTTTAATTATTTCCTCATTGACGGTATTTTGTGATTAAGTCAAATTTAAACATAACAATATTGTACTGTAACTTCTACAATGAGTTTCTTCCGCCATTTTCGGTACCCTCTACACGATGACCTTGTAATTCTAGGTGACATTATGCGGTTGAGCAGCGGAAATGTTCTGACTAGATGTGTCGATTGCTTAGTTGAAATTAATACTTTTCTTCATGAAATTAAAAAGATCTCATGTTTCTAACAAACGTAAGAAAACATCAGTCACGAGCTGGCTTATTTACCTTTTATCAAGATATTGGCGTTTCTTTTTTATTTTCTAGAAGTGGGCATTTTTTCCTCATTTACTTTATACGAATCGTAAGTTATGTTGAATCAGAATTAGCGAAAAAAAACCCGCGAAAAATCAAACGTAAATCAATACTGATTTCAACATTTACGGATATGTTTTTTCAACAAGATCACCACTATAATTGACATGAATCTTTCTCTCTCTTTTAAGTTTAGTAACACTACCGTGAGCAACTTGTGGACTTTACCGAATTGCTCGTCCTTAATTCATGGTGAATTTAAAAAAGCAAATTATAAAATATGATTTAAAACGCCATCAATGCTTCACGGAGCAGTGGAACCCGAACCTAATAATTTTTTCTACCAAATAAAAATTCTATAAGGACCAACGCTGCATACAATTTAAGTAAACACTATTGTAAGAAAGAAATAATATGTATAAAGAGACTACATACCTTATATGATAACTTGTAGCTGAAGAATCAATGACTTCTTTCTTCAAAGGTAGGAGAATTGCTACTTTCTTTTCTCAGGAAGACGAACTAACGACCGTTTTGAAGGAAGACCAACTTACGACTGTTTTATGCCACTTGATTTATACCCGCAGAAGGGATGTTTTAATTCGCTAATTGGATTTCCCTCCGGCAAGGTGATTGGCCAATTAAGACAAATGAAGCCACACCTTTCCCACTCGAGGATAATCCTACATGGAATATTCAAGCAAAGATATTCGGTGGAGGATTATCCTTTTAAGCTTCTCATGAAAATCTGATAGATTGTTAGCCATTGTGTATATGTTTCTTCGGTTTCCTTCCAATGATTTCAGGATCAAATTTTAGTAATGAAATTTTTTACACGTTATAAGTTGCATATATTTTGTAGTGAGTGGAAACTTTTATTGGGTTAACAGAATCCAGGGGTTTATCCAGGAAATTTAAATGAGGGGTGGGGGTTACTCATAAATTTGGGTTCGGGTTGAAATGTGAAGAAAGTGGAAACCCAGCCTAATGGATTTGTCAGGAGCTCAGTTGATTACAATCCCAACGAATTCCTTAGGTATCCCAGAACAAATGCGGCGATCGTTCACAGAGAGTAAGTACATGTAAACACTAGTGGGTGTCAGATAGACCACCACCACCTTCTTTATCAGTTTGGCATCGAGATGGTGAAAATGGATTCTGCTCTGGTTTTTGGATTTGGTCTCGTTGAGTTTTAGTCACTCCCTGGTGCGTCGGCGGCCAGGTGGTGTTGTGGATGGCTCTCTGGGATGTTGTGCAGTGCTTGGCTCCCCTTATCCCCCTTCTCCCCGGACGGGTGTCACTGTTCACAAGACATGTTACCCTCTCCTTTCACTCATTTTTCTGTTTATCTTTCAGATTGAGTTCACTTACTCAGATCTCCTAGCTTCCTACGCTTAAGGGTAGCTTTAGACTTGGGGTAAGGCACTCATTTCCTGAAACTTCTTCAAATATCGTATCATATCGAAATGTGAAAACACAAATTTGTTTGTGACGGGGATCAAAGCATATTCCTTTTGCTCCGGAGCTGAATGCTTTCCCAATTTAGTTACACCGTCGTAGTTTATCGCTGCAACTTTGCCGTCTTGACATGTGCTTTACCTCTGTACTACATCATAGAAAAGCTAACAACAAATTTCTCCAACGCTAAAGTTTTTAAACTAAAATATTGAGGTTTTAAATCTAGCATTGAAACTGGATAAAATATCTAAAAAAGTGGAGAACTGTTGGTTTTTTAGCTATCAATGATTGAAACCCGAAAATATCTTTTTTCTACAGCTCTACACTGCTAATTCGTTTTTATATTGTGCTTACGTTTTGCCTCGTATCGAAATGCGTCGTTAATAATAATAAAACGAAGTATTATTACGGGTAATTTTTACAAGAGATATGAATATCTGCACAAATACTGTGCATGTTGAAATGACTCAGAAGTATATCTACAAAATCTGTAGCAGACCAGAATGATGAGATTCGTACATACATTTTGTAGTTGATAAAAAGTATATATATATATATATATATATATCAACTGGGATGTAAGGTCAGGTGATGCGTAACATCACAGCCTCTACTTGACAAATGTCAAAGCCGCCTTCTTGTGGTACATCCTGTTCCCACTAAAGGGTCTCTGACGCCCGCCAATTGCGGTATAACTATACCATCGGGATTAGAGGAAATGCTATCCCACACTCACCAACCCGCTTGGCCAGCGTGGTGAGTTATGGCCAAACCCCTCCAAAATGACTCCACAACTTAAATCTTGGACCTCAGTCTCCGGCAGCTTGAATGTACCTGGCCAAGGCAGCGGCCAGTGCGACATTAAGGCAGAGGGTGCTAAGAATCCCCGGAGGACCGGACTAGGCAGCCATCAGATGCTGACCTTGGCTACGTATAACGGACGCTCGGTATCTTCTGATTCAAGGCTTCTTGAATTGGAAGAGGAACTACAAAGGATCAAGTGGGACATCGTCGGGTTAAGTGAGGTAAGGAGAAGATCTCATTGAACTGGAAAGTGGACATCTCTTCTACTATCGTGGGACAGATACTGGCAGAACTAGTGGTGTTGGATTTATAATAAACAAGAAACTGAAGGATAAAGTTGTAGAAGTTGAAAGTTCCTCTGACAGAGCTGCACGACTCGTTATCCAACACTCGAGAAGATACCAGGCTCAGATTATTCAAACTTATGCTCCCACCACAAGTTATGCTGAAGAAGAAATTGAAGAATTTTATGAGGAAATTCGTGATCTAAATAATAAAGGTAAGCAGCACTTGAAGATAATTATGGGAGATTTCAATGCAAAAATAGGGCAACGGCAACAGAATGAAACTTCAGTAGGTAAATTCGGTCACGGCAACAGAAACCAGCTTGGAAATACTCTCGTAGAGTTTGCAGAGGCAGAAGGGTTTTTCATCTTGAACACCTTTTTCAAGAAAAAAACACACAGGAAATGGACATGGAGACATCCAAATGGGACGACAATTGAAATTGATTTTATAATGTGTAACAAAAAATTCGTCATAGAAGACTGCAGTGTGCTAAACAAGTTCAACACAGGCAGTGACCATAGATCGGTGAGATGTAAGATGCACCTCAACACTAAACTCGAACGTAGCAAGCTCATAAGACAAACAAAATGTATTGACATAACCAACCTTAAAAAAACACCATAATACCTTCAAATTGGAACTGAAGAACAGATTCTCTGATTTAGAAGACCTAACATCAGAAGAAGTGGATATTTCTGAAGTTAACAGAAAAGTAACCAAAGCTCTTATGGAAACAGCAACAAAATTAGCTGGGTCTAAGAACAAATTGCATGTGAACAAATTATCAGGAAAAACCAAAATGTTGATGCAAAAAAGAAGAGAGATGAGGACAACTAAAGAAGATGTGACTTCCAAAGTGGCATATATAGAGCTATGCAAGACAGTACGAAAAAGTATCACTGAAGACCTAAGGAAATTCAACTGTGAACTAGTAAGGAAAGCAATTGAAAACAACCAAAACCTAAAGATAGCAAAGGGACATCTCAGTAAAGGAAAAAAACAGAATATGGCACTGAGAAAAGAAGATGGTTCTGTAACAAGAAATAGAGGTGAAATTTTGACAAGAGTGAAAGATTTCTACTCCAAATTATATGAAAGGGATGATACATGTACTCCAGGCATCATGAAAGGTACCAGAGTTCTTCCAGTCCTTCCATCAAAAATTGCACATGCAATCAAGAACATGAAGCGGGGAAAAGCTCCAGGAGAAGATGGAATTACTGTAGACATCATACAAGAAGCAAGTGGAGAAATCGAAACAGTACTCGCCCAAATTTTCACTCGATGCCTTAATGAAGGGAAAATTCCTGAGGATTGGAACAACGCTACAATGATCTTGCTACATAAAAAAGGTGACATTGAGGATCTCAGGAACTACAGACCTATCAGCCTCCTATCAGTGGTTTATAAAATCTTCACTAAAGTTCTTTCACACCGCTTGAAAGTAACACTAGACATGGCTCAACCGAGAGAACAAGCTGGATTCAGGAATGGCTACAGCACAATAGATCATATCCACGTACTGAGAGAACTAATTGAAAGAGCGAGGGAATATCAACTTCCATTGTGCATGGCTTTTATCGATTATGAAAAAGCCTTTGATTCGGTGAAACAATCAGCAGTTGCAATGGCTCTGAAATCCTGCGGTATTGAAGATGCATACATTAATATTATTAATAACATCTATGAAAATGCAAGGGCAAAGATTCTGGTATTTGAAAATACAACACACATAAAAATTGGAAAAGGAGGGAGACAAGGTGACACCATATCTCCGATGCTCTTTAATGCCACATTGGAAAATGTCTTTCAATCACTGAACTGGGAAAACAAAGGGATAAAGATTATTGGAGATTATCTAACCCACCTTCGTTTAGCTGATGACATAGTCATTTTTGCAACTACCCCATCAGGGCTACAGAGTATGATGCAGGAACTTGCTGACAAGAGTAAGGAAGTGGGATTAAAAATGAACTTTTAGAAGACAAGAGTGATGTTCAATGCTTTTACAAGAAATGAAGATTTATCGATTGATGGAGAAAAGCTCTGAGATAACAGACACGTACGTTTATCTTGGACAGCAGATATCAAGTGAGGGTCACATTGGTGAAGAAATTAATCGGCGTACAAAACTTGCCTGGAGAGCTTTTGGAAGAAACAGCATAATTTTTAAGAGCAATATGCCATTATGTCTTAAAAGAAAAGTGTTTGATCAATGCATCCTTCCAGTGCTTACGTATGGTGCAGAGACGTGGACCTTAGCTAAAAGAGACATAGAAAGGCTGCAGACAACTCAAAGTAGCATGGAGAGGTGCATGCTTGGTGTAACCAGGAGAGATAAGAAGAGGAACACGTGGATCCGAAAAATGACAAGAGTGGAAGACATCATGATCATAGTTAAATCCCTGAAATGGCAATGGGCTGGACATACTGCCAGAAGAACAGACCATCGATGGACAGCCGAAATTTTTGATTGGATTCCAAGGGACAGGAAAAGACCCAGAAGAAGACCACATGGAAGATGGGTGGATGAAATTCGAAAGTATGCGGGGGTGACATGGAGGAGACTGGCACAAGACAGACCGTTGTGGAGGAAACTTGGGGAGACCTTCGTCCAGCAGTGGATTGATAATATTTAACAATGATGATGATGATATATCAACTATAAACATAGAATTTAACTTAAAAAAATATTTTAACATGGTAAAAGTTACTTAAAAAAAAGCAGAAAATAAATACTTTATTTACAATCAATTTTCCCATTGCAATGAAAACGTCTTTTGAATCCTCTCTGATGCGAATAAAATTTTTCATAGTTATTCATACCCTGGAAAAACACAAGTGTTGTGAAACTGCTGGCCACCAGCTGGCAGTTCTGGGTCATTGTTGGCTGAAATCTGCCCCTCATGGGGCGGTAGCTTCTCGCTGTTGGCAACGCAATCAGTTGGCAGCGATTGATGGCCCTGCAGCAACGCCGTGAATTGCGGGCCTCCAAGCAAATGCCTCTAGTGGCCCGTTGCTGGCAACATGACTATCGACATCGTGTTATTTTAGTGAATGTTAAGAAGAAAAAAATCCATGTGTAGAGAGACGAATGTATTTCCTAATGAAATGCCACGTCGACGAAGATTACGTTCGGAAGAAAATTATATAAATACTTATTAACGAATTGTAAGAAATAGTCAATTACTCTCGTGCATTTATAGAAACTAATTTCATAGCAAAGTTTCTTCTTTAACACACTAAGAATCGAGAGTAGAGACAACCATAAAATACACACAATCCATTCACATGAATAAAAGGAAAAAATTATCTGTAATCTTTTTTTTATCATACACTAAATCGCTTCAAACAAAGGTCCCGGAAAGACATTAAAAAAGCGTTATGTTGGAAAAAATTTGAAAATGAAAAAAAAGCAACGCTATGTGGATATAACGTACTCATCCATGGGTTAATTACACAAGATTGTAAGAATTCGCTTTTTAAAATAACGACAAGAAAAATGAAATATTTTTCCTCTTTAGAAGAAATGTAGCTTCGGATAGTGGAAAAAAAGATATAGTGGTAAATATGTAACAGAATGTGACATGTACGGTTAAATATATTAATGAAACAATCGCCTTTCAGGACCACAAGGACAGCACAAAACTTTGGATAGTGCCTTTAAGTTGGTACACTTCTTGAAAATGAGTGAAGTTCTCCTACGTTAAAAAACAACAACAATCATTACGCTGAAAATATAAATGTATGAATTATATGAAACTGACATTTATAAAAAATTCCTCGCAATATTGTTAAATTAAAAAGAGAACCCTTAGGTTCACATCGCGCAGGAGAGAGATTCAGTTTCAAGCAAAGGCGCGTACGTGCTAAACTAGTGTAGTGGTCAGTGCAGCCGCTTTCCAAGCAGACTGTCGTTGCTTCGAAGCCATCCAGATCCAAAAGCACGTTTTTCGGGACTTGTTGAGAAAATTTCCCCAGCGGCGTGACGTCATGCAAAAGTTTCGTAGTCGGGAAAGGAAGTGGACTGTCGTTGCTTCGATGCCAGCCAGATCCAAAAGCACGTTTTTTTGGACTTGTTGAGAAAATTTCCCCAGTGGCGTGACGTCATGCAGAAGTTTCGTAGTCGGGAAAGAAAGTGGACTGTCCTTGATTCGATGCCAGCCAGATCCAAAAGCACGTTTTTTGGACTTGTTGAGAAAATTTCCCCAGTGGCGTGACGTCATGCAGAAGTTTCGTAGTAGAGAAAGGAAATGTAGTTGTGCCTTCGGGAAACTGCGGTTTACTTTTTCTTTTTCTTATGGCTACTGCTGGAAAATTGGTGGACAAGATGCGGCAATGATTGTCACTGCCGGGAAACTAGCGGACCACATTAGGCTAGCCATCATTTATGTCACGTGCTTGCAGGGCCGCTTGTGGCCACCGGGACATTTTACTGACCGTTAGGCAGCTGTAACATAGTGCTGGGCCATTGCTGGCTGTTAGTGCTGGCTTAAGCGATGGCCCAGCAACACTATTTTGGCTGGACAGTCAATGGATACCGTCATAAAGAAAAATCAACCGGATTTGTAGAATTCATAAAACATCCCAAAACAGAAACAGCTGCTTACGCACACTAACTTCTCAAAAGCATGTTACCAAAAATTAACAAATTTGCACAAAAAGTGGAAGTAAGATATTTGGAACAAAGAGATTTTCATATAAGAAGTGATGTATTAAGGCATCTTTTCGAGGTTGCTTAGACTCCCCGAAAATCCGTGAACGCCCCCTCCACCCGTAGGTTTTTGGACGATCTTCCATATCATGTAGTCTAATTGTTTTCTTTTATAGCTGTGTATTTGAAGAAATTAATTAAAAAGAAAAACCAAATAAAATGAAGGAAAATATTATAATAATAAAGAAACAACATCCACATGGACTTCAGTCTGAAATTTCTATCATCCTTTATTAAAACCTTAAACAGTCCTCGCTGAAGGGGCAATTTTTTAAGCACTGACAACTCAGACTGCTTCCGCAATAAAAAACTAATACAACAGAGTAGAGATGTTTGCACTGCAACACATCATCATATTTTGGAAGCTGGCATTCTGTTTTATTTCAGTCTTCTGGATGTCGACTTTCCATGTATGCGGTTAAGCCTTAGTGTAGCTAACGTGATGCTACTGCTCCTAATACAACAAAATATTTGCTAACTAATTTTTAGCAATAGCAAATTACGAATAATTGTTCCCATAAAAAGGTAGGTTTTTTTCTGATTCGATTGGTGATTTACGCTCTGTGAAAGAAAGAAAATCAAGGCAACTTAAACTGTCATTCACGCACACAAACGGTTAGTTAGTTTTTTGTTTTTTACTATGTGCTTATCTAAATAATCAAAAGGGGCTGAATCCAAATGGCAGTGAAATGGTTTGCTCCATACGTTTTTAGGTGTCTTCCCAATGGCGGACGTCCCAGTTACGGACAGAGGGAAAAACAGTGACAATTGCGGACAGATCCTCTTTCTGACCGCAACTGGGAAAAGGGGAAAGGACTTAGTGAGGGATTAAGGAAATTCCTAATCCCTCTCCAGAATTTTATTTGAAGTCATTCAAATATTGGAAAAGTGTTATGCAGATAAATGGGCGATTTATTTCATTCTATTTGAAAATCTTCTTCATCAGCCTATTTAAAAAAGTATGTTTTTTTTTGTACGCTACTGTGGGTCGTTAACAGAAAACCATAGAGTATATAAATATAAATTTATACAATATACAGCCGGGGCTAGTCCACCTATGAGAATGAGCTTCCAGTGCAGCTATTACTTTTTTCAACCCAATTTCTGGAAAAGTTAATATTTTTTTATTAATCTGTTTTATTTTATTTCACTTTCTTTAATTCAAAACATAAAGTAAACAAAAATATACAAATATTCTCATAAAAACATACTGTATATCAGTTTCAAAATAAAATTACAAAACTGAAGGTAGCTGTTGATTTCTTCTTCATTATTCCAACTTCTGAATGAACGATAGATTCTTCAAACAACGTAGGGTATTCGCAGTTGTGTAAAACTCTGCCGTAGTTTTGCTGATCAGCTCATACAATTTGATTGTTGTTGTTTGTGTTTGTTCTTGCCCTCGAGATTTAGGCACTCTCTGTCGTACACGAAGTCGGTGTTCCTCGCTTTATCTTTCAAGCACGTTATGAACTTCGCGACTTTAGGTTGAGGATTTTTGATGGCTGCATTTAACCGATGGTTCCAGTTTTCGACGACATTATTTGTCCTTTGTTGTTTGTTGCTGCAATTCCATATTTCTACAGTTCTCACCGGAATTTCCAGCCAATTAGGAAATAATCATAACATTTCTGAAGGTTTTCATTAATGGGACTGGATTCTTGAATGCATATCAACCATCGTCTTTATTTTTCACAGAAAGATAGGCCAATGAAGCACGCATTCGGAGGTGTTGCCTTATCTTCTGGTTATCGTTATATTCATTCACTAATCCCAGTTCTTGGATTTTTCGCCAAAGGAAGTGTTTACCTAATCTCTCACTAAAACTCTTCCCCTTTTCCCCATTGCGGACATAACCGGATATGTTCGCAAGTGACACTGATTTTCCCTCTGTCCGCAATTGGGACCAACCCGTTTTCAGGAAACGCTATAAAGATTCCTCAGGTAATTAGAAACACCCTTGTAGTACGGCGAGAACTTTTTTACCACTCCTAATATTGGGAGTGGGAGATTTTCTATAGCACAGTATTATCTTACTAGCATCCTCAATATTTTACACTACCCCAGGGTGAAATCCGTGGTGCGTTACTGAATTAAAGCCAAGGTATAAAAATTTTACATTTTATGTATGTCTTTTTTATGTGTAGATTTCTTGGAATTCGCATTTGTAATATACGTGTATATTTCTTGGTATTCGCATTTGCGTTAAACGTGCAGATTTCTTGGAATTCGTATTTGCGATATAGTCATATCTGAAAGAAAAACAATTTAAAATTTTTTCAGTTGGCTGTTTGGTCTCCCAGATATTGCTGCAAAACGCATACGCAAACGTAGGCCCTCTAATGGTATACCCGTGCGTTAGTTTTCTTTTCAAACGATATGCAAAACATTTTGCACCAGAAGGGACATCAGATGAAGAAACAGTTTTTCAAATCGGAATATTAGAAGCAGAGATATCGACAAAAATAAGTTACTGATGTATGCCCTCCGGCAAAAAGATTGTGCACTTTTTTAAGCAAAAGGTATTCTCAAAAACTTTCCGTGGTATACGATATCGGTCTGCGCAAGAACATTTTTAATCGAGTTTCGAGAAACGCACATTTTTCTTGCAAAAATACCAGAAAAAGAAATGAAAATTTACGCCATGCTTGGTGGATGAACAGTCTTTCCCAAAAATTAAAAATTTTCTGAGGACATTTCACACCAAGAGCTCTCTCCGTTACAGAAATAATCTTTCAAATAGGACATTTAGAAGCAGCTACATCGAGGAAGACGTAGTTTCACTTTACGCCATCTATCGCAAAATTACTGAAACACAAAGTGTACGCAAAACAGTCTTTGTTTTAAATGACATATAAAGGAAGAAAAAAGATTTCCAATCAGATATTTAGAAGGAAATACCATCAGCAGTTACAATGGCTCTGAAATCCTGTGGTATTGAAGATGCATACATTAATATTATTAATAACGTCTATGAAAATGCAAGTGCAAAGATTCGGCTGTTTGAAAATACAACACACATAAAAATTAGAAAGGGAGTGAGACAAGGTGACACCATATCACCGAAACTCTTTAATCCCACATTGGAAAATGTCTTTCAATCACTGAACTGGGAAAACAAAGGGATAAAGATTAATGGAGATTATCTAACCCACCTTCGTTTTGCTGATAACGTAGTCATTATTGCAACTACCCCATCAGAGCTGCAGAGTATGATCCAGGAACTTGCTGAAAAGAGTAAGAAAGTGGGATTAAAAACGAACTTTCAGAAAACAAAAGTGATGTTCAATGCTTTTACAAGAAATGAAGATTTATCGATTGATGGAGAAAAGCTAGAGATAACAGACACGTACGTTTATCTTGGACAGCAGATTTCAAGTGAGGGTCACATTGATGAAGAAATTAATCGGCGTACAAAACTTGCCTGGAGAGCTTTTGGAAGAAACAGCATAATTTTTAAGAGCAATATGCCATTATGTCTTAAAAAAAGTGTTTGATCAATGCATCCTTCCAGTGCTTACGTATGGTGCAGAGACGTGCACCTTAACTAAAAGAGACATACAAAGGCTGCAGACAACTCAAAGTAGCTTGGAGAGGTTCATGCTTGGTGTAACCAGGAGAGATAAGAAGATGTACTCGTGGATCCCAAAAATGACAAGAGTGGAAGACATCATGATCAGAGTTAAATTCCTGAAATGGCAATGGGCTGGGCATAGTGCCAGAAGGACAGACCATTGATGTGCAACCGAAATTTTAGATTGGATTCCAAGGGACGGGAAAAAACCCAGAAGAAGGCCACGTGAGAGATGGGTGGATAAAATTCGAAAGTATGCGGGAGTGACATGGAGAAGACTGGCACAAGACAGACCGTTGTGGACGAAACTTGGGGAGACCTTCGTCCAGCAGTGGATTGATAAAGGCTGACAATGATGATCATATGGAATAATATATATTTTGAATACGAAGTTCTCTCCAGTTACCACCTTTAGCGGTGTTTCGTAAAAAAACCGGGCAGCAAGGATCCACGTTCTCACAATTCAACCTTTACAATGCAGGGAGCATTATTTGAAATTGAACTAATAGTTGCAGAGATGTGGTGCCCACAGGCAACTAAATGATGGTATAAGCACGCACTGCTTTAACAACAGACATCCTGTCATAAAGGCTCAATTATTAAAAAAATGAATTGTATAGATTGATAGATTTATCTCACCCTTGTTTTGCTGATGACGTAATCATTTTCGCAGCTGACCCTCCAGAGCTATAGAGTATGAGCCAGGAACTTGCTCACAAAAATGAAGAATTGGGATTTTTCTTGTTTTTTTTTATTGGAGGTTTAACGACCACCGTGAGCAACTCAATAGGCTCTAAGCAGTCGCCCGTCCCTAATTGAGAGCCACTGACTACAGGGAAGGGAGAGAGCCAGTGCCGTAGGGCAAACACAGCATCCATGCATCACTGGATTCGAACCCGGACTCATCTCGGACGAATGGTCAGAAGCCATAGATTAGACCACTGCGCCACCGCGGAGGCAGAATTGGGATTAAACAGGAACTTTCCGAAAAAAAACTGATGCACAATGCTTTTTCAACAAATGCAGTTATGGATTAATGGGGATTAGCTAGAGATAACCGATACCTACATTTACCTTTGACAGCCGATATAATGCGAAGGTCTCATTGATGAAGAATTTAGTTGACGTATAAAACTTGGTTGAAGAGCTGTTGGAAGAAACATATGAATTTTCAAGAGCATTATGCCATTATATCTTAAAAGAAAAGTGTTTAATAAATCATCCTTCCATTGCTTACGTACAGAGCAGAGACGTGGATCTAAAAAAGACATATACACAGGCTGCAAACAACTGAAAGAAGCGTGGAGATACGTGTTATACGAAAGCAAAAGAGATAAGAAGAGAAACTCGTAACAAAATGAAAAGAGTGGAAGACATTATGTCAGAGTAAAATCCCTGAAATGGCAATGGGCTACGCATATTGCCAGAAGAACGGGCCATCAATAAACAACCGAACTTTTAGACTGGATTCCAAGGGACAGGAATAGATCCAGAAGAAGAAAACCACATGTAAGATATATGTATGGAATTCGAAAGCATACGGGACTGGCATGGAGAAAACTGGCACAAGGCAGACCATTGTGGAAAAAAACTTGGGAAGACTTTCATGAAGCAGTGGATTGATAACATCTGACAATGGTGATAATGATGATAAATATACAGCAATGAGCCATTACTTTAAGACCACACCTAGACTAGAGAAATGAGCGCGCCTGGATACCAAAGAGTGGCGCAGGTGAAGTTCACAGAGCGGTATATACAAAACCCAAGGATCGGCTTTCTGTTAGTAGAGTGTTCGGAGTAAGAATAGGAAAAGCTGCCGATTTATCGGAGTTTGATAAAGGACAAATTGTGATTTCACGGAACCTCGGAACTACGATCTCGGAAACGGCGGAGCTTGTGGGTTGTTCATGTGGCGCTGTAGTGAGTACGTATCAAAAGTGGGGTAAAAATGGCCAAACTACGAACCGTTGCCATGCCGCGTGTCTTCCGCAGCTCAGTGGTGCTAGAGGGGAGCAGAGACTGTCGCTCAGAGTTCACATCGACAGCAGGGACACAGAGAGGCAAATTACCTACAGCAACAAATATGGTAATCAGGGCAATGCTCCACAGCACACAGTTCACCGCAGCCTTCTCTGCATGGGCATGATTAGCTAAAGACCCAGCTGGGTCCACATGCTCACTACACGTCATCGCCAACATTGCATCAAAAGGGCCCAAGATCATCGAGATTGGACCGTGGAAGAAAGTGGCCTAGTCTGACGAATCAAGATTCCTGGTGCATCGCTTAGACAGCCGACCGTCGATACTCCGATTACCAACGGAGGATATGACACTTAGATGCACTGCTGACCGCAAACAAGCCAGCGGCGTACACTGTAAAAAAATTGATCGGTAATTTCACAGTTTTGGACCGTTAACAAGGTTGCCATCCTTTGAGTGTAAAAAAACCAGTTTTGTACTGTATTAATTACGGAAAAAAACCGCGAAGGAACAGTCAGGAACCGTTTTTTTGACAGTTTTGTACCGTATTATTTACGGAAAACAACTGTGAAGGAACACTCAGAAACCATTATTTTTACAGTTTTGTACTGCATTATTTACGGAAAACAACTGTGAAGGAACAGTCAGAAACCGTTATTTTTACAGTTTTGTACTGTATTATTTACGGAAACAACAGTGAAGGAACTGTCGGGAACCGTAATTTTTAGTTTTGTACCGTATTTTTTATGGGAAGGAACAGTCAGCAACTGTTGTTTTTGCAGTTTTGTTTTGTACTGTATTATTTACAGAAAAAACTGTGAAGGAAGAATTACAAACAGTAATTCTTACAGTTTTATACTGTTATTTAGAGAGAAGAAGCAGTCAAACCGTAAATCTTAGTTTTAAGATCATTAACCTAGCAATCAGATATGCCATAATCGTGTGATTTTTACTGTTCAATATGAAATATCAAATTTTGAAGATGACAATCCGATTTTTGGCGTAAATGTGACAAGGATGGTAAGTCAGATAATATCTAAAAACTTGAAAATTTTCATCGTCCTGGAGCGGGACTCGATCCCGCGTGTCCCAGAAAACGCCTAGGTATGCTAACCCCTACACCACCCAGAACGACCAAGTTCCAAGTTTCTGATAAATTTTAGATATTATCTGACTTACCATCCATGTCACATTTACGCCAAAAATCGGATTGTCATCTTCAAAATTTGTATTATATGGCGTAATCCCGTATTTCTTTCATGATGTAATATCATATCAGAAAACTTGAATATTACATCTCACTCCAGGGTGACATAATTTCTAAGTTTTCTTACGTGATATTACATATTGAACAGTAAAAAACAGGCAATTCAGGCATATCTGATAGCTAGGTTAATAATCCTGTGACCTTGTTCCACATAATAAGGGAAGAACGCATCTTCAGCTGAATGAATAGTAAAACTTGCTTTATATAATGTGTTATTTTAATACAAACACTTGTGAAACAGGTGAAGTAAACAGTGTGTTCACAAAAAACTTTAATGATAATGTATAACAATTAATGCACACTTGTTTTTTTGTGCTTATATTAAACATATGCTACTTATAAGCTTACTTGTTTTGTGTGCTGGCAAATTCAGCATCATCAGTCAGTTCTGAACATGATTCAGTGAAAGTGGGATATGTGGGATTTAAAGGCAATAAAAATGTGTTCTCTGAGGACTGCAGTCAGTGTGGCGAGGTGTGGAAAAACACAAAGGTTGAAAAAGCAGCTGCTGCTCAGATTTTCAGACAACAACATAGAGGGAAAGCACAAACTAATATTGAGCTGCCAAAGGATGATCATTGATTACATCTGAAATGTTAGAAGTATCTAACTTGCTACATAGACCACAGTCACAGCATGATGCAATAACACAAGATAATAGACATATCTTGTCAGTATTGCATTACAATTTGGCAGTCTGAACATGGTTTCCCTCTTCACAAAATAACACTGGAATGATAGAGAATTGTTCGCCCTCGACAACATAATACAGGCTGCTTTATGGTAATAGGGACTTCATCCTTTCTATTCTCCAGACCTTGCCACAATTTACCTTTCAGAATGTTTCAAAGATAAAGAGCTTTTCAAAAAGCCACATAGGCATGGCTAAAAGAGCCTCATACATATTTTACTGCCACATAAAGTTAAAGAAAATATTTTAAAGAATTGTCCCAATGGTTTCCCTCTTTACAAAATAGGATTTTTAGCTCTGTTTTCTTATTTATATACTGTTATTCATAAAGAGCAATAAAAGGGCTACTTTATTAAAACAAAATGGCTCTTTACTGTCTTTACTGAGAAATACTTTTGAATTTTCATCACCAAATCATAAAGTTTGTGATTACCATCCAAAGATTTCACGTCAATTCGTCGTGTGCGTCAATTCGTCGACTACGTCAACTCGTCGCCTGCGTCAATTCGTTGCGTGCGTCAATTCGTTGACTACGACAGTTCGTCGCGCGTGAATTCGTCGCGGACAAATTCGTGGACTACGTCAATTCGTCGCGCTTACAGATTTTGGTTACATACAAAACGAATGCATAAAAACGTACGATTTCGAACGTCTTGCTCCCTGATCAAATTTATAAAGTTTGGACATGCAGACAGGATAGGAATATTACGTTTTTCTTTGGCACTAAAAATATTAGACGGTAAACGGTTTTTGGAACGGGGCAGGGCCCGGTTGGTCAGAGACCCCATATACAGAATTTTCGTAAAATCTACAGTTTTCAATTCAGAACCACCAAATCTGGCATACTATCTCGTGGTATTCTAACTTGGACTGTAGACGGTTTGGGGAAGCGGTTGGAGAGGGGGGGGGGTTAGAGCCCCCTACAGAATTGCCGTAAAATATAGTTTTCAATTTAGAACTACCAAATTTGGTATATTATCTCATGGTACTCTAACCTAGACGGTAGACGGTTTTTGGAACGGGTCAGGGGCCCTGTTGGTCAGAGCCCCCCATACACAAAATATTCGTAAGATCTACAGTTTTCAATTCAGAACCACCAAATCAGGTATCCTATCTCATAGTGTTCTAACTTAGACGGTTGTCGGTTTTTGGAACAGGTCAAGGTCCAGGGAGTCGGAGCCCCCACCCCCCATACATACAAAATTTTCGTAAAATGTAGTTTTCATTTCAGAACCATCAAATTTGGTATCATGAAACTCTAACTTAGACACTAGACGGTTTTTGGTAGGGGTTGGAACCCGCGGGGTCGGAGCCCCCACCCCCCTCATAAAAATTTCGTAAAATCTACACTTCAAAATTGCCTTTATTCTTCAGTAAAATAACATTTCTATGTACATGACAATGGAATTCTGCCAATAAATACAGTGGTATATACATCAGCTGGAAAGTTCCAGTGAAACGTAAAACAAAATATTGGTAAAATCATAAAATTATTTCGCCACGTAGGGCGAAGGAGAGGCAGACAATAAAGCACGAGCGATACAAATGAAAATGTTTACCTACAGCATTGTAGACAGGGAAATACATGATTCTATACAATGCACAAATTCCAATTAAGCATTACTACCATACTAAAGATTAAACATGCACAAGGTACTAATTCACATAAAAGACCATGGGTGAGAAGGAACTAACAGGTGCAACAGTATTTGGAGATATGACAGTAATGGTAGAAACAAATAAGCAGAAATACTAATCATATGTACAGAATTATGCAGTGACAAGAGAGAAATATGCTAAACGGACCCAAGAGAGCAACTTTACAAAAAAACAGAAATCGAACAGTAATGCAATGCACAAGTTTCATATCATATGTTCAGAACAATACAGTGACAAGGAAGAAAGCCGCTAAACATACCCAGAAGGGCAGCTTCTCATGAAACAGAAATGCAACAGTGATGCTACATTCAAAATTTACAACATATGTACAGAAGTATTCAGTGACAAAGGGAAATAACGCTAAATGTACCCAGAAGGGCATCTTGCTACATTAAATTATACACACAGTGACTAATATTTTAAAAATATATTCAACATAATGAAATGGACATTGCGTGGGCAGTAAACTGTGCAGAAGGAAGAATTATATACAACAACATAAAATCTAACATTATCGAATAGAACATGGGAAACATGGTGAGCTATCTCAATTGGCACATAAAACAGAATAATCACAAATAGCGAAGCACCAAAATTAATACGAAAAACATGATTTGTTACAGTGAACGTGGGCGACAACAAAAATCCCACTTATATGTTGACATGTAACTGCAAATTGTGGATATGGAACCACCCAGCCGATTGGGCCCAGGTGGATTGAAAAACGCTATCGGTGTTTGTTGAGGCAGCACGAGAGTGCTCCATTTGGAGGCGAGAGGTTAACCGTGCTAGGAAGCGTCTCCGAATGATAGCACTTGCCTCCTGAGGAAGTGGAATAAGAGCAGGGAAGCGTTGTTGAAGATGGAAAGCATAGACAGTGAACTTCACAAGAAGAAAAATGTAACGACATACAGGAGGCAAGTGAGTTGGTGGATGCTTTGTTTGGAGTAGCCAAGCATATGCAAGAAACGGTAACGATCGAGCACAAATTCGATCAGCAAGACGAAATGCTGTATCTACAGTTTTCATCTTAGAACCACCAAATTTGGTATACTATCGTATGGTACTCTAACTTAGTCGGCAGACCGTTTTTGGAACTGCTCAAGGCCGGGGGGGTGTCCGAGCCCCCACATAAAATTTTTTCTTAAAAACTACAGTTTTCAATTTAGAACCACCTAATCGGGTATACTATCTCATGGTACTCTAACTTAGACGCTAGACTGTTTTTGGAAGGGGTTGGGGCCCGGGTATCAGAACCCCCCCCCCCGAATAAAAACTTTTTCGTAAAATCCACAGTTTTCAATTTAGAACCACCAAATTTGGTATACTATCTCATGGTACTCTAACTTAGACGCTAGACGGTTTTGGGAAGGGGTTGGAGCCCGGGGGTCAGACCCCCCTCCCGAATATTTTTTTTTTTGTAAAATCTACAGTTTTCAATTTAGAACCACCAAATTTGGTATACTATCTCATGGTACTCTAACTTAGAGAGTAGACCGTTTTTGTAGCGGGTCGAGGCCCGGGGGTCAGAGCCCCCACATACAAAATTTTCTTAAAAACTACAGTTTTCAATTCAGAACCACCAAATCTGGTATACTATCGCATGGTACTCTAACTTAGACGCTAGACGATTTTTGAAGGGGTTGCAGCCCGGGGGTAAGGGCCCCCCTCATAAAAAAATTCGCAAAATCTACAGTTTTCAATTTAGAACCACCAAATTTGGTATACTATCTCATGGTACTCTAACATAGACGACTGACCGTTTTATGAACGGGTAAAGGCGCGGGGGTCAGAGCCCCCCACATACAAAATTCTCTTGAAAACTACAGTTTTCAATTCAGAACCACCAAATCTGGTGTACTATCTCATGGTACCCTAACTTAGACGCTAGACGGGTTTTGGAAGGGGTTGGAGCCCTGGCGGTCAGACCACCCCCTCGAATAAAAACTTTTTCCTAAAATCTACAGTTTTCAATTTAGAACCACCAAATTTGGTATACTATCTCTTGGTACTCTAACTTAGACAGTAGACCGTTTTTGGAAGGGGTTGGAGCCCGGTGGTAAGGGCCCCACCATAAAAATGCAGCGTAAAATCTACAGTTTTCAATTTAGAACCATCAAATTTGGCATACTCTCTCATGGTACTCTAGCTTAGACGGTAGACGGTTTTCGGAACGGGTCGGGCACGGGGGCAGAGTCCCCCCGCCCATAAATTGTTTTCGTTAAAACAAAAGTTTTTAATTTAGAGCTACCAAATTTGGTATACTATATAATGGTGTTCTAAATTAAACGGTAGACGGTTTTCAGAACGGGTCGGGGCCAGGGTGGTTACCCCCCCCCCTACACACAAACTTTCGTAAAATCTATAGTTTTCAATTTAGAACCACCAAATTTTGTGTACTATCTAATGGTACTCTAACTTAGACGGTAGAAAGTTTTTGGAACGCATCAAGGCCCGGGGGTAAGACCCCCACATACAATTTTTTTTTAAATCTTTATTTTTCAATTCAGAACCACCAAATTTTGTGTCGTGAAACTCTAACTTAGCGGGAGACGACAAGTACGGTGTGTGCCATTAACGCCTGCTCAAGGTTGACGGCGGTTTCTGTGGTGCCAGGAACAAAAGAACTGGACACAACAGCAATGGGGTCGAGTTCTCTTTACGGATGAGAGCCGATTTAGTCTGACGAGTGATTCTGGACATATGCACATCTGGAGAGAGCAGGG
This sequence comes from Macrothele yani, assembly GCA_039090855.1. Taxonomy (NCBI): domain Eukaryota; kingdom Metazoa; phylum Arthropoda; class Arachnida; order Araneae; family Macrothelidae; genus Macrothele; species Macrothele yani. Next base: position 74,092,466 of record CM077034.1, on the reverse strand, counting down.
AACACAAGCAATCACACCTCCAACATCATCGAAAGGGACCGGTTTGGAGGTGGCGGATTTCTCGTTTGGGGCGGTATCATGCTTGGTAGCTGTACTGACCTCCACATCTTCGAAAGAGGTTCAGGTACTGGTGTCGGCTATTGTACCGAGAACCTCCTGCCTCACGTACGTCTGTTTAGAGGTGCTGTGGGTCCTTAGTTCTTCTTCATGGACGACAACGCTACACCTCATTGAACAGTGGCAGTCGCAGAGCTGTTGGAGACTGAAGGTATTCAACGCACTGAGAGGCCAGCAAGAACCCCGGACCTAAATCCAACCGAACACGTGTAGGATCTTCTCGGGAGATGCTTGGCAGCACGTCACCAGCCGCCAGCAACAATTCCGCTGCTGCGATTGGCGCTACAAGAAGAATGGGCCGCGATGCCTCAACAGCGCCTTGACAACCTCGTCCTCAGCATGGACAGACGTTCTAAATCCTGCAACGCAGTCAGGGGTGATCACATCCCCTACTAATGACTGGATTTTTCTTGGCAGCCGCCTGTCACATGGACGTTTCTGTCTTCTGTACAGTTGTGCTCGAAGCTACCTTTTCAATAAAGTGCCTTTGTATCCTTTGGATTCCTTGTTTTTGCTCACTTTTCCCATATTCTTATATCTTGGGGATCTTATCGTAAGATTTGAGTCGATGTGGAGCACTTCTGCACGACGTTACATTCGAAAAACCATCTCGTTCTTAAATTTTGCACGCCAGTGTATGTGAAAATATTTCTGAGCCATTTTATGTTACATGTGAAACAAGTAACATGCTTTTTACCCGCTAATAAAAAAATAATAAGAAGCTGTTTCTATTTCTGAAAGTTTTCCCGATTGCTGAAACTGGCTGATTGATTTCCTTACGGGTTCCACTAACTTTGAATAGCTTTGATAAATCTTATTCACGTGAGAAATTATTAAAACGACGTGCTTATTCAGTTTTTATTTATTATGATTTGGTGGTACGGGCTAATCATAAGTTTTAAATGTGGTTTCTGTTTTTGAAGGATTACTCGTTATTGTACCTTATGTAATTTCACATGATCTGATCGTATTGCCCAGCAGTGAGAAATGAGTATGATTCTGTTTAAATCTGTTGAATAGGAATTTGTATTCGATCTTTAGAAACCTCAACTTCCAGAAACACTGTTTGTATTGGTATTTTTATAAGTTTTAGCAGGTCTGAATGCACCATAAATTCCAACATTCATTGATTTCTATCACTTCAAATTAAGTCACATCCTGCGTTCGTACTTTGCCATTTCCAGATATTGTTTTTTTGTGGTTTTTTTTGAAGAAATTTGAATTTTAAATTAGTATTCTAAATCAAACTTTAGCCCTGGAAATACGTTTACTCTGTGTGAAGAAAACAATTGCAAGGGTGCCCAACAGAACGTGCCACGTGATCGTATCCTGGGAATAACAATTTAAAACGATGTCAAACACCATTGGCTGTACGAATGTGAGTGTGGAATATAAAATATCTAGGTCCTTGTGCAACTCACGTACGCCATTTTTTGATGGAATTCGCTAAGATGTTAATAACCAATTAATACCGAAGTGTTTTTCCTGTGACATATTACACTTCACTGAAATCCCTTTTCTGAAAGGAGTTTCACAGTACATAGTCCGATCATAAACCTAGTTATTAAGAGTAACTGTAGTTTCCTACCTACGGGACAGACACCTTTGGAGATATAACTGACACAAAGTAAAACCTAATATTGCGACACACCGATAATGAAAAAGAATATCGCGGTCACCCATGACATAACTCATATCAGTATGGCACACGAGAAAAGCTTCGATGGAAAAAATCTGATAAGTATACTACTTCATATACCTGAAAATCAATTAAGATCTCTTAAAAATTCAAATTTATATCAGAACACTTTATCCATCGCATAAATATTATTTTTTTTATTAACGGAATCAATACAATTATTATGAATTCAACAAAAACGTGTAAATGTATGATTTGCGTCATTTGTTTCATTTCACTTAAATAAAAATGTAAAATTACCAGCCAGGTGAATACGCAATATCTATTTATTGGCAAATTGCATATTTGGAAATTACATCATCATCATCATTGTCAACCATTATCAGTCCACTGCTGGACGAAGGTCTCCCCAAGTTTCCTCCACAACGGTCTGTCTTGTGCCAGTCTACTCCATGTCACCCCTGCATACTTTCGAATTTCATCCTCCCATCTCCCATGTGGTCTGCTTCTGGGTCTTTTCCTGTCCCTTGGAATCCAATCTAAAATTTCGGCTGTCCATCGATGATTTGTCCTTCTGGCAGTATGTCCAGCCAATTGCCATTTCAGGGATTTAACTCTGATCATGATGTCTTCCACTCTTGTCATTTTTCGGATCCACGAGTTCCTCTTCTTATCTCTCCTGGTTACACCAAGTATGCACCTCTCCATGCTACTTTGAGTTGTCTGCAGCATTTGTATGTCTCTTTTAGTTAAGGTCCACGTCTCTGCACCATACGTAAGCACTGGAAGGATGCATTGATCAAACACTTTTCTTTTAAGACATAATGGCATATTGCTCTTGAAAATTATGCTGTTTCTTCCAAAAGCTCTCCAGGCAAGTTTTGTACGCCGATTAATTTCTTCATCAATGTGACCCTCACTTGATATCTGCTGTCCAAGATAAACGTACGTGTCTGTTATCTCCAGCTTTTCTCCATCAATCGATAAATCTTCATTTCTTGTTAAAGCATTGAACATCACTTTTGTCTTCTGAAAGTTCATTTTTAATCCCACTTCTTTACTCTTGTCAGCAAGTTCCTGGATCATACTCTGCAGCTCTGATGGGGTAGTTGCAAAAATGACTACGTCATCAGCAAAACGAAGGTGGGTTAGATAATCTCCATTAATCTTTATCCCCTTGTTTTCCCAGCTCAGCGACTGAAAAACACCCTCCAATGTGGCATTAAAGAGCTTCGGAGATATGGTGTCACCTTGTCTCACTCCCTTTCCAATTTTTACGTGTGTTGTATTTTCAAACAGCCTAATCTTTGCACTTGCATTTTCATAGATGTTATTAATAATATTAATGTATGCATTTTCAATACCGCAGGTTTTCAGAGCCATTGTAACTGCTGATGGTTTCACCGAATCAAAGGCTTTTTCATAATCGATAAAAGCCATGCACAATTGAAGTTCATATTCCCTCGCTCTTTCAATTAGTTCTCTCAGCACGTGGATATGATCTATTGTGCTGTAGCCACTCCTGAATCCAGCTTGTTCTCTCGGTTGAGCCATGTCCAGTGTTAACTTCAAGCGGTGTTAAAGAACTTTAGTGAAGATTTTATAAACTACTGATAGGAGGCTGATAGGTCTGTAGTTTCCGAGATCCTCAATGTCACCTTTCTTATGTAGCAGGATCATTGTAGCCGTGTTCCAATCTTCACGAATCTTTCCTTCATTAAGGCATCGAGTGAAAATTTGGGCGAGTACTGTTTCGATTTCTCCACTTGCTTCTTGTATGATGTCTACAGTAATTCCATCTTCTCCTGGAGGTTTTCCCCGCTTCATGTTCTTGATTGCATGTGCAACTTCTGCTGGAAGGACTGGAGGAAATCTGGTACTGGTATCTTTTATGATGTCTGGAGTGCATATATCATCCCTTTCATATAATTTGGAGTAGAAATCTTTCACTCTTGTCAAAATTTGGCATCTATTTCTTGTTACAGAACTATCTTCTTTTCTCAGTGCCATAATCTGTTTTCTTCCCTTACTGAGATGTCCCTTTGCTATCTTTAGGCTTTGGTTGTTTTCAATTGCTTTCCTCACTAGTTCACAGTTGAATTTTCTTACGTCTTCAGTGATACTTTTTCGTACTGTCTTGCATAACTCTATATATTCCACTTTGGAAGTCACATCTTCTTTAGTTGTCCTCATCTCTCTTCTTTTTTGCATCAACATTTTCGTTTTCCTGATAATTTATTTACATGCAACTTGTTCTTAAACACAGCTGATTTTGTTGCTGTTTCCATAAGAGCTTTGGTTATGTTTCTGTTAACTTCAGAGATGTCCACTTCTTCCAATGTTAGGCCTTCTAAAGCAGAGAACCTGTTCTTCAGTTCCAACTTGAAGGTATTATGGTGTTTTTTAAGGTTGGTTATGTCAATAGATTTTGTTTGTCTTATGAGCTTGCCACGTTCAAGTTTAGTGTTGAGGTGCATCTTACATCTTACCAATCTATGGTCACTACCTGTGTTGAACTTGTTTAGCACACTGCAGTCTTCTATGACGAATTTTTTGTTACACATAATAAAATCAATTTCACTTGTCGTCCCATTAGGATGTCTCCATGTCCATTTCCTGTGTGGCTTTTTCTTGAAACAGGAGTTCAAGATGAAAAATCCTTCTGGCTCTGCAAACTCTACGAGAGTATTTCCACGCTGGTTTCTGTTGCCGTGACCGAATTTACCTACTGAAGTTTCATTCTGTTGCCGTTGCCCTATTTTTGCATTGAAATCTCCCATAATTATTTTCAAGTGCTGCTTACCTTTATTATTTAGATGACAAATTTCCTCATAAAATTCTTCAATTTCTTCTTCAGGATGACTTGTGGTGGGTGCATAAGTTTGAATAATCTGAGCCTGGTATCTTTTCGAGAGTTGGATAACAAGTCGTGCAGCTCTGTCAGAGGAACTTTCAACTTCTACAACTTCATCCTTCAGTTCTTGTTTATTATAAATCCAACACCACTAGTTCTGCCAGTATCTGTCCCACGATAGTAGAAGAGATGTTCACTTTTCAATTCGATGAGATCTTCTCCTTTTCTCCTTACCTCAATTAGCCCCACGATGTCCCACTTGATTTTTTGTAGTTCCTCTTCCAATTCAAGAAGCCTTGAATCAGAAGATAGGGAGCGTCCATTATACGTAGCCAAGGTTAGCATTAGATGGCAGCCTAGTCCGGTCCTCCGGGGATTCTTAGCACCCTCTGCCTTCATGTCGCACTGGCCGCTGCCTTGGCCAGGTACATTCCAGCTGCCGGAGACTGAGGGCCAAGATTTAAGTTGTGGAATCATTTTGGAGGGGTTTGGCCATAACCCACCACGCTGGCCAAGCGGGTTGGTGAGTGTGGGATAGAATTTCCTGTAATCCCGATGGTATAGTTATACCGCTATTGGCGGTCTCGGTGGTTGGTGCGTATGGAATTTACAATGACAAAGAAGGTAAGTGTTTTCCAAGCATGTGTTTTGAAATATTTATTAACTTTATATTTAAAATAATATATTGGAAATTACATACAGTATATTATTTTAAATATAAAGTTAATAAATATTTCAAAACACATGCTTGGAAAACACTTAGCTTCTTTGTCATTGTAAATTACATACGCACCAACCACCGAGTGTGGCTAGCGGCAAGCTTGAAAACATAGGTGGATAACTATCGAAAGTCACAAAATAACTTAAGTTGAAAAGTTACTCAGAGCCGCCCCCGGTTGCGCAGTGGTCTAAGCGTTTTTTCTGATCATCCGTCCGAGATGGGTTCGAATCCCGGTGAGGCAAAGAATATAAAGCTTGAAGAACGCCAACTCTCATAGAGATAACGTAAAACAGGCGACAACAGCGCTATCACATCTTAAGTGGTAATATGCTCTGCTGGAAAGTTATCATTCAGGAGCAAATTACGTTAGCGGGACTACGGCAATAAAGCTTGTCTTTGATCCACGATGGTATTCTTCGATCTGGTGACTATTTGGTTAGAGCAGTGTTTTTTGTTGTTGTTGCTGTTTTCCAATATTCCAAGCATCTCTTATTTTGGTGAGAAAAATATGAAATAACATCAGTATTACTCATGAAAGAAATATGGGATTACACCATATAATACAAATTTTGTAGATGACAATAAGGTTTTGGTGTAAACGTGACAAGGATGGAAAGTCAGATAAGATCCGAAAACTGGAAAATTTTCATCGTCCTGGAGCGGGACTCGAAGCCGCTTCTCCCAGATATCGCCCGGGTATACTAACCACTACACCACCCTGAACGACCAAGTCTCAAGTTTTCGATTAATTTGAATAAAAGAATCACAGGATTTGCTAGTCGAAGCAGCCGGCATTCATGTTTAGCGAATCCGGAGGTTAAGAATCCTATCCCGTGATTTCCCGGAGAAGCAGATAAATCATGAAACAAATACGGGATTACACCATATAATACAAATTATGAAGATGCAATACGATTTTTGATGTAAATGTGACAAGGATGGAGAGTCAAAAAATATCCGAAAACTTGAACATGTACATCGTCCTGGAGCGTGACTCGAACCCGCGTCTCCCAGATAGCGCCCGGGTATGCTAACCACTACACCACCCGGAACGACCAAGTCTTAAGTTTCCGATTAATTTGAATATAACCACCACAGAATTCGCTAGTCGAAGCAACCGCCATTCATGTTTAGCGAATCTGGAAGTTAAGACTCCTCCAGATTCGCTAAACATGAATCCGTGATTGCCCGGAGGACCAGCTAAATCATGAAAGAAATACGGGATTACACCATATAATACAAATTGATGGGAAACGTAGACCTGGTTGTTCTGGGTGGTGTAGTGGTTAGCATACCCGGCGATATCTGGGAGACGCGGATTCGAGTCCTGCTCCAGGGCGATGAAAATTTTCAAGTTTTCGGATATTATCTGACTTTCCATTCGTGTCACATTTACACCAAAAATCGGATTGTCATCTTCAAAATCTGTATTACTATTTAAATTAAATTTTACCAAATATTATAGTTAGGCCTAAGGATTCGTACAAAATGCAGACGTTCAGTAGGATTTGGTAATATTGAAAATGTTTCGGAAAAACTGAAGAACAAACAAAAGCCTTAACTAACTCGATTGGCGTTACAAAACTAACATATCCGATTTGCGAAGTGATTATGCTACCGAGAAGATAACAGTCACGTGCTGTGAGTAACTCGGATGACTGTTCTTAATCCAAAGAATTGAAGTCAACAGAAATACGCATGCGCAGTCTTCTTCGGTATCAGCCTGTATGTTGGCATATGTGCACTGCATTTTAACTCAAAAGGTATGGCTGTGCTAGTTACGTCTCGCCGAGCCTTAACGTCTTCTCAGTTTGATATTCTTTGGGTGTTACGTGGATGTTGTGTTTCTCTTAGGGCGCTGGACTTCTTCCTTCCCTGGAACCAGAGACAATAATATAATGACGGGCGACTTCTTATAGCCCGCTGAGTTGCTCACGATGGTCGTTAAACCTACAATAAAAAAACAAAGTAACTCAGGAGAAGATTTGTTTTCCAGAATTAAAAATTATGTCTGACAAGAATTTTTCTTATCTTTCCCCATTGTCAAAAGGCTAAACTTAGACAAACTCTAGAGCTAACTTTTTTTGGAGGTTTAGCGACCACCGTGAGCAACTCAATGGGCTGTAGTGTCTCCTGTTTCTGATTTAGGGCCACTAATTTCAGATAAGGCAGAAGCCTGTGCTGTAAGACAAACAGAACAACATAATGTTTGCTTCTAGAGATTGAAATCCGGGCCCATTTCGGATGAATAGTCAGAATTCAGCGCTTAGAACACTGCACCACCAGAGAGGCGAATCTAACGTCTTGACGATATCCTTCCAAAGTGAGCGAATGAGTGAGCAAAAGTCACCTAAAAAATGTTTTGCATGAAGAACCAGTTAATTCGTAGCTGAGTAATTGTCGTTTTCTGTTTCCCTTGTGCAATTATTGTTTGTTTGTTTATGTTCACAAAATCTAATGAAAATAATTCGGCAGTTTTGTATGCAAAATAATGGTTTTATAGAGTTTGGCACTATCGCGGTAATATTTCCTCAGGTACTAAACAAACAAAGCTGTGACTTGGGCGGCTGCTTAGCTTATTTCTCCGAAAGCATTTTCAACGACAGCTGTTGGATACTGTTGTTTTAAATGATCCTTATTTCTCGTAATGCCAGTTTTTCCCGCAAAGGCTAAATTTTACGTTGTCCTTTTTCTTACCAAAAGAAAAGTAACACTGCTCGAAAGGTATTTTACATTTACCCATTATTACTGATTGCTTACTTTCAACAAATAACTGTTTCAATACCTGACGCAAGTTTAAACTTTCATTACAAAAAAGAGAACAACGCTTTTGACTTCGTCTCTATCTGACTGAACAGCACACTTTAGCTTTGAGCTTGAATTAATCTTAAGAACAGCAGAGTGCAAAATCCGCATACCCTGACGGCCTCACCGTTAATTGTACGTATATACTAATCTTTTTTTTTCAAATGGGGAAGAGCACCTTTCCAACGGACACAGCTTCAGTGAGATATCATCACAATTTCACACGAGGTTATCTCTTGTACGCCCGTGAAACGTCTGTTCAAATTGTTTTTAACATTTGTCTTTAGCTGTTTTATTTTTTTTCTACTTTGATTTTTTTATTAGAGGTTTAACGACCACCGTGAGCAACTCAATCGGTTATAACCAGTCGCCCGTGCCTAATTTAGGGCCACTGACTCCAGGGAAGGGAGAGAGCCAGTGCCGTAAGACAAAAACAGCATTCAGGTCTCATTTAATTTCTGAAGTTGTACGAAAAGTCAGCATTCCTCGATCCACGGTGTCACGTGTGCAACGAGAATACCTCATGGAAGGTATTACTACCCACGGTGGACAGCACAGTGGCCGACCACTTGTGCTGCATGACCGCGACCAGCGGCGTCAGATGAGGATTATCAATGCTAAACGACAAGTGACACTATCTCAAATTACATCCCAATTCAATGCAGAAGGAACCAGAGACATATCCATCAGGTCAGTGCAGCGTAATGTAGCGCCTATGGAGTATGGGAGCAGAAAACTGACCAGAATGTCTTTGGTAATTCTAAGACATCAGACACAGCGCTTCAGCGGGACTCGGGAACACGGTAATTGTACCTTCAAAGATTGGCAACACATGGCGTGGTCTGATGAGTCACGCTATCTGTTGTTACGTGCTTGTAGTTCGGTTCGGGTGTGGAACAAATCCCATGAGACTATGGGCCCCAGCTCTCAAAAAGACACTGGGTAAGTTGGTTGTGGTTCCATGCATTTGTGGGGTGTCTTTGCGTGGCACGGTTTGGGTTCTCTAGTCTTGGTAAACACGTCATTAACCGGTAATCGCTTTGTTGCTGGGCTGGATGACCATATGTTGACCTTCATAGGCTTAATATATCCCAAAACGAATGGGATTTACCAAGATGAACAATGAACCATATCATCGGCCCAAATTGTACAAAAATTGCTTGAGGAGCATTCTGGTCATTTCTGAAGGATAGCTACACTATCCGTCAGAAACGCTACAACGTTCGCCTGAAATAAACCCAATGGAGCACCTTTGGGACGTGGTGGAAAGATCCATTCGCACCCGAGATCCTGCACCTGCAAATAGGAGAGAGCTGTGGGCGGCTATTCCGACGGCATGGCTGAACATCTCTCCAGAAGTCTTCCGGCCACTTGTGGAATCAATGCAAAGTCGAGTTGCTGCACCTCGCTGGGCTACAGGAGGTCCTACACGATACTAATTACATATACCATGATTCTTGGCTCTTCAGTGAATACCATATTTCATCGTTTACGCATGTCAGTAGCAGAATGATATCATGAATTCAGTATGCAGTAGGTAAATGGTCTCATTCTATGGTCATGAGATGTTCCACGCATTCAGTAGAACCTCAAGAAAAAAAACCCTGGAGTTCCCGAAACAACCAAGCACCACAGCTACACAGAGGAAGATTTCGACTTTTTGCATTATCAAGTTTCTAGCATAGTCGGTATCTGCTGAGGAAGACGAAAATGATATAATTTCGTTTCTCGAGAATCGAATGCATTGTCTTTCAACAGGTATCATAACTTCCTTCACGTTGTTCTTCTATTGGTGTACTTAAACGAATGAAATTGAAATAGTACTGACGCCATGAGCCGTCATCAAGTAATTGTAGCATTTCAGGCTTAACTTACATTTAAAGTACCGTACTTAAATTCCAAACAGTTAGCTTTTTCAAACGTTCTTGGATATCTATACGGAAACCAACAGAGCGGGTTGTGTTCGAATGTGTAAGTATTTATCTTTTTATTTTCAGAGGATTTTATGTAAACAAAGAAAATTGGAAGAAAACAATTGTAATTTTGTTATTATATAATCAATCAACTAAATTCAAACTGACAATTACATCGTAAAATATTGCTTACTAAGAAGTACTGCTAATTACCTAGAAAGTGACAGCCAAAAAAAGCTGCTGTGTCTTGCTCTTCATTATATAAAACTTGTTGGAAATCAACAAAAATTCGACACCATGTTTTCCCAAATGCTAAGCATTTTAACGTACGGAATTTCATATTTGATTTATACCGTGAAATTAATTTTAGAAATTTTTGTGAAAAAATTAAAGGGATGCGGAAGTAATGTTTTATGCTTTCTTCCAGGTAAAATTTTGCTTCGGCTCTGTGCATATGTTCTCTTTATCTGACAGATCGTTTGTTATTTAAAACTAACCCCAGTCAAAAATGCTTGCATTGTTGACATTTTGTAATTCTTTTTTTGCAAGAATTATCTGCTATGAGTATGCTCATCATTCTGTCTGTCGTTGCATAATGTCTGACACGATGTGCTGATTCAAAAAATATGGCCTTGAAAATATGGAGCATCGAGATGTATATCACTATCTAGCGAAAATACGGCGCAGTTTCAGAAGCAACTGACAGATTCATTTTTACAGTAATTTACTGCTTATTTTTTACACGACTGATACATTTTTTGACCAGGAGTTTCTTAATGCAACGAAAAGCACGTTGAACACAGTTTTAATTTAGCAATTGTCAAATAAAGTAATTCAAAATTTCATTATTTGTCTTACATTGGGACTGTATAAATCAACCGATTGGAAAACAGAACAAAAAATAATTTTGTTTCAGTGAAATAAAATATCTCTCTGTATTCTCCTACATGGTGATGTAATATTACATCTTTATAATGCTCGCTACCAAAATTATGAAAGAAAGAAAACATATCTCCTGTTTACGCTGTGTAGAAAGATCTATTTGTATAGTCTAGCAAGCATCGCATGAAGCCAGAAAATGGAATCTAAACCAACATACAACCCAAAGCATCATTATCCATTCTCCTGCGCCATGTGACATTTGTTGTCAGAATGTCTTTTCTTTTGGCTGTAATACATGTAAATAATAGGAGCTCAGACAATTACAAAGACATTGCAGGTGAATAGGGAGGCAAAGAGCATGCTACTTCCGGAGTATACAGAATGCAGCCGTTGTAGGGAGTATCTAATGTGTTGACACTTTTGCGCGAGCATTTGATTACTAAATCTTTAAGATTTAAATGTATGTAAGACGACATTTAAATGTTTAATAGTTTCTTTGTTTTTTTTATTTCTCTGCTGTGTGTATATGTCCGGCAACGATATAACATATTATTTTCCCTTTTACTAGTCTGTTTTTGTTGTTTGTTGGATATGAACACTTGCTAATTACAGTTTGATTTAGAAAATTATCGGTTCGTACACGAATATTCTTAATATGTAATTTCTGCAGTACATTTTGAATTGAATCAAAAACTCTTGCTTTTTCCATTTTCCCCATTCATAGATGTCTTTGCAAGATCAATTGATGTCTGCGGTTTCCTAACTTACAGTATTACGTTTGTCAGTCTATATCTCTGCACAGTCATTGGACTTTTACATATCCTCCACTTTTTCAGTTGGCAATCGGAAATTCCATGTTGTCGGTGTTTGTACCGTGAAAAATAACTCCACATGCTATTGAAAATGGCATTTGATGAAGCATTGAAATGGGCAGCTCTCAATTCCTGTATTTCGTTCTGACATATTTTAGTGCTCAACGTACGTTCTCCGTTGACTCATATAGTATCATGAGATCACAAGGAACTGGAAAATATGTGCATTACGAAGAAACTAAATTATATGATGCCCTAAAGTAAATTTACAGCGGCCTTAAATTAAAAACTAAATTCCACTTGAGTTCTCCTCTCTCTTGGAAGAATATTCTACATTATACGATATATCTTCTGAAATCTTTAACTGCCGCACAATTTTGAATGACTGACGGTATTCCTCTCGATGTAAAAGTCCCATTTCAAAAGCTCATTTCTCTCATTTACTATTTCTTTTTGTCGATTTATTAGATTACGGAATTTGGCAGCTCTAGTTACATATTTAAATACTTTTATTTGTGGTTAATTTGCTGATTTTAAAACTGAATTTTTTTTTAGTTCTTTCAATGACTCTGATTATTCCGCACATTACTTTTTCTATATGAAGTTAAATTTTTCCACAGCAAAACATAATTTTTCCAGTTATTTCCTGTTCCCTCTTTACTTTCAAATACTGCGTTTTGAAAAATTCATTTCGGATTGAAACAGATTAAGAGGGCGCATTCACTGAACAGAGAGGGACACGATGTCTTCTATTTTATATTGCAGAAAATGAGCCCGTCTACTAATTCCCACATATTTTTGAACTTACGTCGTGTTGTGTTTTGTTTAACAAGATGATCCAAGAATTAAAAAAGGTATTCCGTTAATATGCATTTAATGACTATATTTTTGTGCTAATTCGGTAATATAATGAGGCCCATGATTTAAATGCTTCCCTCTGGATTTTTCATGTATATTTGAAACAACGTTGAGTAAATATCTGAATAAGAACATATCAATTTAAGTTTCAAATTGATGTTCACAAGTTGTTTCGAAATAAGTGTTATAGAACATATATAATAGTAAAAAAATATGCATGTGTACTCTATTATTGAAATGTATCTAGTACTCTACACTGCAAATCAATGTACTACTTCCGAGTTGGGGAGCCTTTCATGCTGGAAGGCCGCATTCAAATAGATGTAGTATAGAAATGCGCCATTCAAGAGACTTCAATTAGATATACTTGGAAATGCACGTTATTTTGTAAAAATCATACTGAGTACTGACTAACTTTAAAAATAAAAAATAAAAATTAATTATAAAGTGTCGTAACCTTTTAATAACTTTGTCATGAATGCCACTTGAATGTTTGCTTAGAACATGGAGGTCCGTACTTTTAGCTGGTCCTCTGGATGTGTATTCATCATATGTGAACGTTAGTGTGTCTTGATTTGGTTTAGGTAGGATAATGTACACTGTTGGCCACCCAAAATGCAGCACCAAGAAGGAAGCATTCGATTTGCCTGAAATTTCCAGCATGCGTCGTCCGCGAGAGGAAATGCAAACGATTTGCATTGCAGGACATACGCAAATCATTTGCGCCCGGCACACCACCGATAAGCACTATAAGAAGGCTGCACAGAAGGCGAAATGTAAAAAGTGGAAGTGTGTTGTGCTGCAGGACATGTGCGTGGGAAACTTCCTGATGCCTCGTCGCAGAACACGGCAGTCATTCCAGCACGTTTCGCAGTTAGACAGAGGTCGACCCAGCAACAACAGTATTGCTGGCCCAGCACTATGTTGCCGCTGCCGAACTGTCAATAAAATGTACGGGCGGCCAACAGAAGGGCCAGCAGTTCAGGCCAACAGCTGGCCAACAGTTGGCAGGCCATCAGTTGCCATATGCCACAACAGGGCCATCAGATGTCCATCACAAAAAGCAGCTACCACAAGTGGCCCTTCAGTGGCCCTGCAAGCACGTGCCAGGAATGATGGCTAGCCTAATGTGGTCTGCTAGTTTGCCGGTACTGGCAGCCGGAAACCGCGTGACGTAACTGATGGCTTGCCGAATCTTGTCCGCCAATTTCCCAGTAATAGCCATAATAAAAAAAAAATAATCAAGGATAACCGCAGTTTCCGAAAACTACAATTTTGTTTCTACCCTTACGAAACTTGTGAATTAACGCACTGCGTTGGGGAAATTTTCTCATCAGACCGCAAAAACGCTCGCTTGCATCTGAGTGGATTTGAACCACGGCCGTTGGCGTGGGAGCTGAGATCTCTACCGACCGGACTAGCTTGCCACGCAATTGCGGGTGCTTGAAGCTGTATGCGATGTATAATCGAATGGTTCCCTCTTTCATTTAAAAATGTTGCGAGGTATTTTTCATAAATGTCAGTTTCATATAATTTATAAATTTATTTTTTCAACGTATCGATAGTTGTTCTTTTTTTACCTTGAGGGAACTTCACTCATTTTCAATGAGTGAACCAATTTAAAGTCGCTTTCTAAAGTTTTCTACAGTCCTTGTTGTCTTGAAAGGCGATTGTTGAATTAATATATATTTACCGGGGTTCATGTCACATTCTGTTACATTTTTAACGTTATATCGTTTCTTTTCGTTGTCCGAAGCTACATTTGTTTTAAAAAGGAAAGATATTTTATTTTACTTCTCCTTATATTTAGGAGCGAATTCCTCCCAGTCTTGTGTATTCAACCCATGGATGAGTACATTATATTCACATAGTGTTGCTCTTTTTTTTTCAAATAATTAATAAATTTTGTACTCGTATAATTATTTTTTTTTTGTTTCACGACATTTGTTTCAAGCGGTTTCAAATTATTTGTTATTATTCACCCACTCCATTACATGAACTGTAATTCATGGGAATATTCTATTTCAATGAATAACAATTCATGTAATGGAGTGGGTGTATTTCATGGCTGTAATCTAGTATTTCATGGCTTAATCTGATATCTTCGTTGAAGTGGAATTTCATTAGGAAATTTATTCGCCTCTTTACATATGGCTTTTTTTCTTAACATCCACTAAAATAACAGGATGGCGTTAGCGTCCTTTTCAACTAACTGGTACCATGAAGGACACTGCTTCTGCGCAGTCCCGTTGCTTTGACCTGCTGTTGGGGTTGCTTTGACCTGCTGTTGGGGTTGCATTGGTTGCCAGCAATGGGCCACTAGTGGCACTTGCTTGGAGGTCCACAATTCATGGAGATGCTGCAGGTCCATCAATGGCTCTCCAACTGATAGCTCTGCCACCGACGGACCGTAACCGGGCCGTGAGCGGCATATTTCAGCCAGCAGTAAGCCATCACTGATAGCTGGTGGTCATCAGTTTCCCAATAATTGTGTTTTTGCTGGGTATATATATATTTATATCACATAAGAACCAAGAATAATAAATCTGATGAAGACATATAACTTCCCCATGTAGATGACGTTGAATCATCTACTAAAACACAAAAAAACCTGTTCCTCTGTATAAAGCCAAGTATTTCTGAGCAAAGAATTTCTGCCTAAAAGTGTTTTCCAAGCTAATGAAGATCTTCTTAAAAGATTTATCTAAATAAAAGGAGATATTATAGGAATTACTGCTAAAAAGATTATCCAACCTAAATGAGATCTTATCCACTCTATTAAAACACAAAAACCTGTTCCTGGACTTTAAGTGGAGTAACCCTGGAAAATCTAGCTCTCAAAACCACTAAACCATTCATTTGGGTAACGAAACCATATCCACAAAACGAGATCTTCCACTCAAATGCTGAATGTGTTCATCAATAATATATAAGTTGGTAAAAAGCTAAGCTAACAACTGTGCTTTAAACCTCTTAACTTATGACTTTTAGTTTTGTCATGAGTAACAATGATTGGTCCTTTTTTAATCAGTGTCTGGTGGTTTTATTAATTATAAGGCTTTCTGTGTAGCTACCATTACAAGCCGATAAATCCACTAATACTGCAATTTTTGCACATCTTAAGAGTATTTATTAGATACGAAAAAACCACGAAATTCATGTTTTATCTTGCCGATCTTTATAGAATATACAACAGAAGACATCTTCAATATTGTTAATAAATTTATGCAAGACAACAAACTTCGTTGGAATCAATGTCTTGGAATAAGCAAAAATGTAGCTAAAAGATTAGTAGAAAAAAAAGTACTTGTTGCAAGGATTAAGACTGTTGCACTAAATGCCAAATCCGCAGATTGTTTTATACACAGATAAGCTTTGGCAACACGTATGATGCCCACTGATCAAAAGAAAATTTTGAATACAAGCGTCAAATTCATTAATTACATTAAAGGCTTTCATTTGAATGCCCGACTTTTTTCGCATTTGTGTAAAGAGATCGGAAGTAGTTATACTCAACTTCTTTTAAATACCAATGTTCGTTGGCATGACCAGCAAAAGTTTCAAACCTATTATATGAACTTCGAGAAGAACTACAATTTCTTCTTAAGGAAAGCTTTGAGCTGAAAAATTGTTTACACGACTGGGAATTGCTCTGTCAATTGGCATACATAACTGATGTATTTTTCGTTTTAAATAGTCTCAACTTACCCATAGAAGGCAAAGAAATTTCACGGTTTTACTCTCAACATAAAGCGAACACTACCATGGCAAATTTTAATTTGTGGCAAAGGAGATTTTGTAAAGGAGAAGTGGAATCGTTTCTCTCTGTTCATGAATTATTGACAAGTACGACTGGTAACATTCATGCTGATACTCTGAAGAGCATAACACAGCATCTGGAGAATGTACAAGTAGACTTGCAAAACTATTTTGCTGAATTAGACAAAGGTGTTGACGGGATAAGATATGAGTTCAACATTATTACAACATCCGTGCCAGCGAGTCTATCAAAAGCCGAAAATGAGCAATTACTGGAATTAGCTTCAGACGGATTCTTGAAATATAAATATAAGGAGTGTTCTTTAATGTCATCTGGTTTCAAATGTAAAATGTGTAGTCAGCTTTAACAGAGAAAGACGTGAAATACATCTCGCCCTTTCCAACTTGATACATCTCTGAATTTGCGTTTTCGACACTTGTAGATATTAAATAAAAAAAAACAACAGGGCTTTGGGTGTGGAACCTCATCTCAGTTAACATTTACAACCTGGGAACCAAATTGTTATGAATTGTCGTCTCAACATAAACAATGTCATCCTTCTTATTAACTAAAATAAACTTTTCAATTAAATGCCTGGTGTCACCATCTACTTTTAGAATGTGCAACAGAAATCTAAAATCATTTAAAAAATATTTCCTTTTCACTTACATTTTTAACTTTTAAATTTTTTTGAAAACACGGTAAGTTTTTTTAAGTTTCTGTAAGTTTTGAAAAAAACGTGTAAACCGTTACTTTCAATATACTATTATAAATTCCTACGAAATATTTTGCCATTGTGGGCGTTATCTTCACCTTCATTACACTTGTTTTTTCAACATTAAAATGCGTGCACGAAACATTTTAAATAATAAATGTTTTTTTATTATCAATAAAGTTTATGCGATTTTTCCTGAAAGGAGGTGGGGGTTTTCAGCGTTACGTAAATTTTAAAAGGGGTACACGGATGTTTAAACTTTTAGAAACACTTATCTAAACCATCCCAGGTGCCATGCTGTTTTGAATACTTTTGAAATAGGAAAATTAAAATAATAATTTTTTTTTTTTTTTTTTTTTTTTTTAAGGTTTAGGTCCAATTCACATTAAGTTGTATGGAGCGAAGAAGAAGTAGATAGATTTGGGGTAGGGTCCCCTGATTGGAAAGGTTGAAAGAAGAATAGGAAAATAGAGTTGTAGATTTATACTGCTAAAAGTGAGCGCAAGAGAATTGCACTTTTAACAGTTAAGAGAAAAGTAACAGCTGACCTCAAACCAGGTGCCGATTAAAATAATTAAGAATTTCAATATATATATAAGTAATATTTTCTGAAATAGTACTGCAAACTATTTTATTTCAGGTTGTGTAATTTCCGACAGAACACCTATTCTTCCGGGTTTTTTCTCTCGAAAGAAACTAAGATTTTTAATTAAGCGCTAGGAAGACATGGAATAGTAATAGGAAATGCTGGCGTAATCGCAGGTTGCGAAATTGAATCGTATAAGCACCAACTAATACTTGCGATAGCCATACGTAGGTAATAACTAATGATTACCTTATAATAATAAAAATAATAGTAATAATATTTAAATATCAAGTGTGTGACGTTTATTCCTAATTGGCTTTCATTTTTTGTTTATTTCCCTATGTAAATTTAAGTATGTTCTGCTTATACTTCCAAACTTAATGAGACATCTTTTCCCTCAAACGAATATCGTTGGCAACACCCTTGAGGTGTGAGTGAACGTGACGCATGAATGTATGAGATAAGAACAAATGATAAAAACAACGATACAACAGTGGCTCGTGTGTTGTAGAGATGTAGTATGTGGCTATGTGAATTACGTTATACCTGAAAGTGCGATATCTATGCTATTCAGATAATGATGGAATAAAGAATCAGTTGCAGTAAGTTGACTTCTGTCTTATGTTTCGTCTGGCCACAAAGGTTTAATTAAGGAATGCTTCCATCGTGTTCTTGCCTAATGATTTAGACATAACGTAAGAACGACAATGTTTCAGCACGAAAAGAAATTACGTTAAAAGTGCCCTTATGATCATAAGAGACAGAACAGCTCAGATGGGTCAAGCCATGACTGATTTTTACAGGACATGCAGATCAGGAAGTACCGCGGAAATGATTAGTATTTCCGCGACATTGGCGCATGCGTGCCGCATTTAGGCAAATCAGATCGAGCAGCGGAAAGTGATTTATGACGGAAACCGACGTTTTCCTTTTATGAGCGCCTCGGTGCCCGGTCGCATGTCATTGCATGTTCAGCAGTGGGTACGTATACCTCACTGTCGTGTAAGACAGTCGTAAAGTCACACCAGCAAGTTTGACATATATCGCCTTGTTGGCATGAAAGACTGCAATGCTTCAAAACGAGATACCACGAATATTTAAGGGAATGGGGTGGGGCTTTGCAAAAGCATGTAGGTTGTCACAAAAGTGTGTGTAGAAAATTGTACGAAGAAGGTCATAGAATATAAAGAGAAGGTTCAGGACGTTCTACAGAGATAACATCGAGGGACCACCTTCATCTCCTGATGAAGAGTTTGAGTGACGGTTCTGCATCACGAACGGCATTGATGCAGCAGTGCGAACTGTGGCGCATTCTCGCATATTAACTGTGACAGAACATCGCTAGTTATTATGTTTCGTAGTACAGGTTCTCATCAAGATACCTTTGACGGAGTGCCAGGCTATAATTGTGGACGGAATGAAGGAACTGGCTTACCGAGTGGCACACATCGTGTTCCTGGACGAAACGTGCTTCTGTTTAGGGGAACATGATGTCCACATTTGTGTCCACCGTCGGCAGACACACCTTGTGTGTATTCGCAGGAGGCATACGGCACCAACGCGATGCATTATGGCAGGGGATCACTCTGGTACGGTAGCAGATCACCTCTTGTAAGAGTCGGTACCACTCTAACTCTGTCCCCTTACGTGAATTACATTCTAAGGTCGGTCGCGCTTCCTTAAGTGCAGGACGTCCCCGGGGATACATTTCAGCAAAATAATGACACACGACATATTGCAACCGAAACACGTGTATTCTTCCGGAAGAACAACGTTCCACTTCTGCTGTGCCTGGTTAGATGGCTTGAAGTTTCGCAACAGAAAATTTCTCGGACATGCTGAAATGCAGCAGTACGACCGTCAGTCTATAACTTTTGATGAACATTTGACGCAGGACAATACGGTCTGTATGGGTACTCCGCGGGACACCATTTACGCATTATTTGATCTGATGCGTCAATGCGTCAAAGCATACAGCAGGTGATACAAGCCAAGCGATGGCCACACCGATTATTAGCGGTATCGATACAAGTGGTTTCTACAACATCTCGATGTTAATCGTTTGCTCTTGATTGCCTAATGTAGTACATATCCTATAAAAATCAACGTCGTACCTCGAATGCTTTTAACAGTTCTGTTTTGATGAACATGAATGTATATAAAGAATATGATATTCTCTTCAGAAAATATCAATTATTTATAAGGAAATGTTTATTATTTAATGCAGTTGACTCTTTAAAGAATACCGTGAGAAACTCAATATATTATAATCAGTCAGCTGCCCTTCATTTTGGGCAACTTCATCCAGGAAAATCAGAAAGCTAGTGCCATAAACCAAGCAAAATATACAAAGCTCACTGGATACGAACTGGCACTCATCTCGCATGAATGGTCACAACCCGACGCTTAAACATTGTGTAACCAATGCTGCTAGGAAAAAATTCCGACTACTCTCTTAAAAGAATAGAGTGAAACGCAATGTCGTTTGAACTATATTTATGGATGATGAGACATAATCATTTTCCCTTATGCTTTAAATCAATTCATGGTTTTAACATAATGTAACTTTCATTGTTATTTCCACTTTCAATTCCATAATAATTTTAATATTTGAAACGTGAAGCACGACAGCCTGTGCTGGTGAATATAAGCTTTGTGTGTATATTTATGAGTCGTTGACGAATTTCGTGCCAATAACATCAATTGCTAGAATGCCGTCGTTGCACGATATAAGATGAAATTCAAATTTAACGATGGAAAATTGCCTTTTTATTACACTGAATCAAAAGCTAAAAGTCAAAATCAAATCACTAGATCTTTCATGCTGGCTCCCAGCACATCCTCAGGTGAATTCTAAAACAGGTATCGTAAAAATTTGAAAAAAAGAGTCCACCGTGGAACGTCGCTTTTGTTTATATACATCGCGTTCAGCACACGAATGACTTCAAAAAACGTCACCATACTCTGGCTTATGATTGTTGTGTTTTAATTGTTATTGGGTGAGTTCCGAATTCAAGTTCGAGTTAATGGTTTATTTGCTTCTTCTTGTTCGAAATTAACTGCATCCAAGTTGGAGGTATGAATCTGGGTATTTCATCGTTACAACATTTATCAGCGTTATTGACGATGTGTAAATTCTCCGCTAGCAAAGTCGCATTTTTGTTTTTGTGAGAAGAAATAACTCTTGCTTCATTCCACAGAGGGATGTGAGCTCCCTGGTTAACTAATCTTGCAAGTGCTGTAGAGTTTGAATGTGTTTTGACACTGTACTTGTGTTCCGCAATACGAAAGTTCAAATTCCTCATGGTGGATCCAATATAAATTCTATCTATGTCAACAGTATCCAGGGCCTGTAAAGGTATTTTGTAAACTCCGAATCTGCTATTACTCGGAATTGGGTCCCGATCTTTTTTAATAGTTGACATTAGGTTGTTTGTTTTAATTCCAAAATTCAAGTTGTATTTTTTACAGGAAGATTTAAGTATATTCATAACTTTCGGAATATAATTCAGTGACCCAACATATTTGCGTTGACTGGATTCTTTAGTTAATGTAGAAAAGTTTGTTCTTCTTATTTTTCGATGGATCCGGTTTACAATATTTCTGGGGTACCCATATTCGTCTGCTATGGCATTTTATTTCATTTAATTCTCGTCTCCCAGTAGTAACGCTTGAGCAATGTGTGTATGCTCTACGGATGAGAAACTGGAATGCAGATAGTTTATATGTATTAGGATGTGCTGAATAATATGGTATAATTGCTGATGTTGCACTGGGCTTGCGGTATACTGAAAAAGAAATAATTTGTGATATAGGGTTTCTCTTTAACAGAAAGTCTAAAAAACGGGTTAGTACAATTCTTTTCTAGTTCAACTGTAAAATTAATTGAGGTAATCTGCGAAGACAACAGTTCAACAAATTTATATAAGGAATCTACGTCATGGTTCCAAAAGACAAGAATATCATCTATGTATCGTAGATATAGGCACGGAGCTACAGGAGTAAGTTGTATAACTCTTTCCTCTAAATCTTGTAATACAGTCTCTGCCAGGGAAGGTGAGAGTGGGGAGCCCATAGGTGCTCCTTCCTTTTGTTGGTAAATGACATCTTGAAATTTGAAATAAGTTCTTTTGTAAACCAATTTCAGTGCTTCCAGGAAAGCTTGGATTTCCAGATCATTCATGGTTCCCAAGGATTGTAGTTTTTCTTCTATTAACTCATGTGCATATGGTATCGGTACACTTGGGAACAATGACTCGAAGTCCAGTGACGCAAACCAAAATGGAGAGCTCCCTGGTACAAAGTCTTTAATTTTCTTTAAAGCTGCAACAGAACTGGGTACTGAATAGGTTGAATTAGAAGTTAAAGGTGATAACAATTGTACTAGAGCTTTTTCAAGCTGTCTCAGAAGGTTAGTGACACCTGAGACAAGTGGACGAATCGGGTAACCAACTTTGTGGATTTTTAGTCTTCCGAAAAGTTCTGGGATTCTAGGTCCAATTGTTGGGTATAAAGTTCGGGTGAACGATGTAGGTAAGCTACTATGATTTCTCAATCTGCTTAAAGCATTCACAGTTGCTGCTGTAGGATCTGATTTTATGACACTATGAGGAATTTTGTTGATGGCTTCTAAGACCTTAGTATGGTAATCCTTTCTATTCATAATAACGATTTTATTTGTTTTGTCGGCAGCTACTATTGCTATGTCAGGTTGATTTTTCAAGTTCTTGAATTGAAATTGTTCCTTGGCAAATTGTGTATTGCGGTCCCTTGTTGTACTTCTTTGTTTCAGGTTTGTGATAGCTTTTGCTATCTTGATTCTGACTGAGTCCTGATCAGAAGAAGATAATGTACTGATGATATTTTCAACTTGAGGAATAGTTTTAAACAAATTAATATGCATCTTGGGAAAAGCGAATTTTGGGCCCCTTTGTAATGCTGAAGCTTGTAAGTCATTAAGTTGCAAGGAACTAAGGTTTACGTAGGTTGAATGGACTGACCGGTTAACTGGTTGATACATGGAATGCCTAGATTGTACTTCGTCAACGACTAGATTTCAAAGTTTATGAATTTGACGACTCTCATAACGTTTTGCCTCTGTGCTGAAAGTGGCTAAGTAAGATATTAGTAGCCGGTCTAAAATAATCGGATGGGTGGTCCTACAAAGGTGGGAGTAAGCCACATAAGCTTTTCATGAAAGATAATCTATTAAACCTCTTTTTAGTCGAATTTCGGCGGATAGTCTTTTGGTCTGTGCTTTAGACAAAATGGCTGCATCACGTCTTGAGAAAGGTTTATAGCTCAAAGTTAAATCTCATTCGTAGAGCATACACACATTGCTCAAGCGTTACTGCTAGGAGACGAGAATTAAATGAAATAAATGCCATAACAGACGAATATGGGTAGACCAGAAATATTGTAAACCGGATCCATCGAAAAATAAGAACAAACGTTTCTACATTAACTAAAGAATTTAGTCAACGCAAATATGTTAGGTCACTGGATTATATTCCAAAAGTTATGAATATACTTAAATCTTCCTGTAAAAAATACAACTTGAATTTTGGAATTAAAACAAACAACCTAATGTCAACTATTAAAAAAGATCGGGACCCAATTCCGAGTAATAGCAGATTCGGAGTTTACAAAATACCTTTACAGGCCCTGGATACTGTTGACATAGATAGAATTTATATTGGATCCACCATGAGGAATTTGAACTTTCGTATTGCGGAACACAAGTACAGTGTCAAAACACATTCAAACTCTACAGCACTTGCAAGATTAGTTAACCAGGGAGCTCACATCCCTCTGTGGAATGAGGAAAGAGTTATTTCTTCTCACAAAAACAAAAATGCGACTTTGCTAGCGGAGAATTTACACATAGTCAATAACGCTGATAAATGTTGTAACGATGAAATACCCAGATTCATACCTCCAACTTGGATGCAGTTAATTTCGAACAAGAAGAAGCAAATAAACCATTAACTCGAACTTGATTTCGGAACTCACCCAATAACAATTAAAACACAACAATCATAAGTCAGAGTATGGTGACGTTTTTTGAAGTCATTTGTGTGCTGAACGCGATGTATATAAACAAAAGCGACGTTCCACGGTAGACTCTTTTTCAAATTTTTACGATACGTGTTTTAGAATTCACCTGAGGATGTGCTGGGAGCCAGCATGAAAGATCTAGTGATGTGATTTTGACTTTTAGCTTTTGATTCATTGTAATAAAAAGGCAATTTTCCATCGTTAAATTTGAATTTTGTCTTATATCGTGCAACGACGGCATTCTAGCAATTGATATTTATGAGTCCTGAATGAAGAAACGGTTTATCAGTAATGCCTAGTAAAACAAAATAATTTCGATATCCATAATTCAGTGAAAGAAAATTGCTGTGAAAACATATAAAAATAAAAACAAATATTTACATAATTTATCTTGAATGCAATTCACCCTAGGGAAACATTATATGCAAGCGAAGACAGCATCTGAGTGTCCCAGAAATTAGTGTGGGATGAATAACAATATGACGCAGATACATAAAAACAAAGGAAATCAAAAGTAGAGATACTAACAAAAGTTCATGACGCTTTTCCGCAAATGTCTTTTAACGTCACTAGAAAATAGCTCGAAAAAAACGATGGTCTCCCTTAAAAAATCGCTCTGCATTTTTAATGAAGTCTGGAAACTATTTAAAATCTCCTGAAACACAGTAATAAATTTCAACTGTTTTTATATAGGAAGAAACACGCCCATATATATGCAATAATTTCGTATATCATGAAATATTTCTTAAATTACTAAGGAGTTTTTACATTTTACATTTCATTGCTTGTGAATTTGCTTTCATCATCTGAATTTCGAGAAATACTTATGACTAGAAGAAAATGATATAGTGAAATATCCCATATTGTGAGTTCAATAAAACTTTTCATGATTGGGAGCCTAGATATAATACAAAGGAATTGACCCTTATCATAAAGAGTTGATAGGCAAAGTGGTTAACTCATTCACAAAAATGGATGGCTATATAAATATTAGTTTTCAAACATATTACTGAACATTAAAAATGATCAAGAATTAAAGCTTCAATTGATAAACATTATTGCCACTATGGTATGAAATAAATCATAAATTCTACACGCGGTTATCAACTTCTACGTTATTTCTGATTTTACGAAGTGACTTGCGTGCAGTAAGGTATGTAGTACTAAGAAACGCAAAAATGTATGTTACAAGAAAAGAAATTAGGGACAAAATATGAATGGAGTGATGGAGAACTAGATGACTACAATAACATTTTCCTCACGTTGAACGCAATAAAAAAATTCCCTAAAGTAATAAATATTTTGGCATGACTGTAT
The DNA here is from genome assembly GCA_039090855.1 of Macrothele yani. NCBI lineage: Eukaryota > Metazoa > Arthropoda > Arachnida > Araneae > Macrothelidae > Macrothele > Macrothele yani. The sequence goes on along the minus strand of CM077034.1, from coordinate 74,067,430 downwards.
TAATTGATTACCATTTGAGATATATCGTTTTGTTTTTCTTTTGAATTCACAAATTCATAATACATTGCGAAAAATAAAGAAACTAATCCAACAATTATTAAAAACAAATTTCTGTAAGGGCCCTGTCTTTATCAAAATTAATCATTCAAACACGCGAGGGAACGAGCTTTGTTTTTATACCAGCACCTATAACCACGTGTCTCACTTATATTTGCTTCATCAAAGTAATCAATGTCATATATTGACCTTTTACATACAAAGATCCTACAATAGGGAGTCATTTAAAGAATGACATCCTTCAGAATCGACTTACAAGTGGGACCTCGCATTCTTATTAATGTTTATGATTTATCATCGGAAAATCTGGAAATTCTGCTTAAAGAAACTGAAGCTTTTTGGCTAATCCAGTTATTAATATTGGTCTAACGGGAGACTTTAACGCAAAGAATTCCATGTGGGGTAATCTGGAATTCTGCTTAAAGAAACTGAAGCTTTTTTGGCTAATCCAGTAATTAATACTGGTCTAACGGGAGACTTTAACGCAAAGAATTCCATGTGGGGTAATCAGCAAGAAATTTCTAGAGGGTTGAAGCTGATTGATTTAGCCTTCTCGAGTGGTGTGACTGTGCAAAATAATACACTTAGCATTCACACTTTTAGTGGAGCTATGGGAGAGTCCTGGATTAATGTTACATTGACCAGATTCAGTACCGTAAATTTCCCTTTTCTTTGGGATAACACAGATGATTGTACCTGCAGTGATCACCAGTGTTAACGTCTTTCTTTGGTAGATCACAGTTAGGAGAAACATCTGGTAAAGTACGTTATTCTTTGGAAAATGTAGAATGGTAAGGCTTTAAATATGAACTTAGAAGATCGTTTTCTAAATGATCTGCTTCTAGATCAAAAGGATATGAAATATTAATTAACTAGTACAGAAAATCGCAAATCATTTTTTTGAAATTTGTGAAAATAATAAAATTTATTCTAAAATGTAACAAAATATTACCACTTCATGGTGGAACACCAAACTTGGTGTTTTGAGGACTAAAATCAGAATTGCAAGGAGAAGAATGCAGAGAATTAGATTTTCTGTTGAAGAAAGACTGATATTAAAGATTGAATATCAGAAGATAATTCCCGCATATAAGGAAGACATTATGCTGGCAAAGACACTTCAGTGGAGAAGGATCTGCGAAAATGAAGATCGAAAGGATCCCTTTAGTTTCGTCAACAAATTTGCAAGTAACAAAACTAGAAGTCCTTATAAACATGTATCTATTCAGATAGGCGTTTATTCAGTGACTACTTCTTTATAAGAAAGTATTAATGTTTTAATGGAATATCATTTTCCTATGGATTATTTAATGGATGATTCTCGAGATCAGACTACATTTCGAGCAGGGAGTGTTTTACCGCCAAAAGCTGAAGATGATGCAACATTTACTTATAATGAGGTGAAGGATGTATGTATTCCACAGTCTTAATGAAGGAAAAGCATCGGGCATGGAACGACTTGGTTCAGATATTGTTCAAGAACTGTTTTGTACTAACTCTAATTTAATAATTCAAATATTGAATGAGTGTCTCTTTCAAGAAATATTTCACGAGTGTTGGTCTTTTTTCAATGATCTTTTTCAATGAGCCACGTAAGAGGAAATCAACCATTGGACAATAAACCTACTTGTCTCCTATCCACGTGGAACAAGATATTGGACAAGCTAATTACAAACAGAACTGTCTTTCACCTCTCTTGTACAAATCGGTTCTCCTAAATATGGTTTTCTACCTTGCAGAAGTAATGTTCAAACTACCAATTCCATTAGGAAAACTATGGAAATCAATCGAGCCAATGGATATACATATGTCTTGTATCAATTGATGTTCTAAGCGCCGTCAACAATATTTGGTTTCCAACAGTTTTAAGTGCATTGACAGAGCAAAACTTTCCAAAAAATTTGTTTTTGTTAATTAATTACTTTTTAAGGGATGGAAAAGCAGAGTTTCGTTATCCAGATGTTAATCTCTCCCAAAATAATATTAATGGTTGTCCACAGTGATCCTCTTCAGGACCTCTGTGGTGGAATGTTATTGCTCATTCAGCTCTGAAATTACCATTTGGAAAAGACATATCCATACAAGTCTATGCCGATGATTTCGTTACTTTAGTGTCGGCCTTCGAACGCCATGTTATTGAGCAGAGGATACATTATGTTCTATAAATGTTGGATGATTGGAGTAAGAAGTTGAAATTTACCTTTGCTCCTGAAAACAAACAGCAAAAATAGGAAAAATGAAGAATACTCAAAATTGTCGTTATTGAGGAATCCCTATTAAGTCAGTAAAATAACTTAGTTACTGGGCTAACTTTAGATTGCAGACTTTCAACCCCACAAACGGATCCCCTAGAGAAGTAATGACGTTCTCAAGTGATGACACATTGCAGACAGGACTAGTCAGCATTCTTGGCTACAGAATGGGACTGGAATATTTACTACAGGCAGTCGGCAGGCCAACAGCCCAAGCAGAAGTTCAACGGGAGAAACAGAGGAGCATATCTCAGAGGCAGAAGTGATTATAGAGGCATAGGTAGAGCGACTGTTCCCTCCTCATGATTCCCTTCTTGTGGGCAATCGTTTGCTCAAGTGGTTGCATAGCAACCACGTACGTTTCAGTTTGTGGGAACTCCGTGCTCTGTCGTGGCGCCTTCTAGAGACATGTCACTGGACGAGAAGAGGAGGATTGAGCTGGCAACCTGCCTTTGAAATTTCAAATAACATGTAACAAGGGGGAAAGTGCCCTTTTAAGGGCCTGACCAAGTTCTCCAAAAAGTGTTGCCATTTGTGCAAACAGGAATAATGTGATGAATCGATACTAAACGAAGATACCAGGGTATAAGTAAGAGACCAAAAACTTGTGTGTAGATGTGTCTAGATAATTTCTTTTTTTTTTTCAAAAGTAAAATTATGTGGCCATTTTGATTTGTGAAATTTCACTCTGTTATTTTTCCCCCTCATTGGGCAATTGAAAAACCCAGTAACTTTCTTTTATAGTGATTGTCGGTCAATGATAATTCACAGTTGCCTAAAAAATCTCTATCTAACAAGTGGAAAAAACATTTTCATTGGTTGGCCCTAGTGATTTAAACTAATATGCAGACTCCACACCGAGGACAAAGCAAGAAACAATTTTTTTAAAAGAACTACACTTTGTTGAGTTAACACAACTAATTTAACGTTTATAGTTCTAATTGTGACCAGGTATCTGGCACTAATGATAAAATAAGCAAAGTCGACGAATATCAGTAGTTGAACGCTATAACAAAAGTTTTGCCTGAGTGCAATGGTCGACAATTGCATGAGTGAATGTAGGGATAGATGGTTTGTGTACTGAGTGATTGCTTCTGTTTGCTTTTTGTGTGCTTTTCTTTTGTTTTGTTTTTCTTTATTTTCTTTTTTACAGGTTCCTCTTCCACGTGGTCTCTTCTGCGTTTGCTGCGGCGGGATGCCGGCACGTAAATTCGGATGCTCGGACCGGAAAGCACTGACTGCTGCCGGTAAGTATGCAGGGCAGATTATAACGTCTGCACTTAACGGGAAACCGTTTACCCCTAAAACTCTAATTTTTTCGTACTTTTCAGTATCGCTATCTTATCGGGGCTTTCCGTTCTCTCTTATATTTTCTACATTTTCCTCCTGCCACAAGGCACAGCGCGATGTACGGTCAGAGGTCTAAACCTAATTAGGGAATCATCCATCGATCGCAAACCCATAATAAAACAGCAGCTGTACATAGGGTCCGTAGGAATTTAATAGTTGTCAAACTTCGTCCCCAGATCCTGTTAGGCGGTATTAAAATGAATAAAAAAATCTTCTGTAGATATATGAAATTTAATCAAGTGTTTTAAACGCATCCATATTGAATCTTAGTACTGACAAATTTTCTACGTCTCAGATATCCTTTTTCATCTACTTATTTTTTGAAATAAAGTAAAATCTGACTACATCATCAGATTTCTCATAAAACTTCATTTAAAATGAATGCACGTTATTTCATTTAGGTACAATCCGGAGTGGGTAATTTAATTTTTTTTTCAAATATTCATCATTAAAACTTGGAAAATCGGCTGGAATTGAAAATTATCACTTATTTTAATGCCTTCAGATTGATGTGTGATTAATTCTTGATATCCATTATTTATTATACTTTTAAAATATCTGTATAGAGAGCTATGTTATGATTCTTTTAGAATATTGACAGAATATTCAGTGTTAAAGAGTTAAACATTAAAATAAGCAGAAAATATGTCACACTTATTGTTTCATATATAGACACATATCCTGACATTTGCAAATAAACACACAGACCAGGTTTTGTCTGTGGCATCTACATCGTCCTCTATCCAATTTGTCGCACACACAAGTTGTAAAGATATCGTCTGGAAAGTCCGATGTCTTTCCATTTGCAAGTACGTCGGAATTTCATTCTGACTCAGGTAGCAACTTGGTGTTGTCATTTTCACACATTACCCGTCGGTACAAATGTTCTTGATTACCTTGAAATGGATTTGGAGTGTATTTCCTAAAATATGGTCTTCGAAAATGTCCTTCAAGTGCAGAGCTCGCATATGGGGTGGTGAGTAAATTTGTTGTTTTTCCCGGTTTCGTTATTTCGTATCTCAGTTCATCAAATTTTGGCCACTTTGATCCAGGTTTATGACGTGGGCTAGATTTTCTTCAGCTTGTTCAAATACTGGTCACTGGGAGGTATGAATCTTCCAAATATTTTCAGGCACTTCTTTGGATGAGCTTTTAAACAGGATAGTCTTGTCCTAGTTTTACGAAAGACGTAATATTCTGTTAAAAAAAATGGGTAGCGAGAATCACTTTGCACTGTTCATGACCAATTTTGTCTGACAACATCTGTAAACGAACTATGTCAGCTGCAGACTTCTGTAGCTACAACTCACGGGCAATAAACGAAATTTATTGCAATACTGTGTCCCAAATCTGAGACTTACAACTGTGGAAAGAAGCCCTTATTTCGCAAATCTTCTGGGAATATATACTTCTGGTTTATCACGCACCGAAGGATAGACTGACGACCGATGGAAGGTAATTCTCTGTCATCTATTAGAGGTGAGGCACACTGGAGTGGAAAGTGGCCATTTCCGAGCAAATCGGTTATTTCGCGGTTAAAATATACTATCATTTTTGCGTCAGTGTTCTAGTGAAGATTCAAATTTATACACCGAGCCTTAATAAATTAAGTGTGTATTTCGGACGTGACTGCTACATTTACAATTTGTTTACGGTTCCATTAACACTTGCATTGTTACCGGATGTCAGCGAGGAAACATGTCGACCAAACCCGTATTTCACCCCAAGTTTCAGATTTCAGTAAATTTCAAATGTATCGCCACAAACTGTACATGGAATCCTTTGAAGAAGAGACATAGGGTAAATTGAAATTTCCTGAGTGTCATAAAATTGTGTTTTCTTGTGAACTTTTGCAGACATTTCCTTCCGAATGTTACTGTATCAATGAAAAATGGGTGCCAAATTCGCACTTTGCAATTCTCTGTTAAAAACAAACTTTTATGTTATGTGGACAAAAATGTTTTTAAGGTATTAAAAAATGTGAAATACATTACGTTAAAGTTTTTGCTTAAGAAGTACTTTGCAGAAACTTTCATAGGAAATTAGTATCACTAATTTATTAGTAAAATTCATAAATCATTTATCCTAGCGGCTCCTCTGGCTCGGATACAAGCGGTTCCACGGCGTGTCATAGACCCATATAGCTTCTGGATACTGTATTTTGGTATAGCATGCACGGTAGTGCCCAAATGTAAAAATTGCAGGTCAATTTGCCCACATTCCCGGTTTATCGTATGGGAAGTCCCATTACATTCCAAACATGTTCGACCAATGAGAGTTCAAGCGTTTGGGCTGCCCATGGAAATGTGTCGACATTACGGAGTTGGGACTTGGAGACAGCTGCCCTGTGTGACCGGGCATTAACCTGTGAAAAATTTTTACAGTGATGCTGCGACAGGAATTGCAACAAAACAGGTCGTTCAATGTAGTCGACGTGACATTGAGCCGTGAGATTGATACAGAGGATTACCAAGGGTATCCAGCTATTCTAAGAAATGGATTACCAGACAGTAAGTCCAGATGTGCGGGACGTGTGCTGTTTAACGTAAATACATGATCCGTGCTGTAGCCGACTGCTCGTCTGCAGACCCGTATGTGCTGGTTATCGGCACCAAGTGACTCATCGCCGAAGACAACATGACGTCACTGAACCGCAAACCACGTTGATAGGCGCGAAACCACTGCAACCGTGTGACGGCAAAGCTCTCTGTTCAGCGGTAAGCTACCTGTGGCCTCTTCGAATGTAGTTCCAGTACAGCAAGTCGTCTTGCAGCGGTCGAATTGGCCCCTTCGGCGTTTTAGACGATGCAGCATGGCCGTGGTTCGCCGAGAGCGACGAATTCGGGTCTGTTCGTGTGGCTCTCAGAGTTGCTCGATCCCCGCGTTCTGGTTTTATTCTGGGCCTTTCACTGCTCGCATGCCTCCGAATTGGGCTCTACTCGATCCATTGGCTCCAACATTGTCCAACTGCAGCGTCTCTCTGATTAAAGTACCTGGCGATACTGTTACTTGACCAATTGGCCTATCTCAGCTCAATGTACGTCTTCTTTCGTCCCTGAGGTTCTTCTATGCGGTGTTTCATCTGGATTGAACGATTTTCACGGTGTTCTTCGTTTATTTTGGCAAGACGTGTGCTATTTCTACAGCCCATTCTAAAAGAGAGTGTTATTCCTTCAAGATGGTGGCGCATAATCTTCCTTCATGGCACCGAATTTCATTATCAGAAAGCGAAAGGAATACTTCCAGTTTACTGTTTGTAAATTGTAATTTATATTTAAATTGCAAACATAGTATGTCTTTAAAATAGTTGTATTGTTATTTTTAATGCCTGTCAAACGCCCTCATTGTAAGCAAAAGCAATTCTATGAAATCAAAAATAAATCTAGGAATTACCCCTCATGTTAACGTATACCAATTGTGCAAAGCACGGAATCTAGGCAGCCAACAAAAATATTATTCAAATAAGCGAAGTAAATATAAAACCAAGAAGATTCGAAATTATGGATGTTTTCAAATAAATTGCACTGAACGTACAGCACGATAAAAAATTGTCAAGATGTTTTTTAACGATTTTCACTCTGTGAATATAAGTATCAAACAAGTCAGATCTTACTTATTTTCGGTATTAAACGTCTAAATTTCGATCTCGAACTAAGTTCAATATTCGGTAAATGAACATTTTTGCAGTCTGCACTGTGATTTCATCACCAACAAACGAGAAGTGACCAGATCTTCAAGCAATTCTTCATCACTTTCCAGAATTTGCTCATTCCGCGAAATTTCCACTGAACGAATTGCTTGCGGGTAAGCTAAAGCCTATTGGTTTCCGTTAGTTTTGTCACTTTTAGATACTATTTCACCGCACGCTTAATTCACATTCATAAAAATAAAGAACCTCCTGCAATCCCATGGGCAACTCAGCGATCGCAGAAAGCTCATCTCTTCAGTAATTTAAGTATCGGGTGCTTTCGCACTTCTCAAAATGTAGTCAAAACACCAATAAAAATTGCTCCTCCAAAAACAAAATCTGTACATTCTTGGCAGTAAGGGAATAGTTGTGTTCAATATTGGTTCCGATATTCTACAGAAAATTACTAGCATCGAAGCGTTTTGCCAAATGTGCTTTCTTTTAGTAAGCACAATTCATGGCAGGCACCTCATTAAGAGAGTATGTTAAAATCGTATTCTGTTGTTGCCCTAAAATTTCTGAATCCGTATGTTTTGAAATTTCTCTAATTCTGATATTTACTGAAGATTCATGGTCCCTCAAATTTTCACCCGCAATTTCCTTTCATTGTACGAGAATTACAGCCGGGTCCTAAACGATGTTGTGCTTTTGCGCCCCGAAGATGAACTTTCTGATAACAATTGCAAATCAATGAAAACGAAACACCAGCTGCTTATAAAATTGCATCAAAATTGATGCTAAAATAAAGCATAACTGTTCCTAATACTATAATTAAGCTGATCCAGTTTACTAATTTTTTTGAATTATTTAATTTCATGTTAGTTAGTATGAGAAATGCATTCTGATTTGAACTCCAATATTTATTTAATCTGACACGAACAGGATGCTAAATATAGGGGCATTTATTTTAATATTTGTGCAATAACAGGTTTCCATCATAAATAAACATTCCAAAATTTATTGGGTTTCGAAAGTTCTTCACATAGCATATACACATTACTTTTCGTATTTTTCAAAATTTTATTTTTGCAGCAAATGACAATTCCCAGATATTGACGTTTTAGGCTTCAAAAATCCTACTCGAAAGATGATCCATTGTCTGATGAGTAGGATTTTTGTTTGCACTTAGACATATTTTTACCCAAGCTTGTAGAAATGAGCCAATATATTTCGACCCAGGTATGTAAAGTAGGCGCCTTGGGATGCGGAAATTAAAAAAAAAATACTGTCTTATTATGTGAAAATATAGATGAGTTGAGAAAAAACATTTTATTTTTATTTTGACCTAGCATATCTCGGTGCAGACATGTATTCACTTCCAACAAATATAGGGTTTTAGCTGAATGAATAAAAAACACATCCTAGGGCTAGTTTCTCTCATAAGTTAAGGCACCAAGCTAAAACACACATGAGAATGAGGGAGCTATTCTTAATTTGTAAGATGAAATGATTTAGTTTTTCAAACGACGAATAAAAGTACATTTTCCGAAATAAACAGGACAACATAAATCAGCATAATTTATTGTGAGAATGAGCTTGTTGGCTACGCAAGCTGTGTAACATTGTGGACTAAGTTTATTTTTCTCTCGTAGGATATGGATGCGTCCAAAGTTACTGAACGTGCTGTAATACAGTTTTTCAAATGGGAGAAAACGCTACCAAGCCAATTTTTTATACGAATGAAGGCCGGGTATGTACTTGCTCGTGTTGGTGCCAGGTCATTAGTGGTAGACGAACAAGAATTGTAGACCAGCCAATTTCAGTACCACCACGTCGTGCTGTTTCAGTGACGACAATTGCATGTGTGGATGTTGCAGTAAAGTACAACCAAAGAATCATGATCCGAGAATTGGTGAACAGTGAGAGTGCGAGAATCTTAATTGTCAATATGATCATGCATTCGCACATTGAATATCGTAAGGTCTGTGCCACGTGGGTACCGAAACATCTGTCCGATGAGCAGATGAAGTAACGAATGGAACTATCGTTACAGCATATCTTCCACTACCATGTTGAAGGTGAAGATTTTCTGCTACGCATTATTGCTAGGAAAAAAGCTAGTGCCACCGTTCCGAGCCAGAGTCGAAACGCCAGAGCATGTGGTGGAAACATGCATCATCGCCACTGCCGGAGAAATCACGATCTACAGTTTCCTCAGGCGGAAGAATGTTAACCCTGTTCATGACCATCGAAGACCATTGCTTCTTGAGTAGCTACCAAAAGGATCATTAGTGACGAACCATAATTTTCAAACTTTAATGAAGCTTTAACAAGCCATCAAAAGGAAGATGCCTGGCACCGATCTAAGGGTTTTGTGCATGATAACTTCCGAATGATTACCTCAGTTACCACGCAAAGGGCATTGCAGCGCCTTGGCTGTGATGTCTGTCAACATCCGGCGTATACCCTGACCTATCGCCCTGCAAATTTCACATCTTTGGACCAGTTACAAAATTTCTCAAAGGCAGCGTTTTTAGTTCAGGTGATTGGGTGCTTGAATATGTAAATAACTCGGTACAACAGCAGCCTGCCTGGTTCTGTGACGCAAGAATATAAGGACATGGGTAACGATGCGACCACTGTTTGAATATTGGCGGCGATTATTTGTAAATGTGACATATTTTGCCTTTTCGAGGCAGAAAGTCTGTTGGCTTATTGGACAATAAGTAATTGTTTTCATAGGATCAACAGTATCTTTTTGGTACTCGCCTTGGAATTTCAATACTAAAACTCCATTAGGGTTTTAGTTAGTTTTAAAACAAAATGTAGTCATGAAATGCAATAATGATTTTAAAAACTGTGATCTGTCTTTTATAATATCATTTTGCGTATAACTTACTGGCAATATGTTATTCATCAATAGAGTTACCGTTTTTGATAATAATACGAAGGCTTAAAAACGAAATATAAACGTAAAAGTTCACATAATGTAACACACATGGAAAGTAATTTGCTTTGCTTATATGAAGCAAACATTTTCAGAAGACGTTAAAATTCCTTTTGGGTATTTATGGTCGCCACAGTGTTTGAAAACAGGCGCAATGATGACCCAAGGATTTCAATATTTTCCACACAATACGTTTGGAAGAAACACCACTATTAGTAATAGTTAATAACATAGAGCTAAGAATAATTGAAAAAATGTGATTTATAATTGTCACGTCAGCAATCCTTTATACTCAAGATTCTGTAACAGATAGTTATGAATAAATGCTAAGCTCGCCGCTATGTATTTCTACAAAACAACCGAAAAGTTATCCATAATATGACAAAAAGCGTTCTTCCCCTCCTTCTCCACGCAATGTTAATGACCAATGTGTGAAATATAGTATTAAGCTATCTAAAGTTCATACTAAAAATATTTGAGGTGATTTTAAAAGATATATTTTTGTTTCATTAAATCTGAAGTTTACAGTGTAAACATTGCCTTCCTTTACGCAGGAAAATACCTACCAGTTGTGTCTGATTTTTCTGTTAGATGCTTCCGTTATAATCTTGTTCCCTACTTCCTAAGTGTTACTAAGAAGGTTTAACTCACCACCATCCACAAATGAACAGGATATCCGGAGCATCAGATTCAACCTTTACTGAAGGAGTGGCTTTTATTCTACAGTATTGGCCTCATTGCTCTCACTCTTATTTGTTATTCTTACATCTACAACAAAATCAGCTTTAGTTTTTTCAGCTGCAATTTCAGCATGCTGTTTTTCTTCAAGAAAACCTTTAATCTAAACGACTTCAAGCACAAGCCCATCAAATGAACATGAAGATAGCAGTACTCCAACGAGATTTTACGTCTCAATGGTATTACCACTTGTTTAGAGATACTCCTATTCCAGAATTATTTCTGAGCGTGCACTTTGGAGTATGACCGCTTGTGGTGCTTACATTACCTGTTCCTCTTAGCAAGACTATTTCAATACGTTAATCAGATCAGAAAATTGCAAGAAACACCTTGTTTAACCATGTAGAAACCACATATTTTACTTGCGGCGTAAAATGTATTTGGATGTTTTTATTTTCAATACAGGCTGACTTTCATAACATTCATCAAAGTACAAGCAAAATTTGTGCGCGATTTGTTTGTAAACTTTTTTACCCAGTCAAAAAATGAATACGAAATTATTGTGATCTAAGTCATCCTGTAACATGCACAACTCACATATATTGTAGAATTGTTTTTAAAACATTTTGAACATGGAACAAAATCCAGCGACCGTTTTGTAATAGTTTACTTCAAAATTAATTAGAAGTTATCTAAGGTTTTTTGAGTGTTTATTGCTTCCCCATATCCGTTGAAAAACTTTCATTTCTCCTTTGTTTCCCATTGTCTCCAAACCCGTATTTCTTTTATTTTTTTCTATCCAAATTAACATTATTTTGTTAAAAATTATGCAGTAATAGCACCTTATTTCTGGAATGTTTATTAATAGTGCTAATTTAAAATTGTTTTTAATGGTGCTTTCCAGTGGTTATACGATTATTAACTAACGAAAAGTTTAATGTAAGAAGCTTTCAGTTTTAAATATTAAAAGTAAATTATATATAAAATAAAAACGTTAATTAACTCACAATGAATCTAGAATTAGCCAACTTCTTTCGTCTTTTACAAGACATACGAATTACAAGCTCTCCGTAGTACTTACTACGACCTTGGATATGTCTCTTTCTCTGAGAAAATAAACTGCCTTTTTAACAAAGCTTCCGAAGGAGTTATCAAAGTTTCTGATGGAAAGATCTTGTACTATATAGTACAATCCAATCTCTATCTGCATCACCTCAATTCTACATTACTTTAATAAACGGGAATCAATACGACTGCTAAACTTTTCCTTAAGATATTCCAAATATTTCATTCTCTTTATGGTTTTTCATTACTGATACATTATACCATAATCACCCCTACCGCTATTTATCACTTCATTTCTGCACTAATGTAGTTCAGTCCTTGTGGAGACACAGTTTCGAAACGTAAATCTGCCGCACACATTTCTTGGAACTTCCGTAGATATATGTATTTGCTTCTTCTAACTAAAACGGCTATTAGGTCTTCCGTTTAACAGGCACATGAATATCCATGGTTAATTGTGACCTGTAAATATTGTAATTTTTTCTTAGAAAAATAGTTATAATCTAGCTATTACAGATTTGCAGCATAGCCTCTAGTTCACCATCACAGTATCAAAGAAAGGTTGCCAATTTCATACGATTCGAAAAGTTTTCTATGTCATATAGAAGGGCTTTTCAAACTCAGATAACTCATCACCTTTAAGCATTTCTTCATATAGCGCGGACCACCGGAACGGAAGAGAATCTGATGAGCTTTCCACGGAGAAAATTCGAAAATATAATCAGTGAACAAAACATTACAGTTACCTACCTATTAGAGTGTTGGTTCTCCTCTAAGACAAATAAACGCCTGTACACACCGAGTCACCAAATCTACCAGACACCGTAGGGTTTCCGTAGGTAATTCCCGCCACGCATGTAACAGCATTGTCCACCACTCCGCCCGAGACGTCAGTTCATTATCCATGAATCTGTAACCCAGAGAGCATCCACATTCCACAGGGTTTAAATGCAGGTAATATGGGACCATTGAAAGGTTTTAAAGATGAACATCCCTCGCACTAGGCCTGGAGTGCCGGCGAAGTGGCTCATAATTCTGCTGGAACTGAGCATCGGCCGCAGGATGCATCAAAGGAAGGAAAGCATGCGAGTGATCAGCCGGCACATGATACGGACGCACAGTGTTTACGGTTCCATCAAGACAGACTAAGGGACATAATCCGTCTCATAGGAAGGCTTCGCAAGCGATAACAGAAACATAACGGCTTTGAACAGACCCGACCTGGAACGACGGGTTTATTAACTAATGCTGTCGACACGACACTCGCACCATTCAGATGGATCGGTACAGTTGGAAACGGGGTTCATCAGACCACACGATGCCTCGCAACTCTTCAGAGATTCAGCTTTGATGTTACCGGCACCAAGCGAAGCGTGTTGTCAAGCAGTGTGGCACGAGAAGGGCATCTGCTGCCGTACATCAGGGTATGCACTATGCGGCGCAATATTAGTTCGCCGATTTTACTTGCGGCTCCCATATTTCATATGGATGTGATTTCCGCCGCGATTGACAAGCGGATGACAGTAGGAGCTTTGATAGTCTAAGTCGACCCCGATGTTTAATAGAGTGTGGCCAGTCACGGCTTGCTCTCTAAACCCTGGAACGTTCGTCGATTTCATACTCGCCAAACACCCTTGATAGAGCTTTCTGCGGTATTTCTATGGTTCTTACCATTTGGGCGATAGAATGACTCACTCACAATGCGTTCCCTATAAAAGTCATTGAGATCACCACATTTATTCTTGTTCGTTGATTGCTTTACACTCTTGGTGAGCCCTACTATTTGCCTAGTTGTCTCCTTCTTCAGGTTTGTGTCTGTTTCACACTGCGCAGAGGATTCACATATTAACATTTCATCACCCTTATGTCTGTTTTTTCTACTGAGCGTATATTGTCTGAAATTAAGGCTGCCAATTCGCAAATTCTCGTTAACACGAGTCATTCCTTAGAGGCCACCCAAATCGACCGGTGAATAATGACTCCATACCCCCCCCCTTCAATGAAAGGCACAACCAATGTAAATTCCGATATATACACTCATCGTCTTAAACATAGTTGCACCCAGAAGGAAGCAATCGACAGGAATGAAACTTGGTGGGTAGCTTTGACATCCTGAGACATGGAAATGACTGAAGTATCATGCTCGGCCGATCATGTGACGCAGACAATAAGGGGTCGTAGCGCTGTGCCTGACAGGTTGTACTGCGTCTCCTTGCGCGTGCTTGTCATTCTAACTCGTGCTGTTGTGTTGGTTGCATCCTTTACATGTGAAGTATGCCTAGGAGAAAAGTTCGAAAGCAATTCGAGCAGCTGGAGGAGTTCCAGAGGCTGCATCATCGAGCTCTGTAAAGCGGGATGGTCTTATCGCCGTATGGTGCGTAATACCGGTCATGCGAATAAAAGAATAGCACGCTAATGGCGGCAGTGGTTAGAACAAGGCACACAGAAGCGACAGGAAGTGTGTGGGCGAACTACATAAGCCACGGAGAGAGAGGACCAACGAGGGGTCTGACATGCGCGGGGGGACACAACATACACGATTGCGGATATTCAGTGAGCAGGGTAGACTTCCATGCATCGTCCGATAAGTGCCAGCACCATTGGCTGGGGTGCACACGCAGCGCTACACGCACGCTGACTGTTACGACGGCTGCACTTATCACTATTAGATCGTCGCCAAAGAATACAATGGTGTCATGCCAGACTGTAATGGAGCCAATCAGAATGGAAGCGGGTGATCTTCAGTGACAAGTCCCTCTTTTGTCTTTGAGGAGACGACCACCGAATCCGTGTGTGGAAGCACCGTGGTCAGCGCCAAGATAAACAGTTTGTTGTGAAGCTTCACAAGTCTAGAAGGCCTCGTGTCATGGTGTGGGGTGCATATGTCTAAGATGCCAAAATACATTTGGTATTCATTACAGGCACTTTTACAGCCAAAAGCTCAGTTAAAGGGGTCTTCCAGCCAGTGACCCTACCTTTTCGAGCGCTCACTCTGGTACGATTTTACAACAGAACAACGCTTGTCAACATACTGCTACTGTCTCTAGAGCTTGCCTTCAAGGCTCTGACAGTCTGCAATGGCCAGCCGCATCACCGGAAATATCTCCGATTGAAAATGTGTGGAATGAGCCAGAGAACGCGCTATCTACACTCCACCCCTACCACACAATCTGCAGGAACTGCGTGAGAAGATTCAAGCTCTCTAGCGGCAAAAGTTTACATCGTAAAAAAGGAAATAAAGTGTCATCATTAGCACATTTCAAGCTTCCTAATGCAAAACGAATTTTATTTAAATCGGACTATTTATTGCAGAAATATCGTGTCTACAGACGGACGGACAGACTGACGGACAAAACAATAACGATCTTTTTCACAAAAGACGTGCTGAAAAATACAAACAAAACGAAGAAATACCATATACCATATTTTTGAGCCGATGATGATTACCTTGAGTCTATGAGCACATCAATCACTCATTGCTCCTCCCTTCGCTTTCAACCACCTTTTACGCCAGGGCTTAGGTTATACGCGCCTTTCTCGTCAGAATTCAAGGGAATCTTGCTTCTTGATCTCTTTAGCACTCATTCCTTCTGAATCAACGTCCA
Source organism: Macrothele yani (assembly GCA_039090855.1). Lineage (NCBI taxonomy): Eukaryota > Metazoa > Arthropoda > Arachnida > Araneae > Macrothelidae > Macrothele > Macrothele yani. Next base: position 74,051,848 of record CM077034.1, on the reverse strand, counting down.
CAGAAAGACGTCTTCAAAAAATCAGCTTTACACAACAAAGTTGAAATTTAAAGTATTCGCTTTCGCGAAAGAAAATAGCAATTGGGCATGTAAATCCAAATTCTGAGTTCCTGAAGTAAATACCCGTTTTTGGCGCAAACAAAAATAAACATTAAAGTTGTACTCGAAGCACAGACAATATTTTACAGGCCCGAAAAAGGGGAATATTCCCGAAGTTGATCTTCTCTACGGTTGTGTGACTTATCGTATAGTGTGTATTTCTAGAAATTGTTTTTGCGCCATTACTCGGAATTCCTGCTTGATATGTCCATTTATCCTCCAGAAGGGCTTTTGATTTGGTTAGCTCCAGTTACCCTTCCATATATTTCAAAATATTTTATAGTCTCTTAAATTGATTTTTGATTTGCAATCAATAACACCACATCATCAGCATAAGCTGTATATTTAATGTACTCATCGTTTACTCCAGAAATTAGGAAACCTTGAATGTTAATAATTTTCTTAATAAGAAAATGTAGAAATATCTTAATATCTATATAATTTTAAAAAAATATAAAACTGCCCATGAAATACCTTTAAAAGTATTTTAATAACAGAACTTACATATTGAAGCAAAATCTCATATTTTGCTTTAATAATATTTCTTTGACAACATTCAGTAATATTCAGTACCTAAGGTTTCAGCCCACACAAAATAGGCGGAGCTATATATCTAACAGGGAGTAATGATTTCAAGGAAGATAACAAACAATACGAGAAACAGTTGTCCAAAAGATATTAAAACTTTTTGGGATAGCTTTCGATATACCTGGTCGTCCTGAAAAATATTACCGATCTGGAAGATCGTACTGAACCAGGTATACTTCAGAGCACATTACCTTGTTTTATTCGAAATAGGAACCTTCTGCAACTACACACCTCTGTCGGCGAGTGACAAGCTCTCAACGCTAGTCGCGAAGAAATTGTCTCTCTGGATGCAAGAAAGTCTCAGAATAAAATTTCGGCCTCATCCCTGTTATTGAATTCGTGTCCTTAAGGCAACTGCCAAAATTCATGAACAGGTGGAAATCTATAGCTTTCAAGTCAATTGAGGACGCTGGAAATGTGAGGGTTTGGAACCACAGTCATGGTAGTTCCGTTTTTTCTGTTTCGTCATTTGTGACATATGTTCACTAAATTTGACTGTTCGAAACGCATTTGTTCACTAAAGTTGTTTGATTAGAATACAACTTCTGGTGCATTCGGTCAATTCCTTCAGAGTATACGACTGAGCTATTACTTTTACTAGCATTCAATAACCTGTAGTGTATGACACAGAGAACAGTCCATCGCTCTGTCAACAATACTTTTCTTGGCGTAAACCTTGGTTTTGGATGTAGTTTCGGTGGTTCAGCATGGTACAACCAGTGTCCAGATCGTTTACGTTTGTCGTATCCCAAGTAGCACAGCCTTGCAACCAATTGTTGATCCCACACTGAGCCACCGCCTTCTCTTCTTAAACGGTGATGTCTCAGTGTCGGAACTACGTTAAATTGCAAGGCTGGGTTACTTGGGAAAGCTACGACTTGACATTACATGCTACAATTCGATCGCGTCAAATCTTCGTTTCGTTGAGAAGGAGAAGGTTAGTGCACATCTCAAGTAGTTGTTGTTTCTTATGCTCCGTCAGTTCATGTGGGACACACGTATCGAGTCTCTCCACCTTACCAATCTAGTGGAAATGTTCGGAATGGTTGGCACCGACGCATGCATGGCGAGTTTTCTCAATGACTGAATGTCGTCCTCGGCTCTTCTCGTTTTATAAACTAATGACCGAATAGCACCGGAAAGATAGTTCTACATCACCGATGAAAAGTACGTTCAGATGTTGCCTCACCACTGCACACATCGAGCTCCTTAAGGTAGGGTTGTGCGGCCTTGCGACCCAGTTTGAACTCATTAAGCTGAATCAGATGCAACTCATTCCTTCCGAACATGCAGCAAATTCCATTCTCATATGAGTATCAAATACTACAACTCATTGGATTATGGGATGTATGTGGCATCTGAGTCGTCATTCAACTCGTACAAATGGCGCTGCAAGAGGGTTGGGGTCCAAGCATTGTTGGTGAGGTGAATGTGGAACATGAAAAAATATGGTATTATTTCCCGAAGCCTCTGAGAGAAGAAAAATCATTTGTGACATTAATGCTAATGATATTAGAGCAGTGGAATTATTTCTATAGTTGTGCGTCTTACCATTTTCGATTCTTCGAACTACTCGTAAATGAACACAATAATAATACTGCTGTAGGACACTATATTAATGGTATTCAGATCAACTAACGTTTTATATTTTAACTGTTAAGCAAAACAACTTAATCTGTTCAATTCCAAATCTGTCAAATTTCTTCTCATTATCCTCTCTTTCCTATACACCAAAAACTACTTACGACTTTTTCATTGATTCAAAATATTGTTTCTAAATTTTGAATAAAAGGTCATGAGCTCATCGCACACTTTGTCGGGAGATACGAAAGAAAAGTACAATACTGGGGTATGAAAATAAACATATTTTGTAAGAGCGGCACGAAATACCACACAATGGACCTCTCTCTGATTTTAAGTAAAAACATTCCTCTATTCAATTACATATTTTGGTATTGTTCCTTTTCTTTTTATTTCGGAAATGTCTTTTCGTGGGAAACTAATCAACAACATGAAAACATATTCTATTATGTATAACATTTCTCATAAATAATATGAAGTTAGTGGGATGAAAAAACTAATGTGGGAATTAATATAAGAAAATTTCACTGAAACCTCTACGGGAAATATGAATATTTTATTTATTTCAAGTTGTAAAAGTTCCTTTTGTTTAATAACCAATGCGTGGGCATAAAAGGAAAAAACTCGTTAGTAGGTTACTGCAAATCGATACTAGGGAAATAACTTGTATTCTAGTATTGTATTTTTACCGAACTGAAATGTCAGTGTAGTTTTAACAGCCTATCCATTAAAGAAAATCGCTCATTCTTCAAGTTCATATTTTTTCGCTGCTAATAAGGAGAAAAAGCTCTTACTGCATTATATAATATGTATCTGCATATCTTCATTAATTTTGAGTTTGATTTTCTTGCTGTGGTAATCGAACTTTGGATGGCTTTCTTCACTTCTGGAATTCGGAAGTATTCCTTAAAACATTTCTCGCTTAAATGCCCTATTTTATCAAAAGAAGCCGGCCACCCAATTTAAGTATGTGTTTGCCTATATATCTCACAAGCAATTCCCATATAGTTGTGAAAAGTAATATACCACCTATGCCTGGCAAATGTAATAAACCCAAAAATAGTAAAAAAAAAGCCGTTGGCAGATCTCATTGACTTTCAACGTGAAAAGTACATAGGATGCCATCTTAGCAATAAGTCATTTCCAAAAATAGTCATGCTGCTACTACCCCGATCAACTCACATTTGATGTTATTCTGAAGTGTAAAGTCCTAAGAGAAACTGCACAATTGTGAATTGAGAGATCACGTAGAATGACAGAGATGAAATGTTGAGTTTTAGAGAGAGTGGCGCTACAAAATCGCTTGACCTTGGTTGGAACACTCACCACCGAATTCCAAAATGTCACTCAAAGCAACGCTAACAACATCGAAGAACGTTCGACGTAGTGGAAATGGGATTCCATTGGGGAGCTGCCACACACACAAGCCTGACATCAGCAAGACAAACGTTAAGAGTTTTTTGGAGTGTTATACACTTCATCCCAAGTGGACACAGGAGCAGTGAAAATGGTTTTTTGAAGGGATTTATCACGGTTCACCATCTAGCTGCCCTACGGATGAGCCTGGAGAACCGGAATGCCAGGTAAAGTCCACCGGTCTGCCCGCGTTTTACCAAATCTGAAAACTGTTTTAAAACACATCATTCTTCAGGTCTGTTTTTTATTGTTCGGGAGAGGTTGGTGGGTTCCGGTTACCGGAAATCTAAGTGCTGCAATCTAAAATATATATATCAGCAATTATTTGCTCCGTATTATGGCAACAGCTGGGTGAAGACTTTTTAATCTACAAAAAAGCGTTGCTCCCGCGTCGACAATGTGAGGTCTGTGCAATATTGGTTTGATGAAATAGATGTGAAACAAATAAAGTGGTCTGCACACAGCGTGATGCCAACCCCATGGAAGACGTTTGGAACGAATTGGAAAACTGACTACAAGGTATGGCGAACAGCCCGACGTCGTTGCTTCACCAGACTAATGCTATTTGGCAGAATGGGAGGCAATGTCAGCAGCAAAATACCGAAATCTGGGGAAAGGTCTTCCCAGTAGAGTGGAGGCTGCGATAATAGCGAATTGTGGATCATCCTGATATTATTTCGCTGTAAATTACAGGGGATTTCGGCATAAACTAGTGTTCAGTTACTTGTTATTGGATGATGTTTTTTGACTTTCATCATTTTGGCCTAGCCAAGATGAGCCATGCAGAATGGCTGTTGTCTTGCCAATTCTCCGGGCTGACATAATTTTCGTTTTTCTTCTCTTGGTAGAAAGTTATGGAAGCGTGTTGCCTCTATGGTCAGTTTGTTTTCTAAATGAACAGTTTATAGTCATGCCAGTTAAGATTTTGCAATTTCAGTAAGCGTATTACTACATGCAGAGCAGTCGATGTCAATAAAATAAATATTTCCAATTCCGCCAGTGTAGTAACATCTAAATTTGCGGAAACAATTTGTTACAGTTTGTTTCGGTTTTGGTGGTGCGTGTGGTTAACCTTCATAATGGAAAAAGAAGAATAAGAGAGACAAAATCTCGTGGTTATGATGAATGGAGTTTTTACGAAATGTTAGCAAAAAATTCTTACGCTTGTTCTTCTTTACTCTTAAGAAGCGAAGATAATTTACCGGAGAGATCTCGGTGCAAAACGTTTCTGAAAATTCATATTTCCGTTCGGTCAACTTTCGCAAATGAATTTTAAGCTTCTGAAGTTCAAGTTGTAGACTTGTCCATTAATGACAGAAGTATCGATCGGTTATATTTTCCTGTTCAAAATCTTAAGTAATATCTGGATTCGGAATATTTACAAGGAGAAACTTCATCGAATTAATCTTTCAGTTGTTCACATTTTAATTTTTTAGAAACGAAAGTAAAATCCGTGATAAATACATGTCGTCTGGACAATGAAAAATTAAGCTTTTGTAATATAAAACATATTTTTTCGATCTGATTCATTTACATTTACGGTAAAACTTGGCCCTTTACAATATCAAATATCCTTTATCAATTTTTTTAGAATATCAACGTTATGCAATTTAAAACTTGGAGATGTTTTATTTGCCTTTCTGACTATTCAATTTAAATAATAATTTACAACATGCTTCAGTTTATTATCTGAAAACGTTCATACTTGATTAAAAATATAAGATGAATTTTATCATTTTTACAAGTGACTTTCATTAGCATTTTGCCTTTAGTTAGGCTTGTACACAATTTTTTTTGTTCATATTTACCTCTTGTTAGTTACTTACCGCTGGAAGTTGGTTAAACTTACTCATGAATCGTTAGTTTCTTAGTCACGCTAAAGACAAAGTGTGTGCCTTTAGTTCTTTTAAAACAAGTTAAGAAAAAGAGATGGTGCGTACTTAAAAAAATCTTCGCATTCCAGTTGAATTCTTTCAACGTTTGTGTCGTATTTAGTGGACGATTAATAATTTCTTTATTAATTGTGGCTAGGGGAAATTGCCTTCAGGGCCGCTGCATCAGGAAAAATAGTATGTATAGAATTGTGCATAAGAATGCACTCTAAAATCTTTTCCGGAACAAGGATCCCTCTTTAACAACATTTCAATACCAAACAACATAGCGGTTTTAACGTAGTCTAATTCTCCTTTGAAAGCATTAGACCTTTGAATTTGTGTTTCGTGTTAATGTCCTTTAATTGTGCAGAATTTAACGAAGCTCAAGAAAAGAAACAGAAGAAAATATTAAACACTGGTTATCACCAATACTTAAAGGAAGAATATGCATTGCTCTGAATATTGGTCGTATTGTTCCTCTTGTTTGCATGAAACAAAATTCATAAATACGTAAAAGCTAATCATGGGCGAGAAGTTTTTTTTAAATTGGAGATTCGTTCTGTTTTTGGAAACTAATAACTAACGAAATACCTAACACTTTACTTTCATTATTCGCCTCCTGCCGAAATTACTGTAAACGAAATGGCACAACTTACGCAGTGTATGCGCAGGGATCGGCTTCGACTTTACGAAGAATAACATGATTATTGCAAATATATATTAGGAAGGAGTTACCAGAGCGGAAATGTAAACAAATGGATTTGAGTATATTTCCCTTTCAAGACATATCGAGAACCAAAGAATAAAAAAAATCTAATGCAGCGTAATGACAATAAATAAAAGTCGCCATCATCATCTTCTTTAATCATTAGCAAACCACTGCAGAATTAATGTACCCTATGTTTCTTTCGCAACTTTCTTCTGTCTTGAGCTGTTCTGCTCCATGTCACTCAGGCATGCTTTTCATTTCATCTATCCATCTCTCAAATGGTATTTTTGTGGATCTGTTTTTGAACTCTGGTGTCCATTCTAGTATAACAGTTATCCAAGGGTTGTTAGTTCATCTAGCAATAAGTTCAGCCCATTTCTAATTCAGGGTCTTCCCTTTAATCAATATGTCATCAACTTTTGCCATTTCCGTAATCTAGTTATTCCACTTCCACTTTTTTCGGATTGTACCAAACATGCAGATTTACATGCTTTTTTGAGCTGTGAGCAGTCCTGTATACCATTCTTAATTATACCCGATGTCGCTAATCTTTACGTTAGTGCAGGAGGTTTGCACTGATTATAATTATCTAAACTTTCACTGGCTTCCTCGCAGTTACGATGTCCGATCTTCCCAGGTCTTAGAAATTAAAAAAAAAAGGTAAGAAAAGAGCAACGATTCTTGGGAAGAAAATTTTCTTCATCATATTAGGACTGCACTGAACGCATGGGAGATGGAACTGGCACAAAATCAGTTCACACGTGAGATATCTCCCCTTTCTGCCGAACAAACACTGAAGTGCAAAACGTAAGTACCGTTCGGGTTTTTCGCCGTAGCTTCGCAATGAAGCAGCCTGAAAGGAGGAATGTCATACCACAGAGACCTCAGTATGGACCAAACGGAAGAATGAACAAACACATGTGCAAAAATTAATAACAAAGTGTACGCTGGAATATGATGTCCCCTAGCAGCAATGGCTGCTTTGCAGCATCTGGCCATACTTAACACGAGGCTGTCGATGAGTTCTAGGGGCAACTTGGTACATTCTTCTTGTAATGCACGTTTCAAATGAAGGACATTTTACAGCGGATGTGGGCGTCCTGCAAGATGCCGTCCCAGAGCATCCCACACGTATTCTATGGGATTTAGATCAAGGAGTACGTAAGCAAACCCATACGAGTGATATCCTCGCTTTCCAGCAGCTATTCAACAGTACATGTACGATGGGGTCTCGCGTTGTGACCCATAAACACGAACTCAGAACAAATGGAACCTCAGAATAAGCATGCATGTAGAAGGAGCACCTCATCGCAGTAGCAGTTTACGGTTACGGAACCTCCTTCGAAAAAGTGGAGCTCAGTACGACCATTCAGCGTAATGCCTCCCCAGACGAGAACACCAACACCGCCATACCGATCTGTTTCTGTAATGTTAGCCGGTCGATAACGTGTTCCCACCTCTGTCCAGATTAGCTGACGTCCAGAATCAAAAGGTATTTCAATGCATATCAAAGGGTGCTTACATGCACATCAATGTGGAGACCCTTTCCAGCTGGCAATTTAAATAAATAGACTGACACTTTTCCTTTTAAAACGATTCCTCTTAAATATAAATATGGGTAACTGCTTTTTAATCTCCAAATACATTACTCATATACATGCTGCAACAATGAGTAAATTAAAACAATGTCTTCTCCTTTACTAAATATCTAGAGATAAACCGAGCCAAAGTCTAGCTGAACCTACTCGATATGTGCATCAAAAGTAGTCATTAAATTGTGATTTAAAGCCCATGTGTTAGATTATCTTCAGACCATTCCATATAACAGCCGGTGTTTGTAAACGTTCGGAGACCAAATGCCAGTACAAGTTTTCAAAATTTTATTTTATGTAACAATATAATATCTTTTCACCAGTTTTTTACTGAAAACAAAAGTAAAACTGAGTTAATAAATAAATCGGCAAAATTATTCATATCCCTAGCTCATTGGCAGACAACAGTCATGAACACTCTTAGTGAGTTCAGATGAAAAACAGGGCCTCTTGAGCTAATTAAGAACTAACCTTAAAATAGTCTTAATTAACCGAGAGGAACAATGGCTTATAATCATCATGCGAAATTTACCTCCATTTCGGTTTACAAAGAAATTATCATTTGTGTTCTACAAATAAATGTGAAAAATGGAGTACCTAGATCCGATTGCAGAAATTATGAAAATGTGATGCCTAAAGTGAATATAAGGGAAACATTCTTCGATTTTTTTGTTTTCCAGTTGCACAATAAGCAGCGTGATACAAGAGTTTCGAAGCGTTCAGTCACAATTATAAAATCAAAGTCACGGCAACATAAAATAACTTTTAAAAAACCGTAAATACAAAATGTATCCATACTTGTTTTACTCGACACAGAAGTGAAACACGTCTTTGATATTTGAAAAGCCCACGGGTTTGAACATTCTTCCTGCTGCCCTTATCTGTGGCCTTCAAGATGTCGAAGGTAACACCTAATTTCGAGGCTATTGCAAGTGAAGTTGCTATTATAAAACAGGAATTGGCACAATTCCATGCATTAGCAATATGATTGATTGAATGCTGGAATATCATTTTAATCGAATGCCAAAACCATAGACAATATGATATAAAAAAAAAAAAGATTAAATTTTTTTCCTGAATAAGAATATCACATTTAACACACTTTATGTTGAAATTTTTGCAATAATATAATTTAGGATAAAGTATAAACTGGAACAGTTACTTGTGGCAGTGGCCGTCTCAAAACGTTTTGAGACCGCATCTTGTGGTGCCCAGGTACCCAGAATTAAAACAAATACCAAAATTCTCGTTTGTGGTATGTTTAAAAAAAAACTATTTACAAAACATTACTAGCGTGTATCCCTTTTAATGTAAAAATGCAAATTTAGAATTACATTACAGAACTGAATAAAAAGAAATGGATGAGATAGGCACATTTTTACAATGGTAACAATCTTCATTCAGTTTCCACGTTTCAGTTTGTTCGGAAGCATATTGTCAGCTTCCAACACTTTCACGCACCCCCCACACTGAGGACGTTCTTCGTTCTTAACAACAATGCACGTGAAACCGAAATCCAAGTAAGTGTCATCATAATTTCTGGACTTGTTCCATTTCGACTATTAAGAACTCATTGTAATTTTTATCTACACCACGTTTTTTAATTTAAAAACTTTTTCCGTTATCATAACCCAAAACACACTCACCTGGAAATAACTACGTTCACAGTTATTAAGAGCACAGCAGCTCCGTTCTAAGGAATGGTAATTTACGCAGCATATCTATCGAAAGAAGACTGAGCAGTCAACTAAGCGCCAACAATGCGGCGGCAGAACGTAATATCTTGGCTTTGCCTGTCTGAGTCCATTTTCAAACTTCAGGGGGAGTGAGATCCGCACGACGCATCACAACAGGTTTTCAAAGGGCATTACAGTCCAGAACTCAGATGAACGGAGAGATTTCACAAGAAAATTGATGTGTTTTATGTCTTCTTTAACATTCATTCTTACAAGTCATTATTTAAAATATGTTCACGTCTTGAAAATTTGTATGTTGCATTTCATTATACATTATAAATTTTAGTTTTTCCTCATAGTCGCGATGCCCCGGACCAAGACTGCCAACGCCTCAGGGCGTTGCGGCATTCAGTTTGGGAACCTCTGGGCTAAGAGGTTAACGGTGCTCTCTATTTGCTCACACTGTAATTCGGGAACATCTCATACCTGAATTTAGTTCCTTTTATGGTATATCTCAAGATCTTTCGTCTCAGCATAGAATGTGAGGGTCCTTTCAAATATCCACACTTGAGTTTCTGAGACATCTCTTACTTGTAATAGCACCTTTTGTACATTTTTACCTAGCCAAAGGTTCAGACCAAATAAATGTACCTTTAATAAATTTGTAAAAAAAAGTACATTGAGAAATATATATATATATTTTCATATAAATAAACTGCATGTGATTATGATTAAATATCATCCAAATTAGCATATATTTTTTCATCCCGAATTTTAATGCAAATTTAATCTTAAAGACATACACCAAAATTACCTTTCTAAAAATATCAGGATCAAGATATTTCCCTATAAACACTATTTTCACAATGCTTGCCGGCAAATGGAATGAATCAGTTGCTGTATAATTAAAAAAAATCAAATTACATTTTATTTGAAATTTAAGGAATATTTCCCAATTACCTACCGCTTTAAAGATTGAATTGAAAACATGAGATATTAAACGAGGCAACTTCGGTTAACTTACATAATGTCCGTATTGGAAAGGAGTAAGTATCACTGAATTCGAAAACTTCATCTTTCATTCATTTTCGCCGCATTATGCTGCCAGTAATTACATTTCATTAAGTAGCCACAGCTATATTACGATAGACTTACGAACCGTACGAATCCTTGTGATAAGATTCTGTTAAGATCTACGATGGCATGGTAGGATTCTCGGCGATTTCTACCCGGAATTATAAATCCTTACATCTGATATTGCTATACATATCTCAAACGCAGTGATCCACACACCAAGGTAAAGATGATAAATTTATCTATGTCGACCGGTTCCCATGGTTTGCCTCCTACATCTATAATGTTCTTGGTACACAATTGCGATAATTTACATGTCTCAACTTTTGACACATAATAACCAATTGGCTTTGCACTCCAACATATACATCCCTTTATGGATTTTTTGTACTTATAGGGGTAAAACCATTTCATGATCATCTTTCGAGAAATAAACCATGACATCCAATGAATCACAGAACTCTTTATGAGTAAAAGGTATGACTTTGTTCTGAAGCCGTTTTTCTCAGGAGCAAATACGAAATGAGAAAGTAAAACTGAATACACGTTGTGGAAATTTGGCCTTAATCTGCTAATTGTTCTAAAGCTTAATAGATCAAACCGTAAACTAAAATTTCAAAACATAATATCAGTATCAATTGAGTTTACTGGTCATTCTGAGAATGTTTAAGTGATGTGGTTTACATTGAACATGCCAGACAATATAAGCGTCACAGGACAAGGTGAGAAATGTAATCAAATCGTTGAAATGATAATTCAAAAATCAATTGATGGCATCATTAAAGTCATACTGAAATATATAGCAAATGAAAATATTCATGAAATAACAGAATTCGTCATCCTGATAGCGGATCTAAGAAACGAATGAACCCGAGGAGATGAATTTCGTAATATGAAAGAAGGAATCACAATAACGTTCGTGAAAATTAAGTCTTTCTAGGCACACGTACCGAGAAAAAGAGCTTCATTTTCAGCAGCATCACCACTTGAATACTTTGTGTGGGAAGGTTTCCACACGCGGAGAGTACTTTCCACTTAGAACAAACACTTTTGTTCCTTAATTTCGTCTGTATTTAAAATAAAATGTAAAGGAGATGCTATACAGAGCACCATACGGGAAAAACATTTTTACTCTATTCATCTGTAAAATGAATTTGTCGATTAGATTTATTATGGTTTAAGGTCAGGTGATGCGTAACATCACAGCCTCTCCTTGACAAATGTCAACCCCGCCTTCTCGTGGTACATCCCGTTCCCACCAGAGGGGCTCTGACGACCGCCAATAGCGGTATAACTATACCATCGGGATTAGAGGAAATTCTATCCCACACTCACCAACCCGCTTGGCCAGCGTGGTGAGTTATGGCCAAACCCCTCCAAAATGATTCCACAACTTAAATCTTGGCCCTCAGTCTCCGGCAGCTGGAATGTACCTGGCCAAGGCAGCGGCTAGTGCGACATGAAGGCAGAGGGTGCTAAGAATCCCCAGAGGACCGGACTAGGCTGCCATCTGATGCTGACCTTGGCTACGTACAACGGACGCTCCCTATCTTCTGATTCAAGGCTTCTTGAATTGGAAGAGGAACTACAAAGGATCAAGTGGGACATCGTGGGGCTAAGTGAGGTAAGGAGAAAAGGAGAAGATCTCATCGAACTGAAAAGTGGACATCTCTTCTACTATCGTGGGACAGATACTGGCAGAACTAGTGGTGTTGGATTTATAATAAACAAGAAATTGAAGGATAAAGTTGTAGAAGTTGAAAGTTCCTCTGACAGAGCTGCACGTCTTGTTATCCAACTCTCGAAAAGATACCAGGCTCAGATTATTCAAACTTATGCACCCACCACAAGTCATCCTGAAGAAGAAATTGAAGAATTTTATGAGGAAATTTGTCATCTAAATAATAAAGGTAAGCAGCACTTGAAAATATTTATGGGAGATTTCAATGCAAAAATAGGGCAACGGCAACAGAATGAAACTTCAGTAGGTAAATTCGGTCACGGCAACAGAAACCAGCGTGGAAATACTCTCGTTGAGTTTGCAGAGGCAGAAGGGTTTTTCATCTTGAACTCCTTCTTCAAGAAGAAGCCACACAGGAAATGGACATGGAGACATCCAAATGGGACGACAAGTGAAATTGATTTTATTATGTGTAACAAAAAATTCGTCATAGAAGACTGCAGTGTGCTAAACAAGTTCAACACAGGTAGTGACCATAGATTGGTGAGATGTAAGATGCACCTCAACACCAAACTTGAACGTGGCAAGCTCATAAGACAAACAAAATCTATTGACATAACCAACCTTAAAAAACACCATAATACCTTCAAGTTGGAACTGAAGAACAGGTTCTCTGCTTTAGAAGGCCTAACATCGGAAGAAGTGGACATCTCTGAAGTTAACAGAAAAGTAACCAAAGCTCTTATGGAAACAGCAACAAAATTAGCTGGGTCTAAGAACAAGTTGCATGTAAACAAATTATCAGGAAAAACCAAAATGTTGATGCAAAAAAGAAGAGAGATGAGGACAACTAAAGAAGATGTGACTTCCAAAGTGGAATATATAGAGCTATGCAAGACAGTAAGAAAAAGTATAAGTGAAGACGTAAGAAAATTCAACTGTGAACTAGTGAGGAAAGCAATTGAAAACAACCAAAGCCTAAAGATAGCAAAGGGACATCTCAGTAAGGGAAGAAAACAGATTATGGCACTGAGAAAAGAAGATGGTTCTGTAACAAGAAATAGAGGCGAAATTTTGACAAGAGTGAAAGATTTCTACTCCAAATTATATGAAAGGGATGATACATGCACTCCAGACATCATGAAAGATACCAGTACCAGAGTTCCTCCAGTCCTTCCAGCAGAAGTTGCACATGCAATCAAGAACATGAAGCGGGGAAAAGCTCCAGGGAAAGATGGAATTACTGTAGACATCATACAAGAAGCAAGTGGAGAAATTGAAACAGTACTCGCCCAAATTTTCACTCGATGCCTTAATGAAGGAAAGATTCCTGAGGATTGGAACACGGCTACAATGATCCTGCTACATAAGAAAGGTGACATTGAGGATCTCGGAAACTACAGACCTATCAGCCTCCTATCAGTAGTTTATAAAATCTTCACTAAAGTTCTTTCACACCGCTTGAAGGTAACACTGGAAATGGCTCAACCGAGAGAACAAGCTGGATTCAGGAGTGGCTACAGCACAATAGATCATATCCACGTACTGAGAGAACTAATTGAAAGAGCGAGGGAATATGAACTTCCATTGTGCATGGCTTTTATCGATTATGAAAAAGCCTTTGATTCGGTGAAACCATCAGCAGTTACAATGGCTCTGAAAACCTGCGGTATTAAAGATGCAGACATTAATATTATTAATAACATCTATGAAAATGCAAGTGCAAAGATTCGGCTGTTTGAAAATACAACACACATAAAAATTGGAAAGGGAGTGAGACAAGGTGACACCATATCTCCGAAGCTCTTTAATGCCACATTGGAGAGTGTTTTTCAGTCGCTGAGCTGGGAAAACAAAGGTATAAAGATTAATGGAGATTATCTAACCCACCTTCGTTTTGCTGATGACGTAGTCATTTTGCAACTACCCCATCAGAGCTGCAGAGTATGATCCAGGAACTTGCTGACAAGAGTAAAGAAGTGGGATTAAAAATGAACTTTCAGAAGACAAAAGCGATGTTCAATGCTTTTACAAGAAATGAAGATTTATTGATTGATGGAGAAAAGCTGGAGATAACAGACACGTACGTTTATCTTGGGCAGCAGATATCAAGTGAGGGTCACATTGATGAAGAAATTAATCGGCGTACAAAACTTGCCTGGAGAGCTTTTGGAAGAAACAGCATAATTTTCAAGAGCAATATGCCATTATGTCTTAAAAGAAAAGTGTTTGATCAATGCATCCTTCCAGTGCTTACGTATGGTGCAGAGACGTGGACCTTAACTAAAAGAGATATACAAAGACTGCAGACAACTCAAAGAAGCATGGAGAGGTGCATGCTTCGTGTAACCAGGAGAGATAAGAAGAGGAACTCGTGGATCCGAAAAATGACAAGAGTGGAAGACATCATGATCAGAGTTAAATCCCTGAAATGGCAATGGGCTGGACATACTGCCAGAAGGACAGATCATCGATGGACAGCCGAAATTTTAGATTGGATTCCAAGGGACAGGAAAAGACCCAGAAGAAGACCCCATGGGAGATGGGTGGATGAAATTCGAAAGTATGCAGGGGTTACATGGAGGAGACTGGCACAAGACAGACCGTTGTGGAGGAAACTTGGGGAGACCTTCGTCCAGCAGTGGATTGATAATGGTTGACAATGATGATGATGATGAATTCTTCTTCACATGCATTCTGATTATTTTGAATAAATTTATATGTACAGGTTGCAGTATAATGCTGATTATTTTAAGTATTTTAATTAATGTTTAAAATGATTTAAAGGTATTTAATTTGTACACATTTTTAATTAAATCCTTCAAAAAACTTCGAGGCGTTTCTTAATTTTGATATCTACTGAACGAGAAATGGGAATATTCATCAATGTATATTAAATATTTTTTGAGGAAAGTGATACTGATATTTTACCCACCATATTTGTTTCACGTTATAAGAAGTCAATTACTCTATGTAACCATGTGATAAAAAAACGCAATCATCATGTACTTCGATGAAAAAGATTGAGTTCATTTGAGAGATTTTCTGAGAACCTGTAGCTTAAGATAAACTAATTTTAATTTTTAAAAACAAATAAAATTAATAAACTAATTTTTAATTTTTAATTGGACTTCGTCCTCCAAATAAACTAGTTATTTTTTCGCCTTTAACTGAAGATTGCTATGAAAGGGAGTGATGCAGAATTCACAGCCATTTTTATAACAATGTATGCTTTTAAGTATTCAACAAAGAATATATTTTTTCAGATCACAGTACTGGCATTCCTTTTCTGCTGCCTTCAGAAAATCTGTTGCTTTAATAGTCACTTCCTGGACATTCACATTGACGTAATACTAGGGAATTTCTAAAGGTGAATCTGAAGCTATTAAACCACAACAGGATAAAAGTATTCACAGTTAGTGTTACTCGTGAAGTAGTGTCTGTTAAATCTTAATCTGAAAATTGCTGTTGTAGGAGAAAAGGAGTTAGGGCACACCAGGCTTGGTATTGGTGTTCCCTAACTCATTTTTTTCCTATCGCATGCAAAATAGAAATCTTCAGGTTGAAATATTGCTAAATTTAGTAGTCGAAGGGGCACACATATAGATATATTCAGATTGAGCGCTGGTGCTTAACAGCGAGTACCTCCCTGCGTCATAACACTCGAGCCCCTAAGCCATCGACCCCAGAGGAGAACGTCACCTCTATCTACTGGTAAAAATCAATGGACGTACATCAGTGCAGCAATTGACCCCGCAAATGAACACTGGGGCACCCAAGAACGGGACCCCTATAACAGTAGATCCAACCCTGTTACACATATGTCTCCGTAGTCGATGCTCCGTCAAGGGGACCATGTCAACCCAAGCCCATCGGGAACGACTCCTTTAGTTCTCATGGTTCTACATCTTTGAACAGCGGAAGAGTGGGAAAAGGTTGCTTTCTCGATGAATCGAGGTTTCTACTTCACAGGGGTGACGGTCGGTTGAGGATACCCTATCAGGCACACGGGAACCAGCACTACCACACAGACACGCTTGTCGGTCAATTACAGGCTGGCGGTGGCAGTGTGCATGTCTGGGGGATACTTTCCTGTTATGACTTGGGATCGCTGATACCACTGAATAGGTCTCTAAAAACCAATGTCTAACTGTCTATCGTCGCTCACCACATGCATCTCTTCATGTTGGACGTTAACCTGGTGGTCATTGCGTCTACCAGCATAACAACACGCCCTCACATGTCGGTAAAGAGGTGCGGGACTGCTTCCATGAACCCGACAGCGATGTCTCCGTTCTCCCTTGGCCGTCGAAATCGACCGATCTCAATCCCATAGAACATTTGTGGGATCATTTGGATCGACATGCCGACCAACAACCGCACCATCTCCAGGAACTCCGTGCTCTGCTGCAGTCCGAATACGCGTGTGCCCCGGGCAACTTTCCAGGGGCTCATTGCGTCCATGGCACGTCGTCACGCCGCCGTCATCCGGGCTAAGGGTGGGTATTCCCATTATTAGGTAAGTGGTCATATTACTCTAATACGGCTGTGTATATTCTTCTAACTCTTTCTCTTTGTTTCTTTTGGGATTTTACAGGAATCGTATGCAATTTATGGTGTCAGATGTAGCCCTCGCTCTTAATTTACGGCCACTTGTTCAGGCGAAGGTGGAGGTTAGGACCGTAAGATGAAAGCAACATCCACCAGTATTAGGACTCGAGCCAGCCTCAGGCGAATGGCCAGAAACCAGGGTTTAGGACAATGCATCGCCGCAATGGCCTTCTAACTAGATATCTTTATTGAAAATCTTAACACAGAATTTAAATATAGCTCGTGCTTTCCTTTTTATTCATACGATGCCCTGCATATCGTGATGATGCCAATTGTTACTCTGTGCTGTTTCTTGAGTGAAAATGGGTATAGTAGTATATAAGAAGGATTTGGGTTAGTAATACTTTTATTAATGGATGTTTTTTTATAAGTAAGAAGAGGCTTTTTGCATATTCTTGTCCTCTACTACAAGTTTAACACTTTATTGAATCAGTGTAATATGATTTGAAATTCAGTAAGACCTGCACAAAAATATTTCCTAACTCGATTTACAGCTGAAAATATTTTTAAAAATTAGCATTATATCTTAATGCCATTTCAAAGATATAATTAGTATGAGCTTCCAATGGCATTTTTTTTAATTGTAGGTGTTTTAAATACATTTTTTGCAACACTGTAGGAGATTGTTGACTAACGATTTCAGGAATTATTTAATTAATCTTTCAGTTTAATATCTATAAAGCAATATAAATATCTACAATGTTTAAATCAACTTTGTTTACATAACTCTAATACATTGCAACTTTGATTTTCGCCTTTTTTAGGCTACTTGATAAAGTTACTAGCAGCAAAACCCGATGTATGATTGACTAGGTTTGCTTCTATAACATAAACATAGATATCAAAGTTGAGTTAAGTCGACAATGCATGCACGAAAGTTACCTAGATAACTTGTTGATGTGCCTTCAACGTATGAGGAATTCGGAAAGTTTGCATTTCGGGATTTATCAGTCGCATAATGTTCTGAAATACACTGTTAGCCATTGAAGTACAACACCACGAAAGACGAGAGGCATTAACTCTATATGTTTGCAGAAACAGCATATGATACAAGGATGCATGGATTACAATACCTCACTGAAATGGGGAAACTCGTAACAATCAGTATCCGGTGTAGCCACTGCGGGTGGCAGCTGCAGCTGCTTGACGGCCCGGCATCCAGAATAGAGATGATGGATGTGTGTGTTTCGGGATTGTCCATGCTTAAACTGCTTTATGACCATATAATTGGGTTTTTTGATTGAAGGATATACTGTACCTCGGGATTAAAAACTTTGATGCATGGAGAAATTAAATTAATTTATTTGATATCATGTTGATAGCAGCGTGTTTCTAATGGTATCAAAATCATTACATACATTCTATTATGTACATGATTTTATTATTAGTAAAAAAATATTATATAAAAATTAAAAATCTACGTCTCTTAGCCAAGAATTGGCGATCATTGTTTTCCGGAGGTCCATACGGGTTCTTTTTAATTAATTGTTTTCGTAGGAAGGCGGCTGATACTTAAAATGACCAAGAGAGGGATATAGTGAGAAGACACATCTGTAGTTCCTCATTCCGGAAGTAGGGATGCTTCGTTGTTATCGTTGAATTACTGTATGTTTTTCTAAAAAACCAAATAATTCACATCATCTTGTAAAAACGCTGTCCTGTATATCAGTGAGTACGCACGAATTCAACACTGCGTGACCAATAAGCTTTGTTGAAATGCTCCATAGAAACTTCAAATTTTTTCGATGCATTCGTTCCTGTAACATCGAGAAAGCAACTCGAATTTTTATGACAAATATCGAAATACTTGTAATCCGCGACATAGAAATGTGATATCCCCTTCCTCTTTTAAGAATGCAGCAATAAGAAATTCATTTAGTCTTTGAATAATATATTCTTTCGGAGTTTCAATGATCCATCATCAAACTTCGAAGTTTTTGCGATGTATCTGTTCCTGTAATATCAACGGAAATAACTCTATCTTGAAACATCCAAACAATTGTTGATTTGTGACATAGAACTCCTTTCTCTTTATAAGAATGCAACAAAAATATATTAATTTACTTCACGCAGAAAATAATATTTCGCAGTTTCAAGCACGATCATCCGATGTATCGGTCCCTGTAACATCGAGAGAAAGAATTCGATTTCCGATGACGGAAGAGCTAAAAAATTGTTAATTCATGACTTAGGAAAGTGATATTCCCTTCCTCTTCATAAGAACGAAGCAAAGAAGAAGTCACTTACTACAGGTAGAATATACTCTTTTGCAGTTTCAAGCATAGGTCATGAAACATTTATGCTTGTCAATGTATCGGCTCTTGTAACATGCAGAGTAAGGCTCCTAATCGAAAGGAAATGCTGCGTTAGAATTATAGGAAAAACCTCTATTTTATATAAAACCCTTTAGCATTTTAATAATCATTATATGAAAAGAAGAGCGAAAACGCAAATCTTTTTTATTATGGTTTAAGGTTTTCACTATTTTCTAAGTTCAGCGCACAGGATTATGATTAAAATGCCGTTTTGCAGTGTCGTTTAATCTATAGTGGCGCTGCCTTGAAAGTGAGTTCTACTCACCCAACCGACAAGAGATTTCATCCAAGTCGCCAACAAACTTCAGATCCAATTCCAGGAATCAGATTAAGAGCGTAGAAATGTGCTGATCGTATGTTAATCTTCATATATGGACATATTCTTTCTGTAAGAATAATGACTGATATATTTTTAGATGGAATTTGCCAAATATTTAATAAACTTCATAGTTTAAGTAAATATATGCGATATTAGAGAAATGGGGCACACACTGCTAGAATGAGCGAATGTAATATCAAAATGTATTGTTTTCTTGTTAACCTTAGTTACTGAGGTTTATTCAGGGGAAAGATTGGCACTAAATTATTCAAAGTGATTAGTTGCTAAAAGAAATCGAACAATGTTTACGAACCGGAGAAAGGAAAGAGATGATTGAGTAACTCATTTCTACCCATTGGCAAAGTGTCAGTGCCAGGGACACTAAACAGTTCCAAACATGCCCTGGTACCTAGAATCATGTGTTAGAATAGTTTACTTATCACCTATGGCATGTTTATGGTAGCTGCTGATGAAGTGAAATACGTAAGGAAATGTTTTGACATAGTTTTCGAAATACCCAGTCATAATGTGAGCATATGTGTTGGGGACCGCCGAAAAATTTGGACCCAATTTGATTCGGGCTCATCTGCCCTAGAGAAATTCTTAATCACCTAGAGGTACATCAGGTCTTTTCTCTACAGGTATGCTTTATCATCTTGTGTCAAATCTGGAAAATGTTTTGTTCTAGCATCTCTTTTTACCAAATTGCAACCGCAACACTAGCGTCCAGTTCCAATTCCAATACTTTCCAGGAAAGCGGGTGGCATGAAAGGTTTTGTCGCATCTCCCTAGGATCATCTGATTTGTGCGGCTGAAACTTTCTTTCCAGACCACAGCCGACCTGTTGCTGTGTGGTAAAAGGGAAATGTCTTCAAGAGTAAGAAGACAACATGCGTGTCTTCAAGTGCAAGAGCTCTTATGATATTTTCCATCCCTGTAGGCTAATTTTAGACCATACCGTTCCTTGCAGTACGCGATTTTTTTCTGACAAACGTATGGGCAGGAAACGTTAGAACAGAACATCTGTTATTTTTGCGTTTTATTGTACTTACAGAATTCATTAACGCGTTTTTCCCTTCTTTCTCGATTCAGGTATATGTGGATTTGGTTTCTTTCTGACATCATTTGTACAACTACAATGGCAAGAAAAGAAACCAGTTATTTTATCACCTTAGACATTAGCGTGTATATAATACTGTGTGTAATCAGAAGGACTTTGTACGTTCCCTTCTATAAGTTCTTGAGCCATTGAAAATAAAACACCGACAACACACTAACTATGTAATAGAAAAAATATATCCGCTAGAAAATCAAATGGTGAATACGTATATTTCTGCGATTTTTCGGTTTATTGCACCAATCGTATTTGAAAGCGTTACAGTTTCCTAAACTGTTAAGATACGTTACTTGTACTTGGACAGACAATTTTATAAATCCCAGAAATATTGAAAAAGTACATAATAAAGATAACAAATCAAGATCTGTAATTGGGGACACAAGAAAGAAATTGATAACTTATATCGCTCAAATGCCAACATATTACCATGACATTGCATATTTATTTCTCTGAAGCAGCACTCCAATTGCACACAAATGCACATATATCTATTTACTCATGAATATTTTTGCTGCACTTGTTGCAACCAACTGCCATGAATATCACATGATCTAAAAATTTGTTTTTAAAAGAAATGCCAGTAGAGTTTTTACGGGTTTAATTCGTACCCGGTGAATCCATCCATTATAAGAATTGTGGTCTGCATAACGTACGAAACGATCACAATGTCACCGCTTTTTAAGGAAGAGAAATAATGCTACTCTATCAATCAAAATTCCCAAAAGTATGCAAATTGTACTTCCTTTGTGTCCAATTAGGAAAGAATCGACGTTTTCTGAACATCTATGACATACTAGAAAATGTTAAAAGAAGTTTAATGTTATTCTTAATTTGTCGCTGCAAGTCCTTCAAATTTCGTGCATGGCCAAAACTCAGAAAAACCTGCGGGAAAGGTCAAAATTATCAAGGGACATTTACCCTCAGTCTTGGTTCTGAGCTATGCTACATGACGCGGTTTCCCGGGTGCACAGCGTGACTGAACTACATAGCTGATGTGGACATGACAATATACAGTACCAAGAACTGTATAGGCAGAAATATATACGCGTTCACAACTATTTTCTCAGTATCTTGGGCAGAGGAACTTGACGGCCTTCTCAGAATAGTAGCAACGGTTAAAAAGGTTTCGTGACGATGACAGCATACATGTCGACTGCACTGATGCAAATCTGAGCTCAGATCTTTTTATGGATTCTCAAGATTTGCTTGACAGACTCATCCAGAGTCTCCCAGACTTTTCTGGAGAGACTTTCGGACTCACTACCACGACATAAACGTTTTAGAAAGGGGCACTTATAATGGCCGTACTACCATGGAGTGGGCTGAGCCATCGTGTAAGCATTCAGCCCCCATTGTGCTTCAAACGGCTCTAAGACTGCTCAAATTTTAAGGCCAGAGGTCCGAGACTGCTTTCTTAGACTTTGTGAAAGAGCAGTAGGCTACGATGTCTCTTACAAAAATGACAAGGTATGTCTATACCAAGAAAGTATATTTCAGAAACATTTTAAGAATACCTTGAATGGTGTGGAACGGCTACCTCGTTCCTTTTACATGAGCTCTATTCAGAATGAAAGGGGCGTTTTAGGAAGACGACAAACAGCCCATCAATGCATTTGGAAAATCCAGCAGGATTGTCAGAGCTCTTTGATGGAACAATAGTCTCTGTTGCAAGGAACTTTTGGGAACTCTTATAACGCACATGAACGTCGTTTTGAAGCATGCATTGCTCTCTGGAATCGCCACACGCCACATTGAATCACTCTAGCTATACCATTGGAAGCATGCCTGGTGACCAAGTAAAGTATTATACATATGACGTTTTCTAAAGTATTGTGCATATGACATTTTCAATGCTTAACGTGAGACTCAAAAACAACAAAAACTTTCCAGCATTTGGAAAGCCAAATTTTAAAAATTGGAAAGATATTGAGAAAATGAGCTGTGCGTCTACACTGCTAATTTTTCCCTGTTCACATATTCAATACGTTACTTTAATAATTGTGATCCCATTGGCTGAAGTTGCAATGGGCTGGACATATTGCAAGAAAAATGTACCACAGATGGACAACTGAGATATTGTAATTGTTACGTAACGGCATGAAACACTCAGAAGACCACGTGGCAGATGGCTGGTTGCATTACGAAAGCACAACGGAGTGATGAGAAGACTGGCTCAAGACAGACTCTTGTGGGAGAAGCTTGGGAAAACCACACATCAGTGGATTGACAGTGGTTAACACGAAATGTCAGCACTTAAACTAAGGACACTCAGACGTCAATTGTATCGACGGTTGAATTCTGGGATCTTCAGTTCAAATTTTAACAATTATGGTGGTGTAAGCCGAAATATAGGGCTTCAGTTACGCTATCTTCTACCGTCATACCGAAATCTGCCACTCGAAAAATTGAAAGTCAAAGGATTTTTCATTGGTTCAGGATTTGAAATATTGGATAGCATCCGTCGTCTCTCCAACTGTCACATGTTATCGAACCAAATAAGAAACATCTCCGGTACGAGTTATGTAAACAAGGCACGGCAAAGATAAACGCTGATTAAATGTAACAGCAGCAGTAATATTTAATTATTGATTTCAATATCTTACACGTAAAGACAATCAACTGTGTATTGACAAAAATCTGTTTCTTTCACAGGTTTATTTTCTTAACAACATTTCCCTATTGAAATTAGAGAGCAGAATAATTCTTCAGCTTTTATTTCCACTGATTTCTTGTGGAAACGATTCTCGTAGTTTTTTCATGCACCCATAGCTATTACACTCTTTTTCAAAAGTTTTGTTTTCAATTATTTCCACACCATTTATTTACCTTTCTCACGCGCGCACACGAAATTGCATTGTTCTCTTTAAAATTAATGATGTAATATCTACTGGAACTGCAAATCAATCAGATATACACATCAAAATTATCCTCTCCTTGTTTCCTCAGACTGTTTTGTCATGTATTTTTCATACAGGTCAAAGTCAGGTGAAAATTGAGATATTTGCTTCAAAAAACTGTTCTGTTGTTATGTTTCTGTTAGCGACTATCATTCGTAAGAGACTGCGTTATGAACAGTCACTGGTACGACGAAAAGCAGAGTCCACATCATTGCACAAACGAACCAACCATTACTACTACTGGACACAAATCACTGTCGAAGTGGGACGAAAAATCAGCAGGCAACCCTCCAGATTGTTTGGGACCTGCGGTAGGATCATGCGAACCTGAAATGCAGAAAGTTCGTGAAGAGTCTGCAACTGAAAACATTGTGACGCAAAGTAATCCACAGGGAGGTCCATGGGCAACACAACAACTAGGTGTGAAAAGCAAAAATTGGTATAGGTTAAAAAAAGGAGTCGGAGTATTGAAAAAGAGATTTCAAGAATTTCGAAACAATCTGCTATGTCGGTAAATCTTGCATATGTTTCCGTGCTGAAAACAAAGATTTATGGTATAAAATGATATTGAACAATACTGGGCAAAGATATAATTGTGAGAAAAAGAAAAACGAGAAATCTTTGATCCGTCATCTTCCATTTGTGAAAAATTTTCCCATCAATTTTCAATCTAAATGCAAAACTTCATGTATCAAAATGGTTTTTGACAGCAACGTAGGACACGATAGAAACCATGAAAAAAGTTATGATCACTGGGAAACCAAACTTCGCTACCTTTAGCTTCCGCTAACGGAATGTTATGTCTTTTGTTTTAAACAGGAACTTTAACATTTCTGCAGCAAAATTATATTTAATAACAACATTTGGACAGAAGAAACAGCAAAAGAAAAAGAAATTATAAACACGGGATTAATCTTTGCCCCAGCCGCCATGGTGGCTCAGTTGTCTAAGCGATGGCTTCTGATCATTCGTCCGAAAAGTGTCCGGATTCGAATCCTGTTGAAGCTTGGGTGTTATGTTTGCCCCACGGCACTGGCTTTCTCCCTTCCCTGGAGCCAATGGCCATAAGTTAAGAACGGGCGGCTGCTTATAGCACTTTAAGTTGCTTACGGTGGTCGATTAACTCCCAATAAACAAACAAAAAAGAACTGAACAAACTATAAAAATACCTGAAATTGCAATTTCCTTTCTATTTCTTTCATTCTTTGCTTTAACTATATTTATCATTCACTAAACTGCGTAGTAAAAACCCTGCAAACCAACAAAACACGCCATTGTCTAACGCTATTCATATTACGAAAGTATGACCATGTCACTTTTTTAGAATTTTTTCTTTTGGAGGGGAAGGGGTTGATAACCACGTGAGTAAGTGGATGGGGTAAATTGTTGCCTGTCTCAAATTCAGGGACGCTGGCTAAGGGGAAGAGAGGTAGCCAGTCCGTAAGGCAAAAAACAACATTCATGCAGCATCGCGGTTCGTACCCGGACCCATGTTGGTCGAAGGGTCTGGGTACATCCTAGGATCAAGCAAGTTTCAAGGTTCAGTTCAACTGCCTGAGAAAGACTGTCCGAAAGAACCAATAACACAATATGTCTTTTCCATAGTCTGCTATTATTCAACTCGCATGTTGTTGCGTTTTCTTTTGCATTCCAGTGTGGAGATATTTATGCCACTTAATACCTCACGGTGAGTCACGATGGAAAATGTAAACGAACCACAGACGCACAACACGTGGCACTTTTTCAGTACGGCGAGTTTCCTTTTTGAATGTAAGTTAAAAGATTCTACACATGTGTAAGAAATTCGGGGTAACTTTTAATTTGACGAGCTCTTAGTTGTAACTTTATTTTTACAAAAATAAAGTTACCGAAAATTTTCCCGTAGAAAATCACCGTCTCACGTGCACTTATTTCTGGTAATGGAACTTATAGGACCAGATGACTCGTAAAGTCATCGATCTGGTGCAATGCTCTTCCACTCAGCTGCGGCGAGCAATCTGGTTTTTTGGCGTTACCAATGGGACTTTAGTGGGTCTGACCCTCCCATGCAATATTGAGGCTCATCACTTGTTGGTCTTGGTGTAGGCGTTTTTCGTACCGCTCTCTTTGAATTCGGCAGTGATTTGTGCTTCCGTTGCTCTCTGCTTGGTTTTAAATACGGGAGACAGGAATCTGTGGTCAAGTCCACCGCACACCTGTTCACCATGGACGTTATTCTACAAATTGTGTACTTCCGACATACTGTTGATAATGTGGAACGAATGTACTGTAATTTCTATATCATCTGCGTGACAGAGGTATTCATGCGTCATGCACCCAGTACATTCCCTTTTTCAAAATCTGTTACATCAGCTGTTGATAATTACTTAATCGTATTATAGTGCATGTGCATTCCTACCTATGATCCTGCCAATTGGTGGACCTGTCCATTAGCAAGATGGGTGACAGCTTCGCGTTATCCAAGAACCAGGTATTACATTATATTTATCACCCTTCTCTGTGTATATGAGCATCGATCGTTGGAAGACTCTGCAGCAAATAGACGAAACATATACCAGTGGCAAATAAAAACCTTTAAAAACTGATATATTTCACGAGTACTCCACTTCAACCGCTTTACCTATGATTTCGCTGTATTGAAACTTTCCTCCTAATGAGATGAAGACCAGTAATTTTGCGCTGTGCAGTCCCGTACACATATTTAGCCTCATAAAGATGTGACGTATAGATTAATGTTTTTGAGCGACCAACACACAGACACACATCCAGAACTTTCTTCTCATAATGGTTTCTGGAGAGCAACAATGAATATTACAATAGTCTATTTAATCTTAAAGCATTAAACGTGTTCGAATGAGAAGTCCTGTTAGGAATTTTGCATGATGGAATTCTTTTCTCCAAGTATGGAGGTACTATAACAACTGTTTCGGAAACAGATTGATGTCTTGGAGCCTGCGGTGTAAAAACCTTTCTTCAACAAAATTTAGAAAGTACAAGCGAAATATCCTTAACCGATAATTCAATCCAAATTGTTGTATTTTTTTTTAATGTCTGGCTTTTAGAAGCAGAGATATTCGGAAATAGCAACATACCTTTTGAAATACTGTGTACTAATTACTTGAAAATTTTGTTACTCAAATATTCCTCGTTCTGGAAGTTAACAAAGGAAAAAATATTTCTACAGTCTGATTGTTAAAATAAATCACATGAAATAAAATGCATTGAATTTACGTAATGACATATTGACAATCCGTACAACCAAAGGTATGCATCGGCAGGAGACGAAATGACACAATTGAATTTCTCTAAGCGAGCTTCCTAAGCAGAACAATATTTCAGAACGGACTAATGATTGCTAGGGTGTTCGGCACACACCCGATGACATTGTACGAGTAATCACATGAGCATGCGCATTTTTCTGTAAGCCTGCTATAATCACCAATAAAAAGCGGCAGCTTGCTTTATCTGTCGTCTTACACAATTAATCAAACTGAATTGTTTTATCTTAAAGGCTGTAGATTTATCGTGTAGAATAGTGCTAACCGTATTTCAGTTATATTAACAATGATTTACACTATCTCCGAACATACGTCTAGAGTTGAGGAATTTGATCATATTTCATATGTGAAATTTCTCTATAACCACATCTGTCAAGTGGCATTTTCGAATCAGTAATAAGGTTTAAACGGTAATGCCCATCAAAGGCGCGAATAGTGTAGAAGTAATCAAGGTTCTTAGATATCTCTTACGTTAGGCCCATTAGCGTTTACGCTCTCATTGACTCTTTCATTTAACGTCACTCTGGAGGCTCGGAGAGGAAGCAAAATACAGCGTACATGCGTTGCTCAAGGCAAAGGGGAGAACTTAAAGTTTATATGAGCAAAACCTAAAACTTTTCTCCATTTAAAGTTTTTCACTTCGTCTCGTAATTACAAAAAACCAACCCGTCCAGGTCAGAATTAATTCTTAACTGATATAATAGATGTTAGCGGAAATTCTATTACAGCACATAGACAGCAAAGTGCTACAAGAATATCAACAACCTCCGTGCTTTTACATACGATACACTGACGGAAAAAAATCCCAACACCAAGAAGAGGTCGTGTTAGATAAACGACAGTTGGTAGGCGGTGAGAGTACATGTGTAAGATGACGTCAAAGAAATTTTCGCGCTCGGCGCATACGTGTGGAGCTAGTAGCGCCCCTCGGAACATGCAAAGCAGGTTTGCTGTAAATACGCGCTTTTACGTTCGTGAGCGTTAGTTATCGTTGAGATTCGACGTAGTGTGTTGATTTTAGTCAAGAATACCTTTAAGAAGACGAAGAAGCCATTATCAACAGCTCACGTAGTTTGAACGAGGTCGTGTAATAGGGCTACGAGAAGGTGGATTTTCTTTCCGCAATATTGCAGAACGACTTGGCAGGAATATAGCCACTGTGCATGATTGTTGGGAGCGGTGGTCAAGGGAAGGTACTGCCTCAAGAATACCGGGTTCCGGACGGCCACGTGGCACTACTGTGAGGGACAACTGCCGTGTACGGCGTATGTCCGTGGCGCATCGTACTGCGTCTGCGGCAGCAATTCGAGCTTCAGTTGCCACCACAGTGACACAACGAACTGTTACAAATCGGTTACTTGAAGGACAGCTCCGAGCCAGACGCCCTGTAGCGTGCATTCCACTTACTCCAAACCACTACCGTTTGCGACGTCAGTGGTGTCAAGCTAGAGCTCATTGGAGGACGGAGTGGAGATCTGTTGTGTTTTCTGATGAAAGCCGGTTCTGCCTGGGTGCCAGTGATGGCCGTGTGTTGGTTAGAAGGCGGGCAGGTGAGCGCCTGCAACCAACTTATCTGCGGCCGAGATACACTGGACCAACACCTAGAGTTATGGTCTGGGGAGCAATATCCTATGACAGCAGGAGCACTGTTGTGGTTATCCCACGCACCCTGACGGCACAGTTGTACGTCGGTCTGGTGATTCAACCTGTTGTGCTGCCATTCATGAACAACATTCCAGGGGATTTTTCTAACAGGATAACGCTCGCCCGCATACCGCTGTTGTAACCCAACATGCTCTACAGAGTGTCGACAAGTTGCCGTGGCCTGCTAGATCACCAGATCTTTCACCAATCGAGCACGTATGTGACATCATTGGAAGACAACTCCAGCGTCAACCCCAACCAGCAATAACCGTCCCTGTATTGACCGACCAAGTGCAACAGGCATGGAACTCCATTACACAAACTGACATCCAGCACCAGTACGACACAATGCATGAACGTTTGCGTGCTTGCATTCAACATTCTGGCGGTTACATTGGTTATTAACGTACCAGCATTTCGCATTTAAAATGGCTCTTCTCGCGCTTATATGAAGCTGTGATCTTGAAACTTTAATCGATTAAATATGTTACCTATACAAATGTATTGCCGCAATTTCATTCCTCTACAACTGTTTTTTCGTGGTTTTGGGATTTTTTTTTCCGTCAGTGTATGTCGATGATGTACTTCTCTTCTGGGATCACGAACCAGTTGACCTACGAACTTTTGCTGAACACTTATCATCCCAAATCCCGACCATAAAATTCTCCATTGAGCTGGAAAGTGAAGGTAAATTGCCATTCCTGGATTTTATGCTTGAACGAGATGCTGTCACTTGCACCGTGCAACACTCTGTATATAGGAAACCCGCTTCTGTACCTACATTAATCCCGGCTTCTTCAGCACATCTAATAAGCTATAAACTCCTGTCAATCACTTTCCTTCTGCGCAAAACCATGACGCATTCATCTATTTTCAGCAGACGAAAATGTGAAATTAACAAAATATTCGACATCACCCTCAACCATGGCTTTCCAACTTTGATCATAAAAAAAGCTCTAAAGAAGCTCCACCAAGAAAACTAAACTACTCTCCAGAGGGACCAACAACTTCGTAGATATAAAGGTGCCATAGATTGTTATTCAACCATAACACCTGTTCTCAAAGCCATTTGCAGGAACTTTCACCTGGAATTCAGAATACGTACTACAAACATTTTCCAGTTAATTGAAAAAGATCGAGACCAGGTAACAAAGCTAAACAAATATGGCGTTTACAGCATCCCTTCAAAAAGAAATGATTCTGACACTCCCGATAGTAAATATATAGGATCTACAAAATGTGCACTAGCAACAAGACTGAATGAACATAAATACGCCATAAACGATGGACTTAAAAACTCTGCATTTTCTCGACTCGTGTACGATGGCCTGCACTATCCAATTTGGAATGATGCTTCCATCATCGTAACACCTAGTGCTGTCTCTTCATTGCTGTTCACTGAGAGCCTTGTAATTGCTACTCAGAGAAATTTATGCTGTAATGAAAACGTTCCAGTATCTATACCTACGATCTGGAAACTTATTTACAGGTCCGAATACGAGGCAAACTGATGACAAAATCACTTAATCTCAATTTCTGCTATAGTGCTCCATGTTGTATTTCCAGATGAGAATAACACAAATAATTTAGTTAACTACTAACCTTCCTTTATTTTTATAATGCAGTATTTTATGTATACTTGCATTCCATTTTCTTTATTTCATGATACATGCCACGTTGTTCGACAATTTGATGCCACGTGACATTATATCATATTAATATCTGATATCTATATTATGTCACCATAACACTATTTAAACTTTTTCCTTCTTCTGTATCTGATGATGGGTTCTAGGGAAACCCGAAAGTTCTTACATGTGTGTATACTGTACAATAAAATCTTTAAATTCATCCAACGGATTTAAATTTGTACTGTGAGGGACTCTTACTATTAAGATCGTGTATTGAAAGCTACTACCTCGATTACTTTGTAGTATTTTACATAAAAATAGTAAAATATATTAAATGATATTTATCAAAATTTTGTAACCTGAGGTGATACAAAAAACAATTTTTATTTAGATTTTACATGCTTGTTAAGACAATATCCCTCTTAAATTAAAAGAAATGGAATTGATTTTCTAACGCGCAGTTCACACAACCGAATCTGATTAGTCTGCACAAACGGGCTTTTTGCAAACATAACAGTCTTTGATTGGTTTATTGGCTTTAACTCCTGGGAATAAGGAACATCTTTTCTTTTAAAATATTTCCACAAAAAAAAAAAATTTCATTGAACTCCCCGCCCTCCAACCCCGATCAAAGAAAAACGACCAGTGTTTTTTGACAAACGTGATACTTAACAAATGCATTGCGTTTGTCAAAAGAACCCTGAATAATGTGAAACATGCTGCTAAGGTTAATTATAATTAACCTTAGCAGCATGTATTAATAATTATTAATACATTTCAACGTAAAGATATATTCGCTAATCTTATTAATGCATCCGAACACGATTCCTTGAAAACAGTATTTTGTTTGAATCTGTACCGAGGGAAATACCCTTTCAGAACAAGTTTTTTCTGCTGTCTATGAACTCTGAAATGTAGAGAAATTATTTTATTTTATTAATTTTAATCATTAATTACTGAACACTATTGCACAATTAACCTCGTTAATGAATCACATACGTAGGGTTTTGTACCCACAATTTTGGAATCATTATGTGTTCATTTTCTGTTAAGAATAATTATCGATATCTCATATTTTAGCAGAAATTCAGCATGAGGCGGTAAAAATTATAAAGTAATAACACTGTTGCAAGAAATATGAACTTTTAAATTACAAGCAAGTGGCTTTTACAACTACATGCGCTTCTGGACCACAGGATGTGGATTTAGATTGCAGCCGGAAATACGGCTCATGCCTTTTTCATTTATTATTTGATTGAGCAAATGAACTGAAAGATGATTATCACAGTTTCCTGAAATTCATACTGATGAAATGATGTAATCTAATTATGGCGCGGCAATCGTACTCAATTGGATTTACAATTTATGGTATAACTGAAAATTTCAAATATTTTCGCTAAGCCGCATCTTACTGGAAGTTAAACGTTGCTATTTCACTTTAGAAAAACAAGAAGGTATTTTTTATATCCATTTCAATATCACTTAAGTAAGAAATCTGTATACACTTATGAGCCATAACATTATGACCACCTACCTAATGAGCTGTAAGACCCCTTTTAGCCTGCAAAACTGCAGACACTAGGTGAGGCATCGATTCCATAAGGGTGGCGATAGATATCCTGTGCTGTCTGGTAACATAATGTCAACAGCAGGTCCTCTAGTTCCCGCACATTTTGGGGTGATGATGATTTAGCGTGAACTAACTTTTCTAAGTAGAACCACGAATGATGTCAGGTGAATTTGGACGCCAGGACATTAACAAATTTCACCAGCATGTTACTCGAATCACTGCTTGACGACTGTTTCAGTGAAGCATGGCGCATTATCCTATTGGTAATGGCCATCACCAACAGGGAACACAGTTGCGATGAATGGAGTAAATTTGTGCGCAACAACGTTCAGATACCCGAGACCTGTCGGGCATTGTGCTATAGGGATAATAGGGCCTAAAGTGTCTGAAGAAAACATCGCCCACAGCAAAACACCGCCGCCGCCGCCGCCGGCCTGTTTACGCCCAGCAGTTCATCCTGGTGCCATAGGCTCAGTTGTTAATCGGCGTATCCGCACTTGGCAGTCTACGTGATGCACCAGGAATCTTGATTCGTCAGACAAGCCAACTTTCTTCCAATCATCCACTGTCCAATATCGATGATCGTGGGACCATTCCATGCGTTGTTGGCGATGACTTGCATTGAGCATAGGGACCCGGCTGGGTCTTTGACTACGCATGCACATACGCATATGTCTGCGTTGAACTGTTTGGTGTGACACAATGCCCTCATCACTTATGTTGTAGCTCCGGGTGTTTTGCCGAACTACGCCCATGCGGTCGCTGTGAACAATGCGCGACAGTCTCCGCTCCCCTCTGGATTCAATGAGCTGCGAACGACAGACGGCTGAACGATGGTTCGTCGTTTGAACATGTGTGCACCACTTTTGATACGTACGGACTACAGCTGCACGTGAACAACCCGCATGCCGTGCCGTTTCCAAGATCGTGGTTCTGAGGCACAGTGCCATCAGTATTTGTCCCTTATCGAACACCGATAAATCGGCAGCTGTTCCCATTCTGACTCCGACCACTCTACTATCCGAATGCTAGTCCTCGGGTTGAATACATACTGCTCTGTGAATTTCACTTGCACCACCGTTCGGTCTCCAGGTGCGGTTATTTCTCAAGACTAACGGGGTCATAATGTAAGGGCTCATCGGTGTATAACTAGTGAATATCGTCACTGAATTCCGTTGTAAAGCAAGTAAAGTTCAATCTTATTAATGCAGTGCTTGTCAAAAAATTAACTCATAAATCCCATGTCGGGGGATATCAAACTTCGCTATGAATAGATCCGGCAATAGTAAGTTATTTTGAAATATTTCTAAATAATTTGGCTCATGGATCCCCGTGTATCTGTCATTTATTCATTCACAAATCCAAAACAATAGTTCCATAAAGTCTGAATTTCATACATATTTTACTTTACATTCACTCTTGCCGAACTTTTCGCATGCTTCCATGTTTGACTAATACGAACATAACCACTAACCATTATAAAGAATCAGTACCGTATACCGGAGGATGCAAAAAAGTAATTATTTTTGCACACGTTTGTTTGTATTTGCATGACTCAGTAGAAATAAGGTTCGACTTTATTCAGAAAATCAGATGGAATATTTGTTAATTTGTTCATAGCATAAAGAATGTTTAATACTTTATTATAAGCTATCCAAAATTTTTAAACAGCAACAAATAGAAAAATCATGAAACGCATTAGCAAATTTTGCAAATTCTACAATCCAACAATTTTTAAAATTCACTGCTTATTGAAATGTAAGTCGTAAAGCTTGACATCTAATTTATGTGAGTTGATTCAACTCGAAATATCCCGTTTAAAAAGACCTTTACCACAGACAACATTTAGAAAGCCTGCGGCCTTCTAGGGCATTGTCCTTTTGAGTAAATCCGAATTTTTCAGAACACATTTTTTTTATCAATATGTTTTTGTTCGTCTTTTATTGTTTCATTTTGAAATTAAAATGACCGTAGTAATTAAAATACAAAGAGCAAAAGAGGATTCAACAAAATTATGCTCCCAGACTGACGGCCACATTTAAAACATTAGTAAATCATAAGGGCTATTTTGACACCTGGTACGCTCATAATTTTGCCGTATGGCCTCGAAAGAACTACGACGGAATTCATTGGGTACTCAGAAGATTACTTTTTAAGTCCTGATTTGTCGTTAAGAATATCCATTTGAAATATGGAAAAGTGGAATGGAATACACGTGCCATCGGCAACATGCTCGAAATATTATTTCTTGCTTTCAATCACCTATTGCTGCGAATCCACATTTTCCCATCTTACCCAAATCAAGACGCTTTTAAGGACACAAATGACGGATTTCCATCTAGAGGATCAGCTAAAACTGCGGACCTCCAAGTTGCAACATAAATATTCAAATGCTTCCAACAATAAGTAGTCACAACAAGTTCATTAAAAGGTTATTTAGCTTTAGAATCAAAAAATATTTTTTTCTGAGTTTGGTTAGTACATACCACGTTTTTACAAAATAATGTGCATTTCGAAGTATATGTAATTGAAGTTTCTTGAATGCGGCTTTGTTAGATTACAGGTAACTTATTGCGGCATTCCATCATGTAAAGGTTCACCAGCATTGGATAAATCCAATATGCAGGTTAATCTACGTTCATTCGTACTGGCATTTTTATTCTTATCAGTTTAACTTAATGATGGTTCATCTTCAACATTATGTTTAGGGTTGAACGATTACTTGGACTTTTGCTTTTACGATATTTGATGTGCAATAAGTATCAACCATTTTTGAGGCATTGCAGCTACATAGCGAATGTGGTAAAGTTTTACGTTGAATTTATGGGGATAATTTACATGATATATATCTGTTTATTAATGGTGATATTTTTGTTTGTGTTTCACAAACTACGATTTTCTGAGCTAGTCATTGATCCTTACATATTATTTAGATACATAGTACTTTTACCTCAATTATTTCTGTAAAACAATTAAAATCACGAAGAAAATACTTTGCTACTTACAAAACATTTAAAATGCATACTTGGAATACCAAATGGCACACCGATTAAAAATTAATTGCAATATCTAATATCAAACTGATTGTTCAATAATATCAATAAATTTCAAAATACTTTTAAGAAATATTTTTCTATGATTAATAACTTTGCTCTCGATAAACACCCACAAAATCCCTTTTCGTTTGACACATCCTCAAAGGAAGTTTCGAAATGTTGAACCTCACATTGCTCCAACTGTTTACTTCAGATTTAAGCAGGGATTTCATTGAAGTCAGCAAATTATTCATGGTTTGTCCCTGGATTGTATTTAAGAATGAAATTTAAATGAAAGTGGAACCTGTATTAGCCAAAAACGTAGAGGGCGACGGGAGCACGGGCTGTGGCCTAATCCAAAGACAAAGAGTCCTGAGACTAGTGGGACAAGCACTGCTTCGAAGTACATGTAACTCTGACAGCAAAAGTTGCTGTGCGGACTTCACAGGACTTCATTCTTAGAAGAGCGTTTTAAATGTAAGTCCCGCAACTGCACCGACATAATTTTTCAAAAAAAAAACAAAAAACAAAAAAACGCGAGAGAGGAGTGAATCACTCTGTCGTGGTCGTGACCGGCAATCAATGAAGGTTCGCTATGCAGACAAAATTCACGTCCAAAAACACACCAACTCGCTGTCCGGCCCGCTGTCAGAACGGCCGGTCCTACTTAAAGGGTAAGTTCAACAACTTATAGGAACCTGATGTTGTAATTCAGCGAATGCGAAGCGTAGATTTTGGAAACGAACTGCCGATTGATGGCTTGCATCTGTTAATCTCAAGGCTAATTCATTGCTTCATTGCTTTATGTTTGTCGTAGCGGAAATGGGCGGCCTACACACTGCTTAGCAACGTTACGCTAAAGGAAAGCTCGAAACGGTTAACCTCTCTTAAATAACGTTTGCTGCATTAAGGTTAGTTTTTGAAGGTTTTTTTATTATTGAAGTCCAATACGCCTTCTGATTTGAATTTCTCAATCCGTAAGTTGTTTTCGTACACTGGCGTTCTTACGCTATCGTCAGGTTACGAAATACCAGCAGCAATGCGTACGAAATGGCAAGTTAGTAGTTCATGTTAGTTCTGCAAGTTAGGAGTAGTTAAATGTTAGTTCATGCGCATCATGAACTAACTGAATCTTCCAAATAGTATTCCGTAGACTCACTGAAACTTATCTATCTCGAAAAGCTTCGTCCTTTGTGCTAGCCAATCACTCTGATCTTGCATGATACATAATTATCCAGCTTGTAGAAACGTGCCTTTATTGAAACACTGCATCTGATTATTTCCAGAATTGTGTTTGCTTCATATATATTAACGCTGCAACTAATTTATATATTATATTTGCAGATCTTTCATAACTGGTCAGTTCTTTATTCAGTATTTTGCCTGAAAATTGCTTTTATAAATAAAAATCCGCCTTTTTAAGTGGTTCTTGTTTGATTGTATCATGCGTCAGGTGCTAAGCAAGTGATATTCAAACCTTCTCATTTAGGACTTCAAATTTTCACAAAATGTCTGAGAGACAATCACTATACACCTCCACGTAACCAACCCAACGTTGACGAGTTAAGATCAGTAATTTTTAGAGATAACACAGTTATTTTCATTTTTCTAAAGTATAATTGCAGAAATTGTAAAAAGCACTTGTTATACACTGGCGTGCAAAAATTAAGGACGAGACGGTTTTTTGAATGTAACGTCGTGTAGAAGTGCTCCAGATCGACTCAAATCATACCATAAGATCACCGAGATGTAAGAATATAGGACAAATGAGCAAAATCGTACAAACAAGGAATCGAATGGATACAAAGACACTTTACTGAAAAGGTACCTTCAAGCACAACTGGACAGAAAACAGAACGTCCATGTGACAGGCGGCTGCCAAGAAAATCCTGTCTTTTTAGAGGTTATGATCACCTCTAACAGCGTTGCAGGATCTACAACGTCTGTCCATGTTGAGGACGTAATTGTCAAGGAGCTGATCAGGCATCGCGGTCCATTCCTCATTTAGCGCCAATCGCAGCTGCGGAATCGTTGCTGGCGGCTGGTGAAGTATTGCCAAGCGTCTCCCGAAAAGGTCCCACACGTGTTCGATTGGATTTAGGTCCGAGGACCTTACGGGCCAATCCATGCGTTGAATATCTTCACTATCCAACAGCTCTGCGACAGCCACTGTACGATGAGGTGTAGCGTTGTCGTCCATAAAGAGGAACTCAGGACCCGCAGCACCTCTACGCAGACGCACGTGAGGAAGGAGAACATCGGTAAAATAGCTGACACCAGTGACTGAACCTCCTTGGAAGATGTGGAGGTCAGTATTGATACCAAGCATGATACCGCCCCAAACGAGAACCCCGCCACCTCCAAACCGGTCCCTTTCGATGATGTTGGAGGTGTGATTGCGTATTCCCTGCTCTCTCCAGATGTGTATACGTCCAGAATCGCTCGTCAGACTTAATCGGCTCTCGTCCGTAAAGAGAACTCGACCCCATTGCTGATGTGTCCAGTTCTTTTGTTCCTGTGACCACAGAAACTGCCGTCTCCAATGAGCAGGCGCTAATGGCACACACCGTACTGGTCGTCGTGCAAATAAACCACCTATGTGTAGCCTCCTGGCCACGGTAAAACGCGATAACGGACGTCCATTTGTCTGTTGCATGTGCCTTGCGACTTCTCCCGCTGTCTGCCGTCTGTCTCTTCTCACCTGTAGGACAATATACCGGTCGTATGCCGCCGTGGTTGCTCGTGGACGACCACTGCTAAACTCTCGGACAGCTGTTCCTGTCGTTTGAAATGCTCTCCAAGCTCGTGAAACGATGCTGCGAGCGATCCCGCAATCCTTGGCCACACCTATCACACTTCACCCTTCTTCCAAATTTCCAATGACGCGACCTCGGGTAAAGTCATCCAGATGTCGTCTCCTGGATTGCCAGTTGACCATATCACAAGGTAGCAGCAACTCGACGTCGTGCAAACCGATGTACACCGTGCAATAGCTTTCACCGAATTGCTGAGCGTACATCGCCCGTGTGCTTTATTCCCTTTCGATACCCCCCCCCTACGTCATGCTGCATATATGCGCATGCCCTACCGTGCCGGACCCTACTCTATCTCTTGAGTGCTCTTTCGGTCCGTTCTGCCTGCTCGTTCCGCTGTTATGGGAATTTCTCCTCTTGGTCTTTATTTTTTGCACACCAGTGTACAATGTGATTGATATTTTACAATTCAAAATTCTGATCCTATACGCTTATATTAGGTATGTAATTTTCCTTTTCTATTGTACGTCACTCTTTGCTGTTAAAATGGAGAATACTTTATTCCTTGAACAATGCAAATTTCCTGCTTCGAACATATACGTAAAATTATTTTCCTGCTATCACTGGTTCCAAAAATGACGCTTGAAATATTCGTTCCTTTCGGGGACGTTCGGTAAAAAAATTATCCCCCGATAAATTTACAGATTCCCATAAATCATAAGGGTATCTGATAAAAGAAAATGTTCATATCTGAATAGCTTTCGATACGAAGAATATTGTGATTCCGTTTCTTTATTAAGCAATGTAAAGGTTTTTTACTCCACAGAGAAGGCTCTTCACAATTTTACACCGTATCACTTCTTCTGATTCTTGAATTTGAAAAATTATTTTGTATGATGTATATTCCAAACTTCTGAAGGTTTAATCGAAATTTTTATTATCTTGGGAACGCACATTTACGCCCATAGTTAACTTAAGTAGCTGTTTGAATTTATGGATGTTTAGGGGATTCTAAATGTCGGGTCATAAGAAAAGAGGAATTAATTTTATTTACTATGGACAAAACATGCACTGAATCTTTTGAATAATGACTCGCATTGGCACTTCTGCTGAGATAAGAAGCATTATTTATTTCGCTGCATTTTTCGTTATCTAAATATCTGCTGTTTGAAATACACTGCCGGAAAGTTAAAAAAGAACACCAAGAAGGATTTGTCGGACGATCATGAAATTTACATATGTTAATGGGGTCGAGATTACGTAGGTGTGATGTTAATTTCGGGACCAACCGGTGAGCGCTTACGCCACAGCACGGCATAATATGCTAATTATCATCGGTGGTACTTAAGGAGTACGGCGAAGTGAATGTAATCAGTCGCCGGCGTACGGACACGTGCGAAGACCCTGAAGAAGCTGCAATGCCTGGACATGGAAGACGTGTACGATTTCAGCAGTTATCGGACATTGAGCGAGGTCGTCTAGTCGGACTCCGTGAGGCCGGGTGGTCGTATCGTCGTATTGCGGAGCGAATTGGACGGGAAGTATCGGTGGTGATACGATGGTGGCGTAGATAGTCCGAGGAACATTCCCACACGAGAAGACGTGGAACCGGGAGCCACAGACGGACTGATGAGCGGACCGATGGACGCATTAGAAAAGAGGTGTTGTCAAGCAGAACATCCACTGTGACGCCAATCCGAGCTCCGTTGCACCTGAGGTGACTGTGCGAACAATCCGCAACAGTCTACGGGATGCAGGACTACGCGAACGTGTTCCTCTGGCATGTGTTCTTCTGACTCCATCCCACCGTCAGGAACGGCTGCAGTGGTGTCGCCAACGTCTGCACTGGAGAACGCAATGGCGATCTGACGTGTTCAGCGATGAAAGCAGATTCTGCTTGCTAGCCTCCGATGGCCGTATGCGTGTTCGTAGACGCACAGGGGAGCGTCTCCACCCTTCTCGCATCCGCCAGCGACACACAGAGCCTACACCTGGTCTCCTGGTGTGGGGAGCGATCAGCTATCACTCCCGTACACAACTAGTGTTTGTACCGGGTACGTTAAACAGCATCTCCTACGTCAACAACATCATTCAGCCCGTTGTTGTGCCATTTGTAATGTCGGTCTATCGTGGTGTTTTCTAGCAATATAACGCACGCCCACACACGGCACGTGCAACGCAACATGCACTTTAGGGTTTGAGACAACTTTCATGGCCTGCACGTTCACCGGATTTGTCCCACATTGAGCACCTGTGGGATTTTATGGTACAACGACATACCCAGATCATATCCACGTACTGAGAGAACTAATTGAAAGAGCAAGGGAATATTAACTTCCATTGTGCATGGCTTTTATCGATTATGAAAAAACCTTGGATTCGGTGAAACCATCAGCAGTTACAATGGCCCTGAAATCCTGCGGTATTGAAGATGCGTACATTAATACCATTAATAACATCTATGAAAATGCAAGTGCAAAGATTCGGTTGTTTGAAAATACAACACACATAAAAATTGGAAAGGAGTGAGACAAGGTGACACCATATCTCCGAAGCTCTTTAATGCCACATTGGAAAATGTCTTTCAATCACTGAACTGGGAAAACAAAGGTATAAAGATTAATGGAGATTATCTAACCCACCTTCGTTTTGCTGATGACAGTCATTTTTGCAACTACCCCATCAGAGCTACAGAGTATGATCCAGGAACTTGCTGACAAGAGTAAAGAAGTTGGATTAAAAATTAACTTTCAGAAGACAAAAGTGATGTTCAATGCTTTTGCAAGGAATGAAGATTTATCAATTGATGGAGAAAAGCTGGAGATAACAGACACGTACGTTTATCTTGGACAGCAGATATCAAGTGAGGGTCACATTGATGAAGAAATTAATCGGCGTACAAAACTTGCCTGGAGAGTTTTTGGAAGAAACAGCATAACTTTCAAAAGCAATATGCCATTATGTCTTAAAAGAAAAGTGTTTGATCAATGCATCCTTCCTGTGCTTACGTATGGTGCAGAGACGTCGACCTTCACTAAAAGAGACATACAAAAGCTGCAGACAATTCAAAGCAGCATGGAGAGGTGCATGCTTAGTGTAACCAGGAGTGATAAGAAGAGGAACTCGTGGATCTAAAAAATGACAAGAGTGGAAGACATCATGGTCAGAGTAAAATCCCTGAAATGGCAATGGGCTGGACATATTGTCAGGACAGCCCATTGATGGCCAGCCAAAATTTTAGACTGGATTCCAAAGGATAGGAAAAGACCCAGAAGAAGACCACATGGGAGATGGGTGGATGGAATTCGAAAGTATGCGGGAGTAGCATGGAAGAGACTGGCACAAGACGGACCGTTGTGAAACAAACTTTGGGAGACCTTCCTCCAGCAGTGGATTGATAATGGTTGACAATGATGATGATGATGATGTCTTAAAAGAAATATGTTTAAACAATGCATTCTTCAAGTTCTTACATACGGAGAAGGGACATGGACCTTTACTAAATATTGCATTTCGGAAATCGGGTAACATTAAATCAGAATCAGCCACACAGTTTGTGCGTCCCAGCACGAAGTAAGCAGTGCAACACAGTACACTATAGTCACATGAGCGTAAGATCTTGTGAAAAAAAAACTACTAAGAAAACTATTAGGTACTTTCGATTTTCGAACGATAATACACGTGATCCCGTGATCCCCAACGTCAATCTTTCTGTAATCGTATTAAAAAGTGATGTGTGTGATTTAAGCTAACTTATTTAGTAAGATATTGCTGTGAGTTATCATTACCTTCAAAAATTGGTTTGTTTAATAAATAATAAATTACACCCGTTTCCTCGAAAACATAGATATCTTCAATTTCTGTTTCCTTGAAAAATAAAATTTCTTTCACTGCATAGGAACTTGTACATATTTACAGGGAAAGCACGGTTATGTAAAAATGTTATACCACATTTCATACTGACTTGGGATGTAGTTTCATTTCTCTAATTTTCAAAGAAATAACTCCCATCTTTGAAGAATTTCCACTTGTACATTTTAAAAATGAGTGAATTCAATTTATACTTAGTTTATTTTTTATTTTCTGTAAATGTGATGTTACGACATATTGCCAGATGAAATATGACTTTACAACATATTTTAAGACAAAGCGAAGAAACATAAAAAAAAAACTGAAATGTTCAGAACCGCAAACCTCAGTGAATGAAAACATATAATCAAATGTGTGTTTCGCAATTGAATACCTCGCAGGAAAAGACCTGTTTCTTTTGGTTGCACGTGGAACACCGACATCGTATTAGGATATATGTGCAATGAAGTGTTCAAAATCGCAAACCACAGTGAATTTAAGATGTATTTCAAAATGTGTATTTCACAAT
This sequence comes from Macrothele yani, assembly GCA_039090855.1. Lineage (NCBI taxonomy): Eukaryota > Metazoa > Arthropoda > Arachnida > Araneae > Macrothelidae > Macrothele > Macrothele yani. Next base: position 74,010,010 of record CM077034.1, on the reverse strand, counting down.
TGAATACCACTCCGGGAAAGAGGTGTTTTTTTCGCACGTGGAAGACAAACATCATATTAGGCAGGTGGTAACAATGTTTTGTGTATTCGGCATATAAGCATTTTAGTGCATATAATACCTTCTCTTACATTAAGTAGGAGGTGAAACGTAAAAACTCTGTGCTTGGCAAGTGAATATTTCCCTTCAAATACTATGCCATCTCTTGTGGAAAAAGGAAGTTTGAACCTTAATTTGTATTACACACCTAACACAATCACATTTTGAGAGAATTAGGAATACTCCTATCTGACCACCCCAGCAGCGCTAGGGTATAAGTGCTTGCTTTTTGAATATCCTTCCGAGTCTCGAATGAGATACATCTTATGTGTCTGTCATCCGGTACAGATTCTATGTCTTCTCTGAATGCAGTTGCGAACATTTCATACGAGTTAATGCTTTTATGTTTTAGAGTTAAATGTTCCTTGTGGTGGTTCAGCTCCAGAAAAATTTCATTCATGCTTTAAGATCCCGAGATGGATTCCGAAGTTGCATTTTCAACTTTCAAGGTTTTTATCGAAAGACATTTTTAAAGTAATGCATTCAAAGCCGATAATTTTTCTGTGAATAAGCTTTTTATTCTCATGACTGAGAAATACAAATGTTGCCTTCATTGTGCTTCAGAAATTCAAATTCAAATATTTCGTAGGTGTTGTATCAGAAAATTTCGATTGAAAGTGACTAACGTGCGAGTTCATGAAGCTTTGATCTAGATAAACTCAACGTTTGATTAATCGGTACGATGAAATGGTAAATTTTTTCTCGACTATATTTCTGCAAAAGTTATGGCAAGGTATTTTGCCAATTATACGTACTTTGCGAAGTTGTAACTTGGTATTGGTGACAACAATTACAACCAAATCATTCCACTTCTTAAGCATCCGGTTCCTACAAGGACCATAGTCGAGTAGCTGTCGGAACCATACATAGTTACTCAAATTACCTGATTCGCCATAGTTTCCTATTTTTCACTGGAACTTTGAAGCTTTATTGGAATATAATAAACAATTCCAGCATTGAGAGTACAGGTAATTTTGTTATGAAAAAATCTTGGATATTGAGAAAATAGTTCCTCAAAGTTTTCCTCTAATTTATTCAAAAGCCTTATTTTAGTGATTTTTATGTATATTTTTCGCGATAGCAGCTCGGGTTACGTATTACTTTTATTTAATGGATAACTTGGATATTCTGCACTTAAGAATTTGTTATTCAGTAATTTCTTTCTAAAAGAAAATATATTTATCCAAATCATCTTAGGCAACAGCTTATTGGTTTCTCTTTCAATTTCGACAGTGGGTCTTAACTCACATCAGTACACAGGTTAAAAGTCTAACACCTCAAATTAGAGCTGGGAAATCCGATTCTTTTGATTCGACTAATTAAAAAGATTCGTTCGTTTGATTTTTCCGGTTTAGAGAACAGTTTATGTTTCCGAATCTATTCTGAGTCGGACCCTTTGTTTTCTTCTGTCTGTGATTCCTCCGATTTAGAGAACGATTTGAATCAAGCGAAACGATTCTGAGTCGGATCCTTTTGTTCCTTGACAGTTTCCGGTTAAGTGGATAACTTTTAAGTTTACATTTGCTTTTAATTCTGATTTAATATGTGTTGGCTTCTGGAATCTTGTAAGTTCGTTTCGAAAAGTTCACCTAATTTACTACATTTGCACACTTCTGAACATGGTGAGATTTTATGGCAAGAACATGAACCTCACCGAGACACTCTGGTGAAATTCTTATGTCTAGTAAGAAACTTGTTCCACAAATATTGGCTTTTCGTAGTTCTGAGTGATTGATTCAGGAAATCGGCGTTTTTGTGGAATCCATTATTTTCATAAAATAATTGTTTCCGAAGGACTCAGTTTATTAATTCATTCTTTTTGAACGAATCGTTCGCAAACGACACATATCTACCTGAAATAATCAAATATTATGTCCAATTCATAGAAACATCTGTTGCGGTACTCGAAAGCGATATGCGTTAGTCAATAGTAAGCCAGTACTTAGGCGCAACGTCAGTAGAGTGCAGTTATGCTTCCATCCTAAATTTATCAAATACATAAATGTATTATCTCAACTGAAGGTCAAAATCTTATACCGATACTGATGTCATAACCGGTGATTAAGAAAAAAAAACATAAAGAGAAATTCATTACTTAAAGTTTCCTAAGTAAATTTGTATCCAAAATTTACATGGCAAATACGAATTCGGGAATGCGTCTAAACGAGACGACCAGTTATAAAGATTTTTCGAGTCATGTGTGTGCAAGGAGAAGCGCTAACTTGATGTAAGCAAGAAACATTGTCCGAGATCTTATCAAATAATGGAAATGAATGCTTACCCAATCGATCTGGCAAGCTGGCGATTTTGATAAACGTTGTTCAGAGCGGGCTTCAGCAATTGATCCTTGAGTTGGACTTTTAGTGAAAGAATGGCTCCCCACCATGGCTTACCTAATATGCAATATTTACTGTAGGAAATGATTCCACGTCTCGTTGTTATGTATCCCCTTAGTTGAAATGGATATATAGAATATATTTACATAGCTTGGGGCTAACGTAAATAGATCAATTTGCTTATTTTCCCAATTTATTTCGAAGATACAAACCCACATTTTATTTCCGTGTTAAGCTGTGATCCAATACATTCACTGTAGCCCTTATATTCGTACATCATACATGCATATCATTAAGCTATTCTCTGATATTCAGAGTTCAGCTCCACAAAGAAATACAAACTACCAGATAGTTTTTTACTTACTGTTGTCGTATCAAATTTCTCCTTTTACAGCGATCTTGACTTTCAACTCGGGCTTTACTCATATTCATCATACGCGGTACACAAGATCTTCTGTACTTCATACTCATAACCTTTTTCTCATGCAGGCACTCCAGAATCTGATCGTCCCATTACTTCCTTGGCCTTCCTCTACCTTTCCTTCCTGCCAAGAGGACTAAAATGATTTTCTTAGTAAGCATCTCATTATTTATTCTTTCAACATAGTCAAAACAGTGAAGGATATTTGTCTCCACCTTGCTAGCAACATTTTGAATCACATTACACAACTGCAACACATCTTTATTCCTCATACAATCAGAACGCGTCTTGCCACAAACCCCTCGTAAGTAACGCATATCTCCAGCACGCAAACGGCTCTTATGTATCTTCTGTAGCACCCTTGTATTCGTCTCCGATCAATTTAAGTGAGTCGTTGTCTTTTGCAAACATTACGTCATCAGCATATGGCAAAATCTTTAACGATTCACAACTTCCAGGGATGACGAGCCCAATTATATTTTTTTATTTTCTATTGTTAAAGAAAATTTATTTGTGATAATGGTCTGCAAGTGCGGTGATAAGAGTCATCCACCTTAAGTCCTCAGTACTTTGAAGCATTCCGAAACTTAGTCACTAAACAAGGTATAGGTGATCGTAGTATCGTATGGGATATGTTATTTTCTGTGCGTAATTGTGAGACATTAACATTTTAGACATTTGCGCTCTATTTATTTCATCGAATGCCTTTTTTTATCCGGTGAGATTCTTTCCATGTTCAGGTTCATGTAGTTAATGGATTCATATTTTATATTTTATGTTGTTAATGGATTCATTCAAAACAATAAGGTTAGCATGGGTTTTACTATTTTCGACTGCTCTAGACCGTGCACAAGAAATGTTCCTGTCTAAAGTGGGTTCGATTCTTTGAACCAGAATTTTCATTAAAATTTTATAATCGGTTTTGAGAAATGTTATGGGTCTCTAATAATGAGGGTCAGTGATATATTATCTCCTTTAAAAATGAGTTTTATCAAACATTTTCGCATTGACTGTGTTGGACCTTGCCATTTAGAATATCATCATAGATTTTCTCTAAAATTGGAATTATTATTATTTTTTACAAAAAATAATTGAAAGGTCATCTAACCCTGGGACCGATTGATGTAGCTCTTCCTTTTGCAAAAATAAGGTTAATAAAGAAAACAACGGAAAAGATTATTTCATTGTATTTTCTGTACTGATAAATCGAAGGATTATCGGAGTATGACAACCTAACCTCTTTAAAAGTACTTCACTAAATTAGAAAAAAAAATATCAAAACGTATCCGTTAAGTAAAGTAATAATTAGAAATAACGTTCCCGGACACTGATTCTGTTCTGTTACCGAACCGAGCTGATATTTATAGAAGTTCCAACAGTTTTTACATAAGGAATAAAGAAGAAGGATTTTGGTTTTGGGTACAACGTTTCCTGGAAATATTAGCATTTCTCACTCCAGTACAGTAATTACAAGTCACCTTTTACTTGTTCATTTCTCTGGTAATGTAGTAAACACACTCTGATGCAAATTAAAACATTGCAATGGAAATTTATGCAAATATTTCAATGCAAATTTCACCCATGCTATTCAATCAACAAAAACACTGCAACGACATTCTTTTATTCTAAAACTTATATCGTCATTAGTATTTATTTTTATAATAATATTATATAAACAAATGGAAACAATTTCAATTTGTGAATGAATTCGTCATAAATCACTAAATTTTAAAAAACACTGTAAAAAGCGAAAACTATTTGAAGCTTCGAAACAACTGAGCGATTGAAGTTCCACTAATTTCGCACAACATGAAAACTTAAGACTCTCAATGCAAACATCACCCATGCTACTTCAATCAACAAAAATTGAGATAAAAGCGTTGGCGATAGAAAGGATCTATGTCTTAAAGTTTATTTTAAAATAATCTGCGATGGATTCTTTGCAAATTACAAGTACCCATCTTTGTATACTTTGATTGAAAATCTCGTTATAGGCTGTGACGGCAAGCGCCCTGTCGTTTTCATTCCTCCTAGACTGAATATGGTACACATCCCTTAAATCGAAAATTGGTGGTTCTAAAATAAATGCGTAGTGATGTCCCTGTCTTAGTCACATGTTAACGAAATTACATGATTGAAACCACAAGGAATTTGAAAGGTTTATTAGTTTAAAGCAGGTTTTCTTCATTTTATCCTTAACAAAGACACTTTCCAATTACACATAATGTCCGAATTAAAGTACAATAGCGAGTCAAAAAATTCAGAGGAAAATTAAAAGAGGGTTTATTGCACAAAATTGTAGGAGTGTTTTACTGAAATATATTACAAAATTATGTAAAGATGAAGTTGACAATTCAGTGAAGCACTACTCTTGGAAAATATTGCACCATCGTTAAGTAATTACCATATGGATCCAAAGTCCGAAATATATACATTTCGGTTTTACTTTATTAATACTTCTGGCATGTGGGTCATAGGGAGCAGAGAATGGCATCTGTGCTTTTGAGAATAAGAATTTTCTGAAATTTTGAACGCGCATACTGGAAAGATACGAAGATGTACCTTACTGCTTGGGTTGGTTTTACTATTTCCTCATTTGCATCATTTTAAATGATTTAAGTAAATAAATCTTCTCATCAATATTGGCCTTCAATAAACGTTTTAATGATACAGCATGAACATTTGACTTTTGTTTTAACAATATCCAAACATAAATTACATAAAAGAATCACCACGTGAATATCCATCTAAATATGTTGTTAAAGCAGCCTCTGGGCAAGCCTCTGATAATACGCACACAACACACATCAATATATAGAAACATTACGCTGCATTAATACAGGTTTATGTGCGAATAAAGTACCTTTTTTTGTTGAAACGGGTTCTTCCGTATATTTTTATAATTATCTTTCACTAAAATGGAATTATTTAAAAGTGAAGTAACAGCACTTCCGAAAAGGTTTGATCAAATTTTGGACACATTACTATATACTGATGTCGAAAAACCTTGGTGTTGTGCTTTCTGTAGGGAGAGCTATACACTAAATTCTAGAACACTGGCATCCAATAACCATTATCATCTAACGATGAAACGAAGCTTGTTCTTAAGTCTTATTTGTTAGCGAATGTACCTTGAAAGACATGTCAGCACATGCGGAGTGTTGCCAGTCATGAATAAATCTTGGTTTCACGCGAAATGCATTAACAGGATAAACTAAATGAGAGGTAGGAACGATACCCAACTCACCAAAATGATTTGAAACAATATTAAGTAATTTCTGTGTCATTTTAGAAGAGAAGCCTGATTAAACTTTTTCTTCAAAGATAAAGTGTCCTCATGGGACACACTCTGAAGTGTGATGATCTCTGAAGTCCCCGTAACCCTCTCCCCCATGCGAGGGGGGGGGGCACAGAGATTATTACTCAGAAACACCAAAGAACTCTGTCCGCCATTCAACACATGGAATGGCTTCTAGAGTCAGAATTCTGACAAATAAACATTTATACAACCTTTCACCCAACTTTCTTTCTCTTTCACCCAACACAGCAGATCGTACACACATCAAACGGCATTTATTCTCACTTTTTACCTCTTCCGAGCCGAGCGAAAGCAGGCAGGCATCTCCCGGTTGTCAACCTGGAATGAAAGCAGCTCCGAAGTGGATTTAGAGGCACATTCGGAAAGCAAAAAACCAGAAAAAAAACTCTAGGAAAGGGCGCACCCTCCTTAGGAAGCCCTGAGGTCGAGACCTCAAGGCTTCTTTGAACTACTACACTATATTCTCTAATTGTTAAATTTCACAAAGTGACCTTTAAGAATTTCAACACATAGTACGTATCTAAATTCAAAAAATTAACAACTTTTAAGCACTCACTTCTAAACACTATACTAAGTTAGATAAACAATTATGTTAATTCTGCAACTTAAGAACTATGACTATCCTAAAACCTGCAAAATTCTTTCAGGACGTTTAATAGTATTATTTAACTACAAATGTACTCATTTTTTAACACAGAAAGAGACAAGATTAAACTCCTAAAAATTTACAGCGAACTTACACTTTCACTAAACATACTACTAATTCAAGAAACAATTAAAATATTTCAATTTTTAACAAACGAATTATAGTAACTCTTACTACAGGCTGAAAACAAATCAACCCTTACATTTTGGCCCATTCTCCTGAGTTCTGACACTGACCTGTACATGGTGGAGAAGCCAATATTCATTTTCATTCCAGATGATGTATGAAGCTTGCGGAGAACCTCCAATTATTCTCCTCCATGACATCCATCGTCGAATTAACTCTGATTCGGATAATCGAGCATGATCAGTCACCAACCGATTTCTGATCACCCCCTTAATGTGCCAGATGACTGGCTGAGTGTTACCATTTGATTTTTCACACTGTATAACTTTGTTTCGTTCTAGCCAAATCTGGCAACTTGTTTTAACTACTGTGATTAGATATACAATATTTTTCCCGGAGGGGATTGGATGCTGTTTAATTATCTGAGAAGCACTCAGGGAAGCGAAGCCGGCCCACGACTATTCTCCCGCCTAAACACTTTTGGCGAAACGACAGCTCACCAAAGATGAAGTCTATCTTCTACAAAACCGCAATTCCAGCAGTGAAAATTTGAAAGTCCTGCCCAACGGCATGGTCTCTATCGGGTCGGAAGCACGTCGTGTGCCAGCTTAAAGACAAAGTCCCTTCTTGTAGAGTACATGAAGCGACCTGCCACGTTTTCTCAAGCTTTCTCATTAAAAAATGTCGGAGGAACATTAAACTCATGAATCTGAATATTACTTGGAAGAAGCATGACAAAATACATATCTTTAACACTTTTAGCCTTTTCAAAGTTATTGCATTGTAAAAAACCACGTTCTTCCTGGTAAAAAACCGGGACAGTGTTTTTCATCGGACCATGCCACTGAGGTTCATTTTTCACATATTTCTTTGAGTCCAGACCCGTTCAAAACTAAACTTCATAAGTTGTTTCTGTTTGTGATCTGTAAAATTTGGAGGAACGTAACCTCTTCAAAAAATTTTAACTTTGACCCAAGATAAGATAAAACTAAAAAAGTTACATATGTGTACCCCTTTTTTTTTTTCAATTAAATACTGTCACTTTTATTTGAAATTATTAAAAACATTCAAGAATGGACCGTGTATGGCGAATTTAAAGGGAGTTTAAAACAAAGTTCATATATAAGTCTCATTGAAGAACTAAAAACTTCCCTGAAGATCAGAGTGATATTTATTATTCCAGAAAGGTTTGCTGTGACATCAGTGTAAATATCCAAATATGTCGCAAAACTCGCATGTTCCATTTAAGCTAATTCCACAACGAACACAGGATGATATCGAACAAAAGAAAGCTGAAATTTTATTTGTGCAGAAAATTCTTATAACTATGTTTCTCAATCAAGAAAACGTTGGTCCATTCAGAGACGTGAATGTAATGGCACAAGGTATTCCTTTTTATTAAAGAGTTACTTTTGTTGAAGATGTGCACTTTCAACTTCCCTATGAAATGCATAGTAGGTAAGTCCCCTGTGCTCAACCAAACAAAAAAGATGACACCAAATATTCGGTTTTAATGAGCATTTCTTTAAAATCATTTCTGACGCGGATAAAAGTTTACCAAAGTAATTGAAATTCAAAGGAAACGTTTTGAAAAAATTCAACCAGATTTCTACATTGTGTAAAATATCCAAAAAAAGAAACAGCTACTTACTTCAACATAGCGGCTAAAAGCATGTTACTAAAATCAATAGATGGAATCAAGACAAAGCCATTTTAAAATCATACATTTAAAGGGAGATATATAGAAGGAAACAGGATAAATGTCTACCCCTTTTCGCCGAAGAATTTTGCATAGTGTAAAAATTCAAAATAAGTGAAAGGTATTCTTTATTGCAAAAGTTATTCGAAGGCAAACAATTTTTCAAATACGTCTTCCTGCAGCGGAGCTAGCGAGAAAACGTTAGAGTTTTACGCCGACAGCGGAAAATGTGTGCATTACTTGAAGGGTATAATACTCCGCAAATATTTATTGTACTGAATTGCACAGTAAAAAAGAATCTGAATAGAGGAGAGAGATTATAAAAGAATCTGAATGGAGATACAGCTGGAAACAGAAATATATGAACACCACCTACCGAAAAAACGGTCTATCACAAAACTCTTCAAATTCAAACCCAAGTGTTCCATTAAGCAAATGTTATACGTTGTTAAAGTTTTTTTTAAATAGCGCTTTAAGAAGCAGATACATTCAGAAAAAATCGATTAAACTTTTGCGACCCTAGCAACGAAATTGTGCATTACTTTAAGAAAAAAACACAAGCAAGGTGTTTTCATAGCTGGTAGTATCTGACAGAAAAAAATATTTTTCAAAAAGTTTTAATTCTTTCAGATATTGCTGTAAACAGAAATGCGATTTTTGTGCCCACTAGAGGCACAGTTTTGCTTTGGAAGTTGAAATTATATATGAAACAGTTTGCATAGGCAACGTTCTCCAAGAACAACAAAAAAGTACAAATCGGACATTTAGAAGCAAAACCTTCTCCAAAAATAGCACATACATCTACGCCCGTAGCAGAAAAGCTATGTGCTATTTGAGCATGAGATTTTCTCAAATGGTTTCCATGCTGAGCGGTATGGTTCTACGAATGAAATTTTTCCATAGAATTTTCAGAAATTCAGGTTTTGCTGTAAATATATCGGAAGCAGAAATGAAAACTTTCTCCCGTGGTGGCCTAGCCATTTCTGACAAATATTTGAAATTATAAGGAAAACATTTCACATCGGAAACTGTGTGTGATGTACGAAATTATTTTTCAAGTCGGACATCTAGAAGCTAAGATAATCGGGAAAACGCACTTTATCTTTATTTCTCCTTACGGAAATTCCACGAATTTCTTGTAGAACAGACTGCACTTAAAATAATTTTCGATATAAATCGAATCGAAAGGGAAAATAATTTTTAAACGGGTATTTACGGACAATTATATGGAATAAAGCGTTATTTGAAGAGGATATAATCTGCGTTTGTGTTATTATTAGTGAAGTTCTTCATCAGAAAAAAAAAACAGAGTACATGGAACATCATACTCACATTCCGTGCTTTCCAATAGAGAAAGGAATGTTTCGTATCAAACTCATATTTGCTGAGATACGGTGTCCTCAGGGGACAGACGGAAGGACGGACGAAGTGTTAAAGTAAGCATGGATGAGAATAGCATTCAGGAAAAATAGTTAAATATCTCATAAAACACGCTACTGTCTCTTAAGTTCTGCAATTTTCGTATTAGAAGTCAAGCTAAATTTATCATTAGTCGTTTTCGTAAAATGCACCATCCTAAAAAAACATATACGCGCTTTTGAAATAAACTAACACAAACGTTTTATTTTGTGTGTCACTGGGTAACATTTCTTTTTTACGCTCTCCAACCGTACGTTGAAGAAGCGTATATGCTCCAGCTTTTTCCGTCTGCCTGTCCGCACGATAACTCGCGTGAACATGGCTCGATTTCGATGATATTTTAGTATGTCGTACTGGTAAATCTGTGGACAAACCCTATAGAAAATGGGAGCAATGGGGTCAAATGTCAGGGCGTAGGAGCGGGATTCATTCTATCGCCCTTATGCGTCATAACTTACGTAAAAATGCTATGAATGCGACAAAATGTACCATTTTGTTCCGGAGGTATACTGAAATGGAGTTTAAGGTCAGGGCACAGGAGCAAGATTTATTCCACAGCCAGTATCATCATAAATTGACAAAAATGCTTCTATTTAGACAAAATTATTATGTTGTTCCGGAGATATTCTGAATAATCGGTTCTGTTGAATATCATTGAAATAGGGTCAACGCTCAGGGCACAGGAAAGACATTTATTCTACAGCCATTATCCTCATAACATTACTAAGAATGCTTCTATTGCGACAAAACGTTAGCATGTTTTTCAGGAGTTACACTGAATCGGTTATGTTAAATGTCATCGAAACTGGGTCAAAGCGCAGGGTACGGGTACGAGATTTATTCCACAGCCATTATCCTCATAATTTGACTTGAAATGATTCTATTGCGACAAAACTTTAGTTATCGTTCCAAAGGTATACTGAACCAATTCTGTTTAATACCTTCGAAATGGGGTCCAAGGGCTGGACACTTTCTTAACTGATTTAACACGCCTTATTTTAAAGTAAAGTGAAGGACGTAGCCGAATTAAAAGCAATGGACGTTGTCTACTTTTAACAACAATCAACAACACACTATGTTGTACATCTACATTTTTAGTGATACTCATGTGTAACTGGATCTCATAATTTTATATCAAACATTTTATCTTATAAACTCGTCCAACGAACGGGTACATATAGTATTTTATCAAAATTACATTGTTGTGCTGGGAGTTTGGAATGATCCCTTGGGATTGGAAGGATGCTATGATTGTTCCCTTGTATAAGAGAAAAGGTGATCAGACTGACTGCCAGAGCTATGGTGGTAGTAGCCTACTGAGTGTGCCAGGGAAAGTGTTATGTAAGGTTATTATTGAAAAAGTACGGGGTCTTACTTCAGATAAGTTCTGCGATGTTCATAGTGGTTTTGTGTCTGGTAAAGGCTACATTAACCAAATTTGTTTATTAAGCATGATGATTGAAAAGGATCTGGCTGTTGGTAAGAACGTTTTTCCTGCTTCATAGATTTACAGAGAGCTTGCAACCGAGTAAATATCGCCCTTTTGTGGAAGGTATTGAATAAATACGGTGTTAAACAAAATTGTACGCTGTGTGAAGAATAAGATCGGAGAAACGATATGGGAGCCCAATGTGTTAAGTGAAAGATGGGGTGAATAATTCTGTGAGTTATCAGATCAAGAAAGCAAAGGCAATTCTCAGACAGAAGCAGGTGATGTCACAGTGAAGGATGAAAGTACAAGAGGGATTTCAAGAGAAGAGGCGTGTAAAGCTATAAAATCTCTTCAGAATGGTTACGCTCCGAGAATTGATAGCATATGTGCTGAGATGTTGAAATATGGTAATGACTCTGTAATTCACAGGTTAATTGAAATTTGCCAATTGTGCCGGAAGTTAGGAATGGTCCCTCTGGATTGGAAGGACGCTATCATCATTCCCTTGTATAAGGGGCATTTGCCTACTCAGACGTAACAGGGAAGGTGTCAGGTTGGTTGATAAATGTTTACGGCACATTTTTAGCCAATGAGCGCCGAAGATGTTTGGCAAGGTCACTATTGAAAAAGAACGAGGTATAACATTAGAGAAAGTGTGGGATATTTAGAATGGATTTATGCCTTGTAAAGTCTGCACTAAACCAAGTTTTGCGTTACGTGTGATGATTGAGAAGTATCTAGCTGTTGGTAAGGAGGTTTTTGCTGAATCCATTGATTTAGAGAAAGCATACGACCGAGTAAATAGGATACTTTTGTGGAAGGCATGGAATAAATATGATATTACTGGGAATCTACTTAATAATGTTAAAGCCATGTATGCTGGCAGTAGAGCTTGTGTTCGGGTGAATGGTGTTTTATCAAAACGGTTTTCTATTAGTGTAGGAGTCAGACAGGGTTGTGTAATATCACAATGGCTGTTTAATATATTTATGGATGCCTGCATGCGTGATGCCAAGATGAAAAATACTGTTTTATGTCTTGGTGATATCCTTGTATGCATATAGCTGTATGCTGATGACACAGTCCTGTCAGCAGTACTAACAGCTCCGTGCTCAAAAACCATAATTTTAGTTTTTTCATTATCTGTACTCAGAGTGCAAAGGTGTGCTGCGGAGTATGTTTTCCCGGATGTACTAAGTTTACATGAAATTCAAACTGAGTGTAAATACAGGAAAACCCAAAATTATGGTTTTTGAGCTAGGAGCTGTTAGTACTGAATATAATATAAGTTTAATTGGCACACTGCTTGACGAGGTAAATGAGTTTGTGTATTTAGGAAGCATGTCTGACAAAGATAACAAATTTGATGGTGAAATTAGTAGGCAACTGATTTCTTCATTGAAAGCCATAGCTGGTTTGGGAGGTTTTCACAGGAATGGTGGGTTCTGAAGAGGGTCCGCATGGCTGTGTATTTAGTGTAATTATTCCTATTCAGATGTGTGGATGAAGCTTAGGTACTACTGAAGAAACATTGGAGTAATTTGTGTGCAGGAGAAATGCGTTACTTACGGAGGGGTTGGTTGGTTGCGGCATGACACGTTCTGATCGTGTGAAGAATGAAGATGTGTGGCAGTTGTGTAATGTGAAGGAAAATGCTGGTAGCATGGTGAAGACTAACATGCTTCGGTGGTTTGGCATGTTGAAAGAATGAGCAATGAAATGCTTACTAAGAATTCTTTTAACCCAAATGGCAGGAAAAAAATACAGAGCAGGGCCAAGGAAGTCATTGGAAGATCCGATTCAAGAGTGACTGCATGAGAAAAAGATTATGAGTATTAACTATAGAAGGTCGTGTGTACGTCGAGTGTTGGGTGTCAGAGAAGCTTCAGTTTTGTGCCAAGGTCACTATAAATGGAGACGTTTGATATAGCAACAATAAGTAAAGAATCAGTTAAAATTTACCTGATCGTTTGTATTTCTTTGTGGAGCTAACCTTAATCTCAGAGAACAGCTTTGTGATATGGATGTGTGTATGATTTGGAAGAAGGATTGAAATTGCCGAAGTTTTCAGTTTTATGTTCAAGAAATAATATTTAGAAATTATGCATAAATTGTTTTCAGAAATTGAACCTTCACTAATAGTTATTGGGGCTCGCCTGTCTAGTGTCTAGAGGTGGGAAACTATCGGTATCTATGGCTACCGATAGTTTCGACATTAAAAAAATAACAGTCGATAGTGTGTTGGCAAAATTTCTCAAGAGAAATTAGTTTATTTGTTTTCTGGGATGAAAACTTATTTCTGACAAGAAATTTTCTTACTTTACCACATTGTCAAAAAGCTAAACTCCGATAAACTTTGAAACTAACTTTTTTTTTGTTTGGGGTTTAAGGACCACAATGTGCAACTCGGTAAGCTGTGTAAGCAATCGTCCATCCCTGATTTAGGGCCACTAGTTTCAGGGAAGGGAGAAGCCAGTGCTCTAAGACAAACAAAACCACAACATCTATTTCTCACGGACCCATCTCGGACGAATGATCAGAAGCCAGAGCTTAGACAACTGCGCCACCGGTGCGGGGAATCTACGTTTGGACGATATCCTCTGGAAGTGAGTGAGCAAAAGTCACGAAAAAATAATTTGCCTAAAGAATGAGCTAATTCACCGCTCCTTAATTCTCATTTTCTTTGTGTACTGCATGGTCTTTTTATGTTTCTGTTTACAAAAGCTAAAGAAGGAAATTCTGAAGTTTGGTATGAAAAATAATTTTTTCTATAGTGATTAGCAAATCCTGGTAATAATTCGTGAGAAATTCAATAAATAAGGTTTTGAGTGGGGCTGTTTCTCAATTGTTTTTTCCTGGGATCATATTAAAACGACAGCAGCTGGATGCTGTCGGTTTAAATTATGCCTAAGATTTGACGTATTACCCGACTTTTTGTAATTTCTTCCTGCAAAGGCTACATTTTGCGTAGACCTTACCCTTACCAAATAAAAAATAAAGTTGCACCAAAGATATTTTACATTTACCCATTATTACTGATTTCTTGCTCTCAACAAATAACTGTTTCAGCAACTGACGCGCCTTTAAACTTCTAGAACAAACAAGGACAATGCTTTTGACTTCGTCTTTATCCAACTGAAACGTATAACAGAGTGCAAAAACCACATACCCTCACCGTCTAATCTTTTGATTACAGTTAACTTCAGTTTCGCATTGCCAACCTATATCAATATGTGGGCTCAATGTTTTCGACTCCAGCATAAATGAGGTGAAATGAGCGTTTCAGTCAATGCCATCGGTAGAAGCTGAATATTTTACACCATGGGGATATACTTACAGCATCGAAATACGTAAAACTATCGATAGTTACCAAAACCTATCGATGCACTATCGATGTACTGAGTTGGACATAACTATCGATACTAACGATATTTTCATCGATAGTACCTCCACCTCTAATCACGGATTTAAAGAAAATTTCATGACTAAGGAAGGTTGTGCGTGTTTACGAGCCATATTACTTGCAAAAAGACTTATTATCTGCGAAATTTAGAAGTTTGTTTTGCTGACTGCAAATTTTACCTGTCAACTAGCTACCAACAAGAACATTTCTAACCTATTAAACTATCAAAAGGCCACTTTCAAAGACGCACTGAGGTCGTGGCCTTTCAGATATAACAGAAATATATAATTTTATCCATACTTTTGTCCCCTGATTCTTCGCAAAATTTTAGGGTAATCCGAAGCTCATTGACCTTTGGATTCACAGGTTTCAAAGATGCGTCCTATAGGAAATATTGTGCCGCCTCTGTAGCCGAGAGGTCAAATGCACTAGCTGCGAATCTTTCGCTCGAGATGGTCGCGGATTTGGTTCTCAGAGTAGGCATGGGTGATGCTCTTGCCCTACGAACCTTCTGCCTTTCTTCACCGGAAATAGTGTGCCTAAGTTAGGGATGCATACATGAGTAGTTACTTTGTAATTATGAACACATGTATACATGAGTAGTCTGCGTAAGCTCTGTCAGTTTACAATTCAGAAGAGAACTATTTCTTCTTATTTTACAAGTAGTGAATTTACGCGTGCATGTACTGCATAATTATCTGAAGAAGTACATGTAATGAAGAAAATTAAATGCCAACTTCTCTCTTTGCAAATGAAATGTTTTCCTTTAGAGCTCTTAAAAATAGCACTTGAAATAAGCCTGATGGTGTCCGTTGGTTTCAGACTAGTGCAATGTTTGTTTGTTTTCTTTCTTATTGAGTTACAGGTCGCGTTATTGTATATGGTTATCCTTTGGCGGTGGTCACCGAACGTTTAGTTGAATATGCGCGTGGACTAGAAAACAAAAAGGAATATCTTATACAGACTTCCAGTTACGTACAGATAAAAATATTTTTTTAAATGTTTGTACCGTCCCGTCTGCTGTATTGGATACAAAGGTAAATTATAGCATTTAATGATAACTTGAGTTGTTTTCGGGCTAGGAGCTACTCAACACAACACGAATACTGATAAAATTTTATACTTTTTCTTCTTTTTTTTTATTTCTGAGAAAAGTATCAACACGAACAAACGCCAATATGTGTCCTCTAATAAAAAAGGTTCGCAACATTAAAACTGATCCTTATGAGTCAGTTTCGGTATGGTTTATATTCTTAGCATAGTGACAAAAGACTTCACTACGTCCAGACAAATTTTATCGTAAATATCCATTCGAAAAAATTAAACCCAGTGACATGTGCTTTTGGAATTCAATATATGCAAAGTTGTTATTATTTCCATGTCCTTCGTAGGTAGCTTTGCACATTTATCTGAATAACGAGGGAAATTTCTCGTGGTATAAAACGGATTGTCAGTAAAAGTTCGGATTTCCAGCAAACGTGTGACCTTTTGCAACTTATTGCAAAATCTATTACCAGGAACCACTGGTAATAGATTTTGCAATAAGAAACTGTTTTTTTCAAATTCCTGAATGAGCAGATTGTGATTTTGTAAAATTAATCTATTCTTTCGACAGGTAGATTTTAGGTTTTTTTCGTTTAACTGGAGACATGTGTTACTGAAAAAATACCTGCAGCTAGGCAATGCGTTCTTCCTAAACAGTTACATCTTGATTTTGTAATGTAGTTGACTCTCACTTGTGCAAAAAATAAGTAACCAATGCTGCTCAGACATTTTACAATTTCATCAACCTGTGAAATCTTTGCCAATTACGTAAATATTTTTAATCATCATGCATACCTCTGGAAACATTGGCAAGTGTTATAATGTCGATGCACTTGCAGTTTATAAACACCAAACTATATGCAGAAGCTTTTTAAAAGAACCTTAACCCTACTTTTCGCATATCGGAATATTCCTCAAAAGTATGATATAAGGAAGTATTTGATGAAAAACAACGATGATCTTGAAGTTTTGTTGTCCCGCATCACTCCGAAGACCTATTATCAAGTGTTATAGATACAATAAATATAAATAATTTCACTATTTTATAGGACATAATCTTATATATTATGCTAAGAAATTTAAATAACAGCAAACTAAGTATGTCCTGTTCAAATTAAGTATGTTGTCCAGATCACTGGAGATTAAAAGGAAGAAAAAAGATGCTTGGCATGGGCAGGGACAGGTGTTTTGCATGTGCTCGCCGTAGCATTTCTATGAAAAAGCAAAGTTAAATTGCTATTGTGTGATAAAAATGAGTACTATTTCAATAATTAGAAATACCTAACGATTAATTATTGGCATTTGGTTTGATGTATAAGTGTTGCATTAAAAACCGTTGTATTTTTTTATTTGTGTGCAGTACTAATTTTTGAAAATAAATTTTATAATATCATATTATACTCCGAACGACGCACAACGGTCTTGTGGACTTTTTCGAATTTTAAAAACGCTTAAAAGAGCGACTTAATATGACAGTTAAAATGAACTTCTCTTTTTGGCTGTTACGGTTTCGTGTTTGGATAATTTAGCTGTACTGTACTTTCCGTGTAGGAAAGTGTAAAAGGTTTATCCATACAGTAAAACATGTCATGGTATTTTGAATTAAAATACGCACGCTTCTTGAGGAAGAATTCGAATTTCCCATCATGTAAGTTAATCAAAGAGTTAAATACATATATATTTTCGAAAAGGAAAATGACAAAGAACACCAAACGGTTTAGCATCCTTCTGCCTGCAACACGCTGTATTTCTTATAAAGGCTAAAAAAACTATAAAATTTTAAGCGGGAACAGCGTGCGCTGATGAAATGTATACCTAAGAAAAAATAGTACAGAAAATAAATTAGTTTCAGAAATATATGGTTTCCCAACACGAACCGAATTTGAGCTACATATATTCTTGTAGTCTCACACCGAAAAACACCAGGCGCCGGGAAGGAGACAATTGTATTAATTTCCATGGAACTAATTTTATTTAAAAAAGTTTAAAATTTTACTACGTACTCTATCATAGCATTGTGGTAAATTTCAGGTCAAGTATCACGTCACCAATTTTTGGCGATAGTACTTTCAATGTGAACGAGCTTCTGATTTCTCTCTGAGGATTTCACTGCCAAATATTTTGTTATCACGAGGAATATGTTTAGGAAATTTAACTAACGTTTCAACCGGAAGTAACGAAAATAACTTAGTATTAGCAAAGTGGGCTAAATAAGGTCGAACAAAGGTATTCACTTCGAGTGTCAAGTGGAACAATACAGAATCGTTTGTTTGAAGCAGGACTATGTGTAAGCGTGACGCTGACAATGTTACCACAGAACTCTGGTCACCGTCGAGCACGTTTGGCGGTGGTGTCAAGAACGAGTTCATTGGAGGAAAGGATGGCATTCAGTGAGTTTCAGTGATGAAAGCCGAATCTGGTTGGAAGCGTCCGACAATCGTGTAAGCTTCGGAAGGCTGCAAAGTGAGTGGCATTTTCCGTCGTGCATCCGCCAACGAAATACAGGGTCCAACGCCGGGCATCATGTTCTGAGGGGCCATTAGTTATCACTCTCGTACGTGTCTGGTGTTTATACGGGGTACACTAAATAGCAGTATGTACGTCAGAAACATCCTGTAACCGTTGCCCAGCCATTTTGAATGTGATACACAATGCTTTATGTCAGGAAGATAACGTGGGCCTACATTCCGCCCGGGTTACTGAACGTGTTTTTCAGGCTGTGCATCAACTTACTTGGCCAGCACGCTCTCCATACTTCTCCCCAATCGAGAATGTCTGGGACTGGGTCGGACAAAGGCATGGAATACTGTCCATCAGCGTGATATCCAACATTTCTACGACTATTGCATGCCAGATTGAAAGCTGGTGTTGCTGCAGGAGGTTGTGCAGAACCTTATTAAAGTGTACCTTCTGTACATTGTAATACGCATTAAAAGGTAAAATAAAAATTGAATGACTCCACACGTGTGATCACTTCTCTTTCTTAAGTTGTTGCTACGCCATGAATCGAATTGTTGCAGCCGCAATTTTTAACAGTGTTCTTTTTACATTTTCCGGCAGCGTATATAGTTGAAGAAAAATCACGATCCTGTCTTGACAAAATCGCATTCATAAATAACACTTCATGAGTGGATGGACGATAAACTGGATAGACGGTAACTCTATATGCTCTACTGCTTCACGCTTTATTTGCCGAAAATTCGTCATCACCACGTCATCTGTGACGTAACTACTCCAATCGCAATTGGCGTCTATTACAAAAAACGGGTAGAACCTTTGCACACACCCAAAAATTACTCCAACCAAAATAGAACAATAATTTATGTGTAAACTACAATGCATGGTAATGTAAAAACTTTTAAAACACATATTTCAGCAGATAGATTACTTGTACATAATTCTTTGAAACATTTTTCTTTCATAAAATAGTAAAATATATATCATTTTGTCTGTGAAATAAGTGCCGAAGTAACATTCCTACGAAAACTTTTAAGCAAATGCAGATTTAACTCTTCACAATGTAAATAAGGAACACGAAATATTATGAAAAATTGCTAGGGAGCACACTGAAGATTGTGTTCATTAGGCAATGGCGTTTTTTAGGTGCACATTAAACGTAACGTATTTTCTAAAGTTTTGCTGAAATTCGGAACTTTGCAGATAAAAGAGAAAAATATTTTGTTTATTCATATAATCAAGGTTTTAACTGATATGTGATTTCTGCATACAAAACAATCATTTCTGTGAAGCTACTTGAATATATGCTTACTACTTTTATTTTTAAGGACAACGACAGGACAGCAGAGTTCAAAGTAAATGCAGCCACTCTGGAGATGAAGATATGTTGTCTCTTTTTGTTTCATCTTTTATGATCATTGGTTACATTGACCCAAATTGAGAGAGCACACTTCTAATTCTCAGTCTGATATCTTATGCTATTAGGCACATTGCTTTTTTTTTATTGGAGGTTTAACGACCACCGTGAGCAACTCAGTGAACTATAAATAGTTGCCCGTCCCTAATTTAGGGTGCACTGGTTTCAGAAGAGAAAGGAAAGAGCCAGCGCTCTGACATAAAAACGATATCGATGCCTCACCGGGATTCGAACCCGAAAACACTTCAGGCAAGTGATTAGAAACCATCTCTTAGACCACTGAGCCACCCGGGCGGCACAT
This sequence comes from Macrothele yani, assembly GCA_039090855.1. Taxonomy (NCBI): domain Eukaryota; kingdom Metazoa; phylum Arthropoda; class Arachnida; order Araneae; family Macrothelidae; genus Macrothele; species Macrothele yani. The sequence continues at coordinate 73,989,894 of CM077034.1, read as the reverse complement.
TGCATTTATGTGGCGTATAACAACGTACTTATAATCGCAACGCCAAAAAAGTTATTTTGTTCCTTTATTACTGGGATATTTCTTGTTTTTCGTCTTAAGATCTTGTTGTGTGCTTCTTTACACTGAGATCCAACAAACGCAGTTGAAGATCCACAAACTACTCTACGCCTGTTATGTAAATAAGGAGGAGCCTTCGTCTTACTGTACAGGCAGTGGCTCTCTCAGCTTTACAGTTGGATGACCGAGACAATGTTTACAAAAGGTAGTATATAAAATTACCTCTCAAAGAAATGGATTCGCCAGTCGAAATATTCCGTGTCCAGATCTGCTCCGTGAAACAGTGTAGTGCAGGAGCCAACTCATATCGTTCAATATTATCAGCTGCGGCCTAAAAATTGCTGTTACCCATAATGCTGATGTTCTAAATATCTTTTGTAGGTTACTACGCAATGTCAAAGTCGCTTCAAAGGCAAATTTTAGATCAAATCGTTGCAATGCTTTCAAATTATGTAGCACCTACATTATACAGACCACTTTCTTCCCTCAGAGGTGACAATAAAGGGTATTCACAAAATTAGATGTCCAAACACGCAGTTATGCTATATTAGTTTACATTAATTATTAAATAACTGCTTGGGGTTTTTTGTGACTGCATTGACTGGCAGCCGGATATGCCCTCGGTTTTCTCTACTAGCTTTCGATAGACTAGTTCAGCTGACAACGTTTCAGACGTAACGGGGTATAGTACTCAAATTAATATTTTATTGCTGGGAAAACGAGCAAATCCCTACAGTTTTCTCGTTTTTTATATGCAAGGACGAAACGTTTTTGATACAATTACATGTTTTACTCTCAAGTACTGCACATAAGTTTTATCAATTCTAACAAATCCAAAATGGATCACGTCAGTGATATCAAAAGATTTAACGGATGTTAAATCCTGACGAATATTAATGAATACCGAAAGAAAAATTAACTGAGTGATTTGAATTGAGTATCTAATATATGTATTTCTCATACGTTGGAGCCTGTTGAGCAACCAGGCAGAGTTGATATAAAACAGGACAACATCAGTAATTGTTTTTAAGATGAGTTACAAGTGACTCATAGGAGACTGGTGTTCCGTCCAAGGCGTTACCTCATTGGTGGGAGCCGGTCAAGTGGAAAAACAAATCCCACCAATTGGCGTAATCCTCTAGAACACGGAACACCAATGCTCTTTTCATTAAATTGAAACATCAGAACGGAAAGGTGCACAACAATAATGCTAATATATCCTTCATAAAAACTTAAAAAAGAAAAAGGTTTGTGTTGACTTATACCAGAAATTCTTCTTTCCAGTACCGAAATTTTTGTAGTCCACTTTATCTTGCACGAAGCACTTTTACTTTCTTCAATCTGCGTTTTATAATTTGAGTTCGAATAAATGGAACATATGTGGATTCGGAAAGCTTTTAGTTCTAGTTTATTGATCGACGGAATCCATAGTGATCTGTAATTCCAAGCTTTCTTGATCAAATGAATACATTGTAATCTGCTGTAATCCCCTGCTAAATTAGTGGTAAATATTCATGGCTCACGCGAAGTCATTCACATGCCGCAATTCTTCAAAAATCTCATGTAGTTCAATGGTTGGTTCTGATATATTGGCCTAAATATTTCAGAAGTGCTTTATTAACTGCTCTCTCTGAAACTACTTCGCGAATCCTAATAAAAAAATTAAGTAGTTATAGAATGTTTCATTGAGTGCTTTGACATTTATACAATAATATCTGGTCGATGTATTTTCCGGCACGGGGGCGAAGACTGAACATGGTGTCTGTTCAGCTAATTAATAGCATAATATCAAATAGAGACACAATGACCTCCAAAAGGAAACCTCCTTCAGCAAAACGTGCATAAAAGTGGAGAAAAGCATTATGTATCGATTATGTTCATACAGTAAGTACGCAGCACGTTAATATACAAGGATTTAATTTACAGTCTGTAGTAGCTCTGTAACTACGGTTTCATTTTTTAAAACGCAGGGACCTGTGTTTTCGGCATATAATAGGAGACGACTTTCTGCAGAACCCCTGGCCTCCCTTATGCACCACGTCGAATAATCTATTGAAATTTCTAAATGAGAAAGCAAAATATATTGCCTTCAATTCGGTCTTGATACAACTATCCTGAAAGGCAATACTACTGTCTTGAAAATCATCCCGAAAGCTTTCTATGCTGTATGATTCTGTTCGATAAGAACTTGCTTAAAAGCTTTTGATATTGATATATCCGTTCCGCAGAAACATTAAAATCGCTTTGACCGATTTAAGTGACAGCTGTAGTATATTAATTGCATAATCATCGCGATCCCTCTGATACCGGTGGGTAGCATTCACTTTGGTTTTGCAAAGCCACGGGAGCAACAATGCGTGGAACTCATGTATCTTGCAAAGAATATACCTCAGAAGCAAGAAGCTGCCACGTAGTTGAATTGAAGGTGACAGATGTGTCGACAGCTGTAGCACAGTGCGCTTCAAGAATAGCAACGGCCAGATTCTAACGGAGGCAGTCCTTTTTCGCTCTGCCAATGTCTAAATTTTTATCTCTCAAATGAATTAGTATCAAATGTTTCCTTTTTTATTTTGCTTGACTTAATTTATTTAATGTTTCCGAATGAAATAAAACGTGTATTTGTTTCTGATTTCAATCGGCCTTGGTGAGAAAGAAAAGAACCCTGACATACACTGCAATGAACACTCTGATTTGGTGAAGTACGATCACCTTGTTTTTTAATTGTTTTTTTTTTCACTCTATTTTGGTGCACTTCTATGATTATTTGTTTTTGTATAGCTTTTGCGCGTGTTCTTCTCGGATTAATCTCCAGGGTTGGAGGAATTCGTAGCGTTTGTTCGAAAGAAAATTTAACTTAAGAAATCCTACTTTTCTATTCTACTAAATTTGGGATTGCCTTACTTTTTCTTTCTTTCAATATGTACTGAAACATTAAAATGTAGAATTACAAAACGCAAACTCTGTTTGTACTGGTTTCGTCTTGTACTCGGTATTGTATTATACGTGGATGTAGAAACGGAAATTGAACTATTTCGCCCCATATCGACTTATAAACCGAAAAATACAGTAAATTTTCTTTCAATTTTTAAATGTCACTAATTTCTACATAACATTCATTCATTACAGTGAAGTAAAAAAGGTCATCCTGCATCACGTAGAACATTTTTCTGAGTTTTTATCACTAAGAACCCATTCGAGAAAACAAATCTCTTATGAAACACTCTATTTCGTTGAAACACCTGTCTTGAGAAAAACATGATTTCATTTAAGACATTCCAGAGGAAAATTCTTGGCTTCAGTTTAGGAGCACTAAGGCAATTTACAATACCTACTGATTCGAAACGACTTTCAGCGAGAGATATGTTTTATTGAAATTTGTAGTTTTTCAGTACCTCCAAAGGTGAAATCTTCACAAGGTGAGATATCGAAAACGCACCTGCAATATTTTTACTTCCACAGTAAATGTCTTCATATTCCGATACCTTCAACCCTGCGTGTTTCATCCTTTACCTTTGAATGTATATTCCGTAAATGATAATTAAATTATACATATTACAAAATGAACATACTTTCACTTTTAATTAACTGCAAATTAAGAATTTCATTTGGGCTTTCTGTTTCAGTTAGTTTCCTTTGTCTTTAAGTCTGGTCGTTTCAGTGTCTACTTCCCAAAAACTTAGAAAAAAAAGTAGTGCGATTGAGCACTTCATTTCGTGAACACATCTAAACTCAGAAAACTCTCATTTTGCTGTAATGTAAATTACGCTTGAAGACAGCAAAATTGCAGAAACAAAGGCAAATAATTTTCCAGAGATGAGCTAAGGCAAAGCGAAAGACAACCATAAAAAGTAATTTTTTTTTTAATTCATGAAAATCATCAAAGAAAACTGCGCCATCCCTGCTTTTTTTTTACAAATTCAAGACTTAAAACAACTGAAAATTTAATTAGTAGCACACGTGAACCAGCCGTGTAAGCGTTATATTTATCTGATAGCCTTTGCATAATTTTTCAGATTTGGTTTTAGCGTGAAATGGCATAACTTCATTTACTGTAACGGGAATCGGATAAATAACGTACATTCTATTGAAGTTAATAACATTGACGATCGCTGTGACCAGATAATATCTGTGGTTAATATTTTCAATGTGCCCCATCCTTAACAAAAAGAAAGAAAGGCGTTTGACATAGAAGTTTACAAGAAACCTTTTCCTATACATAATTCTATATTATAAATTCATATTTTATTAGATTAATTACTGAAAAATATTGCTGTTTACTTGTAAAGTTAGTATATCCTCCCAAATATATTTATCTATAGTGAATTGCCCTTCCGTTACAATAAAAAATATCTGCACTCTAATAACTACTAGAAATTTTTGGTTGCTAAGGCAAAGCATTTCTCAAGAAGATTGAAATTTTGTAGGACTGTGATAGAATTTAGCAAAACTCAGCAAAGTAATTAATCAAAATATCACAATTTACGGGGATGCAATTTTTTAATGATATGATTATATTCCGGAATTCATAGAATTAGAGTAAGTCAGAAGTAGAATAAATCAGGAGATGAGAAGTAAAACGTTGTGCTTTCAATTGTACCAGGGAGGAACCTTAAGCATCTCTCGGGAATAACAGCAATATTCGGGAGAAGGCGCTTTAAAATATAAGCCATCAAATTATAATCCAAATTTGAAACTAGGATTTTGTTGCCTAATGCTCTCGTAAACTTCACGTTATGCGCTCATGTCCAACAAATATTTCGTTTAAAATGTTATAAATAAGATTTTAAACGGCTGAACTATGAAACTAGTTAAAAAAGCTTAACCACTTATCTCATGAAATAAAATCGCTCGCAATCGCCTTAAATTCATGAATTTTGAACGCATGTTCACTCGCTAAACATAATCGTGCATATCTTGAAAATATCAAAAATGCAGCATTTTTAAATGTGTTTTCATGTAAAGAGATAAATTTTACATCCTAGGTCTGTCGTTAAATATGGCAAAATAATGAATTCGATATGTACATATTTGAAGATTGTTTGAAAATTCATGCCAAACCACATGTTATTCAGAATGTATTAACCCTTTAAGCTGCAGATGTGATTGATTCAAATATCGGCCAAGACTTTCTGCGCTTTGAAGCAAAAATGTTCACATTGCTGCCTCGGTTTAGGAAAGCTGCTGCAAAACAGTTCATTTCCACTCTTCCTTAATAGCAGTGCTTACCATATACCTGTGACAGGTTTTAAAAGCTGTGTTTTAGTCGCCTTGTTTCCCTTCTCTGTAACCCAAGGTATGAAGGAAACAAACAGCCTTTACGAGAAGGACAACACATCACTTGGCAAAATATAAGTTTCGCAATTATTTACTCTTACAATGCTTAGGTTCGTCTGTTTTGTCACAGACATTTTAGATGGGAAATCAGTTGTCAAATATTTCTGAAAAAGCATTCATGCTCGAAAATTAAGAACAATTATGAATCGCAAGAAATTGTTGCACTACACAAAGTGATTCTTCAGGTAAACTACTCCATACATTTTCCGGAATGACCAAGTCCACCTGTTGCTCCAATAGACCGATGTCGGAACTACGAGCACCACACACATCACGTAGAACCCTGCGGGTTATAAAAGACAATTTAGTAAAATCATGCAGTGCATTGATTATGATACGCTTTCCAACATACTAGAAATCATTACTCAAGTTATGGGAAAATGGCTGTGGAATAAATCTCACTCCTGTGCCCTGACCTTTGATCCCATTTCAATGATATTCAACAGAACTGGTTCAGTATACCTCCGAAATAACATCATAAAGTTTTGTCGCAATCGAAGCAATTTTACGTAAGTTATGATGCATAAGGGCTATGGAATAGATCCCGCTTCTGTGTCCTAATCTTTGACACATTTCGCCCATTTTCAATAGGAATCGTCCACCGGCAGGTCCTTACAGCATACAAATATTTCATCAAATTCGAAACATTTTTACGTAAGTTATGACGCATAATGGCGATGGAAGTGATTCCGCTCCTATGTCCTGATCTTTGACCCCAATTCGCCAATTTTAAATAAGGTTTGTCTCAAGGTTATCCCCTACCACATACTAAAATTTAATCGAAATCGAACCTTTCTTACGTTAGTTATGACGCATACGAGCAGTGGAATGGATCCCGCTCCTACGTCCTGACCTTTGACCCCATTTCGTTTACTTTCAATAGGGTTTCTACCCAGGTGTTCCCCTACCACATACTAAAATTTCATCGAAATCGAACGATTTTTACACGAGTTATCGTGCGGACGAGCATAAGCACAAAACGCGTGACCTAATGAGGAAGATGGCAATCGCGACCATCTGCTGGCAAAACTGTGACGTCATAAAACTTTAATAGGATTCGCACACAACGCGTGTCATAATGAGACAGATGGCGTGACCGCGCGCCAACATCTAATCGGAAGACGCCATGACATTACACTAAAATCGTGGTAATTCGGGGTGGTTATTAACCCACTAAAGGAATTTTCCTAAAGTCGAGATCAAGCTAAAGCGATTTCTATTACCAGAAAACGGTAGGTTAACGACTCTCATCAAAATCCTGAGAGCCGTTTTCAAAATAAAATTTACATACATACAAGAATTGCTCCTTTAAGGTGAACGTCAAGTAATTTTGCTTCCGGTAGTTCGAATGGAAAAATTTCTGTACACATTTTCTTCTCAAATAATGCTTTCCCAAGGATGAAAATTTGAACATCGATTAAAATATCTTCATTTCATAACTTGCAATACTTAATATTTTCTAAAACATAACCATAATTATGCAATCCAACATTTGTTTGTCTACTGACGTCATCAAAGTATAGGTCGCGCCATCTTTTTTCTGGACAATTAATGCGTTCACAAGGATGAAAATTTGAACATCGATTAAAAAAGCTTCATTTTATAACTTGGAATACCTAATATTTTCTAAAACATAACCATAATTATGCAATCCAACATTTGTTTGTCTACTGACGTCATCAAAGTACAGGTCGCGCCATCTTTTTCTGGTTTCAAAACGCACAAAGGAAAAGTTATTGATTTTTAATATAAATATGGTTATGTTTTAGAAAATATTAAGTATTCCAAGTGATAATAATAAGTTATTTTAATCGATGTTCAAATTTTTATCCTTGGGGACACAATAATTGTGAAGGAAATGTATACGAAAGTTTTTCCATTGGAAGTATAGGAAGTAAAATTACGTGACGTCCACCTTAATAATATGGGATAAGAAGTATGCGATGGATCGCACTATGTCCTGACCTTTGAACCCATTTCGTGAATTTTCAATAGGTTCATCCGCAGGTGGTCCCCTTACCACATACTGAAATTTCGTCGAAATCGAACCATTTTTACACACGTTATGACGTATAAAGGCAATGGATTGCATCCCGCTCTTATGTCCTGACCTCTGACGCCAATTCACCCATTTTGAATAGGATTCGTGTATAGTAGTCCCTACCACATAGTCAAATTTCATTGCAATCGAACCATATTTTACGCAAGTTATGACGTATAAGTGCAATGCTGAATGGCCCCTGCTCCTACGTCGTGACCTGTGACCCAATTTGTCCCATTTCAATAGGGTTCGTCCCCGGAGTGGTCCCCTACCACATACTAAAATTTCATCGAAATTGAATAATTTTTACGCCAGTTATCGTGCGGACAGGCGGACGGACAAAGCTGGAGCATATTCGTTTCTTCTTCAACCTACGGTTGGAAAGCGTAAAAAAAGACATAGCAACAGAGAATAGAGTGGCAAGTGTTGTCCATTTCTGTGGTCCCACATGAGTTGTGATACCAAATGAATATTGCTCAGAGAGAACCAATTATTGAAGATGATATGCGGGGCAGAATCATCGGTCGACTTGAGGCTTGCGAAACTCCGATGACAGTGTATCAGGTTCTGCATATTCGATAAAGTTTCATTTCTAGGCTCTGGCGGCAGCACGATTCCAACAGGCTGAAAATATGTTCAAGTTGGCGCTGCAACAGAAGATATCTGCGGTTAAAGACGCCGCAAAGATATCGTCTTTTATCATTTACTGGAAGACAACGCAGGTAGAGCGTTAAGCCGAGGTTTCTTGCCAGAGACGTTTCCAGTTGCCAAATGTACCACGGTTCTGTTGCTTACAGACGATTGAGAAGTACGGCCTGTATGTCTCCATAACTGCCAGCTGCATCCCGTTAACTGCAGCCCATCAAAGAAAAGACAAGTAGTCTGGTTCAGATAACATCGTATTTGGACAGATGCATAATGGGCTTTGCTATATTGTTTCCTGAAGAATCAGGCTTAGGATGCACATTGATTCACGCAATGCTTTCATCTTGGGAACACCTGGGACTTCCATACTACACCTCCAACATCCCCTGAACATCATCGCTTTGGCGATTGTGTAATTCTTGTGCGGGGCGAAATAATGTTGTGTTCACGTACACACCTCCATGTGTTCGAAAGAGGAGCAGTGAAAGGCTAGATGTACCAGATGTCATTCTACGAACAATAGTGTCCTGCTATTTAGGGGTGTGACGGGACTTGAGTTCGTGTTTATGGACGAGACAACTCATGTCCTTTCCACTTAGCAGTGCGAGTCGCCGTAATCCATGCATACTTAGAAAGTGAGGATACTTCGTATCACAAGATAACATTTGCTAGCTCGGTCTTCCTGTTTAAACCACTATAAGCATGAGTGGGACACACTAAAGAGACGTGGATTGCAGGTCGATATCTACTCTCCTCGAGATATCTTCTGGAAACTCTGGAGAGCATTGGTTTACGGGTATGGGTCCCGGTACCTGAAACATAGTTTCGTAATCTGGGTGCTGAGTATACCCAGACGCTGTACTGCATGTGTCGCTGTGGCAGGCTAACATACAACATACTGAACACTTTTTAACAGCATTATATATTTGTGTTCTGCACGAGACTTGCATTGCAAATGAACTCCAGGGAGCTGTTTTTTTTCTTTATTTTGACCACTAGTTGAGGATCCTCTAGTTTGTTCTTTTCGTTCTGAATTTTCCTTAAGTTCAGTATACTCCTTACCCAGAACCTTTTGGTCGTAAGCTCTAAGGCTAAAAAAGTCGAAACTGACATTATCCTCTTTATCTTTGAGCATGATTCTGAAATTGCAGCAAAATGTTCACTTTAGTAACAAAACTAAGGGAGAAGCCAACGGCTTCGGATGAAAGGTTTATTCCTTCGAAGCAGTTCGATCCACTGCTTAGACTGAGTATACGCTTTTTCAGCTGATACTCGACCCATTGTGCTGTACTCTTTTTAACATTGTGCTGTACTCTTTTCAACCTTGTGCTGTACTCTTTTTAACATTGTGCTGTACTCTTTTCATATACATATTTACTTTTCAGCTGAATTTGACCCATTGTTTTGTACTCTTTTCAACATGTGCTGTACTCTTTTCAACATTGTGCTGAACTCTTCTCATAACATGTGCTGTAATCTTTTAACATTGTGATGTACTCTTTTCAACATTGTGCTGTACTTTTTCAAGCGTGTAAGCTTTTCACCTGATTTCGACCCATAGTGCTGTACTCTTTTCAGCTGATTTATGCCCATTGTGCTGTACTCTTTTCAACATTCACTCTTTTCAGCTGATTTCGACTCATTGTGCTGTACTTTCGCTTTTCAGATGATTTATTCTCATTGTGTTGTACTCTTTTTCAACATTGTGCTGTACCTCTTTTCAACATGCACTCTTTTCAGCTGATTTTCGACTCATTGTGCTGTACTCTTTTCAAAGCTGATTTATCTTCATTGTGCTTCCTTCTAATAGTTGCACTTTTCAACATTGTGCTGTACTCATTTCAACATTGTGCTGTACTCTTTTCAACATGCACTCTTTCAGCTGATTTCGACTCATTGTGCTGACCCCTGAATTAATTAGTTTCAAGCGGTGAAATTGTTACATTTAACAACCATACCGCCCTTAAAAAGGCCCTAAAAATGCAGTAGAAAACATTTTACTGAATTGCATTTCCGGAGTGTGTAGAATTTTGTACCTTAACACGTGTTTTGAATCTGTATGGTCCTACGCGCTTAGCAGAAGTAAACTTCAGTCATCATTATTTCTTCTAAACACAAAAAGGGAAACAGAATTGGAATTATTTCTGGGAGGTGTACATTTGCTCATATGACATCGCATCGCATCTCTGTGGTCGGATGCACTTACTGACCCGGGGGAACTCTGGTAGTGAATGCATATCAAACTTATAGACCGGATGTTTCGGCGTGGTCACTTAACAATAAATCTTATTTTGATAACCAGGTAACACGGGGATGGAAATGTAAAGAGTAGTAACAGGCAATTTACAGCACTATGGTATTCTGGCCCGACGTACGATATTTTGGGGTCTGGTTCTATTCAAATTGTTAATGAACATTCATGTTTCATTTTTTAAATCATTTTAAAATTTCCTTAAATGTTAGAAATTACTATCCTTCTTGGCTGATTAATTTTCAAATCGTTCATTCAGTACCAAATACGAAAAAATGAGAACTTGTGGGTGAACAGGATCTCACATTTATTTTCTCCAATTCCCGACATTTGGATCACTGAAGAATGATCAGCCATAGGGATGATTGGGAATAATAAACGACGTGTGACAGGAAACAGTCGTTTAACGTGGACATCAAATGATTTATTTACCAAAAAGGTTGGAAAAGGGTGGTATCTCTTCTAAAAATTGTTATACTGCTCTTTCTTTCAGGTATAGCTAATGATTGTTGTAATTAACCAATTAAATAAAATCGTGGTCATTTTGTGCAAAAACTATTTTGTGAACAAAAAGGGGTTTAATTGGACTTAGAGTTCATAATGAGTTGCAATTTGACTGGAAATATCAATGAAGAATTTCATATTTCTTTCACATAATATATTAAATATTTTTCTACGGCCCCTCCTCACCGAAAATCGAGATAATAAGAAATAAATCACAGCAGTACCTTTCTCAGTCCTTAAATTGAGTATTAAAACGTTTGGGTATCTTTCTTACATAAATACCAAAATATTTCCCTCAAGTCCTTCCTAATTGTACCCTCTAGGTGGAGGTTTCGGTATAGAAGCAATGGGTTTATCACCTAGCTTCGTACTCAACGAATGCATGCAGGTAATAGGAACACATGTTTGGGGTATTCAGGGATGAGAAATATTTGGGTGCTTAGACGACTGTTCAGTGCACATTCAAAAGGCTGTTTAATATAATACGCATCAATTAATATACAAGTCCAAAATGTCACACTCAAAGAGCAGCAACACATTGTGACATGAAATGTACCTAGTGCTTCAAAGTTTCAGTGGTATTACGGACGATGTTTCCGGACGGACATCCGTAAATAATAGGGAACTGTCAGTTATAAGTTTCGTGATAACTTTTCACAAAGTATTCCGTTATGGGCTTCATTTGGGAGCCTAAACTATGCCATATTATTACTATTAGGTTCTCTGCTTTGGAATATAGACGGGATGAATTCTAGGCGGGTAGGGAATTTTATCCATTGTTATGTTAATTTCTGGGGTTATTAAGAAACCATTTTCAAATTGTTCTAGTAGTGCATGGTTTCTAACTACGGGTAATATAATAATATCACGGATGAAATCACATTCCAAAAAGTTTCCGTGCAAATGTTTTTTATTTCGTGCTTCATTAAAGACGTTATGAAAAGTATATCATCTGTCCACATTCATAAAATGTAATTGTGAAATTGCTTTATGATGTATTAAATCAGCTTTCAGTAAAATTTTTGTAAAAGCGACAACTTCTATATTTTCTCAAATTCTACTGTTCGCCAGTACCTTGGATATTTTAAAAAGTTTTAAGAAGGGAATATTGCCTTCTCGAAATACACAGTTTCCTGTTGAGAAACACAAGAAAGACCGTGTTTCGAGTGTGATGGGGGGGGGGTGGGAATCCTGGTAAAACGTTCTTCACCAAACTACTAATAGGGAAATGGTTTCTGAAAGTCTTACTAAAACAAGAAATGTTTGTGTTGCTAGGAAGTAGTAATGCACTTATCTGTAAAATTCAGGCTACCATGCATGCTTCAGTTGAATATCCTCTAATATTTAGTATAACATTCTTTTACATTTTGCTAGAAAATGATATCATTTTACAGCGTAAGCTAAGGCCATCAAAGATCATGTTAGGCACAAAATTAAAAAAAAGCATAAAGCGTTATGGGTATGTGACGCTCACAAAAAATATGAAATACAACTTTGTTCATGATCCATACTGCTTGTGAAATTGCATCCGTGGCATCATCGTGCTAATGGATGTAAATATGTTTTTTTAAATATTTATCGTAAAGGAAAAGCATACAATTTGTTTTCCTTGCGGTTTCCATCCACAAAACGTCCATACCACGCTAAAATAATATGGTATATATTCTTCCTTATTTTCAGCATTACATGGAAAGGACTCCCGCAATTCTTGTTGTACAATTGAGAACTTTGCTCTTTGGGGAAAAGTGCATGAATTTTCAATTGATTTTTTTTATTAAAGGTTTAACCACCACCGTGAGCAACTCAACAGGCTATAAGCAGTGTCGTCGTCGACTCTCTTCTAAATTAGGGTCAGTGGTTCCAGGAAATGGAGAGAGCCAGTGCCATGAGGCAAACGCAAAATCCATGCCTCACTGGGAATCGAATTCGGATCCTTCTCGGACGAATGGTCATAAACCATCGCTTAGACCAGTGCTTCTCAACCTTTTCACAGAATGTACCCTTTTTAGGACATGATAATATTCAAGTAAAATCATTGGCTTACCAAGGTGTCAAAAACGTGATGACCAAATAAAAAAGGAAAAAAGGTGACAAAGTACGCCAACTTTCCACACTTTTAATGGGAAATTTGTGCCTGTTTCTCTGACATTAATCTTTGCACTCGTGGCTGGAGAGTGCTTACTGATAGAATTAAATCAGATTTCAGCTGAAGAAAATTCCTTTCCTTAGCGTTTTTATACAACGTCAATGAAGAAAACGCCTTCTCGCACAAGTTATGGGGAACCAAATGACCTAACGCTAAGATAACTTCTTTAACAACTTTCGGGTACAGTTTTCGCAAGTTAGCTCCAGAACTTGGTCAGTGTTTTTTCATTAAAAAGTGTCTTCACATTGCAGAATGATGTCAATTGCAGAAGTGCTCTCTTGGTCTTGAGAGAGATTGTCAGGAGTTCACAGCATTGTCCATAATGAAGGGCGATGAAACCCAACGAATTCCAATCTCACATCCTCTTGGCACGAACAGAAAATACAACGCGCAACATGGGTTGCAATTTTTCCAAGTGATTTTTAATGGCAGTTTCCAATATCTTCCAGTGTGAGCAAAGGAATTTAGTTAAAAAAATTCTGACACATTGGGAAATGATGCAATATTTTCTGTAGAAAAGGAGATTTTCTTGTAGAATGCAGCCAAATCTTTATCCACCATGATACACTACGTTATGACCGTGGCCCTGTATCAACCAAGTTTAAGTTCATTTAGCTTTTAAAATACGTCCGCCAAAATATTGCTACAAGACACCTAGAATATATTTTCACCCTTTTTTGCTAGGTGATGAAACATTTGTCAGGAAGAGGTGCGTTTCATCTCGTAGCTCGAATAAACTGCATAAACATTTCTCTCCTCGACACCCAAACGTCCTTCTGTACTAGAAAGAAGAAAGTGCTGTGTCTCATAATACAAATCCTTGCTATAATTGTTGGAATAAACGTCCATTCAATGGCCGGATTTTGATGAAATTTTCATTAATTTTGGCAGCATCCTCCAAAATATCATGTAACAGTCATGGGCGCATCCGTTTAGAAGCAAAGTGCATGTTCTGTCTGTTCAAGATGGCAATGATTTCAAACAATTGAATTGTTTCTTGTATTAAGCTCCTGCTATCAACGACCGAAGCTCTTTCATGTAATAGCTGCTACACCATCGGAACAAATTGGCGACAATTAACAAGTCCATAATATTCCATGTTCACTGAAAAAATTATCAGTTATTTTGAATATTTCTTCCCCATTTGTTCTGCCAGGTAGTGACAGCAAAATAAAATAATACGTGTTCCAGTATATCGTCCGAATCAGGAGCACCCACAAGGACAACCAGTTGCCAGCTTCCAACCAGCAATGTTAGTGCTTTTGTCCAATTGAAATGCTAATTTTTATGCTGCTGCGATCTTTTCCACCACTTATTGAGTAACGTCTGTGGCCGTATCTTTGTATACGTCTTTGGACGGTGTTGTCAGAGCATGAAATATTACGAATTGCGACCTCCATTTTTTCATCAAAGAGAACTGAAGCAAAAATGCAATGGCAGAGGGAACAACTGATTTCTTCAACGATTATGTGAGGCTTATTTCAAAGTGCTATCAAGAAAAATTAATGAGATGCTTTCAGATATTTTTTGAGATGGAAGTTCTGGACCTTACGAAAACAGCATGGCGTTTTAGAAATTCATCTCTCTACACGAAAAATGCTACTGGCATTTCTGGTGTGCTCTTTGTGTTTTCTTGTTAAATGTCCCTGGAGCAGCAAGAAGGCTTCATGGAATGCTTGGATAAGTACTTCATTGCAGATAACATAAGCAGGAAAACTGCTGATCGTTTTCTTCAGCGAAATAAAGAAATCCAAACTTCAAATAATATTTAACTGTATTTTTGATTCGGTGCCATGGATTTAATTTCTTTTGTTGGCTGTTCCTTTTGCTGAATCACTTTCCCTTTGCACTGACGAACGTATAACGACTTTATCCATAATTATTAATATGTACCTCTACTTTTGGTCTCACAGCGTTGCAATACAAAGCGTGTAGCTAAATTGAATAACTGGAAAGGAGAAAAACAACAAGCCAGACGGCGAGGAGGAATCTGGTGACATGCCATGGTTAGTAAAGTGTAGGCGAGAACAGGTGGAGCCTACTTATCAGCTCCAGAATAGACAATTTGACCTTGAAATTTGTTGCCTTTTTCTTATATGTTCTCAGGCTGTTTTGAGCGCAACAGAAAATAATGAGTCATAGGTTGGAAAAGCCTTCAGCTCCTCCATGGAAAACGTGCGGAAACAAGTCCACGGCAAGTCTTTCCAATCCAATGAATAATGCGTGATGACCCATGCATTTGACTGCGTTTCACATTCAAAACGCTGAGAAAAGTGTAATGGTATTATCTTGTCTAGGACGACGTCACGTACTACTTCTACAGGTGGCGAAATACCTCCAGGCTGAAAATCACTGCACTACACCACCCAGAACTACCAAGTCTCAAGTTTCCTATTAACTCTTGAAAACAGGATTCGTTAGTCGAAGCAACTGGCATTCATAAGTTTTCGATTCTTAGAGGTTTGTCTCAATTTATGTATCCAATCATGAAAACGGAAATTGAGACAAAGCTTCATTAAAATGTGCATTTAACTCAAATGCTGTGTGCATACCTGTACGTTTGTCATCCCGGTTCACGGAGGATACTTTTATGATGGTAACCCAAAATATTAAAGAGGCAAATTAAAATACACCACGAGAAAACCTCTCCGAAAATGCTGGGAAGCCATAAAAATATATCTGCCATTGTAAAATATATTTCCAATGATTCATAAAATTTATGTGTTAAAACATGCTTAAATATATCTTCTTAAAATAAGCATACAATTACATACAAAGATATACCACCAAACATCTATTTTTCTAATGGAGAGTTCCGGGTCTTAAGCATCTGCACACTGAATTCTAAATTGAATCGTTTAGTCCCGTGTATGCTCATGAAATCTCAACATTTTGATCAATAAAGGACCTGGAGTATGTTTGTTTTGTTTTATATAAAAAATTTAGGGGCAATATTCACGATTGATTTATTTTTTCCTATATTTGTTCTGCAATAGAAATAGTAAATTATCTAGATATGATTTAAAACATTGGTTGATACAATAGCGTGGATTTGCAGGTATTTCGATCAACAAAACGAAACTACAATTCTAAAAAATTAAGGATAATGGAGGGGGGATCTTTGGTTTATTATTTGCTGATACAATGTAGAAAAGTGAAACAATGTGTTGATGCAATTCAGAAAACTGTTCATGTAACTTAAAATTAAGACTAATATTTTCTTTAATGTTCTGAAAACATAAGGTGAAAGGATAAAATTTAGCCATATGCAAGAAATGGTAGAAAGGCTGTGCTATATGTTGTTGTTTTTTTTTTTGGTAGCAATAAACTGATGAAAAATGCATGCTCTTAAATATAAATCTCAAGTTCATGCGTTAGGTGGTAAATTCTAAAATTGTCCTCTTTGAACACAAAGTAAACTCCGAAAACACATAGGAGGTATATTATTATTATTTTTAATATTATTATTATTATTATTATCTGCATAGCAATCAAGTTTTAATATGATGTGAACTGCCCACCGAAATGAATCTAGCATATGAAGCTGTTTCGTAAACCTGCTTTTCGTATAAATTCTTCTTCACAGAAAAATGCCATAATATATACACTGTGCAGATTCCCGGCGGATATGTACCTGCCAGTAAAAATAAGAAGGCGGTTCAACTGTCTTTTAAAATAAAAATTCAAAGGTGCGTAAAATTTTATTATATATAAGTATTAGAAAAACATAAATTATCCTTTGTCAGAATACAGAAGTAGGTGAAAATATCTATGTGCATGTAACTCCTTAGATATTTGGAATTGGCAATAAGCTTTATTGTTTTTACTTGGGAAAATCGTACTCTTGGTCAAAAGAGGTGATAGATTTTGTTGTCTACGATCAGCGTTTGAAACACTTAGTTAATGACACCGTGTGATGATTGGTGCGGATGTTGGTTCTGATCATTACTTGTTAGGTGGTCACGAGTGAAACTTAATGTTGGTTGGAGGAAAAGGAATAGGAAGAGACCCTATGATAGAACGAATAAAAGTTGATAGGCTCCTTGAAGCATCATCAGCGGTATTCTGACTTACTCGGAGAACGACTGAAGGAACTCAAGTCTGGTGAGAGGGATGTAGAAAAGAAGGGAATGTTTTTTTAAGAAATCCGTGTTGTCACTGCTGCTAAAGATGTATGTGGCAACAACAACAGTGGGTAACAATAGAGGTAATGCTTGGTGAATAGTGAGATTGAAGAGGCAGTAAAGAGAAAGAAGGACGCTCATTTAGGGATGTTGCAAAAGGTAGAGTCTCTGTGGATGAATATCGCTGTAAGAAGCGTGAAGCTGCTAAGCTGGTTCGCAAGAGTAAGTGTATAAGATAATAAGGAGAAAGTGGAAAGGCATGAAATGGCTTTTTGGAAAGATAGGGAAGTCCTTTCTGGAAGTACATGAGACTCAGGAAAAATAGGGGAAACAAAGTCGTAAGGTTGTGTGAAGAATGAGATTGGGGGGAAATGATATGGGAGCCCAAATGAGTTAAGTGATAGATGGCGTGAATACTTCTGTGAGTTATTAGATCAGAAAGCTTTGGAAGATAATCTGAGACAGACGCAGAAGTTGTCACAATGAGGGGGATGAAAGCACAAGAGGGATCTCAAAAGTGCTAAGAAATGTGTAAAGCCCTAAAATCTCTTCAGAATGGCAAGGCTCCGGGATTTGATGGCATAACTGCAGATGTTGAAATATGGCGGTGACTCTATAATTGACTGGTTAACTGAAATTTGCCAGTTGTGCTGGGAGTTAGGGTCGGTAGAATGGTCCTCGGGATTGGAAAGATGCTATTATTGTTCCCTTGTATAAGGGAAAAGGTGATCAGACTGAATGCAAGAACTATCGTGGTATTAGCGTACTGAGTGTACCAGGGAAAGTGTTTGGTAAGGTTGTTATTGAAAAGTACACAGTCTTACATCATTGAAAGTGTGGGATGTTCAAAGTGGTTTTATGCCTGGTAAAGGCTGCACTAACCAGATTTTTGCATTACGCACGATGATTGAAATGTATCTGGCTGTTGAGAAGAAAGTTTTGACTGCCTTCATAGATTTAGGGAAAGCTATTGATCGAGTGAATAGGACAATTTTAAAGGTATTGAATGAATATGGTGTTACTAAATCTACTTATTAGTGTAAAATAAGTAAGTTGGTAGCAGAGCTTGTGAAAATATGAATGGTGTTTTATCAAAGTTATTTTCTATTGGTGCAGGAGTTAGACAAGTTTGTGTAATGTCACCATGGCTGTTTAATATATTTAAGTATGCATGCATACGTGATGCCAAAATAGAGAATTTGTGGTTTATGTCTTGGTGATATCCGTGTGTGCAGATTGCCAAAGGCTTACGACACTGTCCTGTTTGCAGAGATGCAAAAGCGAGTTGCAGTATATTTTGACTCGGATGCAACAAATTTGCATGAAAATTCAAACTGAGGTAAATAAGCGAAAAACTAAAGTTGGTGGTGTTTGAGAGAGGAAATCGCGCAGCATTGAATGGCCGTAAGTATAAATGAAAATGTGATTGACCAGGTGAGTGAGTTTGTGTATTTAGGAAGTATGTTTGACAGAGAGAACAAGTTGGATGGTAAATCAGTAGGCGAGTCAATTCTTCTTTGAAAACCATAGCTGCTGGCTGGGACCACGGTAGTTCACAGGAATGATGGGTTCCCCAGAGAGTCCGCTCATTGTGGTGTTTTAAACTGTAATTGTTCCTACTCTGATGTATGGCAGTGAAACCTTGGGTACTGCAGTGGTAGTTGTTATAGGGAGTCGTTTGTGTGCTGGAGAAATGCGTTACTTACGTGGGGTTTGTGAAAAGATTACACTATGTGATTGTGTTAGAAATGAACATGTATGGCCAGTTGTGTGATGCCAGAAGCAAAATGGCGAACAGCAAGGTGGAGACCAATATGTTTCTGTGGTTTTAATGCTGTTAGAATGAGTGATGAAATGCTTACCAAGAAAATCTTTCCAGCCTGCAAGTGGCAGCAACAATGGGGACAGGAAGGCCAAGGAAGACATGGGTGGACTGGGGATCTGGCAGGAGTGTTCGTGGGCGAGAAAAAGAGAATATGAGTATGAAGTAGTAAAAGATCTTGTGTAATGGCGTGTAATGGATATCAGTGAAGCAATGAGTTGTATGTTAAGATCGCTGTAAATGGAGAAGTTCGATATTATTGTCATTAAGCTACAAATACCTGGAAGTTTGTATTTCTTTTGGAGAGCTAACCTCTGAATCTCAGAGAACAGCTTAAGATATGTAAGCAACGTATGTTTATTGTTGTTCAAGAGAAATATTATTTGCAACTGTAAACTAAAAAAAAACTTGCAGTCCTTAGAGGACAACCAGAAAAAGTATCAAAACATACTTTGTGCGGACAAGGAAATCGAAAGGTTAGAGCAATGTTATACCAAAAACTATAAAACTTATCTCCTATCATAAAATGATCGAACGTCCATTTTTTTTATTTTTGCAGAGTTTGGAAAAATTACTTTGGTTAAAATTAAATATTCCCATCATCACGAAACTGAATTAAATATCATTAAAGCAACTAAAAAAAAATATGCATTGTTATATTTTGCCTCCTGACATTCAAGAAATGCTTATTAGAAGAAGAAGAAGAACAAAAACATTGTTCCCACAAGACTCAACTAACAAACAAAATTTCAACTTCGTTGAAATTTTAAATCAGTCATTGCTTTCCAACATACTCTCCGCAAATTTGTAAAACAGTATTACACTACTCGTATGCAGGTCCGGCTTTAAAATTTCACGTACACACACCTCAAAAATGAAAAAAACTCCATCAGAAAAACAAGATACAGTGTGCATCTCGGATAAAAAGAAATGTGCGATACTCTTGTGACACAGAAATGAACTCCCAAACCTTGTCTTTGAAGAGAAACTGTCCATTGAAGTAAACCTAAACTTTATCCAAAAAATATTGTGACCCAATATCCACATTCAACCTGCATTTTGTTTTTTTATTCTCTTATCCTTTTCTGCATAATATCCCATGCACCTTAACGAATATCAAATATTAACAGGCAAAGGTTTTTCTGTCTTGCCGTTGTGAAATGCACCTTTCACGAAAACAGTCCATTTCTACAAATCTCATCATCAAACATCTTCAATCCCATGCTGGAGGTAGATTTTCCAAGACGCTTCCAGATCCTTTACTTTGAGCATATGATTATCTTCTATGTGAAAAATCTGATTTAACGGACTTTCAACGTGGGATGATTGCAGGAGCTCAGAGCCATGGAGCGAGTATCACCGAAACCGCTGCATTCGTGAAATGTCCCAGAGCAGCTGTTGTTAAAGTGTTTCAAAGACTGGACTGTCAACCAAAAAATTGAGTCTCTTCGTGCAACGTGTGGTGGTCATTCGACTAGTGACTGCTCTGGCAGAACGGAGAAAGTCCAGACTGGTAACGGAGAACACAAGGGCAACAGTGCAGCAAATTACGCACCATCTGAATCAAGGATCCCCTCAAATGATCTCTGCACGCACAGTTGGCCGTACACTGCATCGGATGGGATATGGCAGTCGAAGGCCTGTTCGAACACCTTTGCTGTCTGCAGTTAAAGAGAGAAAATGTCTCCAGTTTGCACAGCAGCACAAGCATTGGACAGTCGATAATTGGAAACAAATTATGTGGTACGATCAATGAATCATGTTTTCAGTTGCAGCACAAGCATTGGAGCAGCACAAGCATTGGACAGTCGATAATTGGAAACAAATTATGTGGTACGATCAATGAATCACGTTTTCAGTTGCACCGTGCCGATGGCCGAGTGAGAATTTGGCGGAAACAGCACGAAGGTATGGACCCCAAATGCATTGCTACAACCCTTCAAACTGGTGTTGGCAACGTTATGGTTTGGGGAATGTTTTCCTGGCATGCTTTGAGCCCTTTAAATCGTGTTGATCAACGTCTGACTGGCACATGATATCTAAACATAGTTGCCGACCAACTGCATCCTGTCATGTGGCTAGTTTATCCCAATGGCGATGGCTAATTTCAACAAGATAATGCATCCTGCCATAGTGATTGTATTGTACATGATTGGTTTCAGGAACATGCCGGTGAATTTACTTTGCTTAGGTGGCTCCCACAATCTCCAGATCTCAACATCATTAAGAATTCGTTAGATTGATTAAGTTGAACGAGCCATCAGGCAGCTGGATCCACAGACATACAATCTCACACTCCTGGAAAGTGCTATTTATGAAGCATGGTCTCAGATTCCACAAACCACCTATTAATATAACGAGGAGTCCATGCCACGAAGAATCGATGCAGTATTAAAGGCAAAAGGTAGCCCAACGAAGTACTGAGGAGGTTATCGTAATAAAGTGGCCACTCAGTGTATACAGAGAGCCTGATATCTCCGCAAACACAAGTAGTAGCATTTCCACTTCAGATGGCAGTTCATCAAGATTTAAGTGATTTAGAACGTGGTATGATAGTCGGGGAAATTTGGATTATAAAATCAAAAACTTCAAGGGTGTACCTGGACTACACAACATCAGGAGAAAGACCGACACAGCGAGGCCGGAATGCCCGTAATAAAGCACTGGACAATAGTGGACAGTAGAGTCTGCATGCATGGTAACATCATCCAGGCGAGCAATGTTGCCGCGAGTCACAGCACAGTTCAATGTTTGGGCAACCAGTAACATCAGCAGACAATGCAAAGCTTCCTCTGTTCTACAAGATTCCAGAATTGACGGACCACACGAGTTCCATTGCTTACCCGACGATAAAAGCTGTTCGCGTCGCCTGGGTTCTGAAACACCACGACTGGACACAAGATGGCTGGAAACGTGTAGCTTGGTCCGACAAATCGCGGTACCAACTGTATCGTGGAGATGAGCAGCTTCGGATGTGGCAACATTCCAACGACGCAATGAATTCCTCATGCCTGCTAGGGATAGAGCAGAACGAACGTTGCTCTGTTAGGGTGTGGGTGTTTTCACCTGGCACGCATTAGGACATCTCATAGATCTGGAGACGACTACAATCGGTTACGTCTGTGTAACCATTCTTGGGGATCGTTCGCACACGTTCATGTTATTTCTGCGGAAGGTTGAATACTTATTCAAAAAATTAAGATGTACATTTAAGAACCGAAAAAAGAGCAAATAAAGTTGAGGAACTAAAAAACTTTTATACTTAGTCTAAGCATATAGCTGCAATTTCGTTTTGAAATTTGACGATACTACTTTATAAATAATTCAGACACAGAATTTAATTTATTCTTGCCCTCGTTGGACATTTTTATTACGCTTCCTTCAAATGCAGATAGTTTACTTTGCCTTGTAAATAGGTGTTCTTAGAATACTCCGAAGAAGGAATCAAATAACGAAAATATTTTTCACTACAACTTATGTCTTAAAGAGATTTAAAAAAAATATTCGAAACTTAAATGAAACCCATACACAAAAATTATTTCCGATCGAATCCTGAAAGAAAATAAATCTCATGGGGCTTTTCATGGTATTAAAAGATAGTTAAACAAAGAAAATATCTTTTTTATAACAAATGCTTATACAAGTCATATCCCATGGTTTTCGAAATCCAAAATTTCATAAACAACTTCATTAGAGAACGGGTTTCCCAGCTTTCAAATGTTCTTACAACAAAAATAATAAAAAATTTTGAATCTTACCAAAATATATGTAGTCGCGTTTTTTCTTCGTTGGCGATATTCTAAATAAGTTACCAACTTAATTATTTCTATTGAAAAACACTTGGGGTAATACTTTCTTTGGAGGCTGATAGCACGCTGTGTCCTCGACAATGTGAGGTTTACGTATATTATGAAGGTAACATTCGGGGCATTTCCTCGAACGAGAGTCGCACTTTTCATTTCATTCATGCAATCTATAATCTCTAGGCGTACAATGTGAACCATCTGCAGAAAACAATTTTTTTAGATTTATGCCAGTAGTCTGTCTGCTGTTAATATATGAAATCTGCAAAAAAATATATAGATTTAAGTTTGTATTGTGTTTCTATGGTGTATTGATTTCAATTTAGCTACAATGAAATAACATAACAGAGAGCAAGAATGGAGAGTATGGAATTCCGGACCAAAGGGAATTGTAAAAAAACCTTTTGTGAATACTGGATAAAAGAGTATGATGAACATATTTATAAAGGTTACATCAAATATTTTGTGCTTCGTATAGACAGCTTTTATATTAAAAGATACGTTTTGAAAAGTAATTATTTACTTTACGTGAACGAGAGACGCTTCACTTGATTTCTTTAATGTGAATGTAATTAAGAAAATTTATTCGTACTGCTGTTGAACGACGACAGTTCAAATAATTTATAGACAAATCATCGCTCTTTCCACATGTTTCTTTAATTAACACACTGTAACCGAAAAATTGTATTTCAACACCCCTGGGATTGAACCCCAGATCTTTCGATAACTAACCGAGTGCCAACCATCCACGACGCTATGTGTTTTTATCTGTCAGCATCTGACTTAAAAAAACATAAGGATGGACTCAGAAACTGATACGTCTCCATCCGGTGGGGCTTAACGGCACACGCTATTTAATTATAGCTAACAATCCAAAAATGCGAGAGAAATGATAAAGATCTTCCAAATACGTGGAGATAATTTCAATAGACAAAGTCATCGCTCTTTCCACATTTTCTTTAATTAACACAGCAACCGAAAAATTGTGTTACGACACACTATGATCGAATCTTAGATCTCTCGATAACTAGCATAGTGCGTGCTCCTTACGGTTGTTGCGTGTTAATTAAAGAAAAATGTGGAAAGAGCGATGACTTTGTCTATTTGCTTTGCCTGCACGTATTCGGAGGATTTTCAAAAATATTTTAGATGCAAGAAACAAAATTCGTCTTAGAAGTTGTGTGAACGGCTATATCTGGAATAAAATATTTGTGCATCATTAGACGTTTGCATTGAATATGAATAAACTGTTAGACCACTGGGTGTTTTATTTGGTCTTTCTCGCAGTTTCTTAAAGGTTCGTATGATCTTCCCATTCCGAAAAAAAGTTTTTTTTCATGACGAATGGCATTACTTCTATTTCTGAAAGCTTTTCCTACATGTACGCTTGTCCCTTTCCTTTAGAATAACTTCTATTCCTTTTGCGCCTGTAACACTACATTTTGGCAAATAAAAAATTTCAAGATTTAACCAATGCGAACATTTCTGTAAATACATTCAAGTAGCTAATTTCGAATTTGGCATCCTAAGTATATGGGGCTCACTTCATAAAAGATTTTTTATTTCTGCAGTAAAAAATTGGTTAAATAAAATATTAATAAGGATGAGCTTTTAAGATGTAATCTATTAAAACCTGGGTTACATCAAATGTCAAACCCTAATTCAAAGTCATGAGGAAATATGTTTTTGTGTCATGTTTGTCTGAGATTGTTGTTTTCAATATCATGGAACGCAAAAATAACCTTCTAGGGTCTTGGATCTCACACGTAAGCTTATGGACAAATCATATGTTTTGGAAGCAAAATATACTTATTCTTTGCAGAGAAGGCAATTTATTTGATTAACCTACCTGCCCTTGACTTATACATGTCCGCTTCGTATCTGTAAGATACGGCATGAACGCAGTGTGTAAATACATCAGGCAGACTGTAACGTAGAGATTCAAACAATTAGCTTTCGAATGACAGTTGGAATCGGTAAAATGTGTCATCAAGAGATTTCAAACTTGGCATACTAGTTGTCTGCTGGCCAGATTGTTTAGGTGGGTCCAAAAGGACATCCTCCAATGATTTCCATGTAGAAGCGTAGAAATGCAGCACTTTTTGCGACCCACAGAAAAATAAGCTTTCCAGCAATGTCATATTGTGGGCAAAAACAACTGGGAATTAGAAACGTTAGACGACAGAGAATTATTAAAGGAATCGGGTGGGCAAGAATGCTGATAATCTCTTAGTCCGTGAGCCAGAAATAAAAATTTTGACTTTGAGTACCAAAGAAGGAGAAAATTCAAACAATGTTTTTTTTAGTTAGCTGTATATATGTAGTGCTAGAAAATGTGTACTTAAATAATTTTTTTGGACCCATTTGCAAAAAATGGCTGCCGTTCTAAAACGCAATTTATAGTTGTTACGAAAGCAATTGTAGCACAAAATCTAAGGATCCGAATATGAAAAATATGTAGACATAAAAGTTAATCAGCATGAAATTCTACTTTCAATAAGGTATATTAGAATTGCACAATGAAATGTATTGCAAAATATGTTTGTAGAAACATAGATAAGGAGGCCAAAATCGGGAATAGCTGCCAGTATGAACACTCTCTTAACTAATGACAATATTACATATTACTCATCTTCATCACTATCACTCTCACAAACGTTTTATACATCTTCATCACTATCTCTCTCATAAAAGTTTTATACATCATAATATACTTCTTGTTCCATACTTGAGCATGTTGAAAGCTTACAGGCAGCAGTGCCCTTCAGTCCATCAAGCATACACGAACAGTCAGATGGACGGGAAGTTCTGGCACACCTGCAGCATATCAGAGTGAGTACAACATCTGGAGCGGGTAGGCCAGCCATCCACTTAATAGTTAAATTTACTTCCACATTTACTTCAGAAACATGCCCTGTGTTGGTTTCGGATGGACAATTATCTAGACTACATCTCCAGATAGCTGCTTTATAATTTGCTCATAACATATGTTGCTTTAAAGTGTCCCCACAAGGCAATAATTGACAGGATTCAAAGCAACTCTTTTTTTCAAAGAACATATAATGGCGCAGATCATTGACAGTAGTAAGCCTGGTGGTTTTGCAATAGAACTGACATGTAAATCTTTGAATGCTGTTGTACAGTTCCTCTGTTAATCCCCAAGAAGTACCGAGAGAAGCAAATGTCTCTTGGTAGTTTATATTATTCGGTAAAAGCGCATGTACTTTAATCTTTCCCTGACTCACAAAGGCACTCACTGAATCACATCCAGTGCAACTATGTAACCCTAGTAGTGCTGAACAAACTTCTTTTCCTGAAGATGAAGTCAATTCTGTGAGGTCAATCAGTCTGACTCGAGGTTTCGTA
The DNA here is from genome assembly GCA_039090855.1 of Macrothele yani. NCBI lineage: Eukaryota > Metazoa > Arthropoda > Arachnida > Araneae > Macrothelidae > Macrothele > Macrothele yani. The sequence continues at coordinate 73,963,801 of CM077034.1, read as the reverse complement.
CTACGCCGATTAGAATTTTGCTTCTGATGAATTGGCTCATGTCTAAAGAAATATTAAGAACGTCGGTGTTATCTGCTATGAGGACTATAATGTTGAAAACTTCAGCAGCATGCTTTGCATGTAGAAATAATCTTGTGTCAGCTTCCTTGTAGTTTTATGTTAGTGCCTCAATCTCAACGATTTTGTTGTAGGTAAGTTTGTAACATTTTTCAACACTTGTCACATGCAATGATTTATGACCTGACCTCTTTCTTTACGATTCACATTTCCACGAATTGGCTAAAAATTGGCTAAACTTGTTTTTCTGTACAATCCAGCAAACGTATTTTTTGTGATGCCGCTTTATTTCATTAAATCTGACTCCTTGTGATCCACGGCTAACGCGCTCTGCAGATTTTATTGATTCATGCCTATTGACATCCAAGATCACATCAGTGTGCTGACTTTCTTCACCAGCATGCAAGGCTGCTTCTAAAACGAAATAAGATAATTCACTAAAAGTGGGGTCATCTCCATGAAGTTTATGTATAAGTCCCATACCATCAATCACAGTTGCACATTGTTCTGAAACGTTGAAGGGTCAAACAAACCTTCTAAGTGTTGTGCCATGACTTCGTGTTAACATCCAAAGGTGGTTACTACGTTTGGCTTGTGATGTAACTGCTTCATTTGTTTTAATAACAGGAAAATCTTGTCTTTTCCCAACACTGTAAATTGGTAGCGAAGTATCTCAAGTTTGTATAGTTCGTTTCTTATCTTTCCGGCGTAGTGAGGTTTGCTGAGGTATCGCACGTGACAAAGACCTGGTTATACAATAATTTCATTTACTCGATGTGATGATCCTGCTCCACGCTAAGTATCCTCTAGTCTATGGATGTTGTCAAATGCAAGCACAGTGCAGACACCTTGATGGATATTAGTAGGTAATGATATGTCATCACTTTCCATTGAAGCTATTTGGTCAACTGCCAATGCTGTGTCCATTTCTTTTAATGCAGTATAAGAACATTCATGACCCAGTCGATTTAAAATCTTGATCAATTCCACATTACTAATGAGAATCTTTATAACCCATGGAAGCAAGACATGATTTGATGTTTTCACTTTACCAATACTTACAGTAGTGACTATATGCTGTCTTATTGACCACGCAATCCTGTTTACTCGAGAAGAGCGGTCCTCTGTACCTCCAAGTAAGACACGCAAAAATGTTTGAACGGTTTTAAGCGCATGTAAATAATCTGCAGTTAGCTGAACAGGTTGAGGGAGGCCATTTATATTCAAACTCAGTAGCTTGGTTCTAATTTCTCATGCATGTAGCTGCTTGGGTAGATATGTATATTGTCTCCTCTGTTGTTCTTCAATGTGCACTCAATAGACAATGCTTCTTTTTGCAGATTATCTGGCATTAAATAAACATGACGATTCACAGTGAAAAAGACAAGTGAGTCACAAAATGCCATCTCTAAATTACGTCTCATGTGTTTCTTTGAAGACTGACACTTTGTATATCCCAAATGAACATATTGAGGAAACACATTATGCTGTAATATCCACGAGGAGACGAATTCTAGGGTTTAAAAACAAATCATTTCGGATACTCTGTTATACAGATTTCAGTGAAGATTTCTCACAGACTTGACAATTCCTGTCTTTTTCATTTACTTCATTACTATTTTTCTGTTTTGAGGACGAGTGTTTTCTTTGTAACAAGATGTGTGATAGTGGGCTTCAGCAGCAAGAATATCGCGGTCAGTCCCTTGTGTCCGTGCGAAGATTGACAGCAGATGTAAGAGCCTCAAGAGTATCTGTGCCTTTGATATATTACTTTGTTACTTGTCAGCAAAAATGTACTTCTTTTCATACACGTGGGTTTTGCTGCAATATGTTTTTGTATCTCAGAAATAACGTCTTGGTTGAGGAGCTGGTACATCTTTACACTTAAACTTTTCCAAAGATTTCTTGTGAGTAAAGTCAGAGCAGCACGAACGGTGATAGAAAACTGATACATCAGGAAATACATGCGGATTATCTTCGGCGAGGAGCTCAATTGGTTGAAAATTTCGAATTTCAGCAGCTTCATGTAACGTTTTTCATGAATTATCTACGAGTATGCTTAGTTCACACAATGATGACTTATTACTGCATGTAACAAATGTTCCGTATTCAAGTTGTTTCCGTTTCACAAAACTTTCTTTTACAGAGAAATGTTTTTTAATTCAACGTGACACTAACAAGCAATTATAAAACAATTAAATAAAGTTTTCGTGTCCAACAGCTTTCGTGCATATAATACAGACAATTGACGTGCATTACGAACATCAAATAGAAGTCATCGCTCTTTCCACGTTTATAAGTGAGTTACGGAACAATTTTCATCTGCCGTCACCGGGAATCAAACCCAGGGTCTTCCAGTTAGGCACCGGACATGCTACCAGTGTACCACAGGTGCATCGAATTCCTCCAGACGTCTCCAGTTTGTCGTATGTAAGCCTTAACATCAAGCT